>OX345669.1:10015000-11215000 GCA_947044415.1 Eupithecia dodoneata | reverse complement strand
AAACGATGTCAGGGAAACATAACAATAACAAAGTGTAAAGTTAAACCTATTTGATAGTCCACGTTAAGTTAGGTATGCTTGGACGCTACACATTACTTGATATGAGCAAATCTAACTTTTGTTTATAATTATTAGATTTACTAGTTTCTGCACGCGGCTTTGCACGCGTTCTTTCTATGGAAATGTTTAAAAGTAGTTTCTATTCCATGGGAACTTATTTATAGGATAAAAAGCCTATGTCTTATTCCAGGCCTAGAGCTACCTCTATGCAAAATTTCAGAATGATCCATTCAGTAGTTTTGGCGTGAAGAAGTAACAAACATACATCCATCTAAACATCCAAACTTTAGCTTTTATAATACCTAGGTACCGATTGACGGATTTATTAATTTATACTTCGAAAAACAATGTTTGCCAACAGACAATTAAGAACCAGAAACTATACCTAGTAGTTTCCCCAACATTTATACATTTCTGCCTTCGGCTTCGTATGCTCTGTTTTTCTGGAATGAAAAGGACCCTATATGTTAATCTAGGTTTGGAAATAGGTATGTGCTATAAATATTTATAAACTTACGCGATCTGAACACATAATGATAAGTATTAATACAACGGGTAGTCGGGAAAAATAAGTAAATAAACGCGATAAATACCCGTTGTATTAATACTTATAATTAGGTATATGCAATGCATGCTAAACAAGAGCCGGTAGGTGTATTCAGTAGTCTTCACTCTAAACATCAAAACTTCGCATTTTTATTATGTATTAGTGTGATTAAATAATGAGATAATATTATGGAAATATTATACCAAATTACCAACAAAGCAAAATGGCAAACACCAGGCGAAATATAAATCAACATAATTATAGGATAATCAACATTAAAATCATTGGCATAAGATTAGAGCCCGTCAATTTGGCTGGCTTGTAAAAAATCCATGTGGGCAGCAAATATCAAAATGATGTGATGTAGGTGGAACAATTCATAGGCTTGCAAAAGGGCAGTGATTTGAATTAAATGCTTGGGTCACACCTTCCTTTCTGACCTAGTTGGAAGAATTTAGCAACCATTGTTTTCTCAATCATTTAGTTAATTTATAATAGGTTCATGCCTTATTTTTTTTCAAATGTAATTATTGGTATCAGAACTAGAATAGTAAATCAAAGTTACAACTAAACACAAAAACTACACAGAACAAACAAAGCCTTTGAAATGTATTGGCTATATATTTAGGTGCCCCAGATTTACTTCAACATTATGCATCGAATGGTGAAATAATCTAGGAAAGTAGGCAGGTAATTATATTGAGTGCAGAGTGTTCTGAAGCTGACTCAGAATGTTGATCAGAAACGAGAGAGGTTTGAATGAGTTCTGTGAAGGATCAATATTAAACATTATTAATCTTGCTTTTGAATTATTTTCAACATTCGTAAAAATATGTATTATTATTTATTATTCATGTAGCATCCTCTATCAACACCTTATTTAATATGTGACTGTTAGTGTCCTATTAGTTTAAATTTAAAGTTAATAGCTGGGGAAGTTGCCGAGATATTTAAGAGGGAAAAAAGTATGGACAGAGCAAGACCATCACGGATTTTGAAACCCTAAAAAGTAGACTTCATTCTTAACTAAGATTAATAATCTCCTTTCCAAATATGTTAAAAGTTGACAGATTAGACTTACATTCGCATTTATAATATTAATTATGGATAGTTAAAAAAGGGCTGCATTACATTGAAGTTACCTTGCAATCTTTTGTTTACATTGCCCAAGTTTCCTTTAAACAATAAAGATAATAATTATTTAGGCTGGCAGCTGTCTTATCAATGGCTTATCAGAAGGAATGTGTTTCCGATTGATACAAAAGTGGGATATGACCTTGGACAGCACCGTTACAAGAATAGACAGTTATCTGCAGACGAGGTTATTGACAGTAGGTAACTGGAAATTACTGTGTACTTTAAAACAAGGTGAATGTAGTTTATTCTTGTTGTATTATGCCACAGCCCACATCCTTAAATGTATTAGCCAAGAATGTGTAATGTACCGTTTCATAAACTACACTCAGTTTGGATACTGGTGGATGCGGGCTGTACAGGATTGGTTGCTATGGCAAACTTTTTGCAGAGGACAACATCCTCTGGACTGAGCTGATTATGAAGGAAGACTTAACATATGATTAAGCGAATGAAAACTATATAAAAAAAACAGTTTGTTCCTTCCTTTATAACTTTCTTGTCACATGAGAGGCATGCATACAAAATATAGCCTAGCCATATAGGTGACCAGATGAGTATTTTGGTATTTCAATAACCAAAATTACTTTAGCCATTTTAATGCTTTGAGGTAAAAAAGAGATTCTGCCAACCACATACAAAAACAAAAAGAAATAACCCATGCCTCGCGGATAAATACTTTTAAGAGAAAATTAAGGCAAATTAAAGATTATTTGGCAATAATATATAAGCTTCTCTGATCTTTCAAATCAATACCACTTGAGCATAAATCAGCCGAGTTAAACAACACAGTTGAAAGGTTTAATACAAACTTTAGAGTATGATATCATTCATAATTACAGAAATATAAGGAAAACCTATTGCAAATGAAATTGCTTCAGTGTTATACACTGCTTTAGGTATTAGCTAGATGAAGTGCTTATTGACTCGTAACTAATAAATTAATATAGAAACTAGTGAAACTTACCATTAGAGCTCTTCAGATCCCTATGTATGAGGCTCATGGGCGCTCCGCCGTGCAGATAGGCCATGCCTTTGGCCACCTGGATGGCCCAGTCCACCAGGATGTCCGGCCGGATCTTGCGGCCGCACAGCACCCGGTTCAGCGGGCCTCCACGCGCGTACTCCATCACCAGACACAGGTTCGGCTCCTCGAGACAAACTCCTTTCAGTGACACTATGTTCTCGTGCTGCAGGACCCAGAATAACCGAGCCTCCTGCAGCACGCTCTCTTTGATCACGTCGATGTCTTCGTTCGCGTCTTGTCGCGCCGCCTTCACCGCTACCACCTCATCGTCCCAGTATCCGCGGTACACTTTCCCGAAGCCGCCGACGCCGATGACCTCCTCGAGCTTGAGAGAGTCGAAGCTGACGCGCGGCGGCTCCACCGCCAGCGGGTCTTCCTCGGTGACATAGACCGCGGGGAAGATGCCGATGCGTTCTCCGATCTTGCCCGTCCACCAGCCCTCGTCTCCGGAAATGTTGGCGTCCTTTGACAGCACCTGGACGATCTCCCCGCGGCGCAGGGACAGCTCGTCCTCGCCCTGCGCCGCGTAGTCGTAAACGGCGGTCAACAGGGGGAGCGGCGGGCGCGCCTGCTCCGCCGCCATGCCCGCGCCGGCCGCCGAGCGAGGCGGCATCAGCCCGGCCGCCGCGCGCCCATCGCCCCGCGCCGCCGCCCTCACGCGCCCCGACACTGCTGCGGTGCCCGCCCACCACCGCACATAACGTCCGCACGCACGATTTCCACTCCCGACCGAACGCAAAGCTGATGATCACTGTATTATTCCGCCATCTTTGTTTCTAGCATCGATCATGGCGGTGTTGTGGCGAGGAAGCGCGAGTCTGTGACGCTCGAATGCGACGGTTACTGGGACCGTTTCCTTTGAAGTGATACGAGAACTGTTTCGCCGCGATTTATTTAATTATTTTTCATTCATTTAGCTTTGCGAGCGATAGATCGACGAACGAAATGACAACCGCACCGTTGCGAAGTCAGTGACAAACTGACATTTGGTATTGCTAGAATAAAACAATACGATATCTACCATGTTCTCCTACTTGGTGAACGGGGGATTTCGTATTTTGAAAAAAAATATCTTCATTTGTTTGAGTAACAACTTTTATTAAACTATATTTATTTATGAATAAACTATATCTATTTATAGATTAAAAAAAAGATTTTGTTAAATCACTGATAACAGCACCACCATTAAAATGAAACAGCTGATTGTGTGGTTAATAATTTTACTAAATGGCAATACTGAAAGCATTATGTAGGAGTTAGTACTTTGATTCTTTGTGAGATGGCAGCAACGCCAATTTATTATTTTCTACTTTTCTACTTTAGATGTTTTTGGTGTTCCGTAGTTCAGCTTTTATGCCATGTTATGTTTTCATAAAAAAACTTTTGACTATAATCTTAAGTGATTCGAATAAATTGATGCTTTTTTAAGCGAGAACCATAAAAATAACGCATTTGTGAGGTTTTTGATTTAAAACTAAATATTTCGACTAGAAGATCAGCAGGTCCCATGGTGTAATGGTTAGCACTCTGGACTTTGAATCCAGCGATCCGAGTTCAAATCTCGGTGGGACCTTTTTTAATTTTTTGCTCAACCACATTTTGATCAAGCTTTTGTATCGATTTGTCAAATTTTTATAATATTTTTTTATGAAACATTATTTGTTTCACCACTTTTATCAATGACGAGGGAATGGCTAGGCAAAACAACGTTAGCCAACCCCGAGCCGAGGAGACATAGTACGTCTGTGGGAGTGTGAAGGGATGCTGGGTAGGGAGCATTATTGATCGTGCGAAAATGGGATAGTCGTATCCATTCGCGGCAGCCCCTGCCCGCGGATGTCGGACCGCGTCGCAACCTCAAAAACACGCTAAAACGCCTTATTCACAAGACTAATCACCCAAAAATCAACAAAAAAAAAACACAAAATAATCCAATAGCTAGTAACTAAATGGTCGATACAAAATGTGAAAACAGTGGAAAACCCAGCTCTAAACATTCCGAACGTGACATGTCACCGTGGAGTCGACAAGAAAATCGTACAAGCCTCTGAGAACGGCTTTTTCCCTAAAAATAACAAGAAAACCAGTCAAATTCATGTGATAATTTCGTTATCCAACTCGTGCTTCAGTTTTCGAACGTTAACGATGGCCGATTTGTTATCTCCTGGTTAAGATTATGGGGGAAAATATGAAAATGTGTTGTGGAATTCATGTTTTTGCTGGTCAGTTCTGTCTGAAGTGGTGTTGGCGCAAACGCTGGCCAGAATTCATAAACGACACTCTAATAGCCAGTGATATATAATTTAGCATTCAGTCTTAGAATAAGTTAGACATAGTAATCAAAATGAACACGTTTAACGCCCCCACCACGCAGATCACTGCTATAGATAAGATGACAACAGTAAAAAGCAAAACCGTTGAACTGGAAGGATATATTATCATAGTGGTGCAGACGAAGGACAATAAAATCAAGTTGTATGGTAAGTCTCACCTCTCAGTCACTCACCTTCGGTATGCATGCGTTGAAACGCCTGATATACATTTTATAGCAAGCATTACGTGCTTGCTATAAAATTTATATCAGGCGTAAGGCATACAATTTACTTTCTTACTACTTATATAAATATTCTTTTTACTGTAAATACATACATCGGTAACTATTTTTTCTATCTAAAATAATTAGAGCTTACACATATATCAACTAATTATCTAAGTATGCACTAACAAAAAACAACACATTAAGTATCTAATACAAAATTAAATAACAGCTAAAAATATAACTACAGGTACTTACGTACGCTATGCATGTTTCTAACAGTTAAACTCGTAATATATAATGAATGCTCATGGCGATGATCGTTAAATTTTTAATTTAAGTTAGTAACAACCTGCTTCTAACCTCTTCATTTACATATTTTACTTACCTGCCGTCAGTTTTCTCCAGTTTTCTTCCATGTTTTAACTGTGTTCCCTAAGAAGAAGATCTCAAGCATGTTTAAACCTAAGACGTTTACTCACTTTTGTGTCCTGTGTAAGGAAACACAGGACACAACTTCTTGCAGGTTAAAAAATAAAAAATGGTAGCGAGTAACACTGCTACCATTTGTTATTGGGTATTTTGATGAGGGTTTTTAAATGGATAGATTAATTCAAGAGAAAGTTATAAACAATAGAATACCTACAATACAAAACACTTTATTGTACATCAGATACAGATCATTATAAAAGACATTACATGCGACAAGTATCATCATAGACATCTCTTCCAGGCAACCTTTGGATGGAAAGAATTAAGTGATGTGTTTATAAACCAATTGACACATACATAGATTTCCATGCCGACGAAGCTGCGGGGCGCAGCTAGTATTTTATAATGTCAGACAAATTATTGTGTAATTATTTTCTTTTTTACAATAAAGTATTAATCTGTACGCAGGCTCCCCCGCAGCCGGTCACCTGGACAACCTGGAGCTAGCTGATGAAATCCTGGACGTGAACGAGACCAAGCTCGAAGACATGTCCCGGTCGGAGGTGATGGGGCACATACATGAGGTGAGTGATGAGGAGAAATTATCGTTAGATAACGGAAAAAAGCAGAACTGTTATATGTAATCGGTTTTAGGCCTGTATTGTAAAAGCTTGCTTAGTCATATCATTAGATCGACGTATAGGTATACCATAGAAAATATAAGTCGCTCAGCGAACTATGGAAAGAGCTATGCTCGGAGTTTCTCTGAAGGATAGGATTCGTAACGAATACATCCGACAGAGAACCAAGGTTATCGACATAGCTCAAAGAATTAGCAAGCTGAAGTGGCGGTGGGCCGGCCATATCTCGCGAAGAACCGACGGCCGCTGGGGCAAACGTGTTCTTGAGTGGAGACCACGGCCCGGTAAACGTAGTGTAGGACGCCCTCCGACCAGGTGGGATGATGACCTGCGAAAGACTGCAGGTAGATGCTGGATGCGGCAAGCTGAAGACAGAGCGCTATGGCGCTCATTGGGGCCTATGTCCAGCAATGGACTGCTAAAGGCTGATGATGATGATGATGATAGAAAATATCGCTTTTCTACGTCGATCTCGAGAAAAAAGTCGATCGAGAAAAGATCGCTTTTCTATGACATATAGATAAATACGTCGATACGTCGATCTATAACTATCCAAGTATAGAAGGTGAATGAGCCAGACTTCGTAATACGGGCCTGAATCCTAAATATTTTTTGTAAGTAACGCCTTTACGAAACCAAAGAAATATAGGGTGAAAATGTTAAGGATTTTAGGTATAATATCATCGGAAAAATCGCAGAGCGAAAGAATTTTTGATTTTAACCCTTAATTTGATTTTGTACGCTGTGACGGACACTAACTTTGAAAAATTCCTGCGTCCTAGGAAAACATTTTATTTAAACATAATTTCTACCAAAACTCTCCAATAACGCATAATATTTGGTAGAAAAATATTTTACGGTGGTGTCAACATTGAATCTGTCATTCGTCAACAAAATGTCCGCGAAACGCAAGCCATCTGTTTTGATGAAGGTAAATAATTTAATTATTTATGATTTTTAAACATAAGAACTGATTGTTTTGGGGGTTTTCGATTCTAAACAAAATCAATACAAGGATAGAATAATTATTTTCTTGAACTATGCACCGAATCTTTTTTTTTTTGTGCTTATTGCTTTGGCCGCCACAGCGGACCGTGCCAATTACATAGAGAACTAGTAATGTGATGTTATGTATCCCTAGGCGGACATTGCCAAAGCACGTATACACTAACTATAATTATTATTAGGTAGCTTTTGCACTAACAATTTGGTTATGGGTTGCGGCTTATTTTGTTTTTTTTGCGCTTGTCAACAGCTTAGCCGTGGTCGTCAAATATTGGCCTTAGTTCCAAGAGAGCATGCACAGTCCGATGCCAGTGACCAGTCTGAATCGGAATGTGAATTGCATGAAACCGCCTCTCATTATTCTTCTTCTCCGGCACCGTCAATAAGCAATTCCCTCAAAAACCTCAACATCTGGTCCGATGAAGATGAAGCTTTGCCCAATCCTTCACCGGATAGTCCAACTGTAAATGAACCTAGATTAGATAATATTATTCCAGCTGAAAACTACGATGCAGCCATCTTCGATTCAGTGCCACTTACGCCGATTCTGCAGGAAATTCAAGAGTACGACAATATGCCATCAATATCTGCCAATCTTTCGCTCTCATCTTCACCTGCGACACCTTTGGCCCCACAAAGAAAAACAATAAAAACAACCTTACCTGTAAAAAGAAAGACTAGATCAAAGCAGCCGATTGTGCCTGCAAAAAGGAAGCGGAAGGTACGTTTAGAATTAGTTTACAGATGGAAAAAAGGTTTATTCCGCCACGCTGCAACAATCGAAAAGGAAGATGGAGAGTTTGTCAATCTGCCTGACGCCGACTCGTCGCCGTTGACTTACTTTCACTTGTATTTTTCAAAAGACCTTATTGAAGATATTGTGGATCAGACAAACTTTTACTCGGTACAGGAAACCGGGAAGTCAATTCTTCTTACCGAGGATGAATTCTGTGACTTCTTAGCAATCCACATAATAATGGGGATCGTAGAAATGCCTGCATATCTGGATTATTGGTCACATAAATTCAAATATGCAAAAGTTGCTGAAATTATGCCCCTGAAAAGATACCAGCAGATACGGCGTTACTTGCATTTTGCAAACAATAATATGGATGATGGAGATAGGTACTATAAAGTTCGACCTCTCCTGGAAAAAATCAGGCTGAATTGTTTGAAATATCAAGGAATGGATAGTAGGTTCAGCATTGATGAGATGATGATAGCGTACAAGGGAAGTAAGGCAGGAAAAAGAAAACAGTACATGAAAGATAAGCCGAATAAATGGGGCTTCAAAAACTATGTGCGGGCTGGAGTCTCAGGCATTATATATGATTTTATCATGTATGGAGGCGAGGACACTTTCCGGTATCATACCTTTAGCGAAGAAGAAGAATCTCTCGGCTTTGGCGCTCAAATAGTGTTGGCTTTATGCCAAAGTATAATTCAAAAGCCAGCAATCATTTACTGTGATAATTTCTTCACATCACCGGAGCTGTTCTTCATCTTGCGGCAAAATTACGGAATCTTTGCTTTGGGCACAATACGAAACAACCGTCTCAGAGGAGCAGAAAAGATCCTGCCAACAGAAAAGGATATGAAGAAGAACGAAAGAGGTGCATTTGCAGAAGTGGCGTGTATCGATAACCGGTTGGCAGTCGTCCGCTGGAACGACAACAAGGCAGTGACATTTCTGAGCTCTTTTGTCGCAAGTGCACCTGTGGAAAAAATAATGCGGTATTCAAAAGAAGCTAAAAAAAAAGTTGAAGTACAGTGCCCCCAAATTGTACGTCAGTACAACAAAAATATGGGAGGTGTCGACCTGGCAGACATGCTCATATCTCTGTACAAAATACCACTCAAAAGTCGGAGATGGTATTTGGGCATATTTGCACAAATGCTAGACATCTGCCTGAACAATGCTTGGCTCCTACACAGAACCAATAATGCAAGGAAATCTCAACTGTCTTTGAAGGCTTTCAGGTTCGAGGTGTTTGAATGTTTATGCAGGGAAAACAGAACCAAAAAGCGTCAAAAAACGGAGTACTGTGTGGTCAATAAGCCCAGGACTCCTCGCCCTTGTAGTCCGGTAAAATATGATAACACTGGCCATTTCCCTTCGACCATGGATGAAGGCCGATGCAGATATTGCAAAAAGAAAACGGTGGTCTTTTGCATAAAATGCAACATGAGACTATGTTTCGTGACAGGAAAAAATGCCAGAAACTGCTTCCTAAACTTTCATACGAAGTAATAAGTGTTGAGTTAATAAATAAGTAATTAAACAAATTTGTTTCATTTATGCATTGTTATATCTATATATTGTGTACCTTTTATAGTTTTCATTTTGTTTGGTAATGTCCGTCACACCGGACTTGAAACAGTACAGGTTTATTGTTATATATTTGACACTGTCCGCTACGGCGGACTTAGGTTTTATCGAGAATGGAAAAACCTAGATTTTTTTTCCTGTCTTCTAGGGCTCCTAGGCTATCACTGAAGAAAGACAAATAACTTTTTTTTTACAAAAGTGTTAAAAAAAAAACTTGCCAAATAAAGGGTTAAAAGTATATTCAATTCATTAATTATTTTGTTCCTCGTCCGTTTTCATTTTCGAATTTCAACGTTTTTCGCTGTGCATGTAAACGTTCAGTTCAAAGGAACTCGCGATAAATTCTTGTTAACTTTTCATACATAAAATGTTTATGAATTCTATTAATATATTACCGTCTTGCTATCCCCCTTATTTTGGATGGAGCTCAGCACTTTTAAGTGTTATGATGATAATTCATGCACAGTGAAGCTTTTTTATTACATTGCTCGATTTATTAATACAGGGGGATTAAAAAATATATCATGAAATAAACCACTTAAGACACCTTACTGCCCATCCAAAACCACTCTGTATATTACCCAAAAAAATTCGTTCGAATATTATCGCATATATTATGAATAAAATTCTAAATCTCGCGCAAGAATATTTGCAAATCATGCATCCCTGAATCCCTCAGTGCGATCCGTCGACCCGGATAGACCCATGTCCTCAAAGAAAACGTCAAAAATGCCTGTTCTTGGCACATGATGGACTGCTTGATGTTCTGCTAGATATTATTCAGATTTCTTTCAGATATCAATTTTTACAAATTTTATTTCTATAGGCTTACAAAATAAGCACATAGATGTAGCATAGATAAGTAAAATTATATACTATAAATTATTATCAAATCCAAAATGAGGTGTTTGCTATTTTCTCTTCACTTCAATTTATCACCAGGTAGGATGAAATGATGAAAAACATGTTGATCGATAAAACCTAGAAAACCTCAGCTTGGTTGGCTACTCTACATCGAATGAATGGAGATCCATTAAAAAACGATTATCTAAGATTAGCCCATTAAATATATATATCTTTTTTCCCCATTCAATTTAAAGTCTGTCACAGAGCTATAGTTTAAATTCAGTGTATAGATAAAAATGTAATTAATTGTGGTAGTAAATAAAGCTTGTTTTATTTATTTTTATTATATTTTGCTCAATTAAAATTAATATTATATTTTTGTGATGTCTATTTTGCATGCCGAATTAATCGGTGAATTATGTGACCTTAATAAAATAATTTTCATACAATAGTGATTATGAATATGAGGCATGTTTGTTCATCTGTTGATGTATTATGTATGACTATATTCCAATCGGCTTAAACAGCTCTACGAGTACCTTACTAATTCCCGCTAAATGCGTCTAATATTATTTTTAATACAGGAGTTTTTATGGTATTGTCCAAAACTCTGAAGATGATAATTAAAATCAAATAAATAATGGTAGAAATTCCACACAGCACCATCTAGCCCCAAGCTAAGCAGCGCTTGTTATGGGTTATGTGTACTAGATGACTGATATACTTAATAGAATACTTTACATAGATAATTCCTTAATGATGATAATTTTTGTTCCAGTGCATATCCTCCTGCATCATCAAACTCCGTGTAAAACGGCGAAGTGAGAGCAAATTACGTGAGTATATCTAGATTGATAGATAATGCATTTATTTGACACTGCAGCGCATGATAACAATATTAACAATATTAATGGTAAACAATAAGGAGTACGTAATATCTAATATATTTGTTATATTACATTTATGATCAAAGAAAATAACCTATTAAATAACCTATTTATAATTGTAATTTTTTCAAAAAATTGAGCCAACTGCCAGACTGTTGTAAATAATCTACAAGTAGCTCAACTGGTATGGACCAGTTGAGCTACTTGTAGATTGTTGGCTGACGCGTCCGACTGCTGTTGATATGGATCAACAGCAGTCGGACGCGTCAGCCATGTACGTTCCGGTAAGAAAATATGAGGAGTAGGTACCTAGTACCTACCTACTCCTCATATTTTGTTACCGGAATCAAAACAGATTGATTGATTGTATATTGCTTTGACTTGACTCTGCTCTACATAGTTACCTTCAGCAGAACTCTCTCTAAAAAACAATTCTTAGCCTACAGTTTGTTCAACATAACTCAGTAGAAGTCGCTCACCCTTTCTGCTTTGTGAATATTTATGTGCAATTCTCTAGCGATGCTTTTTCCACGAAATCTTTCTGAATATTATTTACATGGATGTTACGAAAAATCTTGGCACTTATTCGCATTTTATTTGTTTCAAAGCATTTACATAAAACATGCAAGACTTTTCCAGGACGATTTTTTTTTTATTCAAAAGAACTCTAAAATAAACAACAAAAAGGGTCCCAACATGAAGCCTTTACTTTTTATTTTACTTTAAAACGTGGAGAAGCGTGTGGCCACCATATTATAAAGAATATACTTACGATGGAGCACGCTTCCCCAGAAGGAACTTCTTTATTCACTCTGGATTTGAAGACTACGAATCTGTATTCTAAAGGAAAAACAATAGCAGGACGTTCGTTCCACTCTTAAAAAAAATTTCAACGCACTAAAATAGGTCGTACGGTCGTTCCTGGCTTTCCCGTGGTATTCTGTATTTTGTTAACCTCTATGGAACAATGAAAATTATTATTTTACACAGACCACATGCCTATGGCAAGGTACATGGTTTTGCGCGTAGTTGGTAGGTAGTATGTGCCAGCCTAATGTAGATACCTAGCTAATTACTGGACCCCATTGGTGGATCAAGAAAATGCTACCCGTGGTCCTAATACGTAGTCTAGACCCATTAATGAGTCCACGGTTATTCTATTTAAACGTTATATTGAATGTAAAAGTTAATGTAACTACTGTAAAATAAGTAAAGCCACGTGAACATGGACGCGGGACTAAGCTAGTTTTATACAGCTCAGCCTGTGTGGACTATGTACCCATACAAAAATCTCTTTGCTGTAATGCAATTTACAGTCAAAATGGCTTCAGCAATCGTCGACTACCAGCAAACATCACATTCTTTGACACAAAGCAATAAAACTTAAAATTCATCAGCAAAGTCTTGCTCTTACCACATTGCTTCATCATCCGCGTACATCATAATCACCTATGTGCCACCCAAGATTACTTTGACAAAGTTCTAACACTGTTCGATTAAGTGCCCGATAGAACTTTGTGTGTTTGATCAGAAGGCTGTGTGCACGTTCGTGGTATTGCCCGCGCTGGCTACATTTTCGCTCAGGCTTTGAGGTTATTTCGCTCAGGGTTGCCATGTAAATTAATGTGCCTTTGTCCAGGCAGTTTTGATTAGAAGATGGTCGGGTGGGCGGGTTGCATATTGAGGAGAATAATTGGGGATAGTCTCTCCATTGCTTTATATTATAGATTGGCGGTGGTCATGTAGAAGACAGGCTTTGAATTTAGATTAATAACTTGATTGCCTTGCATGTTACTCAAGATAATAGAGATTCTTATATCGAAAAGACAGCGTTCAGAATTTGAATGAAAAAATCATGATGCAGACATCCAGTTGAAATTGAGCTTGATCAAATTATTTGAAACTTCTTATTGCTTTACCTTCCAATTAACACAATCCAATAGGAATATTGTACCGAGTGACAGAATCTATAAAAAACACGCTCTACCATAACATAGTGCAAGTAGAGCTAGGTCCCAAAACTAGGAAGGAAGGTTAAATAGGTACATTATAGGATCAAAATACCTACATGTGGAACCCGAACCAGATCTTTTTAACGACAATACTGGGAAGAAAGAAGCCATAGTTATCATAAATGTGGTTTTGTTGAATAAGTCCAAAAATAATTTAAAAATACCAAGCATAGTAGCCTATTGCTTGGTTTTTGACTGCCTGGTAGAAGAAGAACAAAGCAAACATCAACAAGTTTAATGGCAACACATCCATGGAACAGAGCGAGCGAGACGGAAAACTGGTTTTGAGTCGCGCGTTCCTCTCGTACTCGCGTACTCGTCACCGTTTTCCACGACGAAATAATTTAACAACAATATACCGTGTTTTAAAGTTCTGCCGCAAGTTTTCATAACATTTCTAAGGGTAACAAAGCAGTAGTTCAGTAGCAGTGTAGTGTTGTAGAAAGTGATTGGTCAACTTGTTGGGGTGAGTGAACTTGTGGACTCCACCAAGGCTCTTGCCCTTTGGTCTGGACCTGGAGTAGTGATGGACCTCCACCGGTATTTTCATCGATAACATTAATCCGGTGATTTATTTTGTCGGATTATTTGGACGGGTCAATACTGCATCGGAATTCTAATAAGGTAAATAATAGTGTGATTCATCGGTATTTGGTCTTACGTAAATTGTTTAATACCTAGGTAGTTACAGTTTACCTATTTGTAAAGTGATTCTAGTTCAGAGTAAGTTTCGCTCAAAGTGTAAGGTGGAATATCAAACTATAAGGTGAGTTATACAGAATTAGCCAGAAAAAAAAGACAGAAACTCTGAAATACTGAACCGGTTAGGCAACAGGTAATATTGAATGGAGAAACGATGCCAACAATACTGCTTACATTACCTACGTAGCTCGAGTAAGGAATTGTATAGATGGTTATCCACTCTGGAGATTCTAAGCATCACGAAATAGAAATACCTCATAGGTACATTCACTTTCGATTTAGCTAATGATTTCTTTGAGCTGCTAGATGACACACCAAACAAGTCAGCTACCAGTTTATATATCTAATGGAAACATTTTTTAAATCCATTTTAAGAAAGGATGGCCTTCTCAAACCGTCAAAATTAATATACAGGGTGTTTGGATTACACTTACGATATTGAGTGTAATGGCTAAATGTAGCCCACAATCCTCCGAATCGTCAAAAAATTATGTCAGTCCCAATACCAAACAACCCGTATATTTAGCTGACCGTCTTTAATTCAACCTTTAAAGGGAACAGAATACAAATTAACCTAATCGACACATCAATCAACGTTCCAAACGACGCACACAAAAACTGTAATTTTGACGAAATCCACGTACCTATACCTACCTAACTGACTAAAGAATTTATTATTATTGCACCTCTTTTAATTTGAACGTATGAAAGATAATACAGGCTTTGGCTTGAGATTGCTTTCCTTTTGCATGACCACTGTGATTATGAAATTTCCTTTTGCATGACCACTGCGAAAAAAATAATGAAGGTAGGCAACATATTTAAATCATACTAATTTGTTTAAAAAAAATCAAAATTGCAAAGAAAAAGGCTCTCTAAACTCTGAAAAAAGACCCAAGCCATGCCTGATTCCTGGTTACTTACGTTATTTATATAAAAATAATTTTCGTAAAAACACCCAAAGAGAGCCATTGATAGGTAGATTGGAATTGACTGATAAAACCACAATCATTAGTAATACATACGATCCAAACCTATACCTACACTAGCTAAGAAAGGAATGTAATTAAACACTTAACAAGTGACACTGACAATGCAGCCTATTAGCAAGTCTATCTATTAAAAAGGTAACGATGACACATGAATAATATTTAAGTTGTTAACACCTAAAAAGGAAAGGAGTAGGTAAGGTGCTAAATACTAAACCCTTCCTCGTTTCCAAGCCAGTACAATATGTGCAAGGTGAGACGAGGTAAAAATAATCGACACAGCAAAAAGCTGGCTAGCCTTGGCAGAAGACACGAAGTCATGGCCGCGTCATATCATATTATCGTTTTATGTGTGAACTTGCCAAGTTATGGTTGACTATATTGTAACGTTATATTTTGCGTAAATATTTGAGAGAATAAAGTGAAAGTGGGACGGTGAATTATCACATTTTTCTAGATTTCTAAATTTTTAACAGACTTTATTCTAAATACCAATAAGAACGAAAATTGTTACTTCATGGACCAAAATAATAAATTAAGTATTATTTCTTGATTAGTTTAATTGAGTATAAAAAAATATCATTTTCAAATAATGTAATTCTCTTAACGTAAATTTCGAGTAAAGTGTGACAAAAAACTGGCCAGAATCTCGGCTGTTTCTTTCCCATTGTAAACTCGCAAGTGCATTGTTCATGGTCACATAACCAAAACGTATGTTACCTTGATTAAGTTAAATTATATAAAACCTAGGTATATATACATGTTACTATAAATGCAATATCACTGTAAGATTCTTGTTAGACGCTTGCATAATCTAGGTCTCTATTGAAATTTCTCTCATTTCTTGAGTAACATATTTCCATGTTCAGTTTTGTTTCCGAATTTATATTTCCTCATTGCATTCTTACACGATACATTCTTTTAACTGTTTAGATCTCAAAATCTCTTGTTGGTAATCTGCTATCTTGTAGGTATAACTGAGAACTACGTGTATAATAGCCAATATACCACCATAAGAGTTAAAAAACATACAAGTCAATCGTACAAAGGTAATCAATTAAGTTTTGACAGATCTACTCTTCACAGCAAAAAAGATGAAGCATCAACAAAATTGAATTCAAAAGACACCGTATTATTAAACTACCCGGAAGTTCAGTTCAGACTCGTGAGTTATTTTTAAAAACAGTTGTTATTTTAAACAATCCGTACCGTACATTACATGCGTTATATTACAGTTACGTGTAAACTGTAGTCACAAATGACAATAGCGTTACGGAGTGTTGAGAAAAAAGGCTAAGATGAAGTTGATTGAGATGAGAGGCTGTGGGCGTTGAAGGGGCATAATTCTATACAATCTCGTACATGTACAATGTATATTATCTATACTAACGGTATACCTATGGCAAAATAAATGGATTACGATTTCCTGTTTTTGTTTGTTTCCAGTTCATTTAGGTGAGAAATAAAGTATTTTATATTATACTAGCTGCGCCCCGCGGCTTCGCCCCCGTGGAAATCCATGTGTTAAATGGTTTAAAATTTAAATGATAAAAAGTATCATATGTCCGACAATGTCCGTCTCCTGGTTCTAAGCTACCTCCCCACCAATTTTCAGCCAAATCAGTTCAGCCGTTATTGAGTTATAAATAGTGTAACTAACACGACTTTCTTTTATGTATATAGATTCTAAGCCGAAGATATATTAACTTTTTTTCGTTGTTGCACTGCTGGGCACTGTCGCCTATGAATGAAGTACATTTTACTAAACAAACCCTTGTTCGTCGTATAACTTCACGTTATTTATTATCATTCGCTTATGGTTCTTTATACATTTTTCAGTGTTCGAGATCTCTTTTTAAGTATATCAAATTATATATGTATCATATAGTATATCAATGTTTTAGGAGGCTTACCTCCTAATACAGGTATTATAATACAGTATAACAATACTTAGAGCTAGATGAAGCTAAATGAAGAAGCAGCTAAGCTAGATGATAAGAAAGAACTAGATTCTGTGAACGACGAAGAGAACATAGTCCATTATGACCTTAAAGTGAAAACCCTTACTTAGTTCCTTGCTAACTATCCAAATACCATCCAACTTCATTGATTCCAAGGAAAGGATCACAGCACCCGAACAGACGCGGGCTGATGCTAACTGTACAGTGATTGACTTGCACCGTTACGTCACACGCAATGACTCTAGTTTCTAGGCTCTCGAGACGGTTACTTTACTCTATATTCTCATGGAATCGGATTTATGGATTATTCACTGACTGAGTTCTATCACATCAATAGCTAAGCTATTTTTTGTAGTTAGAAGAAGTAAATAATTGTAACTACTGATGTTTTTGTTATTATAGTGCGTAAGCCCTCCCGCTCTCTAAGAAATTAAATATCCCAAAAAGTTAATATTTGGGATATTATTTAGTTTCTGAGAAATTGTACCTATTAATCTTTTAGATACCTGTCTAAAAGAGCGAAAATGTTAAATTTGGCTTAGCATTTCACACATCATAAGGAGTCAAATTGCATAAAATGGTGGTTTTTGTAGTTGAGATTGATGTTCACAATTTATGACCGTTTCCTATCACGAACTCTGCTAGTTTTAAACAAAACAATGCGGTCTCAAATTGAATAAAGAAAATATGTGAAATCATAATACCTACAATATAATTTATTGTCAACACAATAGCAGCAGTCGTTTTATAATAGAAAATGTACTGCAACTGAGAGGCTGGGCTTATCTCACCCGCGTCGAAGGCACGTCCCGCGCATTTCTACGTCGCTCCGTTAAATTACTCGGAAATAGTCCGTGATCACGTAGATACTAGATATAATGGCGGTTTTATATTCTAGTAACGAATTATCAACGATTACATGTAACCTAAATTAAATATAACACGATTACGGATTATGCAAGTCTCGAATAATTTTATCGATTTTATCGAATTGTCGGTGATTATTTCCCATCTCTATCGAACTTTTTAAAATAAGAATGTCTGTGGAAAACTTTACACTATTTTCTTCCAAGGAGTTTTTATATTCCACATCATAGTTCCACATAGTCACCAGGGTGAGATTGTGGTCAAACGAAAGGTCTATTCAGGATAAAAAAAATAACTCCGTGAAAAAACCACATATAAAGGAAACTCCGGAGTTCCTTCGAATTATAAATATTGAGAAGTGAAGCTATCTAGTTGAAATTATTTCCAGCCATAGACTATGAATATAGCAGTCCAGTAGTGGACTGCTATATTCATAGTGTATTGATGATGATAGACTATGAAATGGACAATGTACCTCTTCCTTTTTGAAGACGGTATTTCGTGCATAGACCTTATTCAACAAAGTTCATTACGTTTTCATTTATTTATTTCACAAACAATAATTATTACATTGTGTTGGAAATCGTAATTCATTAATACGTTACTAGAAAGATTTTTCTAGGACAGCAGGTTTCCTAGATCTTCATACTGAATTATCTACAAGCTGTAGCCAACTCACTACAGTACATAGTATAAAACAAAGTCGCTTCCCGCTGTCTGTCTGTCCCTATGTATGCTAGATCTTTAAAACTACACAACGGATTTTGATGCGGTTTTTTATAGATAAAGTGATTCAAGAGGAAGGTTTATATAATACATGCAATTGCACCCGTGCGAAGCCGGGGCGGGTCGCTAGTATTTAGTATGCCAAGAATATTGTGTCATACCTATGTGAACTGGCCGGGTTCAAGAATCAAGAGTCAACTTTCTAAGCTCTGATATTTCGAATGTTACTTTGGTTCAATTACAAATAATCCTAAGCTATGAAGTTATAAATTATGTACTTACTTATTTACTTATAGTAGAGGCTTATTTGATGACTCAGTTTGCTATTATAAAATAGAATGCATATTAAATTATATATATTTACATAATGTATTTATTAATAACCCGCACTCTACAATAATTCTACTTTAACGAGGTAATACAATTCTTTAATTGGTATAAAACAGGACAGCTTGCAATATTCACCTCACCTTGACAGCCTATATTGGTCCACTACTGGACGCAGGCCTCCCCCTGATAAGCGCCTTATCGGTTTATATCTCATGGGGAGTAATGCCCATAGTCCTCACGCTGGGCATGCGGTTTGGAGATCGCAGTTCGGTGGTAAATAGTTCTGCAGGAGGCGTTGCTGCCCGCCTCCGGTGGATGTGGATATCCCTTAGTCGCCTCTTACGACACCCGCGGGAAGAATTGGTATAGACACTTCGTCGGTTATTTAGAAATTTTCATTCACAAAGACAGAAGTAAAGTAGTAAAAATGTAAATGAATTAATAAATAATGCTGGCCCAGCATCTTCAAAGTAGTTTGGTAGTGTATTATGGGAAGCAAATTTAGTGGAAAGTAAACTTATTAGCTACCTGTAGATTGTTTGTGTAAACGTATTAGCTACCTGTACATTGTTTACAACAGTCTGCAGTTAGCTCAATATTTTCAATTATAAATACAAGTTCTCATTTGTTTCTATTTGTCATTGTAACTGTCTTTGTTAATAAATGTTTTTGATTAGTTTAAAATCTTGAATTTAGCTGAAGTACAGGTATTTTCCTAAATCTAGTTTCTAGATATTTACGTTACCTACTTATATCCTAGACTTCATCCGTTCTATGTTCTGGTATGCATAAAAACTGGTTCCCAAAGCAGAGCATTAAGTGACCAACATTTGCTTACTTCTTCCAACCAATATCAACTCTAATTACCTGCTCATAAGGTCTAAACTTACAGGCTTTGGCGGTCACTTTCTGATGTAAAGATATAGCTATAGCAAGCTAGGTTAGTTAAAGCTGGCACTTCCAGTCTTTTTACCCGACTTTTAAAAACGGATGGAAGCAACAATCCGTCACTGTAATAAGTTTGTTAATTATTCACCACGCATTGATTAGACTAGTATAGTCAACATCCTGACGTGACTAGGAAGACTAAATCGCGATTCAACCAGATTTTGATTAGCCCAAATCGGGTTTTTTATTTTTTTATCTATCGGGTTTTTTATTCTATCACCGATTTCTCAGTCAATTATTTTGTACTGTATTTGATAATGCTTTCGTTTTTTAAGTACAGAATATGAAAAAGAATCCACCTAGGTGGTCCATAAAGGTTTTATTTCCAAGGAATAAGGTCCTACCTAATACTTTTGTCGAAAAACTTAAAAAAAAAAACAGTGTTAATGTTCAGGTACTTGAGATCGATTTTAGATTTTGTAAAAAACATCAAATAACTATGTATTGTTTTTGTTAATAAATTGATTTTATTAAATTCCGCGTTACATTACGTGCGTCGCCAAAAAACAAGAGTTGCCTTACAAAAAAAGGCTCTCGCGCCAACTTTGGTTGCTCTATAATGTTATGTATCATTAATAAGTGTCAGGGTAATGTCGACTTTAAGACCGGGTAGTAAGGTCAAGATTGTTTTCGGGCTGTTTAGAAGGATTAAATTGATATTTTAAACGCTTATCTTATTAAAGGGATTTTTTGTTCAACTTTCTATTTATGAAGGAATCTTGGAGTATCTCAGCCGCAGGACATTTGGTCGGGAAAATATTGGAAGGGGAAAACATTTAGGTACTCATTGAATCTTTTTTACCTAAGAAAATATTAATAGCAGAATAAAACAATTACAACTAAATACTAGCTCAACTCGATGTAGAATGTTTGTAAACAAACCACGACACAATCTTAGGCTCTAGAGTCTAGACAGACGGACCTCATTTCAACTGCAATCCAACCGCAAATTTGCAGTTCATTTGCAGTCGTCAAACCAACTGCGCAGTCCGATTGCAGTTGGTTTGCAGTTCTATTGCAGTCGTGACAACTGCACGCCGCCGACTGCAAATGAACTGCAAATTTGCGGTTGGATTGCAGTTGAGATGCGGTCCGTCTGTCTAGAGCCTTATTTGTTTTATTTTCCTGTCTTGTGTAATTGTTTTTTTTTGGTGCGTAATAAAGAGTTATTGTATTAACATAACCTTTGCTCTTTGATAGGAAAGGTTTGATTTTTTGTTTGTTTGAAGCCGAAACTACTGGACCTATTTAAAAAAAAAACACCGTTGGGAAGCTACACTATCCCGGGTGACATAGGGTATATTATATTCTCGTTATCTCATTAAAAATATAAATTTCGAAATTCAATTCAATTCATTTGTCATGAAACGCGGGTGAAACCGCCTGGAACAGCTAGTATATTATAATTTTACCCAACCGGGTAAGCTAGGTGCCCACCTAGGAGTAGAATTTCTCCGAGAAAACCTGAAGACTCGTAACAATGTTCCGCTTGCAGTCCTACTTCAGTGCTGCAGTGTTCAGTAGTGGGCACCACTTCAGCCTTTGTTCTGGTACTTTCAAACAAGTTTTGCAGGTTCGGGAAAAGCGTGGACGGCTGCTTTTGTTGGAAACATTATGTAGGTAGTTCGCTATTTCTCTGTATAATTTTGTACGACTGTTATCTTGAAGATGGAAACTCTATGGTCTTTTCCTAAAATAATGCTTCAATATTTTTGTTGTCAAACACGCTATGAAGGTGGTTTAATTCTTAATTATGCACTCATGACTCACTATATTATGCATGCAATAATTATGACTAATTAAATTAGGGTATTTCGACTGCAGTTAGATGCTAGATGCGTCAAGCTGAAGACAGGGCGCAATGGCGCTCATTAGGGGAGGCCTATGTCCAGCAGTGGACTAACAGAGGCTGATGATGATGATGAGGGTATTTCGGGTTCCTGCAGACTCAATATGTATTGGGAAATATTTAATGTTTCAGAAATAAACGGCCAGACTCCCGCACGTTCAATTCAAGTGCAATTAAAAGAAGCAAAGTTTGGATAAAACTAATTCGCGACTTCGAATCCCTTTGTTTTAAACCGTTTTTTTAATATTTGCGGGATAAATATAACCACAAGGGTCGTATTCAACTTGGAGCAGAAGCCCATTTCAATAGCGGGACGATAAGTCCCTTTCCTCGATTGCGTCTCTGACGAGACGACTAACAAACCAACCGACAACGGGTAACCAGTCCGTCGACGGCGGTACATAGCGGCATAGACCGAACTCTGAACAGCAACTGCGGATTAGAATCGCGCTCATTAACTGACCATCACTTGAAATATGTTCTCTATCCTTCCGGTATTTCATTTTTATAAAAAAACACCTTGCACTCTTCCTCTATACGACTGCAAAATAATCACCAAATCTGTCCAAAAATAACGGAGAAATCGACGAACATACATACAAAAACATACACTAACTGTGTTTTCAGCCGAGCATAGAATCATCTTTAATACAACTGCAAAATAATCATCCAAATCTGCCCAAAATTTTCTGAGAAATCGTCGAAAATACAAAAAAAATACATACAGGTACATAGAACCTCCTCTATTTGTCAAATTTATTTAAAAATGACCAAACTTTCACCTTCAAAGTAATAACGCGTTAGTTTTAGCTATGGTTTTAGTGTATGACTGCCACGCCCAACATAAATTAGGAACGGTCGTTAGGTAGCCAGCTGTACCTAGCGAGTGCTCTAGATCTGTGTTACTACAGCTGTGATCGACTCGGGCTTAGCCAAACAATCGAGTACGTAGATGTAATAGTTACTTTGCTTGCTTACCGACTTTCTAACCAAAGCGGGCTAGTAGAGACGGACAAAACCCCATGTATTTTTAAAGAGGTGGGCAAAACCCAATTTTTTTTAAGTAAAGCACGGGTACTTAACTTATAGTAAAAAATATATTATCTTACCTATCTATTTGTTTTTTATTAATTTTCTAGCGCTTTACATTTCGTTGACGCATCAACCGATCGACCGTTTCGTTTGACAACCGATGTGGCGCGGTGGGCGAAGGTCCGCCTGCGACGCAGGAGGTTGCGGGTTCGATTCCCGCCTCGGAACAACTGCGTGTATGATCTGCAGATATTTGTTCCGGGTGTTCTGGTCGTTTTCTATGTATAATAAAAAATATCTATCTATGTAATGTATTGTATTATGTATATCAGTTATCTAGTACCCATAACACAAGCTTTGCTTACCATGGGGCTAGATAATGCTGAATCTAAAAATGGGGTTTTCATTTTCTTTGATTAAAAAGTTCTGGTACAACTTTAAGCAAAATTTGCTTGCATTAGAGCACACCGCTGTTACCAGAAATATAACGGTTTATTAGTCTCCTAAGACCATTTCTCTGTAGCAAAACTGGTTAAGGTAACCTTACTGCCCCGTCCAAAAAAACACCCTGTATTATGGAGTATAGTTCACTTACTCTCCTTTGCAAAGTGCAGCCCACTTGCAAGTTTTCTTTCTCCTTTTCAAGTAATTAATGAATGTTGTTCTACTTTTATAATCTTCTTGCTAAAGCTATTTTCTACTTCCTTGTTTATTATTTACACTGAACTAAAGACTTGCCCCGGATTCACACACATATACAGGGTGCCCCATCCAGTTCACATAGATAGATAGAAAACGACTTTATATTACCACACAAAACAGGAAACAATCCAGAAATAAATATTTAGAATAGAGGACGTATATGGGCGGCCTTATCGCTGAGAGCGATCTATTCCAGGCAACGGTAGGCTTGACTGGATATAAATGAACAATATGGACGATGGCACTTGAATAAAATCACACTAAAGATATAATTTTGGGTAAATGTTACTATTTCATCCCAAACTACTAAATCGTGGGCTGATTAACAATAGATTTCTATCGTTATGGCTTGTTCCGATTAATTGAATGAAAATATATAACACTTAACAATATAATAGAAGCGTATCAAACGACAACATTTACACTGGCCACGGAGAAACATAACTTTAACTCTCATCCGGAAAAACCGCGAGAAAAGCCGCGGGTGACAGCTAGTTCTCCCCTTATAATTTTCTACCAGTTCTTGAGCCCCGTTGGGGCTCACCATTACTCTGCTGAATAAAACAAGAGCCTGAGGTGTACCATTATTCATTTTTACGGCCGAGTCCGCAATAGGTATGGGGCCTACTTGCGGGATGGTAAATAAGGGTTTAGGTATCCCATGGGCCGTATACAAGTGAGAAATGGTCTGTTCTTTGCGGAAGACAACATTAGAAAATATGAAAATCGCAAAAGTCATTAATAATGGGATATTTACCATGAGTTTTCCAATATTTAGTTTCACATATGTATTTATTTTTATATTTGCAAACGTGTACTTGAGTGGAGACCACGACTCGGGAAACGTAGTGTAGGACGCCCTCCGACCAGGTGGGATGACGACCTACGAAAGACTGCAGGCAGATGCTGGATGCGGCAAGCTGAAGACAGGGCGCTATGGCGCTCTTTGGGGGAGGCCTATGTCCAGCAGTGGACTGCTATAGGCTGATGATGATGATGATGAGGTCTTCTAGGGTGGTACGTGGTAGGTGCTGGGTTGAATAGATAGATAGATTATATGTTATGTTATGTCAGTTGAAGGCATATCGTCTGGATTAATATTCTACCTCCGTAACATTCCTGAGCGTGAGTCAGCGGCGCTGAGGCCTGCGCTTGCGCAAGGCATTGTGTCGCCTGCGCTGACGATTATCTGATCGTAAGATGCGCAGGAAATAACGTTACTGGGTTGATAACATATTTGCTTGCTGAACATAAGTAAATGTTTGAGAAAATCTAAAAATTGTAGGTAGATAATTCTTTTATAGCACTTACAAATAAAACAAACAAGACAAATAAAACGAACAAAATATTTGAATATTTGGCGGTCTTATCGTTCGTTCGTAAGAGCGATCTCTACCAGACTACCGTTGATGGATAGGATCGTTGGATTGAACATTCAACGTCCTCAAGTTAGCGATTTTCATCCGAGTTCGCACAATCCAACTACATACTTGCTTATATACCTACTCGTACATAGTTCGCATCAATTGATTTACGTTCTGGAATTACCGCCAGCTCATAGAGTCGCAATGATACGTACTTTAATTGTGATTTTAATTACCTGCCTACGTTTCTTGCGACTAGATTATTTGACGAGACGCCGCCGGCCAAGTGTGAGTCATACGCGCAGAGGTTCCGTCAGAAAAATACACACGATATAATATACAAGACACGAGATGCTTTCTAAAAAGATATTCTGTCTAGTCTAGGCCATGGGTAGATTGCCTGTTTAATATTTATGAACGATTATATATAGACTTTTATATATTTTATCTTATCTTATAATATACTAGCGACCCGACCTGGCTTCGCACGGGCGCAAATGCATGTATTATATACACGTTCCTATTGCATCACATTATCTATTAAAAAAAGCCGCATCAAAATCCGTTGCGTAGTTTTAAAGATCTAAGCATAGGGACATACAGACAGTCGGAAGCGACTTATTGTTTTATACTATGTAGTGATATTTATATATACCCAAGTCTGAGTCCATAATAATAACGTCGATATCTACGTTTATTTATGTAAATTAATTGTATTGACCGCCGATGGAATGTGGAACATTCAGACAGTTTATGTAATCGATAATATGAACTTTAAATATTCACGGGTATTTCTAGCTTTTATTAAGGTTAATTCGATTTATTAAAAATTTCGGCAGCAAAACAAAATCCAAGTCACTAGAAGATTTGCGTTAGGAATCCATCGTTATATAAAATCGTATGAAACTTCGCAAACTTGGCAATAATCAATGAATTCTGACTATAGGCTGTTACTGCTCTGAATTCATATTTTAGAAAAAACAAATGAACTCGACGACTTATCCGACTTCATTTGTTTTAATTTGATTCCTTTGTTTCGTTCAGATCTCAGATGGGTACGTAACGTACATATAAGATTCCCAGAAGAAATATTTGCAGATCGTATAAACATTTTTCCCAAGGCGTGAATCGAACCCGCAACCTCCGGACCTTCGTCCACTCACAGGTGGACCTTCGCCCCCCCCCCCCCCCCCCCTCACATCGGCCATCGATCCTGTGAACTAGATTATTCAGTCATTATATTTCATTTACTGTTTGATTTTATGTGACATTATATTCATTTGTATGTACATTATTATGGATTACAAATCTAAAAATAAATGAGTTAACCTAATCTATCTATACTTAAAAGAACGAAGAACCACTGCTGGGCAAAGGCCTCCCCCAATCAGGCTAGTATAAAAAAACTAATATATATATATATATATATATATTTGTTGTCCACAGTAGCTGACATCGGGCACAACGTGATCCACAATGCCTTCCTCATCGCGGTGGAGGACCAGGCCCGCCAGCGGCTGCAGCGCATGTCCGCGCTCAAGTGGGTCACGCCGGTCGACATGTCCAAACTCTCAGTTGAGGTAAGGCTATCAATGGTTATAATAGTTATGGTATGGTACTTTTACGTCTGTACTTAGACTCTGAGTGGTCCATTGTGCGTGGTTTGTTCTGCTCAACAACAGGAGTAAAATGGCAGACAAGGGGCATTCATCTAGTGGGGTTTTGTAGGGTAGTAAAGAACAGTGATCCAAGGAGAGGCGAATCGTTCCTGGTGTATGGTGTATAGTTTTTTAAATTTAATTTATTTGAGTGATTTATCGCTTAGCGATAACATCGCACGTGAAAACCGGAATACTGGGACACAAACAAATTAAAACAAAATCAAACTTATTGCTTAATTAAACCTATCTCTAATAACTTAATCAAAGACACGATATATGACAAGAAGGGTTATATAGACTGTTCACATATCCTACATCCATCACATAGTGGATCAAAGCATTAAATGAGATATAGTATGTATGTATGAGATAAACTTTTAAACAACGATTTTATCCAGAAAGAAAAGTGTCACTTAATGCGTAATTCGTCGCATTGCATTTTTACAATCCAGTGAAGCAATATTCAGTGATGTGCTAGAGGCATCCGAGCCTCTCGACTCGCTGGCTCCGGCCTCTTCGTGCTAGTTGAGGGGTAAAGTGGAAGATGAAGCGAGGTATCTCTTTGACGACCTCTGCGCGGTGGCCTAAGCTCCGCCTGCGACGCACCAGGTTACGGGTTCGATTCCCGCCTGCGGACAATTGTGTGTACGATCTACAGATATTTGTTCCGGGTGTTCTGGTCGTTATCTATGTATGTATATGCAGATCGTACACACAATTGTCCCGAGGCGGGAATCGGACCCGCAACCTTCTGCGTTGCAGGCGGACCATCGCCCATCGCGCAGAGGTCGTCCGTTATATCTTTAATGCTTTGATGATGGCCGCTATGACCAACACTTGCCTCCTCATGTTTCTCTACCATGCTTGTAGAACCGCATCCGCCCCTGACTTGCACACAATAGCTCCACACGACTCGTTACCCGCATTGAGTCCTCGGCTCACATCAGCGTCCGAGCGCCCTTCACCAGATTATTGGACTTCTTTCGAGTGCTGGCTGCAATGCGATTGCAACTTGCAGTTATAATTGATGTGTTTATTGGATGCTCGTAGTTATATTTTTCCAATATCACCGCAGCAGAACTATTTGAGAGACATAATTATAAGCACTAATACAACGGGTATTTATGGTGTTTATTTACCTACTTTTTCCGACGTTTCAATAGGTTTACACACGGATGACTGAGTCATCCCGTGACCACGACAGTGTGTAAATAAACGCGATAAATACCCGTTGTATTAGTGCATATAATATATGTATGTTCAGATCGCGTACGTTTAAAAATATTTATTTGAGAGACCACTACCTGTACCTATATTTACAACTCGGTCACAATATCTGTGCACCTTGAGCCATACAAAATGTTTGGCTTAAGGTGCACAGATATTGTGACCGAGTTGTATGTCTGAATATCTTCTCTGGCAAAGGTACTATTTGAAATTAAATAGGGAACGAAATCAGAAGCGTATTATTGACAGCTTTGAAAGGAAATATCGCAAGAGCTAAATATTATATAGCTCGGTAACGATAACGGAATTTAAAGTCCACGCCAAGGATCGTTACATCCTACGTTCCACAGTTCCACAGTTGGTGCGGACTTTAAAACCCAGCCCAGTTCCCGTTATCTTCTCAAAACGCACGGGACTGACATTTGTCTCAATTCCCTTAGGAACATTTCTGTTTGATTTTTATGTATTTCCTTGTCATAGATCGGAATTATATGAATTTACCATAACCATAACTGAACCTAAAATGTTTCATTCCAGATAAGGCACGGGAAACTACCACAAACAGAAAAACTTGCCGAACTCAACGGTTACATAGGCACCAACGACTCCACCATCTACGTCACCTCCATCAACGAGAACGGAGCCATCGAGAGCAAGCCCATCATCTCCTCCCCTAAATCTCAGCCCAAATCCCTCCCAGCCAAATCAACACCCCTCATAGCCAATGGAATAGACAAAAAGATAGACGGAATCGATAAATACATAGACGGATTAGACAAAAAGAAAGACGTAATAGATAAAAAAATAGACGTAAAAGATAAAAAGTTCGAGGAAGAGGAAAAGAAGGATAAAAGTGAGAAAAGTGTTAGTGAAGTGACTATTGATATAGATGCTCTAAAGTGTGATGCGTTCAGTGTTGTGAGGGAGCAGTTGAGTAACGGGAGAAGTGAGAAGCTGTTGGGGGAACAGCCTGATCACCGAGCCAGGACGACGCCGACTGTGGAGAACAATAAACTGGTTCCAGGTGGTGAGAGGTGAGTCCTAGCAAATACTGATTCATTCATAATTGTTACAGGAATTCTCTTTAAAGAGGTAAAGTGTGGTCATGATCCGACTCTAACGACATGCAACATGGATATGACATTATTTTCTATGAGATCATTTTCATCTTGACTATCCTAAAGCGTGCTAGACCAAGAACTCATTTGACGAACCAAGTATTAGCATATTTAAGAACTTGACGAATCAAGTAGACTGTAGCTCTGGATCAGTTCTCTTCTAAGTCAAGAATTTGATGTGTCTTTAATTCGACATATAAACATTTGACGAGTATAAAATTTGTCTGCGATGTCGGAAAGCCTAGCCCTAGCAGTAAAAAATCACGGACTGAATGATCGAGATCATTAGGAATGGAGATAATAGATCGGATAGAATATGTAATTGGTTTAATAAATGCAATGGTTCATCAAAATAACTACAACGCAGTTAAGTGACTCATCGCGGTGCAAAGATTATTGAAAACATGCGATGACACCATAACTATAACTATTGGTAAACGTGATGTACCCACCCTACACCTATTTACTTACTCCGTTAATAAGTACCTACAAATCATTGTTGTAGTGCGCATCGTTAAAAACACTAGCTTCGTTTTTCATGCCTGCGGCGTTTCTCACATGCCGGACGAAATTAAACGTGTAGCCTGCCAACACAACCAGAACAGGAATAACATAGCCCAGTTCAGTAAAAAAATATTAAAATCTCACAACTAGTACTAGAGACTCATATATAATATAACATACGAGTAAGTCACAAGGATGAATTTTGACATTGTCAATTTATAGACCGCTCGTCCGCCATTACCTCTTTATACACCAAAAGAGTGACGCTATTGTAACTTATATCGAAAAATGAAAAATGTCTTCATGTGTGGTCAGATGTTGCCGAAATCACACTAATTTAGTAAATAATAAACACAGAATCACATTACACACGTAAACTAATTACATCCACTTATTTCTTCGATTGAACGCAAATAACTATCAACAGAAAAATCACAACAAAAACACAAATCTTGCCGGTGTTACCAGCTCGATAACTTCAAAATTTTCGAATAATGTGGGATTTATTAAAAATGTTTGAATCTTTGTATATTATAATTCTTAAAATTGGAATTAGGTAGGTAAACTACCTTACTTAAATAAGAATTTAAATAGATATTACTTAAGCATTCTATTAAATAAAGCTAAATTAATACAGACGGACTTGACTTACTGATTGACATAATTGTTTTGCTTGATGGAGGTATGTTTTTTTTAAGGAATCGTAAAGAGGGGGTTGAGGTGACCTAAGAAAAATTCCAACTTTTTGACATTTACTCCCCCAGAACACCGCCCAGACGAGGCAGACCGAGGTTGTTTTTAGTAAAATATAAATATGTAGGTACTTAATTATGATAATTATAATCATAGGTTGGTATGTTACGTAGTAGGTAGGTCTTATAAAAACTATAACATTTATGTGACTAAACCATTACGCTACTTTTGTGCTACTTGATATGTGATCTGTGATTTGTAGAAAATTTTATTAAAATTATCGGCATTTTTTTTTCGTCAGTTGGCATCTCTCACTTATGACAAGTCCGCCATTGATGTTCTTGACTTGTGATTCCATAGGAATCCGTCTGGAATTATTACTAAGTCTATGGTCACAAGCTTATAAACTTTGCGCTACAGGGTACACAAGTCGATGGCGCGAGCTAGTCGGTATGCGAGGCTTAAATGGCCTAAAAGTCCAAATAAATTTTTTCTATCCTTTTTTTTGGGTGTATAGAAACATAGATAATGACGAATTATAAATAATAGGTCCTTAGTTTTGGATGGGCAACATGAAGCAGTGTAGTGCCACGTTTATATGGGAAGATGAGCGAATTGTTAAACCTTAAAATATATCAGCCAAATAACACTGAAAACTTCTTGCTTCGGTTGGTGCATGTAACAAACTTTCTTATGTCATCGACCTATCCTTCTATATCTATGGATCCATGATGTATATGCCACAATCTCTCTTACTAACTATATGCAAATAAATAGTTCCGTTTACGCTACATATAAAAAAGGACTTGCGATTGGCGATGGGGCAGTTACTATAAAAAGGGCCAAGCAAAGTAATACACCAACCAACTTTTATAAAAACAGTGCTGACTGTAAAATGTATCTGAACTGAAACCAAAGTATCGAGAAACCCCTTGGAAAATGACATCGGTATGGTGATTATGTAACTGGCGACCGGTTTGCGACAGACTTGAATTAAGCAATGAGTGCTGTCAAGCGCTAATTTTGACCAATTTTGACGTTGTAGCTGGTGTCAAACTAATACAAAATTGACGTTTGACAGCACTGATTGCTTAATTTACGCCTGTCGCAAACCGGTCGCGAGTTACATAATCACCATACGGGGCTAGTTCCCTCGAGAACGATGCGACTCTCATTAATGTATTCTGATCTGAGGATGTACCTACGGATGTGATGAGAACGCGAATTAATATTGAATTCCGGTTTCTGTTCAATTTTTATGAAATGGTCAGAGGGGGTGTTCAAGATAACACCGTTTCCTTCATCGTAAACTTTTTGCCACTGCAGTTTAAAGTACATCATTTATTTACAAAGAAATATACTTAGCTTTTTTATTCCTAGCATCTACAAAATGAAACAAGAATCTACAAGAAAATCGTTTAGAAGATTTTATTAGTACCGACGGAGCTTTGTTAGTAGCTATAACCTGTAGTTACCTCAACATAATGCTGATTCGACGCCATTTTGTAGCTTTAAGGTATTTTATAAATGTAATATATAAGTACAAATTAATGTTTTTAGCTACAAATAAAGTATATTTTATCTTATCTTATCAATTACAACGACAGCTTTAATACGTACCGATTCTATCCATCCAAAGGTACCCTGGAAATCGCTTTTAGCGATAAGGCCGTTGATTGTGCCACTAGATTTAGTTAGTATTAAGATCCTTTGTTATTTTGATTATTTTTTTGTATTGATGGTGCAATAAAGTTATATTGTATTGTATTGTACAACGTAAGATAAAGAAGAGACAAACAATAGGTACATACATATATAATTATCAACATATTTTATATTTGTAGACATGTCGCGATCGACTGACTCAAAGAGAATACAATCATAGATGAATACTTAAAAACAATACAATAACTGAACTAGTCCGTCCATTATATCCATGATGAATCAATCATTGTAATCATAGACAAGCTAGACAATGTCGACAAATAGTAATAACAATAGTCTTAGAAAGTAGGAAGCCGTACGGTCACTACAAGGTTTTCGGTAACCTGAGCGAATGGTCTCGATGTCAAGTCACATGGAGGTTCTATTGCCGAGAAACTATTGTAAAGAGGTCGGGACTTGTTGACTTCACTACATAGGATAAAACAAAGTCGCTTCCCGACAGACAGACAGCGGCTGTCTGTCTGTATTTCATTTATCATCATAATCAGCCTATATAAGTCCACTGCTGGATATAGGCCTCCCCCAATGAGCGCCATAGCACCCTGTCTTCAGCTTGCCACATCCAGCATCTGCCTGCAGTCCTTCGCAGGTCGTCATCCCACCCGACCGGAGTGCCAGGTGGGGCGGGCCATTTCATTTATCTATGTTCGTAAATATATATGTAGGTATAATATATATGTACATATGATGTGGGATCAGTGCTGAATATTGCAGTGCCGAATGTGGAATACAGACTTCCATTTTTTACCTCTATATCTTGTAATTTCTGTCTATTCCACGATTGTCTAGTTACTAGACTCTAGTAGCTTGAAAAATGTTTTATATCCATAAAACTTTAGCTTTGGTTCTCTGAGAAGTATCGCAGTTTATGAGTCATTCGCTATCGCAATTCATTCACCATTTGTATATGTATGTCAGACTTATAATATGACTACCTCACTCTGTGGTTTTTATGATGGTGGTTTTTATGACGTCAACATCTTAAAATCGGTATCTAGGTACCTACTTGTCTAGGTATGTATTATACGTCAAACAGGTCAAGATGCGGTATTATTGAGTTCATAAATATCTACTTACTGCACTTACATTAAACTGGACATAAAAGTAACTTACCAAGTCTGAATTCATAAGTGAATATTCCGGTGGTTTGTTAACAAACATTCTACATTGAGTTTGGCTAAGGTATAGTTACTTTTGTAGCACTATTATTATGTCCCGCGCACACGGCTAGTCTTCTTAGGAGAGTTGAGATGATCAATACCAACATTTATCTCACAGCATCACCATGTAACCTGCAAGCCTTCAGCCTCCTTCATCTGAAGCAAACCTTTACTTTCATTTACAATATAAGATAGATAAACAGAAAATATTATTGATAGCTCAAAATGGCATCGAAATGATTCAACTGGATTCCAGTGACGGCCGTTAACTCGTTTAATTATTTATTTATATAAAGAACATACACTATTTTTACAGAGGGGCAACAAATGCAATATTTTAACAATAATAGATAATATTTATCTAAAAATTAAAACTAGGTACTCGATAAAATATAAAGTTCTTCAATTAATTAACTTAAAATTATATAATGTGGCAGGCCATGGCAGGGCGACTTCCGTGGCCCCTGATATGGCACACTTAACAAATCAAAAACCATCAAGCATTACCAACTGACCATTGGCGGTCTTATCGCTAATCAACGATCAAAGATCCCAATCAACCGGCCTTGAACGGATACTACCATTGAATTAAACAAAGGATCAGTGCGCAATGTGTTTCATGTCTCTGGCCTATCTGTATGTCCAACCAGCTTGCCAAATATGGTGATTATGGCACATCCATCCCGTTTGGACCAGGTCCAACCGTGGAGGAATGGTAACGGTTGGGGATAAAGCATTGCCACCAATGATTGCAGTAGCTTTGATATTCCATCAATGTTATTACCTACAATTAATCGGAATCAGATCAGTACCTACCAACAATATTTGGTTAGCTTGGGGCTAGCCATGCTGTGTGTATTGTCGAGCATTAATTTGATAAAAACTATCAGACATAAAAAAAAGACAAGTATTTTAAAATTTAGTCTCCTTATAAAACTAAGGTAACCAAATCTGTTAAAGCTCTGGCTTACTACCTAACTTACCACCGGAATTGTACTACCTACGAAATACCTTTTATAATAGGTAATACCTTCTATAAGATAGAAGAAAAAAAAACTGTAAATAATCCTGGATATATCTGACATCATGATGTAGCCCCAAAATAAGCAGAAATCGTTTATAGTAGACTGGACATAGACCTCCCCTAATGAGCGGCCTGTCTTCAGCTTGACTCGTCCAGCATCTCCCTGTAGTCTTGCACGGTATAATTACAGTATGGTTTACTAAACATGAATGTCAGATATAATGTTGCTAGTGCACAAGATCTATAATTATTGTGATAAAGTTGCCAGTGATGTCGATTGCGCTTGCACCAGTGGACTGGAAAATGAACTGGTCTGTGCAGTTAGTCGAGAAACATGATTTATATCTTGATAATACACGTGGGATCTTGAAGATGACTTACCTACATCCTCCATTACTATTTATTGCAGTCATTAGGATAGATACTGTCCATAGGGTATGAAGAGAGAAGCATAATATGTTCATATAGGTAATTTACTTCACTTCACTTCGTTCACGTGGTAATATATCTTCATAAATATAATGTACATAGCCTAAGGCAAATGGGTTTAAAATACATAGGTACCGAATTGTGACGTTTTAGTCGAAAGTATTTTAGCCATAGTTTTTTCGTTAGCTTAGAACCGTAGTTGCAATCGTAGTTGTGAAGATTACTATAAAATAGACAAACTTAAGAATCTTAAGTCTGTACCACAACCGGGAGTAGGTACGTATTATGTCGTAACGATTTTAATACAGAAGTACAAACAAACTTAAATTAGTGTCGAAGAAAAACAAATCGTGCTATTACAGAAACACAACACAAAAAATATAAACAACGACAATACTACAAATAACCGCAACAAACAACTGTTGCACATGAACATGGCCGGTATATAAATAAACAACTTCCCTCTCAAATTCCTCTGCCTCAGTAATCCTACACCACTTAAAATTCCGAAAACCAACAGTCATTTTTTAAGTCTTACCTTCCCTTCTAAAGATATACTTTAATCTGTATTCAGCGCCCTCACTTTGCCTTCGTCTCGTCTTCCAGGCAGGTAGTATATCGCTAGCACTTGTACGCTACACTTGTCTGTCGGTCACAATGGTTGTATTGTCATAGACAGTGTATCAGTGGGGTTGCCAGGTACCTGCCCACCTGCGCGCGCGCATCCCAACGGTCACAGTTTTGTAAAAACCTTCGAGCGGTTGACGTGTTGTGCTTATTTTGTGATATTGTGATGTGGATTTAAGTGAAAACAACAAGGATGCATTACAAACATTTATTTAAAAGGTAAATTATTCATTAAACATATCCTTTATTTCGAAATTATCTTTCCAGTAAGGTTACTTTTAACAGGATAACTAGTTTTATGTCAGGTTTACCAAGCGTTCCATGAAAGGCTTGATCGAAAAGCTTTTAGTTTATGAATATTTGTGTAATATCATATAACTTGATAATATTCTCAGTCAAATCCATTTAGAATTTTACATAATATTGACAATATTATGATTGATCCGACAAAATAATACTAGGTCTGTTTTATGCATAAGCAAAACCAAACCACTATTATAAAACATAAGCCTTTCCATGCTCAGGTTTTATTGACTCAGGTGTTTTGTCTCGTCTATAAAGCATGTTAATACATAAGATACAACATCAATATTAAAGTAACATGAACTGGAACAGACTTTTTAAGTAAAGGGGATTTACTTGTACGTACAGCGTCATCCATATTCCATAGGACGTGGGACGCTCTAGTGCATGGGTCATGCATGATTTGAAATGGGCTTGACCAACAATGCTGCTTCAATACTATGAGAATACTTTATAAAATAACTAGCTGCGTCTCGCGGCTTTGACCGTGTGGCAATCTATGTGTCAAATGGTTTATAAACATTCCTCTTGAATCACTCTATCTATAAGAAACGGCATCAAAATACGTTGCGTAGATCTTTAAAAAAGATCTAAGTATACATAGGGATAGACAGACAGCGGGAAGCGACTTTGTTTTATACTATGTAGTGATAATATCTTTACATAGTATAAAATGAAGTCGTTTCCGCTGTCTGTTCGCGTAGATCTTTTAACTACTTAACGGATTTTAATACAGTTTTCAGCAATAAATAGATTGATTCATTCAAGAGTAAGATTTATAAACTATTTGACACATAGATTTCTAGGCGGGCGAAGCCGCGGGGCGCAGCTAGTAATAATAAATGTTCTGATGAAATATTTTAGATTACTATGATAAAACATTGTTTATCATATTCAACAAGTCCATTTCCAGCTTTGAATGGCGTCTAGTTCTCGATTATTCTGTACAGAATTTCTCTCAATGGCAATTTCAAGTTACTTTCTAATTTCTATAACTTAATTTATCTACTCGTAAGTCGTGTTCGTGTATCGTTAACATAATTTTGTTAGTAACGAGTGTGAAGTACTAAGTTAGTTCTCCAGTCACTGAAATGTTCCAAAATCGTATCATCCTATGTTAATCCACTGCTGGACATAGGCCTATGCCAATGAACGCCATAGCGCCCTGTCTTCAGCTTGACGCATCCAGCATGTCCCTGCAGGTCGTCATCCCACCTGGACGAAGGGCGTCCTACACTACGTTTACAGAGTCATGATCTCAACTCAAGAACACGTTTACCAGCGGATTTCAGTTCTTTGCGAGATATGGCCGGCCCACTGAACACTTAAACTCTTGTAAAAAAAACTACCTTTTTACAAACACAGAACCCTTCCAAACCTTTTTCGGTTTGGATTATGTGCTCGCTCACGCTAGGATTTTAATAATTGCATCTAGATAAATCTTAATTACGTTGCCTACTATACCTATTTTTATATTCTTCTCATTAATCTAATTAGGTACTGGAACAGTTTTTGCATCTGCTTTTAAGATGTCTGATAACATTGTATGCACGTCTGCAAGTTTCATCTCGATTGGAACAGAGAGTTTATTCTCATATACCTTTACATCATCGTCAACAATTGTAATGCCTGTTTACTTATATGGTAAAACTGTTTTCCTGTTGGGTTTTACACCAGACACCTCATGAGAACACCATAATGTCCACTGCTGACGGTACCTTCTAGAAAGAATGGGGGTTTTGACATAATCACCACATTCGGGGAAATGAAAATAGAGGGAATTGTGATTGCAGCGGTGTATTATACTAGAAACATTCTATATTTATTAGAAACTCCCAACGAAATGATCACCAAACGTTGCCAAAGTAATGGTTCGATATACGACCGATGTGGCGGGCAGCTAAAGGTATATACATATATAGCATACCTATGTATATATAAGTCATCTAGCATCCGTGACACAAGCTGTGCTTCGCTTGAGGCTAACTATGTAGATGATGCTGTGGGGATTGTCGAGCCTTATTAATTTATTATTTATAGATTACACTAGCAACTAACAGAATATTTACACTGTAAACTTGTATTTCATTTATGATTTTGCTGTTGACATCAATCTATAGACATCTTCTGGCTTATCAACTTTGAGATGCAAGTTGCAATTGACGAGTATAGGCTATTGATGAGGTAAGTAGTACTAACATAAATGTTGAAGACATCGATGTTGTAGTACCAACCTTCTTTATTATTATTATATTACATAATGAATAGCCAGATTCACTGATTGTAGCTGGCAATACTCATTGTGAAGATGTCCGTGACATGACGATAATGATGCGCAATTCATGGAAATAAGAACAATTAGCTTTAATTGTTTTTACTGCCACTAGCACAAAGACTTCGGTATTGAATTAGGTACGGGTATTCCTTAATTAGTAGTCAGGTAACTTTAATTCATATTCTATCTTAGACCATTTAAAAAGTCTTGACTTAAATCTTGTTTAGATGATCTTAGTGTTTACATCTATATTAGACTAGTTTATATTAATACCAATATTTTATTACAGCGTCATAATCATAACACATAAGCTTAATCGACTTACCAATTAATTTACCTTGTTCCTTGCGCTTAAATAACATAATTTACATATTCACAAGAATCATTATCACCGCCTTACCTGTGTTTTAGGTCAAATGAATGCGTATTAATGCTTTTCCTATTCCTGATATACATAAATGTAAAAGTATTTCTGTCTGTCTTCCACGATTTAACTTCCTACAGATAGATCTTTATGAATTTATTTTTTTCCAAGAAGTTAAAATGTATCCTTGGGTATAATATAAGTTTCTTTAACCTGGAAATCGCGTGTGAAGCCGCGGGCTAAATCTAGTGATTGCTTTATATTAATAAACCCACCTTCATTATTTTCAATGCTCGATCCACGAAGTTAAAGCTAAATTCTTGTATTTCTGTTGTGGTTGCCCGAGGCTGTCGTGTATGCAGCCTTAATACGCCTGGAAAAGTTTAAAAAAGCGTTTCTACCTTTTTTGTTGGTAAACTATTGAATACTTTTTGCTCACAGTTTCTTTGCACCTGGTCAAGTTGACTTTATCAGATGCTTTGCTAAGAGTTCAGAAAGATAGATAAAAAGTATGAATTATGGAATAATTAGAAATACGTGTTTAGGAATAGACAGATAGAAAACACTTTATTGTACCACACAAAACAGAAAACAATACAGAAATAAAAACTTAGAATAAAGGTATAAATGGCGGCCTTATCGCTGAGAGCGATCTCTTCCAGGCAACCTTAGGAATTTATGTTCGATGAAGATAATTTTTGGAACAAAATATACATTTCTTTCTATGCCGATAGGAAAACTATTGCATTTTGGCTTTTAACCGCCTTGAATAGGAGTATCACATATTTACTAACTTTAGTAGTTATGAATTATTCTCTGATGAGATTCTGAGATGTGGGTTATATTTTCCCAGTGTTTCTGTGTTACATTGTATCTTAACAACAATGTGAGCGAGGCCATAAGTAGAGGAATCTTCACAAGTTTTATAAATAAGCTATGTACTATGTATTATAAAACAACACAGGTTTAAAACTTTTGAACCTATCATGGTTATTAATACTAAAGTCATTTAAAACGGGATATTTACCATGATGAATGTGCAAAAACGGTGATGTGAAAGTGATGTACCAACCGCTTCGCGTTCTGATACCGTCAGTGTTGTGTGTCGTGATCGAGCTGCGTTCGATAATAGTGAAACCGGTGGTAGTGGCAACGTTCGTAGCAAAATACAAAAAATGAGGGTAGATCGGTATGTCTGCCCATAAAAACTCGCAGTGCCTTCAGTTACTCCGTGATCATGGCGCATGCAACTGTGCCGAAATATTGGATAACTGAAAAATCAAATCATGGTAAATATCCCGTTTTAAATGACTTTAGTATTAATAACCATGATAGTTTCAAAAGTTTTAATACTAAAGTCATTTAAAACGGGATATTTACCATGATGAATGTGCAAAAACGGTGATGTGAAAGTGATGTACCAACCGCTTCGCGTTCTGATACCGTCAGTGTTGTGTGTCGTGATCGAGCTGCGTTCGATAATAGTGAAACCGGTGGTAGTGGCAACGTTCGTAGCAAAATACAAAAAATGAGGGTAGATCGGTATGTCTGCCCATAAAAACTCGCAGTCGCCTTCAGTTATTCCGTGATCATCGCGCATGCAACTGTGCCGAAATATTGGATAACTCAAAAATCAAATCATGGTAAATATCCCGTTTTAAATGACTTTAACACAGGTTTATTTTAATGTCTTAGACACTAGTCCTCATTAATCTTATAGTATATAAAGAAATTTGAAACGAAAAGTAATCTGTAAGCCAGTATTACTATTAATAATAGTCCATAATAGGCGTCTCGAATAAAGGTATAAGCAGGATTGAAGACAGGATTATGCATACAGTAGCTATAGCTTCTTCGTGGGTGTTCCGTATAGAATGTCAGATAGAATTTGTAGAATCATCAAATTGATGAATGTGGATATCTACATTTTTAGGGTTCCGTATCGAAAGGGCAAAACGGGACCCTATTATGACTCCGCTGTCCGACTGTCGCCAGGCTGTATCTCATGAACATATAACATAGTTAGACAGTTGAAATTTTCACAGATCATGTATTTCTTTTGCCGCTATACCAATAAATAATAAAAAAAACAGAATAAAATAAATATTTAAGGGGGCTGCCATACAACAAACGTGATATTTTTGCTCGTTTTTATAGATAATGGTAAGGAACCCTTCGTGCGCGAGTCCGACTCGCACTTGGCAGGCTTTTTTAATCTTCATTAAGCTCGTGATAAAAATTATTTTTTCCTCTGAGATGCCTCTAACTTAAGTTGAATTATAACTCTAGTTTCTGCCTGCGGCTACGCACGCATTGTTTTTATGGAAACGTTTAAAAGTAATTTCTATCCCATGGGAACTGCTTTATGGGATAAAACGTACCCTATGTTTAATCCAGGCTTAAATCTACAATAGCCCGATCCGTTGAGTAGTTTATGGCGTGAAAGCAACAAACATCCATCTAAACATACAAATTTTTGCATTTATAATGATGAACGAAATAATGCTATAATATAAGCGTTTAGTAAAGTTAGAAGTAGGTTACAACAAATACTAAATCACAAATACATACTAAATCCTTTTCTTTTTCGGACGGCATCTTTGCACGTGTGAATTGCGAGATTTCTCGACAAAATACATAAAAATGGATAAACCTAACGTACTTGCTCGCGTCGTCTGGCTCAGTCCTCGGCCGTACCGGCTCCCAGGGCCAGGACAAAGTTGAGTTCATCGGAGAGACCACCCGCCAAATCATCAGGAACGTGAAGGGACCAGTGCGCGATGGAGACATTCTGACCCTTCTCGAGTCTGAACGTGAAGCCAGGAGGCTAAGAAAGGCGGTTGAAGAGGGAGATACTTTAGGCTAAGTTCAAAATTCAGATACCACTACAGCAACATACTTTCTTAATTTACAAGCTATTGTTATATGAAGCTATGTTATATTTCGCGAAGAACCGACGGCCGCTGGGGCAAACGTGTTCTTGAGTGGAGACCGCGACTCGGCAAACGTAGTGTAGGACGCCCTCCGACCAGGTGGGATGACGACTTGCGAAAGACTGCAGGTAGATGCTGGATGCGGCAAGCTGAAGACAGGGCGCTATGGCGCTCATTGGGGGAGGCCTATGTCCAGCAGTGGACTGTTATAGGCTGATGATGATGATGATGTTATATGAAGCGGCTAAATAAGTTATCTAACAAAACTACATTAAGAAATACATATATAATACGGTAAGTTTTTGTACAGGTACTGAGTCTACCAGACCGGCCGGTAATGAAACTATTAGTCAAATACTTCGAAGTCAGAATTTAAGCAAAAACACGAAACGTTTAACTTTTATCTAAAAACGAGCGAGATAAAAATCAAGTCTAGTTAACCCGAGGTTCAAAAGCCATCAGTTAACACATGGTTCACTTGTCTAAGTGCACTTGACTAAGGGTATCGTTTTTGCATGTAACATTCCACTTCAGTTATTAGGGTCGACGCAATGATGATGGTTTTTTTGTTATTGGTGTCTGGTTGGACACTTTTCTGCCAGTGTCAAGTAATCCTACTAATATTATAAACGCGAAAGTTTGTAAGGATGTTTGTTACTCTTTCACGTAAAAACTACTGAATGAATTTTAATGAAACTACAATAATATAGCATACATATCAGAATAACACATAGGCTACATGCTATTTATAAAGATATATTGTATATCATCCAAAATATCTATAGCCACGCGGGTGAAACCGCGGGGCGCAGCTAGTGGGAAATAATTGTAAAATCAATGAGTTATCAAATTATGAAGATGGTTTGATATTTCCACCAGAGCCTAGTTCGTTATCTAGCAGGGGTAGCACGTGCACTGACGCGCAGGTAAGGTTGGTTTGGGAGACGAGATGTTGGAGTCCCCCCCCCCCCCCCCCTTACACCTTCCGATGCAAATATAATAAGCCTTAGGGCTTAATAAAAAAACCTGTTATGATGTTATTATCTCAATAAATAAATAAATAATAAATAAAATAAATAATAGGGACATCAGCATGACGTCATCAACGGTGTCGACCGCCATCATGACGTCAATGACAAAACAAATGACGATCGAGGTAATTAAATGACGTCAATGCCGGTAGGCTACTTGGTCTGATTTACTTTAAAAGTGTTTATTTTGTAAGCCTAAAGAAATAAAGTTTATGAAAATCTAAATCTGAAATACCCTTTAATCAAGTTCAAATTAAAAATCATTTATTTCGTTAGTTTCACTATAATTGTTAGTACACGTACCTACCTACCTATATACTAAAAAACTATAAAAACAGATTTGATATATTCTTGTCTCATAAACATCAGAATACATTCAATCAAATGAGTTATTATTGCAAAATCAAATTAATTTAGTATTGAAAATACGACAATTCAATTAATATTTAGATTAATTTAAGCATGTAATAGTCAAATAATATTATAATATTCAACAATTCTAATTTCATTAATACTTAATATCAATCTCATTTAATTTGAGTTCGACCAAAATACACATACCCGAAGTGTATATGTATTTCGTGACATAATGGTCAAAGAATTTGGGTAGTTCGGACTAGATACGATACATATTCCCAAAACGCTTCGATGTGTACATCGGAAACAGTCAAGTTGCTCGAAGAGGTGTCGGTTGTAACAATGCCGGTTGTGATACAAGTTTCCTTTGTGAAAGCATTTGTTATGAGTTTTGGAATTCATGCCGGCCCGGTGCATGACACTGATACCTTATTTATGTGAAGTTAACTGAAAGAGCATCTGTTTTATCTATAGTAGACGATGATAGTAGAGAACACAGATGCTCCGTCATCAAAATAACTTTCGATAAACGAAGGCTTAGGTTGTTGGCAACCTAGAAAATTGTGCCTCGATCTCATAGACATCGAAGCACAATTTGGTGGCTGTGTGTGGTGTATTTGCTGTGATAATAACCATAGGCTTAAATATTTTAGCTTAAAACTGAAGCTAAAATATATTTGGCTGTGGTGTGGTCATTAGCACAGCTGTGAGCCTGTGTGTGATCTATAAAACAAAATAGAAACGCCATAGATTGCAAGAGACAAAATGAAATAGGACACAAGAATTGCCATTCGATGTAAATAGGTCGCTACATTGTTTACGCCTCGTTGTATCTTTGAGCACGTACCTAGTCCATTTGTTAGTCTTATTGCCTTTTCTGTGATAGGTAGGAAACCATAAGAATTTACTTGTTACTTTTGTTGAAGGTTGACAAACACATACGATTTCATTTACCAGAGAACAAGTTTCTGATATAACTCACTTGATGCCTGAATTATATAGATAGACAGATTGAAAACACTTTATATACCACACAAAACAGAAAACAATACAGAAATAAACAATGGAATAAACGAAGTATAAAGGCCGGCCTATAGATTGATAAGTTCTTGCAAAATATTATTTTATTTACTGAGAACTGTACATGAAAATATGTGAGGGATATAGAATCATATTTTGTAAAATGTGTATAAAACTTAAACCATACTAATATTATAAATGCGGAAGTTTGGATGGCTAGATGGATGGATAATTATTTGTTACTTCTTCACACCAAAATTAGTGAACGGATCGGGCTGAAATGCATATAGTTTTAGGCCTGGAATGAAATATAGGCTACTTTTCATTTATTATTTATTTTATTTAACCACTTTAATTGCACAATAAAGGGTACAAAGGGTGGGTTTATCTCATACATATATTCCCATGGGATAGAAATAACCTAAATACGTTTCCTTCCATAAAAAAACGCGTACGAAGCCGCGGACAGAATCTAGTAAAATAATAAATTTTAAAATAACTTGTTTGACAAAGATATTCAGTTATAAAATATATAAACCTTACAAAACTACGGGCAAGACAAGACTGAAGACATAAGATTACTTACTGGTTTGACTTTTACTATATTTACATAATTTTATTTGAAAGCAAAAGGTCACTAAACCGTATAATTTTTACTTTTACTCAAAACTAGCGTGGTATTTGAGTAACTTAGCCTTTGAAGAAGCGTGACCAATTTACATTCACAAGTGGTAGGTAAGGTGGCTAGATTTACATATTTTTGAAAATTTGATTAAACCAGTGCCAATATAATGGTGGCAATGTCTCAGCATCTTGGTGACGCTTGCGACTGGTATTGAAGTTGATCAGTTGAGCTACCTGTAGTTGTTTGCAATAGTCTAAAGTTAGCTCCATGATTTCAATTGTAAATACTAGTTCTCATTTGTTTCTATTTTTAAAATGTTACTTTGTAGTTAATTAATATACGTACCTACTTCAGAGAGTTTGTCTAGAGATAATTCAATAGTTTTGAAAATAGTAGAACCGACTCCGAACTACTAACTTTACATTGTTTTTTAATTTTTTTGAACAAAAAAATAACGGACTCATGTCTGTTTTTTTTCAAAATAAAGATTCAACTTGGAACTGTCACTCCACACTTGGGGTTTGATCCATGATCAAACCTGAAGTATATGGACTGGAGTATGTACCAATTTTCATCAAAAAACAGAACGTCCACTCAACCTTCGATTATTCCAATTTCCCCCCTGAACTCCCTATTAAGGGGGGAAAACTGGAATGAAAAAATAATCATACCTATCATCAAAAAATTAAACGTCCACTCAACCTTGGATTATTCCAGTTCCCCCTGAAATCCCCTTTAAGGGCCCATACAACCTCAACTTTGTGTGAAAAGGCTAGACATATGATTTTGCGTTCATAAGAGCGGGACAGGGCATTGCAACGTAAGTTCAAAAATCAAGTTTTAGCTATTAATTAGGACATTATTTGAAAAAACCGAAACATGTAACATTTTTATTTATACTTAATTCTATTACCACGCTTATTGTCAAGATCTGAACTTCTGTATTTATTGAGAAATTTAGGTTTTAGTAAAAATTTTGAGGTAACTTTGCGATTTTTTTCTATCGAGAAAATTTTATGGAATCGTGTTTTCGAAACATATGATCGATAGATTAAGTCCTGAACTTTACCATATATCAATTTCAAAGTTAAATATTCAGTAGTTTAGACGATATGGACATCCGGCGGAGTTGAAAATTAGCAGTTTGAGGTATTATACACTCTTAAGGGGGAGAATTGTAATGAAAAAAAAAACATTCCTTCCGATTCAACACAGGGCCCTGATTTAGAAGCCAACTACATCCCACGACTAAGCGGCTCCACTCTCCAACAGGTCACTCACGACTCTGTAATATGCGGTAATACGTAGGGAACAAAAAGTAACCACAAGTTATCTATGTTATTCCTATAATGCGCCCGCGTGACTCGGCCCCTAGGGTCCATAAACACGGTATTAATCTCATAATGACAACATTCCTGATAATTTTAGAGTTATTTTAACGACAGGGTTTTTTGGACCATTGTATTTAGTTGGGGATTTAGAGGTGATGTGGCTTTTATCCTGCAAGAGATTCATCATCATCAGCCTTATGTTAGTCTACTGGACATAGGCCTCCCCTAATGAGCGCCATAGCGTCTGTTCTCAGCTTGCCGCATCCAGCATCTCCCTTCAGTTTTTCGCAGGTATCATTTCATTCTTTCTTTCATCCTACCTGGTCGAAGGGCGTCGACTACGTTTACTGAGTCGTGGTCTCAAAGCTGTTCTTAAGTGGCAGGAGATTGCTCCCCATTATATCTACTATGGAAATTCCAAAATTAATTTAAAATGGAATTTATGTTTTATAACACGCGAGCTAAGCGAGTCAAAATAATAATGATACTTACTGGACCAAATCAATACCACCATTAAAAACTTTTTGTATCAACTATTTTCGCATAACCAAAAGCGAACTATCTTCCGATTTCCGAACAATGCGCCATTGTTCATATTTTTACGGTTACTTTGAACACAATACGTTTTAAATTTAACATTCCATCATCGATTCCGGGCTCTGTGACGTCACGCGTGGGAGTCTGTCCTGTGTCCTTACCTGTTTCCTGGCAACATCCAGTTCTTTTGTTCACTCCAGCACGGATAATGTTTTCATTGTTCACTTTCTTTACTTATCGTTCAACTAGGTGTCTTGTTTACGGCACTCGGCACCATACTCTGTGCACGTTTACTTTCTTTAGCTGAATGAAAGAGTGCTATATCGTTTTTTATACATTCTTCTTTCTTTATAATAAAAATAGAGAGCTCGAATCTTTGCGATTGACTCGAAAAAAATTGAGTCATAGCTTCAATATTTATCGAGCTGAATGATAACTAGTACCTAAAAGATTGCATTCTTTCATTCAGTCAAAGAAAATAAACGAGTAGACGGTGTACATAAAGTATATTTCCATAGGTTTCAGATTGAATAAGTTCGCAACTTCATTGTGGTTACTCCCATAGTCCGAAGGTGACGAAATGTACTTGCATATTAAGTTATTACCGCGCATAATATCATCATCAGCCTATGTTAGTCCACTACTGGACATAATATGCCTCCCAATGAGCGCCACAGCGCATAATATACGTGTATAAAAATCATAGGGTTCAATATCATTTTTACTTGTATAAGAATCATAGGGATCAATATCATTTTTACTTGTATAAGAATTATAGGGATCAATATCATTTTTACTTGTATAAGAATCATAGGGATCAATATCATTTTTACTTGTATAAGAATCATAGGGATCAATATCATTTTTACTTGTATAAGAATCATAGGGATCAATATCATTTTTACTTGTATAAAAGTCATAGGGATCAATATCATTGCCGCTACCAGCAATTTTTAAACAAGGAACAAGTATACTTGCACTTTTAAAAGGGCAGTATTTCTTTTTGGGCATCTACAGATTACTTCGGTATGCGGAGTTTGTTTCTTTTATCTTTTTATCTGCCGTCAATGGAGGCTTGAGCTAGGGCCGTTTGTTAAAACGGCTTTCGGCTTTTACGTATAAATAATAACCTTAAAACTTTTGAAACTATCATGGTTATCAACACAACCGTCATTTATAACGGGATATTTATCATGATTTGATTATATTTTCCTTTATTTCGGCACAGTTTCATGCGCCATGATCATGGAATAACTGAAATCATGGTAAAATATACCGTTATAAATCACTTTTATGGTTAACCTTGACTTTTTCTTGCATTTAAGTTTTTATACCAAAAATCAATAATTTCTTTTGAATTTATCATGTTCTATTCTCACTCTACTTTCCATTTTTAGGGTTGCGTCGTTAACAAGAAAGCCATTGTGTACCTTTTCCCCCCCTGAGTAAGCGATTAATTGTTCATAATTAACTAAGAACCAGGTTGCATTCATGTTGTAATTCTCGAAAAGAGCTCATACCTAACACCCAAAAGTTTATTTTAAAAGTTTGTTAACCATGTTTTGGGGGTTCAAATAACTCCGGCTTTATCATCTACAATTTCTTCCGTCCTTTCCTTAGCCAACCTTAAAAAGCCGGTTTCGATACGCTGCCAAATATTTCGTGGGAATACGATAGTGCACTCCTACAGCATCTGTGTTCAAGCCAGGTAGTTCTCAGAAGGTCGTAGTTTACTTTAATTGTATTTGAGTTACGTTACGTGGTCTTGAAGGGAGTTTATTTGCTTTTGAACTTCATTACCACTTTGCTGTGCTCACAGTAGTTCAAGTGTCAAAATCTGCTCCATAAAGTCGTTCATTTCATCTTTAAACTTTTAAAGCACTTAGACATGTCGAAAAATTACATATAATTTGTACAATGTACGTAGATCTCACTTATTCAACATCAGAATTTTCTTCACAAAATAAAGATGTGTCAGCCATAGCTTCGTCGATTGTATAGTAACATTTTTTCATTAAATGGTTTCGACATAATTTAGTAATTCAGTGTTAGGTGTTTGTCTTAGGTTAATTGGTATTTTGTTGTCCATAGGTTCTTCAATGCCTAGAATCGTTACAAGCACGGCTTCTATTGCCTTTCTCCATTTTACTCTATCTACGGCTTTGTAAAGTGCGACATAAGAATACAATAATAATAAATACAGATACACACCAAACTATCAATACCTCTAGGACACACCAAAGATTTTAACTTCCTCTTCGTGACATTTCCTATAAAGCCCTTAACGAAGAACATTTTTTAAATATAACCAGTACATCCTTCATAATTAATAAAATTCCTGCAAAAAAACAATATTAAAATTATTATACATGCAAATTCGACCAACGTGAAATGTATGAAATTTCTTATATTTCAGAGCTTCAACGCTTATAATAGAAATTGACCTTTATTTAAAAAGTATTCGCGGATGTAACAAACGAGTCTCAAAAAGAAAGAACACTCTAGACTATTTATCAAATTAATGAACTTCCAACTCAACCCCAACTCTAAACAAAGTCCCATCATAATAAGTGTTGTTCATAAAAACTTAAACGGCAAATGCTTAAGAGTGGTTTAAGCTGGGTAGATAAGGGACTAGTGCTTAGCGTGGGATCCATGTCGGGTCAGTAACTTAGTCAAGTTCTTCTTAAGCTTTCGTTTTTTGTTGACATAAATCTGAGGGTAGGCAAGCAGATTCAACTATCTATCCATCTACAGGTGGTAGTATTTTTAATTTTTTTATAGTAGGACGAACAGAAACTGGTCTCCCTCGTGGTGTCCTCCCTACTAGTGGGACACGAGAAAACGGCCATTCATTCGTGATATATAAATATACTAAGTGTATTAAAAAGTAAGGTATCGATTAGAGCTCTGTGATCGGACCATTTTTATTTTTCCCGCACATAAAAGAACTCATACCCGTAGCCGTTATTGATCAAGTACCCATCCGTTTATCTACCAGTAAACTTCTACTTACCGCGTGTAAAGCCAGCCTTAGACGATAAATAACCCGAGTCACTCCCAAACTGTTATTAAAGCGCCCAAGAATTTTAGACATTCTTTAGGATAAGGCTGCGTTTGCACAAACAGGCTTATCTACCTATTAGTCACTTTAGTTGTGTAAACACTTGGACTTGCTTTACTCGTTCTGCTTTACATTTGCTGACTAGACTAGTATCTTGTTATTGTTTGTTGTGAGACAGTAAAAGGTTATTAAACTGGGTTCAATATTTCTGTACTATACTACCTACATCTACATCTTAGGCCTTGTTTCCGATGTTTGTACCGACATCTTAGGCCTTGTTTCCGATGTTTGTACCGACATCTTAGGCCTTGTTTCCGATGTTTGTACCGACATCTTGGGCCTTGTTTCCGAGGTACTATTGTCAGATATAACCTCGGAAACAAAGCAAGATATTGTTAACAAAGCAAAGCAAAACTCATCAAACTAAAGACTTCATCTCTCAGAGATTCAGATGATTGTCATTTACGAATTGCCAATCAAGTCAAGATGTACCAGTTATGTAACCTATATGTTTAGTATAATCACGCGATAGTAATGGCATATTGCACCTTTCGATTATCTTACAAACTGGAAGTGGACCCTAATAGAAACAAATAAGACGACTATGGATAAATTAATTAAATTGTATTTTTTACACACAGAAGTGCAGCTGCAGATGCAGACATGCTAATGATGAATATGATTGAGAGTTCGTGGAGAATATAAATACGTTAAATTTATTTAATTCAGCCAGCATAAAGATTAAATTAGATTATGCCTTTTTGCAAATTTTTGGTCAAGAGTATTTTGGTCTTTTTTTTACAGAAAACTCCTAAATTTAACTTCCTAGACTTTATGAGCATTTTTGGTAACTTTCCAACCAACTTCAACACCTGTGTCGCGAGCCTTATATGTCATTGAAATTTTATTTATATTTAAGCACTCTATTTAGGTAGCTAAAGCACTAATAACATTCAGATATGCAGGTATGTCGGTTGATAGCACAGTGTCAAGTGTCGTGAAAGATGATCCCTCCACACGTTGTGCGTCGGACGACAGCTTTCTTTCTCGAGTTACAGGCACGTTGTCCTGTTTGAGAAAATTCTAGAATTGACAGTTGGTAATGGCGCCTTTACATACTACAAAATTGGAATAAAGCTTGTCAAAGTCAAAGTCAATAGCATTAATTTCTTTAGGCATACAAAATAAGTACTTGGACAAGTCAGCACTTACAGTGATGGCTTATGATTTTATTTTCATTAAAAATATTAAAATATTATTTTTATAAAAAAATATTTTTTGTTATGTTGGTAATACTTTGAAGAATTCCTGGCTTACAATAATACAGCTCAACCTTGGTTTATATATTCCTGGAACCGTTTCATCACCAAAAATAGAAATAAGGGCAATTTTAGAATAGAGTCGTCATTGTATGCATCGGTTTTTAAAGCCGTGTTTTAGTTGACACGTTTTATGTTAGCACAGGGAATGAATATTTTTTGTCCTTTACTAAAATGAATGTCATTATTTAGCGAAACTTCCTAATTACAAGTATTCGATGCTAAAAGGGAGGCTTGAAAATAATATGTAAGATAATCATGGACTTTGTGAAAGAAATAAAAACATTTGTATATTGTATACCTATTTGCGTTACGTGCTGCAAAATCTTCTAAAAATATACCATTCATAGATAGATTTTTTTCAATTCAATCCATTTATTCCGTTTTGCCCTCCGACCAGATGGGATGACGACCTGCGAAAGACTGCAGGTAGATGCTGGGCAAGCTGAAGACAGGGCGCTATGGCGCTCATTGGGGGAGGCCTATGTCCAGTAGTGGACTGCTATAGGCTGATGATGATGATGATTCCGTTTTGATACATGTTATTGTAGACACTAGGGAATGTCATAGAGGTAGACATATGTAATAAACAATGAATTCTTAAAGATAATTATTTAATAATAGTTAGGACATAGATCTAGCTTTTCACTTAATCAGATACAAAACGCTTTAAGCAGTTATTATAGTTAACTTTATTACCTGCTGATTTTTATTCAACCAAGTTTACTCCAGTTACTTCATAGCTATAATTTCCAAGTTACACAACTCATAGTCCATTTCTCCGAATTTTGTAATTGCTCAAGAACAAGACTTGGGTATTCTGCAAGCGCCGAAACAATGGCCGCGTGTAGAAAGTATGAATTAATTCTGCGTTCGCTTTTCTCATGCTGTGTTATAATGATGAATGTGAAATATTGAATCTGGTTTGGAATATCGCTAGAAAATAGCCGAGAGTTTAATGCGATCGTATGTCATTTACTTCTTTTTGTTTTAACAAGACAATTGAAGCCATTATTGGCACACAATTTTCCCGAGGCGGGAATCGAACCCGCAACCTGCGTCGCAGGCGGACCTTCGCCCATCGCTCCACAGAGGTCGTCGTATTTATTAATACATAGTAGATACCTGATAATATAACTCACCCTTGGCCCTATAATTCTAATTCAATAATAATTTGTTCTTACGTGTATATGTAGATGGGAAAATATAGTAAAACGTGGTAATATATTTTTCAAATATATTCTTGATATTTACTTGAGGTTGGTTTTGGTTACTTCTGATATTAAAAGCCTGGCAAATGGTGCTGTAGTAGTAATGGTCCATCGTTATCTATACTAATATTATAAAGAGAAAAGATTTGATTGTTTGTTTGTTTACTTATATAAAAAATAATGATTGTCCCTGAGATGCCCTTATGTGAGCATATTTTGTTTACGTTATAGGTAGATACATAAAATACAATGCAAGGTCTAGTAAATTATGATGAGATCTTAATGATCACTTGGAATGATACCATCTGCTAGATTCATTTCAAAAGATATTAAGATTACAGATTGTCTGTATAAAACTGTATAAATTAAATAAATAAATTATGCTGGACAATCCACACAGCATTACCTAGCCCCATGGTAAGCATAGCTTGTGTTATGGGTATCAGATAAGATAACTTATACATATTACATAATACAATACATTACATAGGCATAATACATTACATAATACAATACAATAATACATTACATAATACAATACAATACAATACATTACAAATAAATAATGTATTGTATTATGTATATCAGTTATCTAGTACCCATAACACAAGCTCTGCTTACCATGGGGCTAGATAATGCTGTGTGAATTGTCCAGCATTTATTTATTTATTTATTTTAATTATAAGAGTACATTAGGTATATTGTGGATTGTAGCTAAAAACTTAGGAGTCGGCTCAGCATGAGTGCTACGGGTACTGGTAGAACCAATACACGCAGCGCTGATCTTTCGCCGAATCCTACAATCAGTAGCAGGCAGCGCGCACTAAGATAGTGAGTGATTTTACGTCTTTATGTTTGTATATATTCAAAATATTATACAGGTTGTATCGTTTCGTATAATATGTATGTACCTTGATACTGAAATAGTTGACTTGTAGTCGGCCCCCAGTTTTTCACAACATTCAAAGCCGAACGGCTTTTGCTAAATTAAATTAGTGGCAACTCGATTAGTCCGCAGAGGTCGAAACTATTCGGATCGAGTCACAAACATGTGAGTACCTATTAGGTCGGTGTTATACTCGCTGAAAATGTTTTTGTGTCGTTTATTCAATTAAACAACAGTAGGATAAATACAAATGTTATTTTTATAATAACAACATGAACATAAAAAAGCAAAGCAGTGAGTAGGAAGTGGTTAGTGTGGCTATTTACCATAACAGTACAAACAATTCAAATAAAATATGTTTTTTTGATTTGCGTAATGAAATATTATACGAAAATTTCTAAACGAAAAACCAAGTTTTGCATCAACAACCTTTATCACCTAGTCCTTTGAAAGGTTACTGTTATCCTGTTATTAATTTTACGCCAGATGACATACATAATGTATATTGCCCTCCGTACTAAGATACATTTTCTTTGCCTCCGATTGACTGCAAAGTGTAACAGACACACGCTGTCCTTATCAGCCTTACGATTTTAGTTTTCGTGTGAAAGAGACTGCCAAACCGTCGGAAAATGCCGAGTAAGCAAAAGACTAGTTGCCTATAGATAGGTATCCAAAGTGCAAAGTGCAGTACTAATATCTAATGTTTTTGTTTGTTGTTTGTGTTGAAAACAAACTAAATTTGCAATAAATTTTGCACATTGCAACAACTTTTAGTTAGCTTAGTTTACATTTTATTATCTACAATTTCTCTCACTAATTAGGTAAGTAATAGTAACTGCTCAGATCATTAATTTGATAATTTTGCTCTGGTTTGGACAGATTCTTTTTAACAATGCTCTAAAAAGAGTTTTCTGTTCTGAGTTGTGTCCTTTTTCTATTGAAATTGAAACAAAATCAAACTTAAATTAGTACCACATCTCAGCTCCGTAGGTCATAACGGGTAGGACGCACTGGTTGAACACTTTCGTTTTCAAGCATTGCGGTATGGATGAAGAGAAGACTCGACGTAGTTTCCCAAACGCTGCCCAGCCCAGCCGGATCCTCCTTTTTGCCTCCTTCTCGAAATTGTTTTTACCTAACTGCAGAATTTGCCCGAGGTAGGTGTATTCGGAAACGATTTCGAGAAGGTGACTATGTACGACCACAGGCCTTGGATGACCATTGATGATGAACATTAATGTGACCATTGATTGACTTTGGTTTTATCCAAATGTATGCCAAGACCGATACACCGGGAGGCTGAAGCTAGGCCGTCCAGCATCTGGTTCAGCTCCTCTAGCGACTCCGCGATTAGAAACCATCTGTCAAAGTTACCGTCTTCTGAGTCTTACTGAAACCGCGTGTTCCGGTATATATCAATTTATAACCCTACTCTTAATATAATATGCTTATAAATTCTATGTCATAAATGAATACTTAATTCACTTAACATCATCTAGCAGTTTTCGGATTTCAATAACTTTATTCGTTTAGGCCTACAAAATAAACACTTAGACATATTAAGACAAGTAAAATTCTGTACTATAAGCAGTTCTATTTTATTTTTATTTTGCTTTATTCGGTAGACAAACAGTTTTACACTCTTAACAGATAACTTTATAACGTTGACTCTATGATTTTTGTGTTGTTTTTCTGTATTATAAAATTATTTCTAATTTTAATATTAAATTTAAAGCTCTGCTTACCATGGGGCTAGATAATGCTGTGTGAATTGTCCAGCATTATTTATTATTTATTATTATAATTTAAATATTCACTCTATTGCATTGGGTGTTTCCGTAAAAATAGAGGTACGTTTGTAAATAAATAAATAAACTTAAATAATAACTTATAACCATTTATGTGTCCTCGCATGTAGACAATCTCTCGATCTCTATTACGGTACTCACTTATAAGAAATTATAAAGGTGTAGCCGCTAACACAGGGGGATGGGATAAACTGATGTGCTTTGTCGATTCACTAACAACTAGCAACAATAACATAATCGACAATGGTGAAGCAGCTGGTGCACTGTCAAATAAATATGAACTCTAGCAATGACGAATGTGGTTCAAAATTGATTGAGCTTTGACTATTTGAATCGACGTTATAGAAAGAGAGCATGGGGTAACTAGCAATATCTAAAATTTAGGCTTTTCTTTTATTTTGAATCGATCTATAAGTACGTTTTGATTGGATTCTAAAACTAGACTTAATTTTACTAAATATTCCTTAAGTTTAACAACTCTTTAAGTAAACAAGGATGTTTACTACGGAACTTTAAAAAACTATCGTTTTCTGTCTCACTCTTTTACAATTTGTTTCACATAAGGTTATTCCATTATCTTACTTGCTATTATGGTAGTTTGATTGTCAATCAAATTAGTCAACTCATGTCGAAACTGTGTCCCAAAGTCCGTTACCGATACGTTTTTGACAATCGATATTGTTTATGAAGAAATTTTAATCGATTTGGTTATTGTCGTTTAACATTTTGTTTTATTTTAGACTTTACTTTTTTTTCGTCTGAACGACTTTATTTTTTGAATCAGAATATTCAATGGAATTCATCATCATTAGCCTATAGCAGTCCACTGCTGGGCATAGGCCTCCCACAATGAGCGCCATATAGCGCCCTGTCTTCAGCTTGCCGCATCCAGCATCTACCTGCAATCTTTCGCAGGTCGTCATCCCACCTGGTCGGAGGGGATCCTACATTACGTTTACCGTGACGTGATCTCCACTCAAGAACACGTTTGCCATAGCGGCCGTCGGTTCTTAAAATAGTATCTATTATTTTTGATGTTTCATTTGCTAATTGCTTCTGCCCGAGATATTACATGCTTTTTTCCGTGATAAAAACGAAGACAATGTAAGTTACTGTGCCAGCAGTGGACTAGCATAGGCTATAGATGTCGTACGTAATCCACGACATCTCCTGCACCAACCACTAGTAGGTCTACAATAGAAGCATGCGACACACCCATGTAGCGTGGGAAGTGATCGGTACATTCTGACAAAAACTTTGTGGAGTAGGTTAGCTATTCATTCATCAACGTGCTCTGCGAATCTTTGGTGATTGACAATGGAACCGTCATTCATCAAAAGGTAGGTAGGTTCAGAATATTAGTACAGTAGGACCTCGATTATCCGAACTAATTGGGACCGCTCGCGAAGAACGGCCGCTGGGGCAAACGTGTTCTTGAGTGGAGACCACGATATCGATATCGGTAAACGTAGTGTAGGACGCCCTCAGACCACGTGGGATGACGACCTGCGAAAGACTGCAGGTAGATGCTGGATGCGGCAAGTTTAATAATAGGCCATAGGCCTCCCTATGGCCTATGTTCAGCAGTGGACTGATATAGGCTGATGATGAATTGGGACCGAGACTAGTTCGGATAAGTAACTATGATGCCTGAAGTAACATTGCAGACAGTTTATAACCTAGTATTGTATTTGTCTGTTGATTTCTTTACTAGGCTAAGCCTATATCAAAGTAATGATTAAGAATACGAAAATTTCGATCATTTGATTGCTGATTTATGGAAAATTTATTGTGAAAATTACGAAAATAAACAAATAAGAAAATTCTAAATCCTTTAGGAACAGAACGTTGAATTCCTAAAATGTAGATTTACAGCATGTTGAAACTCAAAATGTTGAATTTACTGAAAGGTTATTTCCTAAAATGTCATCATCATCATCAGTCTATAGCAGTCCACGGCTGGACATAGGCCTCCCCCAATAAGCGCCATAGCACCCTGTCTTCAGCTTGCCGCATCCAGCATCTACCTGCAGTCCTAAAATGTATGTCTACTCAATAGTTTAAGTAGAATTTCAAGACTGTTCACCGTAGGTCGTCTCTCCTACGTGTACTAATGTCTACCCTGGCCACGTTTGGCACGTGTTGTAGATAACTCACACGTCGCTGTAAGCTCACGTAACTCTGCATAATCTGCACATTTCTCTGCTGGAGGTGAATACGCAAACGACTGCCACTTTCTCTGGTCAACACTTACAAGTTAAGACATATTGCCATTTTGTGACTGGTGTGAATTTTGCTACGGGGATGCTACCAGCCATTGTAGAAATTAGAAACTCGTATTGGTAGGGACAAGCTGCCATAAAAAGCTTAAAACATTTAATCTCAATCTTCACATCATTTTTGAAGAATTTTTCAGTCGAGTTATGTGTTGTTTTACAATAATAGGTACTTAAAGTAATTAAACAAACGCAATCTAATAAATATAAGTTCAAAAAGAGTGTGAGCACCAATACAAACCAACGCTGGTTTCATGGTGCAATATTTGCTAAAATATGTACTAATAAATATTCAAAACTTTAAAAACACCAAAGCTTAAAAGCAGGACAGTTTAAAAATTGTTTTCTGATGTATTTTATATTTGTATATATCTTATGGTCATCATTATTGCAACATCTGCTGTGTACATTTCGATTCCACTTTGCAGTTAGGTAGATAGGTACCTACTGATCTAATTTTGTTAAATCTCATACAGTCTAATAAATTTCTCCTGCAAAAGTAAAGCTAAACACAAGCTCCCGGTACTGCAATCTGTGGCACTAGCGGTGTAAGTGAAACAAAAGCAATACAAAAACACTTTGTAGGGTGTAGTGGTTCGCCAGTGTGGTGTGGCCAATTACACGACTCGTTGCAGCGGACAGGTTTGGTTGTAGTGAGAGCGGATAGCGGGGTGAAACTTATAAAACAAACGTTTTTTGCTCGTTTATATAGTTATCTATATAAACGAGCAAAAAAATCACGTTTGTTTAGCTGACCCGCAAATATGTTTCCACTTTAGAGGCAACAAAAAAAAAATCTATGTCCGTCTCCTGGTTCTAAGCTAACTACTACTATTTATATATAACTCAAGAACCACTGACCCGATTTGGCTGAAAATTGGTGGGGAGGGGCCACCAATTTTCAGCCAAATCGGGTCAGTGGTTCTTGAGTTATATATAAATAGTGTAACTAACACGACTTTTTTTTTATAAATAGATGGTACGGAACACATTCGTGCGTTACTCGCACCTGGCCGGTGGAAGACTACGGGATAGAATTTGTGACATATGGTTTTTACAATAAAATTACTTATTAACAATCCATACTCAGAACAAAAGGGGTTCTAGGAGATTTTTAGTACGTACTTAGTACATAGTATAAAACAAAGTTGCTTCCCGCTGTCTGTCTGTCCCTCCTATGTACGAGTATGCTTAGATCTTTAAAACTACGCAACGGATTTTGACGCGGTTTTTTAATAGACAGAGTGATTCTCTCTCTTGTAAGAGGAAGGTTTATAAACCATTAAAACATAGATTTACACGCGGGCGAAGCCGCTGGGCGCAGCTAGTTTATTATAAAAGAAGTGAATGAGAATTTTTATTTGCCGCTGCCACTCTGACCTCTCCTTAACACTAAGGAGTCACATGTCGAAGTCGCCTTAAGTGGTCCCTAATGACCTCGTTTCGACCTTATGAAGCCAGCACTTAGTGTTGTGCATTTCGGTAGGTAGCTGCTTATTACGAGCTTTAAAGGAGCTGTAAATGAAAGTATTTAATTATACTATTGGGTTCAACAGCAGATGGAAGAAAGTGGCCGAGTTGATGTTCTTATCAAGCGGATGAAATGGCAGCTAGATAGGCTTCTGAATAATAGGCTTACCTTGCGGACGTGGTCAGAAATGATAAAATATGTCTATGTCTCCTTCGATTTATTTTATTTAAACGATTTTTAGAACCAAAAATGCAAAATCTAAATAATTTGTTGATCTCATCTCATCATCGATGCAGCCCCATCGACCACCCTGTGTGGTCAGGTCCCTGCTTACACGCCCCGGTCCCTGTCTCCAACAAGTCAGTTGCCAACAATACGTTTAATATCATCGGGACACAAGTTGGTCGGTGGCCCTGGGCTTCTCTGTCGACCAGTCTCATAATAATAAGCAATCTGTCTCATAAAAAACTCTGTGGTCAAGCCGGATCACAATCTACGGAAGACTGCTGGCTGATGATAAATGCGGCTGAATACAGAAAGACTGCAGGGAGATACTGGATGTGTCAAGCTGAAGACAGGACGCTATGACATTCATTAAGCGAGCATCGATGTCCAGCTGTGGACTAGCATAGGCTAATGATAAATGAGTCTCAGAAATAAAATATTTGGGCTGCAAATTATTTTACCATCTGCAAAATCAATATTAGTGTCAGGGTAATAATCGCGTTATCAATTCTGTTATCAGTAGAACAATTAGTCAGACGAGATACCTGCCTTTGGGCGCACGTGTTTTGGTTTAGATACGCCTTCTTTTTCCCAATAATAATGTGATCACACCTGTTTGACGATTTCCCGATGGAACTTATAGGGTGGGAAGTTGGGAACACTGTAGTTTGAGTGCAAAGTTTATGTCTGTAGAAACATAAGTAACGTTAATTCGTAAATTGGTTGGTAAATTCCATTTTTTCTAGTGATCTTATATTAGTCAGTGAATGAGTGTGTGCATATTCGAGATTCTGTGGTATATATAGGTACATATAAGGTGACGATTCTGTGGAATAAGGTGACAAGTGACAATATAGTGGTTGGCATACGTGTATCGTTCAGCGCGAAATGTGAAGTGTGTTTTAGTAATAAGGTGTATTTTACGATGCAGAAGTGCACAATGTTTCGAAAAGTGTTGTTTTGTGAGTTGTTTACGACGGATGTTGCTGAGGAAAGGTTGGTTCCATCACTGCCATTAATAATAATAAACACGTATCGTCAGGAAGTTCCTTTCTCTGCAGCCCTAGTCACCGGCCGCTTGAGCCTAGCTTTGCGGGCGGTGATCTACCGTTTTGATATACATAGTTTTTACTGTAGAATAGTTTTATAATACTTCTATATTTAGTAAAAAAATGTATTTGATACGAGAATTTTAAATAAATTAGATAATAATATATTAAAAATATAAATTAAATAACAAATAATGCTGGATTATTAATAATGAATAATTCACACAGCACTATTTAGCCCCAAGCTAAACAAAGCTTGTGTTATGGCTACTAACTGATATCTATCACAAATCCAGGCCACCAGTATACGAAAAAAAAGGAAAGCGTGCCAGCTTTTAAAATTAGGTACCTACAAAGCCAGTAAAGAATGGGTAATGAAATAAATACACTTAATGTACATAGGAATCGGACGGGGCCGGGACATTTTGTATTTTATGTGTGGTGTGCGGTAGTAGATAGGTAAATATGTTTATTTCCCTTTAGTGAGTAAAGTATAAACATATTTACCTATCTACTTAAAGAAAATAAGTTATTCCTTCTATTAATGACAGATACATAACATGTCGAATGTCACAGAGTGTGGCTTCGCCAGAGCCAGTGTATCCGATTAGCGACTCGATAATTGGATTCACCATTGGGAAATTATGTCTGTCAATACTCGGTCACTGCTTTAGTTTCTCCTTTTCTACCTTTCTATTTTGAGAACCATAGTTAATGCTTCAAGAGGGCGCAATGCGCGCCATTTTGTGAAAAGGATAGGCATCGGATTTCGCGTTCATAGGAGCGGGATAGAAAATACGTTTTAGGAGCTTCGTTAGCGCGAAAATCATGCTTTAGTAACAAGAAAACTATACAACTTTTGATGAAACTAGTTCAAGGAACCAATCAATTAGTAAAAACCTACAAATCAAAATATACTTAATTTATTTAAATACCACAGGGTTCCTGAGATCTAAACTAAATTATGTGCGAAACGGTGCATTTCCATGATTTCTTTTATCGTATTTTTAAAAAACTGTCGTTCTCATTTTACCATAGCGGCGTATGTCAATAAAATAAAACTCAGTCAATTAATTTCCAGTAAATACCATAGCTATCAGCTGATATGAAAGAGACACAATCTTGCATCCCTGTCTCGCAAGGCACGCGTCGCGTCAATACACCCGTTTCCGGTGGAACCTGTATTACCCAGTCCCGGACTATTTACATAAATACCTGTTTCTCAGTTTGTATGCGACGCCACTTTTGTTCTCTTATCTGATACGTTGCGTTGAAAGTGTCAATGGCGATGAACATTATCCATTCATTGCGATTAGTTTATTTTCAGATTTCACGTTATTTAGTTTTAAAGATTACTGAAAATAAATAATTACCTATACAAATATTTTTGTTTTGAAAGTATATAATAATATCAAACCGTTGATTATTCCTGCGAAAGACTGCAGGTACCTAGATGCTGGATGCGGCAAGCTGAAGACAGGGCGCTATGGCGCTCATTGGGGGAGGCCTATGTCCAGCTGTGGACTGCTATAGACTGATGATGATGATGATGATGATGATTAGTCGTAGTACTAGTAACTAAAATACAGAACATAAAACAAAATTACCTAATTTCAATACAAAATAAATAATGTATAATGCGATCTTAGTGCTGAAATCAATATCTTCCAGATAATCTAAGGACGGGGAAAAATATAATATGTTTTCCGGTTGTGCTTTTATTAGTTATCTCAACTACTTTGATGTATCTTTATAATTTAGGCATAGGTGACTGATTCTCTTTTTGACCAGTCCTGTCAGTGACCAACACTGACAGAACTGGTCAAAAAGAGAATCAGTCAATTACATTTAAATTGAAGTTATTGACATATATTTTCATAATAACAAACTTTCAATAATAAACGGTATTGTTACCTAACCAATAAAGGTGCTAATTATCAGATTATGTTTTGATCAACAATCTTAATTCCATTTTAAAACGGAAATCTCTGGAATATTCATGCGCAAATAACATATTTCAATATATAATTATAATTTTGACGACCGATGTGGCGCGGTGGGCGAAGGTCCGCTTGCGACGCAGGAGGCTGCGGTTCGATTCCCGCCTCGGAACAATTGTGTGTACTATCTGCAGATATTTGTTTCGGGTGTTCTGGTCGTTATCTATATATAATAAAAAATATCTATCTATGTAATATATTGTATTATGTATATCAGTTATCTAGTACCCATAACACAAGCTCTGCTTACCATGGGGCTAGATAATGCTGTGTGAATTGTCCAACATATATTTATTTATTTATTTCAATAATACTACAGCATATTTTCATAAGCATTGAATAAATTAGCTGTTAAAAGGATTGCTTCGGCGCTGAATTGGCCTCTGTCACCTCTACGACCCGTGTTATCTCCCGTTAAATAGAACGAGCGCCGTACCGCCGAAATTCAGGATAATCTGCCGTGATGTTTCATCATCATCATCATCAGCCTATATTAGTCCACTTCTGGATATAGGCCTCCCCCAATGAGCGCCATAGCGCCCTGTCTTCAGCTTGACGCATCCAGCATCTACCTGCAGTCTTTCGCAGGTCGTCATCCCCGTGATGTTTAAGCTAATAATAAGTACTCAGGTATTTTGGGTATTTTCTCATTGTTTTTGGATGATTTATTGTTCTCCACAGCGGCAGCAACTTTAAAGCTAGAAATAGACTGAGCCCTATGAAAACGTAAATGGCGTGATTTACGTTTTCATATAAATTCTAGGGTTCCGATCTCATAATGCGTTGGTTCAGTCTATTTCTACCTTTAGGATCCGCTAGTTGGTACTAGCCCCCTACCACGACTTTTTCCGCATTTATGAAAGTCTCTTCCATCTTATTTCCAGCCAGAGTACAGCTTTCTTCCAAATATCTTACAAATTTTTAAGACAGTCCTGTAACTGTAAAGTTTACTGGAAGAAAACCCTTCTTGGGGATTTAGCTCGCCTATGCAAATATCCTATTTTATGTATTATTGCGTACATTAAAGAATTACATAGTTAATTGTTTTAATGTCCACTCTTTTAATGAATGCCAGATTTCTCTGTCATATATTTAGGCATCCTGGTGCAGCAACTTTTATAAACGCAGAGCCATCTTGCAAGAAGTTGGAAGTTAAAATCTTACAATGTCAAAGTGTAATTTACGTTATGAATGTCGGTAGTTAGAAATCCGCATTATTTCTATGTTCTCTCCTGTGTTTATTGCCTACTCAAGTCATAGCCATGCTAATGTGAGTTTTCACTGCACGTCGTCGTTTCACGGGTTGCTGCGAGAATTAATAGGCCCTTGGCTCACATACTGCCTTTCACAGGCCATCTTCTATTTTGAGGGAGGGCAAGAAAAGATTGTGGTTCGGAGGAATGTGTAGATATATATAGGGTGTCTCAGAATTTTGTGAAAAACATTCTGAGACACACTATAGATAGATAAATAAATAAATAAATAATACTGGACAATCCACGCAGCCCATCTAAATCATTTATTAATTACAAGTAGGTAGGTTACATAACTTAGTTAGGAGTACCTTAAAGCCCATGCTAGGTTAGTCTAAGCACTTGGTTCTCACTTAATTTACATAATTTTTTTGTACCTACTACATTACAAGTTATACCATGCACAGGTGCCATGCGTTCACTCAAATTTTACATAACCTTCTGATTTCAGGGAATTTATTTATCGGTTATTGTCAGAATCTTACAATAACTTGAATCACTTTTTTTTCACATTTTTGACTTCAAAGCTTCAAACTTCTAGGACTTTTTCTAGACCCATCTCTGTACCTTATAATTAGTCTTATTAGTAGTAACTTTGTCATATCAGTAAGCATATCACATTTAGGTTTTGTTACGTAAAAGCCAGGGCAGGGATTATGGGCATGTAATTAGATAGGTAGATCATTTATTAATTACAAATAGGTTACATAACTTAGTTAATAGTGACTTAAAGCCTATGTGAGGTTTGCCTAGCACTTAGTTCTCACTCAATAAAAAAAGATAATAACTAATGTAGTTAACGTACGAACCTACATCAATACAAGTTATCCTGCGTCACCTACTAGATCGCTTACTAACTAGTCTGAATAATAATACATCGAAATAATCCAAAATCTTTCCAGTCTTCAATCTTTACAGATTAAAGTCAAAGAGGCTGATAAGCATCAGGGGAGGTCTAGGCCTGTTTAGGTGCCAGCAGTTTACAAGTAAAGGTGTATGTAAAATGTTGTTGAAAATAACATCTTCTAGGATTTTCCGCTATAAATAAACGAGAAGCTAACCCGTTCTAACTTCTCACGCGTTGATTGATTTTAAAACGCAACCTCTGAATATGAGACAAACGACCTCAGGAAATAAAATGGCCTTTATAGCCCTTGGAATTAAGTAGCTTTTTCCGGAGCAGGGCGGCTCCCTTCCCATTCTGCTCATGTCACGGCTCGGTAATAATAAATTTTCTAATATTAGTATTGTGGTGTTGTCTTTCGATAAAATGAAATCTGTTAAAAGTATTCTAAGCTTAGAGGATATGAAGAGTTTTAGATTATGACGTGTAAGGTTCTATATCTTCCCTTTATTAATGACTAGCTGCGCCCCGCGGTTTCACCCGCGTGGTGATAGATATTTTGGATAAAATACAATATAACTTTATAAATTGTAGTCTATGTGTTATTCTGATTTATAATAAGCTATATTATTGTAAAGTTTTATTAAAATCCATTCAGTAGTTTTTACGTGAAAGAGTAACAAACATCCATCCATCCATCCATACTTACAAACTTTCGCGTTTATAATATTAGAAGGATAAAATTTTGATGAAAAGTGCAGGGGTGTTTTTAGAAACGATTGAGAACTTTGTAGATATCTGGGGTCCAATTCTAACTACAACAACTAACTATGTGGATAGTTTTATGAATCTCATCACTACATAGTATAAAACATAGTCGCTACCCCCTGTCTGTCTATCCATATGTATGCTTAGATCTTTAAAACTACGCAACGGATTTTGATGCGGTTTTTTTAATAGATAGAGTGATTTAATTTATTATGTAGGGGTTCTCTGGGACCTATATTATAGATTCCACGAACAGCCCTTTTCTGCAGCATAAATACGGTGCACCGTTCCCCAATTATTTTCTTGGTTAACTTGTCATAGAACGTCATTGACGTGCGTGTATCTCCTATAGAGCTCACATTCCCTTGCAGGCTCCCCGTATCGATAAACCCACATTTCTATAACTCAATAGTGATGTCAACTACCGGACATGTCTCGCTCGAGGCTTGATAAAGGAATATAGTCTCTAAGAGACACCTATTCAGCGATACCCGGTGTTGTGTGGCAGTTCCTTCCGACCTTTAGGTGAATAGGAGCGATTCTTGCAAGTTTTACTGGGGTGTGATTTTACTAGAGCTGATATTCATTTTTAAATAGGAATTCATATTTTCGAAGGATACATACAATGTTACCAGCAGCGAGAGAACTAAAGATTCTGTGAAAATTGTACTTAAGCTTAAACTTTATTTATTAACTAGCACGATCATATTAGAAACAAACAACACTAGTTAATTAGAATACATTACAACAAATCATCATTAAAATTATAAATAAAATTAAACAATAAGATAAACTAATAATATTATTATTTATTATAATTCATTTAGAATCAGGGCTCAGATCTTGTACACGGCAGGTTTGCTGAAATGTCAGAAAACAAAGCTTAGTGAAAAACTACGAATAATAAAAATCTTGTAACTTAAACATGTAGTACCAATAAAATGCAAAAAAACTCAAAATACTTCGCTAGATTGTAAACCGTATAGTTGAGATATGAAATATAGAAAAGTCAATTTATTTTGGAACTAGTTTCCGCCCGATTCTTCGCAAACGTTTTAAGGTTATTTCTATTCCATGGGAACTGATTTCTATAAAAAATGTACCCTATGTTTCATTCCGGAACCATTTTCATGTTTATATCATGCTGGGAATTACCATTTCGATTCTGTTACCCACTCGATCCAATCAAACACGCGTGTTCGGACAATCGATACAATAATCACTCGCCTCGTTCTGCATCATTGGATGCCATTGCCGTTAGTTGCTGTACCTGCTATTGCCATTGTTTAGCTATTACTGCTATTGTTCAGCTATATAACGTGCCACGGAATTTATATCTAATCTATACTTTGCCGTAAGGAGGAAAGGGATTAATATACATCATCATCATCATCCTATAGCAGTCATCCTATACTGCTGGACATGGGCCTCCGCCAATGAGCGCCTTAGCGCCCTGTCTTCAGCTTGCCGTATCCAGTATCTACCTCATAATAGGTAGATGCTGGATTAATTAATATACATAGGTATTATTTAATCATTTTAAATTAAAATTTTAAATCTCGCAAATATTTAGTAGGTACTTAGTGGTTCAAGTCCGGTCGAAAACCAATCTTTGGTGAAGTAGGGCGACTGACTCCAAAGTCTGTACTTTTGCGTTAGAATTTATTTGTTTATTCAGATTTGACTTACAGTAATATACATACAAATTTCTTTGATTGACCAGATACATGCCTAGGTAGATAAATATAAATAATATTGGAGAATACACTCAACATCTTCTATCCCCAAGCTAAGCAGAGCTTGTGTAGGGGTTGTATTTTGTACTGGATGACCGATATACTTAATTAATACAATACATTACATAGATATATATTTTAATTATACATAGATAACGACCAGAACACCCGGAACAAATATCTGCCGAACGTACACACAATTGTCCCGAGGCGAGAATCGAACCCGCAACCTCCTGCGTCGCAGGTGGACCTTCGTCCACCGCACCACAGAGATCGTCATCATCACCTTAAAGTACCTTACCATCAGGTAACGTAAAGTACTTTAAGAAACGACTACTATAAGATTTTAAAATAACTTTTAACTCATCCTTTCTTCTCAAGCAGCTGAAATCCAACCCTACCTCGGAAACTCAGAGGGCACCGGTCCATAAAGGCTACAGCGCATTGTCAGAGATCGACCTAATTCATGCTGAGGCGCTTTGTGTCTGATACAGCTACTGTTAGAGATAGTGCTGCAAGATATTCTTTGTCTTCTGTCGGCGGCATCGCAAGCGTTTTACCGGGACTTCAATTTGTATCCTTCTGGGGATATGAAATGTAAAGAAATTTGTTTATTAAAGACTATAAAGTAGGTGCAAATATTATAATATAAATGAGAGTAATAAAACATAGATCTACTATAAAATACATTATAAAAATTAACCCTTATTTCTCCTGGTCACGCTATAACTTAAGAACGGCTTTACCGATTATTTTTGTTTTTCTAAATGTGGTCTAATACTACGTTCTTACATTTAAAAATTTAACGCTGCTGGGGCAAACGTGTTCTTGAGTGCAGACCACGGCTCTTTAAACGTAGTGTAGGACGCCCTCCGACCAGGTGGGATACGACCTGCGAAAGACCAGGTAGAGGCTGGATGCGTCAAGCTGAAGACAGGGCGCTGTGGCGCTCATTAGGGGAGGCATATGTCCAGCAGTGAACATAGGTTGATGATAATGATGACATTTAAAAATTTAAACAATATGCGCAGAAATTTCCACGCGGGTGAAGCCGCGGGGCGCAGCTAATTTAGAATAAACAATCTGAGTTTGTACCCCAGCTCGGAAGTAGAAATGTTTTCTATTTAAATGAATATAATTCTTACAAAGTTCTTGACCGCAGTTACGTAACGAACGAGTGAGCAAACGGAGGGGAACATAGGGGTGTTTAATTTCCGCGAATGAATAAAATATCAAGTCGGGAAGCTTGTTTTTAGGGCGGGGTGCTACGCTCCACTCGCTCCTGGCCAATCTCCGGTGGCTTGAAATATTCTATTAGTAACTTTACATTGAGATAAGAGGTTTAAACCCTTTGAAAGTAACGGAGCGGCGCTTAAAGCGGAGTACTGGCCTTAACGGGGTGTAATGTAACTTAAAACTTTTGAAACTGTCATGGTTTTTAACGCAAAAGTCATTTATAACGGGATATTTACCATGACTTGATTTTTGAGTGTTCCAATATTTCGATACAGTTTCATGCGCCATGATCACCGAATAACTGATGATACTGCGAGTATGTCTGCCAATAAAAACTTGCTCACAGTTATTTCATGATCATGGCGCATAAAACTGTGCGGAAATATTGGAAAACTCTAAAATCAGGTAAATATACTGTTATAAATGACGACGACCGATGTGGCGCGGTAAGCGAAGGTCCACCTGCGACGCAGTAGGTTGCCGGTTCGATTCCCGCCTCGGAACAATTGTGTGTGCAGATATTTGTTCCGGGTGTTCTGGTTGTTTTCTATGTATAATAAAAAATATCTATTTATGTAATGTAGTGTATTATGTATATCAGTTATCTAGTAACCATAACACAAGCTCTGCTTACCATGGGGCTAGATAATGCTGTGTGAATTGTCCAGCATTATTTTATTATTATTCATTTAAATGTTTTTTGTGTAATGTAACGTTTTACAGAGCGAGCGTTCGTGCAGTCAGCAAGGGGAAAGAAAGCGCTTGCAACGAGACGCATTTTGGCTTAACGTATTATGTTCGCTGCGAATGGTGTATCACACACTGTAACACCAGTCTGTTGCTGGGGCTTCAGAATGGAGTTGTCGTTACAAACAAAACAGGACCTAAAAGTGTTTGGTCTTGAACATAAATATTTATTTTTGTTTATAACTATGTTGTCCATAGAAAAGACATCAACGCGCTACAAAAACTAAGTTTTTTAAGGACTGTAGATGGACGTATTTTGGAGATTTTGTAGTCGTAAAATAATAAAGAATATAAGTCCCTAGGCTAGTCCATCATTGCCTATAATATCGTGGACTATTCTTCTGCCGGAGAAACAAAAGACAACGCATTATTCTTTTTTTTTCATTCGAAAAAAGCGTACATTTGTTAACAAAAGCCGAATGCTCTAAAGCTGGATTCTTTCAAAGCGTCATGGCAGATCGTAAAACAGATGGACTTTGCATCTAAATTGAAATCCGTCATCTTCTTATATCTTAACCCTTTGCAACCCCGCCCCGGTACAATCGCGTGCAATAAACAAGCGCCTGGCTGGATTATCCGGGATAATCATCCGCTTTGTTTGACAATTCCTTGTTAGTGATGGGGCTTTTAGTCCCGGGATTGTAAATTTTAATTTTGCTTTGGATTGGTGGGGTTAACCTTTTCTACTTTTTTTAATGCAGGTTCCTTTGTCTATGCAACTGAGAATATCATTTACATTTCTCATAAATATAATCAGCACCATCTCAGCCGTTTTGAAACCCACTGCTTATTTAGCCTTATCTTTTGCTGCATACACCTCGTTCGTTTTACATCTCTTGTACAGCAGTTGGCAATCAATATATTTTCGTACTACATGTTCGAAAGATCACACTAATATTATAAATGCGATAGTTTGGTTGTTTGTTACCACTTCATGTTAATGCCCGATGTTATGCCCGATCCGTTCAGTAGATTTGCAAAAATTGCAGGTAGTTCTAGCTTAGCTAATTATAGCTAAGCTAGAACTACCTGCAATTTTTGGCCGATCCGGTATGTATTAACATACCTAGACTACTTTTCATCATAGCATGTTGATTCACGAAATGTGTATGTATACCTGTTACCTTACATAACATGTCTTTGGCACATAAAAATTTATCTTTTATCTTTATCATAAATCCCATGGGACAGAAATACACTTAAACAACTTAGCGATATCTAATAGAAATGACTAGTCTAAGTGCTTATTTTGTAAGCCTAAAGAAATAAAGGCATATAAATGAACGTTTCACCCTTCTTCATCTTTCTCACACTCTTTCTCTCCGCTCTTCTTCAACCCTTATGCTTCAAGTACCTGCTCACTCTACTTCCTTCTTCGCCCAATCCTTAACTGCCCGGGCTGTGCAACTATGGAACGCATTGCCAATATCGGTGAGGCGTGCTAAGTCATTACCAACCTTTAAAACACTGTTAAAAGAGCACTATTTGTCCTGCTGTCATTAAGCGCATAACTGAGATCCTATGTTTATAAGTAGTATATGTATATTTTATGATATATATGTAGTATATTTCTATGTAAGTACTATAAGTATTTTATTTATAATATCCCACAACTTACAAGCACACAGATCCCCTGGTACTGTCCACGATCCTATCCATCCATGGTTGTCTGGTAGAGATCGCTCTTGAGCGATAAGACCGCCAATTGTACTTAATTTTTAAATTTTTACTGTACATAGTTTATAGTTAAAAAAGTGCAATAAAGAATTTTCTATCTATCTATCTAAATACTGACGCTATTGTAATATACATATTGCAGTAGTATGTTATGACTATGAATGAGCGCGGAATTGTTTTCGCATACGTGACATACTCGTACAATTCAACGGCATTCGGTCATGTCTAACAATGTGTTTATTTATAAATGAAGTAGATATTTACATCGTGCCTTTGTTATAGTAATTTAATTATAATAATTATCCTAAAATAATAAATAGTTTAGCGTACTAATTTAAGCTTTATTAATAAATATGTGTTGTTACTAACATAGTATATAGGTAGGTGTACTAACAATTATGGTGAACAACCGAAATAAATTATTTGAAATTTATTTGACTTGGATGATCCAAATTTAGTACTGTGTAACTGTAAGTCGTGAAAGCTAGCTGGTATGGATTTCTTCACATTAATATTCATTGCTAACCACATAGTTCTAAATTCCGTGAAGAAATCCATACCAGCTAATTTTCACGACTATACGAAAAAGGCCACACCGTCCATGTCTACTAGGTGAGGTTGCGGTCAGACGAAGGTATTGACAATAAAAAAGGGTAAATTAGTCGAGATACATAGATTGTTTCTTCGAGTATACAGTATGTCTGGTAGAGATCGCTCTTGAGCGATAAGACCGCAAATTGTAATTATTTTTTAAGTTTTTATAGTTTTCTATTTAAAGTGCAATAAAGAATTTTCTATCTATCTATCTATCTATACATTTTATTCAGAAAAACTCGTGCAAAGTCGCGGGAAGAAACCAGTCCGTATATTCTTAGTGCGACTTACAGTTTTATCGATCAAAATTCCTTGAGTTCTATCACATACTCGGCACTCAATCAAGTCGCAATCGCAAAACAATCGACAATCTCCGAGATTTGTAGCAATCCCGGGATTTGTAGGAATCCTGGGATTTTCCTGGGGTAAATAAATCCGTCCCAGGACTTACTTAGCAAAGCAGGGTTAATATTGGATGGCACCATTCCACGCTTATAATGGGAATTGGCTTCTTTAGATTATTTCAATAGGTGCCTAATAAATTTATAATGGGGTCATTTGGCTTAAAAGGGTAAGGTGAGAATAAAATTATCGGGATTACCTTCGTTCTCATAACAAGTTCTCAAATCATTTGAGCATATAGCTTATTTTATTATATGAACAGGTATTTTATAATAGGTATCGTGGTAAATGTTTATCTGATCGGCTAGGATGATTATGATGACGAAAAAATAAAAAAACATTTCATTTCATGATGGAAAACTCAAAAATCAAATCAAGGTTAATATCCCGTTATAAATGACTATTTTTTTTTGTTAATAAACATGATAGTTTTATATGATGATTATTTTTGAATGATTTGATTTTGTGAAATGAGAGATTTGCTTCGTTTTATTTTGAAACAATAGGTACACACGATGTCATCAGCTTGAAAAGGGCTAGGAATAGCAATAGCCGAAAATATCAATGTTAAAAAAGTACTTTACATGGAATTACCGAAAGTCTACGAGTAGCTAAGGTGTCTATAAAAAATTCTACTAGCTCGCTGCCAACTCATAGTGATAATGATGCTTAACACATTGACTGCGATATTTTTTCGACGATCGCGATCTTTTTTTTAACTTAAAAAAACGTGCTGCCCCTCTACACAGCGGTTGTGTTGCGCCGCACATGCGTTTCGTTCGAAAAATATTACGGCTTTGCTGAGTCACACAGATCTGTATTTTCTCAGCCGCTGCGCTAGTGTGGATTTACGCATATTAGTCACTTGTAGAAATCACATACCGTGTGATTTCAGCAATCAAAGTGTTAATACGTGATACTGCCACTAATTCGTGTCACATTATCACATCTTATATGAAAGAACACAGGAACAAAGTGCCTTCACCTTAAGTATAGAGACAATAAGAAAAGTGCCAATGGACACGTTCTAAGTAATATGTTGTTATAAAAATAAGTTGAAACTAAATTACCCATTAGCCAATTCTATGGCTAGATTGTAATTATACTCTAGTGTATTTAATAAAATGTGTATACTAGAAAAAAAAACCCTTATACCTAAGTAAGGTTAGTATCTTACTTAGGTATTATAGTTCTCCCTACATGCTTGCGTCACGATGTCGCCACGGCCCGTCTGTCTGTCTGTCTTGCCGGATGTATATCCGTATATATAATATAATTACCGACGTTCTTGACGGTTAGACGTCACGGATGGTGCGCTTGCACAGGGACTTTTGATGGTGCGTACGCACTTGTCTTGGATTTGTTCCTTTTCGGTGAATAGTGGCAGCGGGGTTGGAGTATTGATGGTTTTTAATGGGACTCTTATCTGCTGTGCATTAGAAAATCCCCTGTTTTAACTGTCTATTCCGAATAAATATACTTGATCTTTGGAATTAGTAGTATGAATAACCGTATTAATCGACATTCCTGACAAGTATCGGGAACTATGGTACTCACTTGCGTGCGAATAGAACTCTAATTTGTTCATGCTTTGCTGGAAGATGCTCTGCTAACTTCACATAGACCTTAGCTTAGACTTGAGTTATAACTATACCTGTGTCTTCCATTCTTTCATCGTCGAAGCCATACGTACTGCGGGGGCTGTACAACAGGTACATCAGGTTGTACACGTCTAGTTCATCAGAGTAGGTGCGGATATGCCTGTACCATGAAACCATTCAAATTTTCCCTACTAAAGTGTGTTTCTCCGTATTCCAGGGCGCGGCGCCGCTCGGGCTCCAGTATCGTGGTGCTGGGCGCTGATGAGGAGAAGCCGACGGACGACGGGAAAGACATGCTGAGCATGCTCTCCATCACCACAGACTCCGGTAAGGAACCTAACTTAAAAAGGCTTTCTATAAAATATCAGATTATCTAGACTCTAGACTCTAGAGTCAAAGAAAAAGTTTCCCCACCCGTGATCTAGACTCTAGACTAGACGATAAAAAAGCTTGGGATGATAGATAAAAAACACTTTATTGTACCACACAAAACAGAAAACAATACAGGAATAAAAACGTAGAATAAAGGTATAAAGGGCGGCCTTATCGCTGAGAGCGATCTCTTCCAGGCAACCTTAGGATCATCGTGTATTTTAAAAGAACACAATTTCGAGGCGAGATTGATATTAACGCAACGTTAGGATGGACTGGACATGATGTCCAGTCCTCCAACGTTGCCGACAAAATTTATTAAAAATAAAAACAAAATATCAATCTCGCCTCGAAATTGTGTTCTTTTAAAATACACGATGAGGCGAATTCATATTCGAATTCAAAACGGTTGAATTATCTCACTTAAACTGAATACCATCGTTTGAACACATAAAGCGATACAATACGGTTGGTTGGCTAGACATTCGGTTTTTGCTTTGCCAGTTAATCACGATCCCAAGAACAATAGAACAAAACACACGGAAGACATTGTTTCTAATATTCAATTACCCAGCAATTAGTGGACGCAGGCTCTGGCTTTAAGATGAGCTATTCTTTTATAGCTGAAAGATTTTTGTGCATGATTTTATTTAAAGTATAGCTACTCAAATTTTAATTCTATTTCTTGTGCAAAATGTAGTCGCTGTGTTATATTAAACTATTTTGTCAATACTCAATGGTTTATTGCTTCCATGTGTACAGATAGCTCTTAAAGTAATATCACAAAGTCCAACATGCACCCAACATAAATTTGAAGTTAAATGCTAAAGTCAAATGCTTTTTTAACACTTTGAGTGCTGAAATCACACGGTATGTGTTTTCTACAAGTGACTAATATGCGTAAATCAATACTAGCACAGCGGCTGAGAAAATACAGATCTTTGTGACTCAGCACAGCCGTAATATTTTTCGAACGAAACGCATGTGCGGCGCAACACAACCGCTGTGTAGAGCGGCAGCACGAATTTTTTAGGTTAAAAAAAGAGATCGCAGTCAAAGTGTTAAGACCTATTTGTGCACATGTAAGCAATAAAACATTTAGTAATTGAGTGATGAATGAATGTAACACTTTATTGCACTTCAAAATATATCTAAATAAAACCGGATATCTAAATTTTATATATGAACAGTAATAAAAATAATTGGCGGCCTTTTCTCTGACAGCTAGATATTTCTCCCAGGCAACCTAGGGATGGGGAAAAAGATATGAGTCTAAGTGTTGGTAGAGCACTAACGAGCTATGCCGCGGACAGACGGACGACGGAATAACGGCCTATAAGGGTTCCTTGTTGACTACGGAACCCTAAAAAAGGACACACACGCTAAACAACATTTACCGTGTTTAAAATTTAATATTTACTGAAAACCCACGTAACAGAAACCAAACATTAAAAATTAACAACTTAATTCCAGGGGTAAAAGTTAATTGATAAAAGGTACCCACAGATAACAAAGCAGTTATTATGGGATAGTTTGACCCATGGAGGCGTTATGGGAACGGACGGAACAATGCAAGCTCTTAACATGGCCCATGGGAAGTTGTAATTATTGAGGAGAGTTTCGCAAATGATGAGTTAATTGTAACGTAAGGGATTCTCAGGCAAATTGTAGTTTCTATTGAAGTTATAAAACAGAGCTTTTTTCTGATACTAGATAAACATTTTATTCATAATTTGTCAAATTATATGTCACACTTTATAAATCTATCATTTCTAAAATAAAATTATAATATCTAATTATAGTAAAATTTAAAAAAAAATATGATTCTATATTAAGCATAGTTTAAAAACTCATCGTTGGTATAGAACGCCTTCTCTACTAGTATATATACTAGAAAAACGATTGGCTTTATCAGCTCCAATCAGATGGAAGGTAACAAAAAACTACATACTTTAGATATGATACGCCATTAAGGTAACAAAAAACTATTGTAGGTATAATGCCCCATTTGTTACCTTAACTTAGCTTAACTTGGCTTAGCTTGATTAAAGTTTTAGTGTAATCTAAGGGAATATTCTTATGGCAAAACTTACCATTAGAGAATTAAAAACTTAACAACAATTGGCTTAATTTGTTTCGCCCGTAAACATTTCATAATATATAAAAAAATAGTATAAGTACATAAATAAATCTATCTATGTAATCTACTGTATTACTAGCTGCACCCCGCGGCTTCGACTTCGCACGTGTTTATAAGCCTTTCACTTGAATCATTCTATCTATTAAAAAAAACCGCATCAAAATCCGTTACGTAGTTTTAAAGATCTAAGCAGGGACAGACAGACGGCGGAAAGCGAGTTTGTTTTATACTATGTAAGGGATGATGAAGTATATCAGTCATCTAGGACCCATAACACAAGCTCTGCTTAGCTTGGGCTAGATGATGCTGTGTGGATTGCCCAGCTTTATTGATTTATTATAAACTCCCCTTTCTCTTAATTCCAGGTCCCCACCGCGAGATGGCGGTGGACGTCCCGGACAGCTTCATCGCGCGGAACAAGACTCCCCCCCGCTACCCGCCCCCGCGGCCCCCGCAGGTACGCTCCCGAGACGACGAGCCCCTCCTCTCATCAGGGGGATCAGGCACCAGCTTCGGCAGCAAACATTCCACCGTCTTACAGAGCATCAACACTTCCGGACCCAGCTCGGACGGATCCGGCAGCTTCCAGCGGGAAATACTCGCCAGCTTCAAGCATACAGAACTCCTCTCCTTACCGCAAAGCGAAGGCTCAGCCACCAGCTACAGCAGCAAGAAAAGCAAGGGATCCTCGGAAACCGCTAAGTGTGAGGATTCGGACCTCTCCGAACTTAGCGACCATAAGATCCAACTGCTGATTTCAAACGGAGATGATTCGCTTATCGACTGCCGTGAAGTTGCTTACTCCGCGAAGACTGATTCTGTGCTCATCAGAGAGGCGGTGTATGCGTCCTACAAGCTGCCTCCAGGTTTCGACACGACGCCAGTCCTGCTGGGGCGGGAGGTGGCGGTGGATGTGCCGGAGACGTTTGTGCAGATCGTGAAGACCACGCCGAAGTACCCGGGGACGGGGACTGTGGACAGAAAGAGCGTTGTGTTCCAGGTAACGCACGCTGGCATGACCCATTGGTGGAGGGTATTGGTGTGGGCTCATTAGATTTAAGGGGCATCACGGTCGGTTCCACTCAAGGAGCGGAGATGTGTAAAAGTTACACCAAGACTTCGTGATATTGGTTTTATTTACACCTCTCTGATTTGGGAAACCGGCCATTTAATACGAATATATCGGCTATAAATCGTTACCTAAACGTTCTTTACCTTAGAGATCATTTAAATAAGTCAAGTAAATTTCCGTGAGGACTTTATCAAACGTATCAGGTTTTTATGATACACTGATATTGACGAACCTGCCGACTTGATGTCATATCATGTTTGATTCCCAGATTACAATAACATCTTGTATCAATTTATCGAGTTTGTTTTAACTTTTTAAAATCATGATATAACTGAGGATATGTAGGAAAAGTTTCCTACCGAATATAGCAATGATCGACATCAAAATTTTGATTTATTTACCGAAAAAAGGAGTCAAGTAATATAATTCTGTTGTCATGTTATTGGTATAGCTTGGGTTCAAGTAATTGGTGTACATAGAACTAACTGGGAACATTACTAACATTATTTCGGGTCGTTTTAACTCAAGTATATTTCAAAGTCAATCCATTTAAAATAATAACCGAAGTACGTGATTATATCAAAAGGAATAAATAAATAAATGAACTGAACTGATTCGCTTAACGTGCCCAATATCAATATGCAGCAATGGGCACCTACTCGGAGAATGAAAATTTGAGTTTTCGATTCGATTTCGTGCAAAACGAACTTTTATATCGCTTGCTTACGGTTAGCATTTGCACGAAAACAAATCAGAAACTTCTATATCATTATGACGAGTACGGGCCCGTAATAGTTTAACTCATTTTGTGGCTTATAAAGAGTTTCACTGTTTTCTGCTGCTAAAACTACAGTGGCATCGTCCGCGTACTGAAGGATCTCGCCCTTAATATTTAAATAAACTAGATAAATAGATTTTTTTATTGAATTTAAAAGGAAAACTATGTACAAAAAAACTTAAAAATAAATTACAATTGGCGGTTTTATCGCTCAAAAGCTCTACCAGACAACCATGTATGGATAGGATCGTGGACAGTACCAGGGGATCTATATATAACTATGTCGTTAAAAAAAATTATATATGTACTAAGTGATCTCAGGGTTAAGTTTAAATCAGTGTAGAAAAGTGTCCTTATCAGCCTTTACTTTAAAAATAGTAGGCGTATCTTAACGAGCCCTGATAAGACTTAATTGCTCAGGTGTTGCGATAGTCTTGTTTTAACGGTTAATACTCCGCTGGTGAGTCTATGAGTAACTTTTAGCATTCTACAGATTAAATGTAAATGAAAAAAAATGAAATGAAATGAATTGTTATAAGACTTACACAGAGAGGAAACGTGTTGGTAAGTGTGTAAGTCCAGTAACAAAATGTCTTTGCCTCAGCATGAGTTGGATGACTAGCATGCTAGCAACCAACGCTGGTCTTCCGGCAAAGCAACTTGTTGGCGTTACGGACTGACTACCTACTCACTACCGCTATACAAACAAACAAACAATGGTTACTTTTGTGTACATTTATTGAGCAAAAAGAATTACTAAACAGGTTGCGTTTTAAAACGTTTTTGACAATTAATAACGTGTCAAAGCGTATGCAACACCTGTCTAAAGTATAAAATGCCGTTTGCAATATTGAAAAATATTATGAAACTAGTTCCTGCCCGCGGCTCGCACGCACATTACCAGGATAAAAGTAGCCTATGTATTGGATAACGTATCCTACCTACCTTCATGCCAAATTTCATTAAGATCCGTTCAGCTGTTTAGGCACGACATTGTTACTATGTCGTGCGTGAAAAACTGACAGATTTCGTTTAGAATTTATAATACTTTTGTTTAATAACAAAAATAAAATACAATTAAATAATAGCAACAAATTAAACTGGTATTAACAATTATAAACAAATAATAAAATTCTTTTATTTCGAACTACTACAGATCCATAATTTGTTAGTACCTAACAATTGAAACAATAGAGCTATTTGCAGACTGTTGTAAACAATCAACAGATAGCGTCCCAAAACGCTGGCGAATGGCAATCATCATCATCATCATCATCAGCCTATATTAGTCCACTGCTGGACATAGGCCTCCCCCAATGAGCGCCATAGCGCCCTGTCTTCGGCTTGACGCATCCAGCATCTACCTGCAGTCTTTCGCAGGTCGTCATCCCACCTGGTCGGAGGGCGTCCTACACTACGTTTACCGAGTCGTGGTCTCCACTCAAGAACACGTTTGCCCCAACGGCCGTCGGTTCTTCGCGAGATATGGCCGGCCCACTGCCACTTTAAAATGGCAATACTGATTTATAATATTAGTTTGAAAACGCAACAACGACAAGCTAAAAATATTCCTTCAAAAATGTGTTACATCGATGGTTATATCATTCTTCACTTCTAAATTTCTTCGAGCAATCTATCATTAGTTATAATTCATCATCATTATCATCGCTTAATGCACTTACAACGCTCTTCTGTCTACAGAACCATGTTTTATAAAATTGGCAAAATTTTGTGTACCCAATAAGTTTTACCTTTTTGCGTGTATAATTTGGGATTTGCGACATTTGAGTGTGCCAGTTTGAAATTTAAAAAGTTTTTTCTTTTTATTATTGTATAGCATTTATTATGGTAAGTATACCTTTATTTATTTTAAACTAAGTACCTATTTACGCATTTAATTATTACATAACACTCCGTTTGTGGCAAAACTATTGCTACGTAAAATATGTAATAATAACGCAGGAGGCTATACACAAAGACATCTATTAGATTTTTCTAGAAACCATATAGAGACAGCAAAGAAAATGAAGTTGTTATTTCGTTTTTTCTGACCAAAATTGTATTTATATGTATATGCTGGTAAATATTTTTTATGTTAGTAGATAGGAAACTTAACACTGAAAACGGACTTAAACAAAAAATGTTTAAATTTGAATTCGAAAACGAACGAGAGATCAATGATATTACGGATGAAAGAAAAAAATTGGATAAAAGCTTTTGTGCTCCGCTTTGATGACACCAATGTCCTTGGATATTTTGTTACCCCTTTGTATACAAAAAATATCCAGGTTTTCAAACCGGAGTATAGTTAAAAACAGCATGCTTATATTAGTTTTAGATTGTTATTTCTAATACTAGATTTTAAGGAATGTCTATTACTAATGGGTGTATCAGTTAGTTGAGTTAAGTTAACCTAAGTTAAGCAAATGTATGAACTGCATGTTAATGAGTAATTAAACTTTAATGTCTTAGAACAATGACGTATTATAGTTACTAACACATTATTTGAGAATATTTCATAATTCTGATATTAGAATATATGTTTTAGTGATATGTAAACTTGTCAGTCAGCTCATCTGTCAGCTGCATTCTTTGCAGAATATCTTTTTTAAAAGGACACTTTAATAATGAATATATTCTACTAACTTTAGCGATTTATACTACAGCCTAGAATCAAAGATATTTTTGGTAAACAATAAGGAGACTATGCATGAAAACTTTATTCAATCTGATAACAATATCAGAAAGCAATGTAACCAGTATAAACTAAAACTTCATCAACGCTTTGTGTTAATAGCACACGCATAACAAAAAATATGCAAATACAAGTTCATAAACGGAAAGATGTATTAAATTATGAAGGAAAATTGTCAAAACCAACAATTGTTTAACCTTCTGTGATTTGCTACAATAATTGCAGTTGTATCGCTACAATAATTGCAGTTGTATCGTAATATAGTTTTCATTTAATTTTTTAGAATTTTAGAACTCCTTTGTTTAGGTACTCAAGATATCTAGGATTCTATACCAAGTTAAGTCACTCTTATTCAAATTATGAAGTAACCAGAATAAAAGCGATATCTTAGCCATATAAGATTGTGTACAGGGGTTGAAGATTTTGGCCTGACATCAGCCGCAAGCGTAATTTTTTTTCAAAGTGCGCGTTGCACAGTGAAAGTTATTTTTAGTCCTAAAGCGTCAGGTTTCTGAGATATGATTATAACTATTGCTCAAATGCAATTTTTTCATATTATTATGATAATAAATATCTCGGAAACATGACGCTCTAGAACATAATGTAATTTTGTTTTTATTAATGTGATCTTCGAAACGCAGTTGTGGGATGGCATTTGGCCTCCATTCATGCAATAAGGTGATTATGATTACCACCCTTACCTCTATGAAAATAAAGTTGTATTTAGCAGGTGAACGGCACCGCGAAGGCAGCGCCGGCGGTTCCGCCCAGAGAGGTCGCGAGGGACGCGCCGCCGCGGCCGCCGCCCGCCCACGATGCCACCCAGATGGACAGTATCAAGAAATATCAGGTGAGCTTAGATTAATAACTGAAAAACTCTATTTATATTATGGAAATACTTGTGCTGTACCAGTGACCTGCCTACGATGCGAGTGGCTAGGCCAAAAGGAAACACAGCAAAAAATGCTTTAAATTATATCAATCAGGTTTAAAATTCAGTAGGGTTCGTTGTCTACGAATAGCGATACTAGAAAATTACATTATTTGAGGTCGGTACATATCTGACGGAAAATGCGTCGCGTATTATCGGTCGCGTAACGCTAAAACAGACAAAGATCTAATAAAACATTCAACCTTTCACCTTGTTACAACATCAACAACACCTTATTTCTTATTTGATAATAATTTCTAGTATGAAATTTGACTTGTCTAAGTGCTTTTTTGTAATCCTAAAAATAGAAAAAAAATTAAGTTATTAAATCGATGATTTAGGTAATTTCTGTGTACTTCATTTACTTACTTGATGAAATTTGGTAACAGGAAAATACAAATACAGAAACAGTTGCGTACACTCTACAGGAGCGATCTTGATATCTTTTATGGCTTATATTTATCATTGATCTGGACTAGGTTTATGTCTACGATTATCTACATTTTTTGTACCTATAACTATTTGAACTCTGTTAGGGTTAAGGATATATATTTCCTTAACCCTACTCGGAGATTCACTCAAATCCATTGGGAAATCAGTGTTTCCTAGTAGAGTGATCGGCAGTGGTATTGGTAAAATCATGATTGGATTACTTAGACAAACAAAAAAGTGACTCTGTGACAAACAAACTAAAAAACTCCGCAATTATGAATAAAGGTAAGATTGCCCGGTTCAATACAATATTCGTATTTATATTTTACTAGCTGCGCCCCGCGGTTTCATCCGCGTGGTGATAGATATTTTGGATAATATACAATATATCTTTATGAATTGTAGCCTATGCGTTATTCTGATATGTAAGCTATATTATTGTGAATTTCATCAAAATCCATTCAGTAGTTTATGCGTAAAAGAGCAACGAACATATGTACATATATAATATTAGTAGGACTAGCTTACCCGCTCGCGTTTCATTCTTGTAGACTTTAGGATAAGAAAGCTTCTTGAGATCAGTTGAAATTCTGTTGTGTTGTCTGAAATGAAACCAATTTTGATTTACTTTAGTTATTTATGTTGTAACAAAGCTTTAACTGCTATGAGGAATTATTAGCATGTAAAGGTATCTTAATGTAATTATCTAGGTAAGAAGGTAAACTCTTTTATAGTACCTATTCTCCTTCTTTTTTTCTAGTGTTGTGTGATTCGACATGATTTGTTTGACTTTAATTTTATTTAAAATTGCTACATACCAATAATTAAACCAAAATTGACACGTTATTCTTGAAATCTACAAAATAAATGGTTGATGATTAACTACTTTCTGCCTGCGGCTTTGCAAGCGTTGTGGCTATGGAGCCGTTTTTTTAATTTAAATGTTATTTATTTCCCACGAGCATTGTTTTATGGATAAAGAGTAGCCTATGTTTGATTCTAAGGTTAGAGCTACATTTGTGCAAAATTTAACGCGATAAATAGATTTTTAGTTCCGTTAGATTAGAATTTATAACTTAGGTTTCTTTAGTGCAAATTAGCATACATATAAATAAAATTTAACAAAGTCTGTATGCAAAACTTCATTTGCAGTTGACACCTAACTCACTACACTTTGACATAATGAAACAGCAGACTTTCAGTTAATTTAGCTCATTGTTAGGAACAACGCACAACGCAGGTCATTAAAACGGGCGAATGTAGGTACATAAAATTACACGTATCTTACGAAATCATAATTAAATGACCGTCCCGTACGTTTCCCGGATTTAATTAAGGTACAAAAACAGGTGCAAAATAACGTAAACAAACCTTACTACCGTATCCTAAATGTGCGCTTAACCTAATTAAGGTTATTTATGTAATAAGCAACGTACATACGATGCTTTTATGTTTCCTAAAATATAATGTTGATAATTATAATTTGAAATTGGTAAATATTTGAACGGAAGAAATGTAAGTAAAAAAGTAAAGTAAAATGATTTTTACTGATTTAGATGTTAATATATAAGAATCGTATACCTACATTTAACTGTGCTTTCATTGCAGAGGTTTTGGGTTCGAATACATTTTTAAAAACCGCTGGCTACAAAATGTAAATCAAAAGTAAAGTACAACCAACATATAGTTTTAATCATATTATGAAAATACAACAAAAATGTGGTTTTAATAATGCTTGGGACCCAATGTATGACGTTTTAAATTCACAGAACAATAGATTTCGCATTGCTGGGACTTACCTACCTAATATACTACCATATACGAAATTGATCTTTGCCTACTACCAACATACCAAGTTACCTGGAAGAAATCACTTTTATGAATCTATACATTAATCATTATTATCTATCATCCGCCTAAAAATAAACACAATGAAAGAAATCTAAAATACATACTTAAATTTAAAGGCAAATACTAGAAGCACAGAAAAACTAAATAGTTGCTAGAAGGCAAAGTTAAGCCACAAAAACAACACAAACGGTTGAAGTCATAGAGCATCAAGGTAGAAAATAACAATATAATATTCCTATTGCAAATAACATACAACATTACATACCTAGATACATTGGGCATTGAAAGCGTTAGTGGTAATTTATCACAGAATGACATGCTTTATGATTAACTATGCAGTCTGTACAGTTTGTAAGTGTTTGTAGTGACAACGTTCAAAAGTTTCGTGTCTCATTAACAGATGAAACGTGAGCCATTGAACCGCGATGAGACTCAGCAATTAAAAACTGCCTGTTTTAAAGCCAACGCTAACTCACTGGAAAAGCTCTACTTGTGTCCGAAATTCGGAATAAAAACTAATTTTATTTTAGTTGTATTAGGTTCTGCTCGCTGCTTTACGTGCGCTTTTCTGTAATTTTAGTATTTACTCGTATGCTATTCCAAATTAGCTATCAAAAGTGTCAGTGTGTCCCGTGGGATTATGAGAGTTAGGGAATAGAGAGTGCACATGTGTTTCCGCCCTCACTTGTGCACTAGGTTGTGTTATGTAAACTAGTAGACTGGCCGCCGCCGTGGCTGAAATTCAGCTAAGGTTTTGATGACAATTCCACCTCGATCAGTTCCATAGTTTTCGCGTTGTTCGAGTAATTACTGGTATCAAATAGAAACACATTTTATGTAACAAAAAACATTGTTAAATTAAAAAAAAATCTATTTTAAAAACAAGCTTTTATATCACTACACTCTGGGGTTCCTATTCTGTCTCCACCCAACCAAATGTCACAAACCAACTCGATGGTACCTACCATGACTGCTATAATAAATAAAGCTAATATAAATAAATTGTCACCGAACTAACATAAAGTTTTTTTATTATAGTGCGTAAGCTCTAATATTTTAATTTCTTAAAACTTATATAAGTAGGTAGGTAAATATTATTATGCCTAATTTAACAATGTGCCGTTTGTTATTAGGCGTCTTCGTCGTCTTCTTCGTTCTTCTTCGTATGTATATTGTTTAGATGCAACCTAACCAGATCTCTCGTTTTGCGATATCTGATCGTGCTCTCTACTTGTTTTAGGAAATATAAATAGATGCTAGATGGATATCTATATCCAAGTATACTTTGAGGCATCTAGCATCTATTTATATCTCCTGAAACAAAAACTTCCAAGTATTTCTCCCCAATAATCCTCTACCTTGTAACAGTATACGTCTGAACCATGTGGTATGCTCAATATGCTCGTATTTCACCGTTAATCTTCTATAGGGCTGTTCTTTTGTATTCATGGGTCCTTTGTTTGTGTCTATATTTAGTTAGAGTTATTATTACCTTGTGTAGTCATAGTCTCAACTCAATATCATAATGCGACGCAGAAGGTTGCGGGTTCTTTCCCGCCTCGGAACAATTGTGTGTACGATCTGCACATCCGGGTGTTCTGGTCGTTTTCTATGTATAATAAAAATATATCTATCTATGTAATGTATTGTAATATGTATATCAGTCATCTAGTACCCATAACACAAGCTCTGCTTAGCTTGGGGCTAGATGATGCTGTGTGAATGTCCAGCATTATTTATTTTATAATAAAATATATATATATATACTATATTCACAGTCAAAATGAGCAGATTAACTTGTTTTTTTTAACTATAGAAACTACTGGTAGTTTTAAGAATTAATTGCTAGTCTGCTATAGTCTAAAACTAGGTACCTACCTAGGTAGTGGTCACTAAAAGGTTGCCGGTTCGATTCACGTCACAGGTCAAGTTTTAGTGTAACCTGCAAGTATAAATACCATTCGGATCACGCGCGAATTACTACAAAGAAAAACTTGTTTACTACTAATTTATTATTGTTTATAATAAGTACTTATTTGAGAAAGTTCTATTTAAGAAGATTTTCTCCTGAAATCAGAAACTACATTCTAAGACAAATGCCTAGTTATAATCTTTGAACATAACAACGATGTTTAATCTATCAGCCTCAAATCCAAGTACGATTCCCAATAACTTTAGCTTCAACTGAATCTTCAGCAAGTTGTAAAATTGGAGATATCTGCTATCCGCAGACTTTAGGTCGGTGTGTAGTAAGGAGGTCAATACTCTACTAAATTAAAAGATTTTACCGCTCTAAGGGGTCTTTTGGTCTTTTCAAAGAGGTATTTTCCTAAGGTTTTTGTTATTATAGTGCGTAAGTATGGTGGTATATCCTACTAATATTATAAACGCGATAGTTTGTAAGTATGGATGGATGTTTGTTACTCTTTCACGTAAAAACTTGAGGATTTTAATGAAACTTTACAATAATATAGCTTATACATCAGAATAACAAATAGGCCACAATTTATAAAGATATATTGTATATTATCCAAAATATCTATCACCACGCGGGTAAACCGCGGGGCGCAACTAGTTATAAATAAATAAATAAAATAAGACCTCGCACTTGGGGTAAGAATTTCAGCGGGACTTGAATCCGCGATTGTTCCCTCAGAAATGCACTTAGAAAAATAAATAGAAAATTTTTTTTTGGAATATTATTTATTGGAATAAGGGCCTATGACTGCTAGACCTTCGCCATTTTGTAAAAGCTGAGAGTTTGTCTGTGTATGTCCCCAACCCAGGTAGGAACGATCACCGATTATGAGGAATTACCTAAATCTGTCAAAGCGACTATAACCTTTGGGTCATAGTCGCTTAGATTTAGGTAGGCATTTAGCAGTGAACCTGACGATCCTACTAATATTATAAACGCGATGGTTTGTCAGGATGTATGTAAGTATGTTTGTTGCTCTTTCACGCAAAAACTACTGAATGAATTTTGATGAAACTTCATAATAATATAGCTTACATATCAGAATAGCACACAAAGATATAATAATTATTTTATTATATCTTATTATACAATATCTTGTTCTAATATTATCCAAAATATCTATCACCACGCGGGTGAACCCGCGGGGCGCAGCTAGTTAACCAATATTTGGTAAAGTTATCGGTATGAAATAACATACTTACATATTTTATTCTATTGGGGGATGGATGGACCAACAACATCGATTTGAACAGCTCCCCACCGCAGTTCATTTCTGTGGACCAACCCAAATTTACAAGGTCATATTTCGTTATAATGAAATCCCTATTGGCCTCCTCATAGGCCATATTTAACGACATTTGCATAGGTAACACTACTGATAGTCCATTTTAATGAATACATTAGAATAGCAAGCAGTCCTTGGCTATTAGAGCTTCTACTGTGCGATTGCCTCTCTCAAAATCTCCTATTCCCATTGAATGGACAAACCAGGGAGAATGGTTATGAACGATTTTTGTCAATATGGTATTCAAAATAAATACAACTTTCTGGCCGTTGGATGTAACTGATTGACGACGGAATTTTTACGTGCAGTTTTAACCTAAGATACAGTCAATTGTCAGATTTGAGACTTGACCACTTTTTTTGCAGAATTACGGCTGTTATGATTCAAAGTTACAAACAGTTAATATATGTATTTCAGTAATATTACTTAGTGGAGCAAAACAAGTGTGAGTTATACAAGTATGAGGTTTACCGCAAAGCAACAGATTATAAATAAAAAATAACAATTGAATTTGACATTTGTGAGAATTTGATAGCTTGTCGTTGACAGACGTTGACAGCTACGTTGTCGGGCAGCCCCATCCAGCCAGAAAATTATATGTATTTGGAAATCTCTTATACCCACCCAGTCTCCCCGGTTGGCGATCCATTGACTGGGATGTCTTACCGTAATCGCACAGCTAGACAGTGAGGTTGAAATGGCTGGGACATATTTTTAAAAGAAAACTTACCTGTAAAGTTGAACCAGCCCACACCGCAGGAGCCGCACTCGATTTCACTGAAATTCGGCGCGGATAGGTGAGCGATGTAGCATACTATTTCGGCGGTTGTCGGTTCTTCTTGAGATATAAATAACGACCAGAACACTCGAAACATAATATCTGAGAATCGCACACACAATTGTAGCGATGCGGGAATCGAACCCGCAACCTCCTGCGTCGCAGACGGACCTTCGCCCACCGCGCCACAGAGGTCGTCGTTCATTTGTTTTCATGATTATGGTTGGCCCATTACCACTTCAGCTTGCTAATTCTTAGAGCTATTTCTATAATACATTTATGGAAAGATGAAATGACTTACCCGACTGTTTATTAAAGGCTGTCGTTGATTAACCTGCTACAAAATGTTAATAGGCATTAGGAATGGTAACGAGCCGCTTAGCCTACAGATAAATCAGGATCAATAGGTTTTGCTGACGACCTTGCAATCTGTATAATAACCTGTTTGTTTAAACCTTTTCATCCTGTGGAGCAAGCTAATTTTTTTGATTCTCCAATATTTATCAATAATATTCCTAGTTTTGAAGTTCGAATTAATTTTAAATCGAATAAACAAAACAGAACTTAGTTTAAAACTTATTTAAGAATAATGACGACGTCATATCATAAGGTAGAAACAAGAAAGGTCAAAGTTTTCATTAGAGACTTATAAATCACTACTTGTTTATATGGAATTGTTTTTAGGTTATTTCTATACCACGGGAACTGATTTACTGAATAAAAAGTAACCTGTTTTATTCCAAGCCTAAAATCACCTGTATCCAAATTTCAGCCTGATCCGTTCAGTAGTTTTGGCGTAAAGAAGTAACTAACATCCATCCATACATAAAACAGTCAAACTTTCGCATGTATAGTGAGTATGATTTACGACGGTTGAGAAATTCTTCTATAGAAGCAATTTTTCACGGAGCCCCCATAACAAACGTAGCTTTTGTAAAGTCATGAGAACCATCGATTACGGTACTGGCAAATACGCATTCAATTAATATAAAAACAAGTTGTCCTATACAACCTAGTATTGTGCAAATCGAACAAAAAGGTTTCATTGAACAGAAACTCTATACCAACGTAATAAAGACGAATGTCTAGAAAATCATTGGTAGAATGCTCATGTAACCAGTGAACAAGTAGCATGTTTTGACCGCAACAACAGGTTACATTCGTGCTTTTCAAATAAAAATTCGATTTGAACGGAACTACAAAACCTTTGTTTTTGATATGGCAGAATGTGATTAATTCGTGTCAAATAAAAACAAAGAACGTTCGACATTTCACACAGTCCGTGATAAATTCGAATTTCAAAAAGTTAAAAGTAGGGTTGTCAAACACTGATCTAGTTTCAAATGTGTAAAGTTAAAATTAAGTTATGAAAATACAACGTGGAATAGACCGTTTGAAAAGAATTTGTTTTAATATTAACAAATGTTAAAAATAATAAACCTGACTGGCTATGTTGTGACTTATGAATGTGGTGTTTCAATATAATAAAATAACAATTATCATAATGTGACTGTAACGTTTAGTATTTCTCTGCGCCATTCTATTTTTAATTGTAACATAATTTTCCTTTTATTGTATAAACATTTTCCTCCTCATTTTATTGTCCCATCATTTAATCAATAAATGGTAGGTACTTAGGTCACTTAGTTATTACGAATAGGTAAGTAGGTATCTATAGTCACAAAACAAACCTACGCCATTAATTAGTAGATAGATACTTACAGCTTGTTACTATGATTCTAATATAAAATTTTATTATGTAGGTACCTAATGATACCTTACCTACATATGTAGTTTCCCTCGCCTTCAAATATCTCTTGTGATAAGCCTGATTAATCCTTTTTCCTGATTTTGGTGATAAAATACCATTTCTTTCAAAATGTTAGAACCTATGAAAAACGACAGTATGTAAAGAAAATACTCTATTGTATTATTTATGAACTGCACAAACCAAACCCAAACCACAGTAAATAATAAATAGACCTCGAAAATGCCACCTTCGCCAGTTTCGTAATCAGAGTGTTGTAGGGCCGGTTGTCAAGCAGGCAGGCAAGCAACCAGGCAAGGCAAGGCAGGCAGTATGGCAGTGTGCCGCGTAGCCTCGCCACGGATCGACGTCCGTACGCGCGACAACCCTGTGTTCTAAATTCGATTTAGACAGTGATGTGACGTGTTTGAAAAGTAAAAAGTTTTTATTTGTTGCAAATGGCTGTTTAGTGCGAATAGAAGTGCAACTAGGTTGGCTCTACTGTATGTAGAGTAGTTATTGTAAATGTTAGCCAACAGATTCGTGACTACGCTTTTGTGTACATTGTAGAGCTCAGTCTACTGGTGTTTAATTGGATTTATTTCTCCGTTTCTGAGAAATTCTTCTAGTTTAATAATCCCGAAAAATAAACGGTCTGCAAGTCAGAATTGAAAACCTAGCAAGTTCTTCGTAAGATTAAATATATTTGGTCGATAACAAATTAGCTTAATACGAGTAGGTTTCTTTATTTTTAAAGTTAAATTGTCGTTCCATTTGTTACCTATTAGGTTACACTAATTATTATTATGTAGTGAAGTAGGTATATTATGTTACAATGTAAAGTCACATCGTGCCATATGTTCTGGTGAAAACAAATTAGCCTCGTCGCAGACCATTGTTATGAAAATTAGTCATTACCGTCACTCTGTACCTACTACCTACCAGAATATTTACATCAGATCGACGACACTTGAATGACCAATGTTAAATGTTTAAACATTCAATATTTTTGTGCCTCTAGAAATTTCAAGCCTTATTTGAATTTTATAACCAAGAGTGCAAGAACTTTTTATAGGGGCCTACATTAGGAGTGCAATATGGGATTCGTGTGTGTAATAGGATCTTGTATTTACCTAAGAATCTTTCTTAGGACCAAGAATCCTTCTTTGCCCTAAGAAGGATTCTCAAGTAATACAACATGGGTAGGACAAACCTATATTTCTCTGTTCTGGTTCTGGGGGATACGTATGCCATCTGTCTGCTACATTCTTTTCATTCCACCACTTCTTAAACGTCATTGTTGACATCTGAGACGAACCATCTCCGCTATGACAGCTGTCACCGACTAAGATGAAGCACCTCCTTGCTATTTCTATTCTATTTGTGTCATCAACAATTTTCCGGTTGTCGTCTGCAGTCCGACGTGGATCATAATAATATACTCGTCAAACGAGGTTGGTGTCCTCAAAATTATAAGAATGGTGGACAATTCCATTTTGTGTATAATTTCAGTTTGTGTTATTCGTTCCAGAACAATTTATATTTTAAAAGGCATAGAACCTTTTTATGCATAAAAATATACTGTAGGTACCTAACTAAAGTATATCAAAAGTGGCAGTGGGTCGGCCATATTTCGCGGAGAACCGACAACGCTGGGGCAAACGTGATTTTGGGTGGATAGCGACTCGGTAAAAGTAGTTTAGGACGCTAACCAGGTGGGCTGGCGACCTGTGAAAGACTGCAGTCAGATACTGGATGGCGAGGGCGCTATGGAGCTCATTAGCGGAGGTTTATGGCCAGCAGTGTATAATGGTACAGGACGATTATGTTCCTACTTTCTCCAAGATGATGGGCCCAGTAAGGGTGTCATTGCCTTGATTTTTTCACGTTTAAAGTTGGTCAAGTCAAACTACTTTATCCACAAGAACATAATGTAGGTAGCTAAAGCAAGGTATATAGCGTATGTACCTACCTAAGCTAAAGACATTCCGCGCCCGAGCAACAGCAATACACGTCCGAAGAACTAAACATATTAAACTTTGCTGCTCTGTCTGACAATACTAAACCGTTTGGCTGGAAACACGAAATTTTCGACGGAAATCTGCTGAACAGAGTTTAGGTAACATCGGCATAGGGTGTTGGTTAAATGACTCCTGGAAATTTGTGGAAGTTAGATAGGTGTTTTTTGAGTACCTACTTAGTACTCGCTGCTTCAGACTTAGAGATACTGTCGTCAAAGTCACAATGTAAAAGATGGAAAATCCCTTAATCGTATGTATGGTAAAGTAAGCATATCCAATAGCCATTCCATTGCCAAGATTACAAAGAAAATTGAATATCATGATTACTTTAAAGGTCAACATTTAGAAAATTGAAGATTCTCGTATGTTATGGATTCGCTATTTTCTTGTGACATACATTAATTGAAACAGAAATTACGTAAAGAATCGTTCATTTCAATTATTTTTGCCAATGAGATCTAAATTGAAATTATAAATATTAAATTAGGTAGGTGCAATTTAGATTGTGTTCATTGCCTTCTTTTTTGTTTATTCTGAATCGATTTCAGAATAAACCAAAGAAGGAACTACACACCTACTGATCTACTGATCAGGGATATTACCAGCTAACTTCGCTAACTTACGAGTACATTTGATTATAAATAAAACCAAATCAGATTGATCTTTCGGGTGCAAAAGTCACTTTCTGTTTAAGAAGATATACATCTAAAACATCAGGAGAATCCAAAGCTTGCAAATCTTCGTAAACCTGGGGCCGGTTTGACTATGAATTCTGCATTAGATCAAGCCGAGGTAGCTTTCTACCTTATCTGGCTTCAACTGTATGTAATACTCGTTGCTTTAAATTGAATACCTGAATACCTACGATAGAAAGAAGGCAGGTAAATGTCTTGGTAGGAATGAAAGAATTCCATATGCCTTATATTAGATATGGCAATGGTTTTCCCACAAATCTTTGTTGTTATAGAAGAGTGTTTGTTATTGTGTTGTGTATGTTTCATACAAATAGATATTATCAGTTACGCACAATGATGATCGACTGACTCCCACCCAAAATGAAGTTTATCTTTCATAGTTAACAGGAATACAAGAGAAAAAACACACTTCTTTTCACATCTTACCTATACTTTTTATTATGATCTTGAAAGATTAGTTCGAAGGTTTAGGTAGATATAGATTTCATAGAGAGTGCATGATCATAACTGTTTTTAATTGTGCAAGGAAACGCTAAAATTGTTTCAACTCTCCTGGGTCTCCTTTAGTAGAGTTTAATATCATGAATTCATGACATCATGCATCATGTGTGTATGTTTCTACCCAGGAAGAGTAGCATATCATGGTGACATGGAACTCTTACTCCTAATGGTAGATAACGTACATCTCTTGACCTGCTCTGTCTGCTAACAGCTGTTGACTGTAGGCTCGGGGGACCAGAGTCTACAATTAAGCCCCTTGTGAGCAACACTTAGTCGTAACCGCTTAGGCTAAGAGTCTTTAGTCTTTCCCCTATTTCCTTGTTTTCTCTCCCAATTATGTAACAGTTAATAGGATAGTATTCTAGCGTTTTAGAGTGTAATTGAAAAGCTTAATATTTCTTTAAAATTGTTTTTTGTTGCAGAAACAAGATTTAAAATTATTGCTCAGCAATTTGAAGACCTTGACTAGGTACAACTCAAATACTACCCAGGCGAAGGCCTCGACTCTGGAAAAAGACATTATTGTCAGTTTCCATTTCAATGTTAGACAGTATTTGTCGTGGAGATTTGAAACGATTATTACGCATTTATAGTCCCTCGGAGTCGGGACACTGACCACACGATAGGACTTCGAATCCTATATTAATAGACCTGGCAACCATAAATATACATGGCGAATGTTTGTTTTGAATAATTCAAAGCTGGCTTTATTTAGGCGGTAAATTAGGTACGTACCCTTCTCATCGAGGCCATTGCGGTCAAAAATACGGCAAATGGGGACAAAAGGGGTACTAGAGGGTAAGAGACAGGGTAATCATACCTAAAGCAGAATATTCGAGTATAAAAGGCTATCTGACTGAATTTCGGACTGAAATTCCGAGCGAAATATTTTACAAGTTTGCTTTGTAAGGATCCTACGCACGGAGCACTGAAACTGGTGAATCGTGAATGACACTTCTAGTAGAGTACTTTACTTACTACTCTAGATACTTCGCTTGGAGAAGTACCTAGTTACTGTTAACTGAAATACTGCAGTGATTTTGTAAGTGACTCTAGAAAATGGAAAGCTCTTCTCTCTCTTATTCTCTTTACACCCACCACCATCATCAGTCTATGCTTTTCAGTATGATAATACTGGTACATAGGCCTATAAAGATACATAGGCCTCCTCAAATGAGCGCCATAGGAGCCGCAACCAGCATCGACTGCAGTCTCTCGTAGGTCGTTGTTTCTCATGGCCATAGCTCCTATGTATTGACATTATGTATTATAGGTATATTGATAATGTTTTGTCTTACAAGTGGTATCTTATATAATAGATAATTTTTTTAAAACCGACATTTATTGATTTTTGTTTGTTCATACAATTATTCACGTTGCCGGCATCTTGTACACAGGCCTCGCTTCTGTGTATAAGATGCCTACGTAAAATACAAGAGGATTGACTACAGATAAATGCTACAGTGACCTAAATCAATTTCTACTCCATTCAAATGTAAAAATCCCACGTTGTCTTCTTTGTGAATATGTTATTTGCATAGTAGGTACCCTGCAATTCCACTTCTGATGGCTTCAATAATTGAGTTTTGCAAAACAAAAGTGTACTGATTTATGAGCATGCCCTTGTTAAAGCTACTGTTAAGATTAAACGACCACAACAAAATAAGTAAATTCAATTTGCGTTTGGGATTTGACACATTTTTGCGTCAAAACAACTAACATTAACACTTGCACGTTTTCGAGAAGAGATTTGGAAATAAATCTTTATTGTACACACAAAATCATACATATAAATAACTTAACTAACAAGATGTACATGGGCGAGCTTAACCCTGGCAAAGAGTTTTCTTCCAGCAAACCTTAGGGTTATAGGAGAGGCGATGGAACAGATAGAGGAAGTGTACAAAGTAAATAAGTTGAAAGGATAAACTAGACTAATAGTGAAATATAATATGGAATATGAGAGAACCTTTTATTTTGAACGGAATGTTTTTGTGTCTAACATTGGTGCAAAATGGCCACCGTCAGAGAATGGAAAATATTTCAGTAAAACCTGCAAAAGATAATTTTGTTTCGTTGAAAATACAATACCTGTGGAGCGCAAATTACGTAACATTGTAATTTCCTTGTACGCTCCAAAACTGAGGCTAATTTACCACAATGAATGAGATTCACCTCATTATGAATATTCTAGCAATTAGCTAGGTGCTTTAATAATTATCTAGTCCATTTAACGAAATAATCACTTTCTGTAAACGAAAATGATGAGCCGATTTGAGGGTGTTCTAACTGAGGGCGACTTGTAGAGACCAGTTATTTTGAGAACCAAACTATCGTACCAATGTATTTAAGTACCTTAAAACAACAAATTAAAAACGAATCATTTTAAAACCTCCAAACTCTTTTCATCGATGTGCTATTGTCAAAATTTAAACACCTGAAACAAGCTACATCAATGACGTCATACTCATACAAGCGACATTTTTCACACTACACTGACGTGATCAAGTTAAACTAACTATAAAAGTGAAACGATGGAGTTCACTTTGGTAGATTGGTCGAATTTTTGCGATAAAAGTTTTAGTGCGATTATACCACAAGCTATTATTTTATGGATTGTACGAGAAATGTTATTTTATTGAATATTCCACTTGAAATGGTTTCCCCGGGGAATAACCCGGCTCTACATAATAATAAACGGTTGGATAGCTTCCCGTCGATAGGGATTCCCTTGTCTAGTTTCATTTTATTTATTAGGACTTTCAATATGAATCATATTGCTTGTATTATAAACAAAATAGGTACATTCAAAGTCCCTATACACGTCTATAGTCTAACTAAACTAACAGCATACCATAGTGTACAACAGAAAAAGTTTTTAATGAGGTGAATTAGCGGGCGTTCATTGCCAGGTACAAAAAATAACAATATCGATGTCAATGAACAAAAAAAAAAGTATATTCGATACGTTCCATAAATAACTTTATCAGTACATATTAAACAAAGCCTGTAAGATTCCATAGACAATAAATTGTCTCTTACCTTAGGTACATTTTTCTTCGTCAAGACAATCGACAGGGCATTATTTATCGTAACTTTTAAATATAAAACTGCAGGGAACTCTTAAAAACGTTAAGAAAGTTCTGGCCAATAGTAAGACTTAAGGCCTTTTTAACTTAACTGTCGTAAGAAACAGCAAACTAAAAGATCCGACTTGATGAAGGATAGTAGCTTGTTTTTGTGTATTTTTAACACCACCACTGCGGATCACCAATCTTCCTGCCAAACGTGGTGATGACAAAGCTATTCTTGTTTGAGGAGGCTCGTTCAGCCGTGGACAAGTGTGCTATTGCCGCAGGCGCACTGGAGGTGTTAAAAATATACAGAAGGTTACTGCGTCCCTTCCTCTCATAGGTTAAACCACGGTTAAACGTCTCTTATGACATCCACGGGCTGAGTTATAGGGGTCGATTCTTACGCTAAGGTCAAACACACGGCGATTGAAGAATGGAAGCTAAAAAGTGTCTGTAGATTCACTGGCAATAAAAAATCCTCAAAGAGCGTTTATTCCTAAAATGCGCAGAAACAGTACTTTTCAAACCCGTTTATATCATGAACCACTTATCTTATAGTATATGTTATTTACTAATAATTTTAGGAAATTTTAGTGTCCAACGAGTTTGACTATAAAATATTTCGATTAATATAGTATGTACGCGTTCTATCAAGATAACTTGTGAGAGGTTTTCATAATTTCCTTTTCAGCATCAGTTTCGAAGCTCAAAATAATAAAAATACTGACATATCTAATTAAGAAAAAAATATAACCTACTGATGAGATCCTTGGCTAAAAACTTACTTAGAAAGATGTTTGGTTTTGGTATCCTACTATGAGAAATTAAAATTCAAAAAATGTGAAACGAATATTTCACATTTTTAAATGATGTTTTTACCGATATACCTTATTTAATTTAATATAATAATAGCCTACCAATAAAGTGGAGCATCTTTTTTAAAATCATACATTTAAAAATTTTATGATTTTGTTGCTATTATTTTTCTATAAATATTTAATGAGCGACGTGACCACACTCTAGAAAGCCTCGCGGCGGACTGATTTTCGCGCAGCGTTTTATAGTAGTTTTAAAATATTTATAGAAAAATAATAGCAACAAAATCATAAAAATTTTAAATGTATGATTTTAAAAAAGATGCTTCACTTTATTGGTAGGCTATTATTATATTAAATTAAATAAGGTATATCGGTAAAAACATCATTTAAAAATGTGAAATATTCGTAATATTTCACATTTTTTGAATTTTAATTTCTCATAGTAGGATACCAAAACCAAACATCTTTCTAAGTAAGTTTTTAGCCAAAGATCTCATCAGTAGGTTATATTTTTTTTTAATTAGATATGTCAGTATTTTCTATTATTTTGAGCTTCGAAACTGATGCTGAAAGGGAAATTATGAAAACCTCTCACAAGTTATCTTGATAGAATGCGTACATACTATATTAATCGAAATATTTTATAGTCAAACTCGTTGGACACTAAAATTTCCTAAAATTATTAGTAAATAACATATACTATAAGATAAGTGGTTCATGATATAAAAGGGTTTGAAAAGTACTGTTTCTGCGCATTTTAGGAATAAACGCTCTTAAGTGCGTAAATTCCTGCAAGCACCTTTACCTAACTGTGAACTAAAATAAGCAGCATTTCTGGAAGCGTTAATTCCCGTCGAGCCAGCCTAAAGAGCGTCTCGCCTCTAACTAAAGCTACGTACTGACTGGTGTTACGGCGTGTAATGTAACGTGTTACATAGCGAGCGTTCGTGCAGACCAACGAATTAATTTATTTATTATTAATATTTGTATCCATTGTTGTCCCACTGCTCGGAAAAGGTCCCGTTTTTAACAGGATGATGGAAGATGTGCCTTTAGCTCGTCACGCCATTTATTCCACTGGCCACTGGGCCTTCTACGCCGCTTCTTAGCAATAGGAGGGCTCCACTCTGTCGTGATGATCCGGGAGCTAGGTACAAATTTGGTCAATTATTTCCTCCCGAGAGAAAATTCGTAAAATGCATTAGGGAATAATATTTTAAATACTACCTACGGAGTTGCAGCTGACGGTCATGCGTATTCATAATATTAATCCCTAATGCATATTACGAAGTTTTGCTTGGAAGGGACTTGGCCATGAAAATCTGTCACTGGCTTGACCATGACCGAATGACGAATGAATAATAAATAAATAACGAATGAATTAATTATGATATATTTATTTCCTAGAATATAGGTAAGGTATATTGGTGGATAACGAGATGGATTTTGACGTTTCATGCTTGAATGCAAATTAACTGGTGAGTCAGTACCCCGTAACACCTTACTTGCGGGGTTAAGGCACAGTACACACTGCTAGCTACTGACAGGACCGCGAAAACCCCTTAGAGGTCGTGTCGATGCGCATGTTTGTGTGAGTGTGCCGTTTCGAGCGTTTGTTCCTAGTTTCCATACTGTCCATACGTATACTGTGGTTAAGGTGAGTCAGTAGCCAGCATATGACTGCCACGAATGTACCAGGTCTCTCGCATTCACTAGTCTAAAGATAGGGTGTCCTATAAGCGCGAATGAGGTTGTAAAACAACACTAATTAAGCACATCGTTATTTCGCACTGGCTGTTCTGAAGTTTGCAAGGCGCTTTGCCTGTCATACTGAATGAAAAAGAACTTTAAAGATATCTATAGTGGTACACATCGTGGCGATGCGTGGCGATCTCTAGTTAGGATCAGGTTCAGGTTCAGGTGGGGGTACTCCTTTATCCGCATTTGGACTCCAGTTGGTCCTTCTTCTAGTTAGGATCGTTTGGTTTTTTAAAGGATAGTAGAAATACATTTATTTTAAACAAAACAAGCCGACAGTAATCATACCTAGTACAAAAACATAGAGAATCAATGTATTATAAGTAGTATAGTACTGATGTTGTGTGGTGGGCGAAAGATGCAGAAAGTTGTGGGCTCGATTCCCGCCTAGGGGCAAAATTTATGTTTTTATTATTTATAATATGTATATAAGCTTCCCCTTGAATCACTCTATCTATTAAAAAAATCGCATCGAAAACCGGTGCGTATTTTTAAAGATCGAAGCATACATAAGGACAGACAGACAGCGGGAAGCTACTTTGTTTTATACTATGTAGTGATACATACACTAATGTTTGTGAACATAGTCGGAGCTAAGCGCGCCTACCGTGAATCTTTCCTCTTTTTTCAACTGTCCTCTTTTAAGACAATGTTCTAAGGAAGTCACTAGTCACAGCCTCCCTAATGAAGTTACGAAGCGTGTAAATTAAATGTCAAATGCAGTATTTCGGCACATTAGAGAGCTATTTTCGGATGGCCCGGCCTGTGCTAAAGCCTCCATTCTGCATTATTTATAATTTATGCTGGAAGCTTTGTTTATTTCGCTCGTTTTTTAATTTGTTTCCTATTTTACGTAATTTTTTCTCCTATTGGAAGGTCAACTAGTGCTCTAAAACAAGGTCATCGTATTATAAAACTTAAACTATCGTACTAAGTATGAAGCCGTCTACCGTCTACACTTGTTCTAACTCTTTCTGTCCATCCAAAGGTTGCCTGGCAGAGATCGCGCTCATAGCGATTAGGCCACCTATTGTACAACATATTCTGTATTTGGTTTTTTCTTGTCTTGTGTATCTGTTTTTATTTGGTGTGCAATAAAGAGTAATTGTATTGTATTGTATGAAGCATTCTCACCCATGGTAATGTCCCTCGTTAACACTTTCATGACCCAAGAAGTACATAGTCGATGTTATCGCCTATGGCGGCGGCGGCGGCGGCGGCGGCGGGCGTACCCCTGCGGGTCGCACCGCCGCCGAGGCAGTGAATGCGTTAATGCGGATAAAACGTCGGCTTTGTTCCAACAAAAACAAGATTCGTATTAAACTGGTTCATATTTATAATGAAGATCTTACTGTTGGTCTAGGACGATGCTGCTCTGTGACATGCTAGCATCATCATCATTAGCCTATGTTAGTCCACAGCTGGACATAGGCCTCCCCTAATGAGCGCGACAGCGCCCTGTCTTCAGCGTGACGCATCCAACATCCGCATCTAGCGTACATTTCACGAATTTTAATAGTTTTTTTAAAAGTTTATTGACGACAAAATAATACATTTGAAAAGCGTTGACCGAGAAGGTTGGTAATGAAACTGTAAAGCGTGGAGGGTGTGAAGTTAAAGAAACCGATGTTATATAACGACATATGTATGTCCTCATTCCGAGAGAAATATCCGCGGCCTCGACTTAATGCGCATGTTGGAGCATGTAGCGGGTTTCAAGAATAAGATGTGTGGCAAGAATTTATTTGTAACAAACACAATTAGAATACAATATGGCTTTTGTAGTACCTATGTACGTAAAAGTGGTTAAATGAACATGCGAAGTCACAACAATCACAAAATCTCCCGCCCTTCTGTGAAATACTTGTTGAACCACCGTTTTCGTCAAAATTAGGAACAAGACCTCTATGTAAGCCTTGAAGATCCCATTTCGTTTGACCACACGTAAGGATAGAACAACCTTTAGCTGAATATCCCATAAATAAGATCCAATCCACTTATTATTTATCTTATTGATGTTATAAGGCTTCACCACTAAAATAGCACACTGAATATAAATTCAAACAATTGACTGCTATTCCTCTTGTATATTTCTCCACACGCCAATACCTACAAGGGTCTAGAAACCTCTTAGCGCGTCCGTTGGCATAAAGCCTTATACGGTTTTTATGCGCTGTGCATTCTTTACTACAGTTACACTGGTTTTGGTGACACTACCAAAAGGCAAGGTTTTGTTTTAGGCCAGCTTCGTGAATACATGCTTTTATTCCTCTAGCATACAATTTGGCAGAACATTTCAACGCCATTTTCAGAAGTCTGTTCTATTTTTAAACAACACGGTTGAACGACTTTTCTTTCCGATAAACCAAAAAGTTCGTATGCAAGTGTTGCCAGTATTGAATTGCCTTTGTTTTCGTGTTAGTGTTCTCTCGTATTATCAGCTAAACCGCAAAGCTCGTAATATGTAGCAATTTCTGAAAAATGTGAAAGTAGGTGCATGCAAAGTGCAAAGAGTTCACGACAAAAAGCTTGACCTTAGACTTTATTGCTGGTTATCATGATGGTCGCCGCTTTAGTGGACCATGTAGATCCCAAATTGTGACACTACAAGTAGGTAGGGAACTCGTAGAATAGATAGAGGTTTTTAATTATTTCTCCTTAAAATATCAACATTTTTAACAAGTTTCTTGCTACCGTGTTTACTTACTGGTCGGTTAGTGTTTTATAATCAAACTCATACAATAGGATTTAACAATTGATAATGTAATGAGTAATAAAATTGACGTCGCATTGGTGTAGAAGGAGACTGGGTCTTTATCTTCATAACGCAATATTTTCCTTAATAAACTTACTAAAAGTCCATTCTTACATTTTCATATTCAAAAACTATCCAATGATTTGACAGATAGAACAAAGACAAACGTTTAATCTCTATTCAAAATTATTTTTATTCGAACTGAATTTCATTGAAGCAAACCGTTGCATACAAACAATTTTACTCAGAGGAGTCTCAACTTCAACTTTACTGAGTCGGGAGGGGGGAGGGTATGACGTCACCGGGTTTTGAACCCGTTACCACCAGGGACTAATTTTAATTCCGCTACGTTTCCAGTTTTTATTGGGAACGTAAATAATGGGGATGCTTCCACGTTTATACGCCAGGTGAAATATTAAAAGGTAAATGTAGCGATATTCATTTGTCACTAAGTCGGGCATTCGGGATACGTTCAACCTTTTTGATGTTGCCTTTCGAATTTTTATTTTAGGGACTCGCATGGGGAGCTTGTGTACACAAAACAATGGCGATATATTAGGAGCAAAACGACAGCTGTCAAGTTATCGAATTCAAATGAGTTACGAGTAGGGTTCACTTTTCTCTACATTTTCGTCAATTTCATGTTAAATTAAGTAGTGTTGTGGTTGGTTGGTTGTATGTACGTACATTAGACCCAATAAATATGTAAGTTAATATAAGTAGTTATAACATCGCCTTAGAGCTTAATAAAAAACCTGCAATGATGATCAGTTAGCTGAAGACAGGGCGCTATGGCGCTCATTGGGAGAGGCCTATGTCCAGCTGTGGACTGCTATAGGCTGATGATGATGATGTTTATATCTCAATAAATAAATAAAAGTTATACCTACATCGACATGATCTTTCAGTAGACGACAAAATATACAATGTCTTTAGTTTAGGTACATAATTATTAAGTACCCCAAATGAAAATCTACTAAAATCGTATTTCCTCTAAAATGATCTTATTTCCATTTAACCAACATTTCACGCAGATGATAGTAATAGATGCAAATCAACAATAGCCTTTACCCAACCTCCAATTTTAATATCCCAGTAGATTTTAAATTCCATTGTATAGGATAGGTTCATTATGTGAGCGTCACAGAACCCAGGTCCAACAAAGGTGGGTTCTGTATTCATAACGCAAATACTACCTATTCAGATAGCCTAGGTATATGGGCTGATATTAAATTTCTAGTTTACTGCCATTTCAACGGGCTTCTGGGTTTTCAATCACAATGGATCTTTCTTTTTAACGTTCAAGTATCTAAGGGGTTCGTTATTGGTTTCCCAGTGGTCGACATAAACAAAAACTGTTTTTGGGTGTCCACGAGGTCTAAAAATCGCATTGAATTAACACTTGTTCTTATTTAAAACTTTTAAGATAGGTATTGTATACATTTATCTACCTACTCCTATAGAAGTACTTTATAGGTGTTCTATGGTAGGGTAGTATACATTTTGTTTATTTTTACTTTAACTAGTTTACATAGATCCCTCGTCTGTATAACATATACTTACTCAACAATAACTCTGTAGTACTCAACAAATATTTGTCATTATTATATACACGCACCTACATTATTGTACTTTAGTCGCACTCCCGGTGTCTGTGAGGCAGAGTAGCCCTCGCGTCTAAACACAAGTTTTACTTAGTTAGAGCGAGGAGTCGATGCATTTTCAGCACTAAGGTTTTAGGGTAGAGTACTTTACCTAAAGGTAAACTTAAATGTTATAGAGATAGTAATTAGTTTTAGATAAGTACTCTGTTAACCTTTAGAAACCATTTTTTTTGAAAATAAATACTTTTTATTATTATTATTATTATTATTGTGAAGCTGTAATAAACGAATTTAATTTGGCGAAGGTCACCTGTAGCTATAGCAACCCAAAGCTAGGAATAGCTCTTTAGTCTTCCACATAGAGCCGCGTCTACAAATTACCTAGATCAGCCGTATAGTAAATAAAACAGAGTAGGTCGGTGAGAGTGAACCGGTCGGGCCCTGCACCAACAACGTGCACTTGTTTTATGCAGTTGAGAAACATGACCCATTTATAGCTTTATTGAGGGAAATAAAAGCTTTACATCGAGTATAAGGAACTGAGATTGCATCGTAAAATCTAGTGCCTCTAGCGTAGTTTATTATTTAATCTTTACCGAGGAACCGCTAGTGGAATGTAGTTGGAGTTTTCTTTGAATTTGTAGTTTCGTTTTTAGTATCAGCATTATGACGGAACACTATCTCTAATGATGGCCACAATGAGAGCCCACTGATTGTGGTTTGTTAAATAACTAGCTGCGCCCCGAAGCTTCGCCCGCGTAAAAATCGATGTGTCAAATGGTTTATAAACCTTCCACTATCTATTAAAAAAACTGTATCAAAATCGGTTGCGTAGTTTTGAAGATCTAAGCATACATAGGGAATTAGGGACAGGCAGACAGCGGAAAGGGACTTTGTTTTATTCTATGTAGTGATGCTATTCAGTGGACTGTAGTTGGAGTTTTCTTAGTTTTATTTTTAGTATCAGCATCATTACGAAACACTTTTTAATGATGGCCACAATGATAGCCCACTGATAGTGTTGTGTTGAATGTTCTTGAAGCTATTCAATTATTATTATTATATATTTTGTATTTATTTAATCTATATTTTTCTCTTTTACAATATACAAGTATAGCACAAACTTGATGGCTGATGGTGCTGTGTGAATTGTAAATTTTTTTTGTTTAAGTATTTATATTTATTATTATATTTTATTTCTTTAGGCATATATTTCGTTTACTATATGTAAATGAATATTCAGGTTTCGCATAATGTGTATAATTTTGTAGTTTAATTAGTATTAATTTACCCACGTAGTTTCATCCTATTAAATTTTCTCTCATATGATCCTCTGTTTAAATACAAACTAAATAAACAGGACTGATATATTTAACTTACGTGTTTAATGAAATTAAAAGCCATAAATCGAGTTGCAATTGTGTTTCCGAATAGTTCCGAATGGCTCCTATATTTTCCGGTTTGTGTCGACTCTGCTTGGTGACACAGTATACATACATTATATAACCGTCCCTGTGGTTTTGCTTGCGAGATTTATCTGTAATTGTCTTCAATGCAGTTTCCGATTGACAGGCTGCCTGGTTTGTATTAGATAAGCTGACTCGGTGACCTTCGTACCTCCTAACAGTCAATGTTTGACAGTTACGAAACACATGAACTGTGTTTAATAATAGTTATTCTGCTATTTGGGACGGAGACTAAAACAAGAAACCAAAAACCATGAAAATTGGCATCGGAGTTCGAAAAACCTAACTTTTTTTAATATATTACATGACAGCACAACATCATCTAGCCCCAAGTTAAGCAGAGCTTGTGTTATGGGAACTAGATGACTGATATACATAAGGTGAAATGAGTCCCAAAACGCACGTTTTGACTTAACGGAAAATCAATTTTAAGGGATCAAAACACCTATTTTTCGAATATATTTTGATGAGGATCAAACGTTTAGGATATTAGTTAGTAAGTTGTAGGAGTCGAAACACGATTGACTAAACTTGACTCGATAGAAAAAAATGGCAAAGTTACCTCTAAATCTTCATTTTTACAGAGATATCTCTACGGGAAAACCAGTTTTATTTGCTAGTTATTTAATATTATTATAATGAAATGTCTTCTACGTGTTCCCTAATAAATACTTTAGACAATTATGGTTTTAGTTTTTTGAGAAACAGTATTATTTTAGAGCAATAACAAATTAAAAAATAAAAAGCAGTGAAATTGCGCACGGGCCGGTCATTCTGCCGCTCTTGCCTCCCTTTCTCGCCTTCCCCGCGCGGCGTTCGTTCATCCTTGTCTCGAAAAAACGAACTCATTTCGCCTTAATACAATATAACATGGTTATAAATAATCTAAAATCAACGATCTAATAGGTAGGTACCTCAAAGCAGCAACCTAGCCTTGCCAATCCTTTGTTATCCTTTAATTCGATTGGTATTACAAACACCATTTAAAAGGGCAATGTAGCGATCTGACTCATCAATATTATAATTAAACCGTGACACGGGTACGAAATTAAATACAAAATGAACTGAATGATCGCTCCATTGTTCTGCCAATTATAATTTTGGAGACTTATTTTTGCATAATGCAAGCTCGGGCTATTCATGCGAAATAATGTGGATTAAAACACATTAAACCTTTAACTTTTTTCACCAAACAATTACATGAATATATAATTTATTTTGTAAGGTCAGCAATTATATATTTAAACAAATATGATTCAAATTAAATATTTGCAAAGGCAGACAGAATGATATGAATACTTTATATTGCCATGAATAATTATAATTGAGTTTGAAGCTTCAGGGAACATGAAAACAAAAAGTAAAGTTTGTCGTACTATTCCATTCACAACTGATGAATGGACAAAGCACGCTACCATAACTTTCCATGCAAACTCTACCATTCATCGACCACCCATCTAAATTCAAAAGGCAGGAAATAGGAAGTACGTGACAGTATTGACTATTGCGCATTCTGTGACGACATATTGTCTCCATGACTACTGAATGCACACTGCTCACCCTATTATAATTTTCTCTTTCGCACAAGTGTTATGGTGTGAATGAGAGTGGGATAAAGCATTGTGCATTTGAGGCAAATGCAATTAGGGAACGGAGCGGTGTTGTCAATTTGGTAATGGGGCTTGCTGCATAACGTAGATGGAATAACTGGTTTTACATTTGCCAACAGAATTAATGCAAATTCAAATGGAAATTTCTTATTAAATTCCAAACTGATGACCACGATCCTCAAAAGACCCGATGACGTCTACGAAACGTTCGAATCACAAAAAATACTACGATGGACCAAGCACAATATTGCCACAATTACGCTAACAAAATAACGCTGGTCTTATTAAAATGTAGACGCCACATTTTCTTTACCTTGAAGTTCTAGATTGGCTTACACGGTAAACAAGGTCCATCGTTTCCCTGGGGAATAGCCGAGGTGTTTCTCTAATTACCCAGTAGGTGTTTGGCGAGATTAATTAGGCTGGATTAATGACATCGGCGCGGCAGTAAATCTCTCTTGGTTTGTGAAAGGCGAATTTCAGCGCTCAGGTTTCCCTTGTACCTTCATCTTTTCCTTAAAAATTAGCATCTCCACATTTACATAATCGGTATATTTTTCAGTTCTTAAATATTCTATCTTTACCTACTAAATTACGCAGATCAAAAGCATAAATAAATTACAAATTCGGATCAATTTCATCTATTTCGGTGCCTATCATCGACAATTTTATCTCAAGGTCTTTAGGCTTCTACATTTCGATTCACGGTCGGCCATATCGTTAAAAATATAGTACCTACTAGATGTTTGGAGATATTTACGGCTGTAACTACTCCATCGCCGGGCAAAGGAGACTTCGGAGATCGTTAGGAAAGCTCAGTAAAGGAGCTTGTATTTTTAACGTTTGGTCTTCCACTGAATTACCTAGCTATCTGGACTTTTATGTTAGCTATGAATTCGTGAGGTTTTACGCAAAATGTTCCTCGAACGTTTTATAAGTTATATTCGTCTAAAGTAGCCGTATTATAAAAGCAGGTCACCCAACTACGCTGGTTGCATGGTTGATGTACGAAACTATTCCAAGCTCAAAATCCAAACTCAAAACAACTGAAACACTGTAAGCTGTAGTAAGTTGAAATGCCTATAAGTAATAAATGCTAGGCATAGCATAAAAATTAAATAACACGTTATGTAGTCTTCCCAATTAACATGTCTATAAAACCTTTGCTAATGCTATTATCGTTTGCAACATAAATATTTCATCAACAAATAATGACCAAAACAGTAAAAAATGGCTTGTTGGCTTATCTTCTGCATATTTGTGTCAAGGTGCCTAGATGGCTAGCGCATCTGTTGCCCGCAGTGTACACTGACAGATGACGATGGCAAACATCTAGTTACATACAACGCACCTTGTTGGTATTTTACTGTAGGTCATCGATGAAGGTAACATTCATGTAGTAGGTAGCCTCCTTGCAATAAACCTATCAGCTACCTACAAAAAAGTTTATTCATGGTCACAATTTTGAATTTGGAAATGCTTCTGTGCTCTTCGTCTATTATACCTACCTACCTACCACGTGGTTTATGTGACAATGATGGGTGGAACTGGAACGAATTATTTAAATTTTGAAATTCGAATCATATGTATTATGAATTAAACGCAAACAGAAGCGGACGGACTACGTTGTATTTTCAACAGTTTTTCTTTTAGGTACTGAGTTCATAGGCGATGGGAACTGTTCTTGGTTGAAGTTTGTTTTGCCATAATTTGCATTTCAGCACTCTTAGAGATAGCAGAGGTAATATGTAATCAGTTGTACAGTTACATCATTCTATTGAACGATATATACATAATTGTACATTGTATCAAACCCAAACCTTCGCAATAACGCCCCTCGCAAACGCTATCGTCATCATAACATCGCCGTAACCAATATCTGCGTGACGAACTCTAGATAACCAGCTTCTGATAACAGCCAGTAACATTACACTTTTCCAATAGCACACACGACTCGGGAAATGAATAATAACGTAAATGTCAAAGTCAATTAGCGTCGTTTGAATTTGGATTAGTGAGTGCACCAATGTTGCTAGTTTAAATATTACCATTCGAAATTAAACTATTTGTTCTTTTATTATTTTGAATTCATTTAATTGCTTAGTGCAATCATGACAAAAGTGTTAGAGACTTTGAATGTGTATTTACTGGATTCGACCAAGTGTTGTATAAGTGTGGACCGGTTGAAGCAATTCTGTTTATGCCGGAAATACGAGGGTAGTGAGGTGGGTGAGATATGTATTTCGACATGGCATCCCTTCGACTGTTTGTTGCCAATAAAAGTAGTTATTTATGGCGTTGAAATTGTGCTAATACGGTTTTACGCCGAAATATTTCAAAGTAATTAAGCTAAGCAGTTTAATATTGAATTGATTTGATATTTGGATTTGAATTACTTATATTTAGTTGAGTCCATCCTTCATGGTAAAATACCTAGTAACTACTTACTTACTAAAACCTTGTTTCGTTCTCATCTAACCTTGTTATAAGTTTTAGCAGGCAGGCAGGTAAATTATTTATCTACCTAAGCAAATCAAAGGCTGTTTTCTTGGAAAACCATTTCCAAAATAATACGAGCTAACATTCCTTTCATTTCATCCTTTGAATATATTTTACGTTAGAATAAATTCAATTCTTAGTTGTTATAACCTTCAACATAACCAATAGTCTAATCTGTAGCCCTACGAATTTTTTTAATAAGATACCTAAACAGTTGAAAGAGCTAAATGGTGTACTCTTTAGAGAGAAATTAAAAATGTTGTTAATTTGTAAATGTTACTATAATATTGACGATTTTTTAATGATACATTTTAATTCATGTTAAATTAGTGCATGTCATTCTCTCAAATATTTTTGCATACCGACTAACGGTCAAGCGTGTTGAACCACGAAATGTATATATTACCTGTAACCTTACAAAGACATGTCTTTAGCAAATGAAAAATCTTTATCTTTATGGTAGCTGATTTTTTATATATAAATTAGCGTAACAAACGATTTTGGGTTATAAATATAAGGATGTTTCAGTCAAATGAAAAACAAGATAATACGTACGAGACAGAAAATAAAAAATAATGAACCAAATAAAAGATTAAAAAAAAACAATAACAAGATACGTTATTTTATTCCTAAACTAGTTACTAAAAAAGTTTTTATTTAAAATATAATTTACGGTAGGCTGGTGGGTAGGTATTCGTGTCATTCTTATGTAAGTACGTACTTACTTATTACAAATCACATGACTTATTATTTCTCCCATAGATCGCAATGGTATTGTATCTGTGTTGCCATAAAAAGAACAATGATTTCCATTGAAAATTCGCTGTCTTTGTGTAAGTATGCCATCGTCGTCAGTCGATCATTGGTATTCGTCACGATTGTTTTTACTTTGTGTTCTCATGACATCATTGTTTTTTATACAATAGACTATGGTATTGGTTTATAAATTGTCTTATTCAGTCACAATAACATTGACTGTTGCCATAGGTGTGTTGGTAACTTTATTTTTACAGGGCAAAGGTCTTCCTACTTTTCCTCAATTGATCTCTTTTATCTCTTTCCAACTGCGTGGCTACAAAATATCATACGTATTTTTTATTTATACTTAGTACAATTTCACAGAGTAAGTAGGTACTATAATAATAGTAAATATAATATGTATGTAATATTTCTTGGGTAGTCAACCAAAAATCTTATATCTCGGTATTCTATTCTAGGTTGAGTGAGTCGAACTGAGCCAGATAGCTACACAGTTATCTTGATAAGAGATATTTCATGAAAGGTTTTCCAATCACCTGTTTGTAAAAAGCAGTAGGTATGTACTGATTCGTTTTACTAGTGTACCTCCCAAAAAGAAAACTTTACCTGTCAACAATTTCTACTTCCTTGAGGATAATATGAACGTAATTAAATAATATCATATTCCCAGTATTCCTTATTTTATTTATTACTGGCAACTCTTAATTAGCGCTTAGATCGGCTTCGCGGGTATTCCGGATATTGGAGAAAGACAGAATGCCCCCGCGGATGCGGTACGAAAATATGAAATATAAAAGACTTTTTTATATTATGTTTGTGAACCAAATAGACCATAATATATCTATCATCTAGAAACAAGAAAAAAATGGAATGTAATGGAAGAAATGGAACGAAGCGAATTCTATAGGTATAGGAAAATGATAGGGCTTTCAAATGTGTTAAAATAAAACAAACTAATAAGCAAAAACTACATTTCAAAATATAATTTCATGTTTCTTTTTATAATGATACTAGATTCTCAATAGGATTTGCAGATTTAGCCATACAAATTGTTAAAGTACATTATTTACATAGTCAGTAAGTAGGTTCTGTAGAACCTAGACTGAGCCTTAAAAAGACCTAAGGCGTACATAACAGAAATAAATGAACACGAAATTGTCTATTCTTTCTATTCTTAGTTTAAAATTCACAAGATAAATAAAGACGAAAAGATAACAAGAAGTTTTCTAGAGCACCAAGATGCAGCAAGCGATATCGAAATCTCAAACGAGAACTGATAAAATATCTGATAAGAATGAAACCACTCCACGTAGCATGTTGAAGCGATCAGCTGATTACAGTCTAAATATCAGTGACGTCGGCAAAAATCTAACCTCTTTTGGAAAATAAACTTTCACGACAATATTATTATAAGTATGTCCACTGCTGAGAGTTTCTCCCCATTGCCCATTGCCCACGCTCTCTCTCTGTGGGCAAAAGCTTTTGGATTTTCAGAATAAGGAGAATATTTTTAGTATTTTCCTGTGATGGATTTTGATGTATGATGTGAACTAATGGATATGTCTGGGTCATCGGAAACGTAAGCCAAGCTTAAATATACACTCTGGTCTCCATAACATAAGGCTGGTCATATATGTAAATGAATGGACCGAAGTAGAAACTTTAGTTTCCTAATCTGTCATCAATTCATCATCATTAAAGTGCTTATTTTGTAAGCCTAAAGAAATAAATGCTATTGACTTTGACTTTGGAAACACCTAGGCTTATGTTTGTCCACAGTTGGACATAGGCTTCCTAATCTATGCCATGTAGCAAGTATTGTATTTATTTATTTGGGGTAATAAAATCCATAGCATTAAATAAAATTAATATATAACATTAGCTAAAATTATAAATAGATTCGATTGGACACATAAAATAAAAACTAAGTACTAAATCAATTGCTGTTTCCAGCTGCCCACACACTGGAGCAACACGTTGATATATGCTTACTTGCAGGGGGTATATGCTTGCATACTTCCCTAGATTAACTAGATTTACAGATTTGCGCTATTACCAAACTATTTAGCACAAAGATCTCTTTGATCTCCGCTAGCCAATTATTATAACATATTCTATTTATATAAACCCTACGCTTCATCAGAGCATCGTGTAAAACGCAATATTTATAAACGTACAATATTGAAGTCCACATTATGCATGCACGACGTCTCTTTATAACTCGATTACGATGCTCTGTACAGGCTGGTTTCGTAAAATGGCCTTGAACCAACGTTTCTCTTTCGTACAGCTTCACATAGCCCTGGTGGGTTCTTGGTATTCATTGATTACGTAGTTATCTGTTTTTATTATAATCAGTTGATCTACGTTTGTAACAATCTCAACTCATAAAAAATTACGATGTATTATATTTAGAATACTTATGCTCGGTACATATCTGACGGAAAATGCGTCGAGCGTATCATCGGTCGCGTCAAATTGCGCGTCTAGTCAGTTCGAACGGCCTGTACACAAACAATTTCCGCTGATGTTACGCCTAGTCTGAATGCATCATACAAAATACACGTATCGCGACACGTTACGTCGACCGACTATGCATTGACGGAAACGTAACAGTCGCTGTACGCTTGACGCACTAACGCATCATCGGTTGAGTGTGAGAGGTTGAATGTTTTATTATATATTTGCCTGTTCTGGCGTAACGCGACCGATAATACGCGACGCATTTTCCGTCATATATGTAGGTACATAATGTGCCGGCCCTTTATCTTCACTTTTAAAAAAAAGCCCACACAAATAATAACACGCGATATCGTTCTGTGGAAAAAATCCAGGTTGTTTGTGTGATATTTTCTTTAGAAATTAATTTCATGAAAAATAAAAATATAATCCGATTAGCATTTCCCAGTATTATTAGCCTTAAAAGAATTATTGCTTGTTTACTTTCTCGATAATTGGAGAAATAAAGGTTCTAAATTCAGTCGATGACGTTTAGTCGATGTTTCGTAAGCTTTAATTTTAAATACCTGCTGAAGGTTATGTTCGATACGTAAGTAGATACTTTGACCTCATCATTAGGCTATGTTAGTCTGCTCCTGGACATAATGTAGGCCTCCACTAATGAGAGCCATAGCGCCCTACCAACTTAAACTAACTTCCAACTTGACGTATCCAGCCTCCCTGCAGTCTTTCGCAGGTCGTCATCCCATCTGGTCGGAGGGCGTCCTACACTACGCTTACCGAGTCGTGGTCTCTACACACACACTGTTAACCATCATGTCCGTCCATTCTTGACCATGTCCGATTTCACACCATCCATATAACTTTCGATATTTCCATCAAGTACTATGTTTGTTTATTTTATCCTTTACTTTGACTTTACCAGCGCCGATCGTAAAATTTTTCAATTATTATCTCAAATGTTATAATAATGAACTCTCTTATACTTAAACTAAGTTTTATAACCATCAGTATCTCCACTGATATAACCTATTGACTCTTGCCAAGAAACCAGTCGGGTTCGTAACACCTATTATGTACAACGCAATAACAGTTATACCACGATAGAGATCTCATTGGTACGTAACCAGTTGGTGTTTTTAGTAGTTTTTACGTAAAATATCTCATAAAATCGAGGATTGGTTTCAAGATAATATATTATCATATTCTATACTAGCTGCGCCCCGCGGTTTCACCCGCGTCGTGATAGATATTTTGGATAAAAAAATATACCACGTAAAAACTACTGAATGGATTTTAATGAAACTTTACAATAATATAGCTTATATCTTTATAAATTGTAGCCTTTGTGTTATGCTGATGTATAAGCTATATTATTCTAAAGTTTCATTAAAATCCATTCAGTAGATTTTACGTGAAAGAGTAACAAACATCCACCCATCCATACTTACAAACTTTCGCGTTTATAATATTAAATAGGATCTAAAGAGTGCTTCAGTTATGTAGCTTCAGTAACGTAACAAAGTAAATTGAGGTAACATATATGGTATCTTGGTTTTATAGCACTATTTCGTTAGGTTTACTTCGAAGTTTAGTTACTGAGATATAAACTTACCAGTCTTGTCTAGGACAATAACGGGATAAATCGCAGCCATTTGCAACCATTATTCATTATTTTTTTCTTTGGTGCTAGTAAACAGTAGATAAGTTTGCAAACGTTTTGGGAAACAACAAAAACAAAGTGACCTAAAGTGTAATTGAAATGTGAATTCGAAAAATAAAAACGCAACCTTTGCTTTTTGAATCTGCAAAACCAAGTGACAATCGAGCAATTCCAACAACATAGTGAAAAGAGAGCTTGATTTTGGAATGACAAATTAAATAAGTGACAATGTGCAATTCGAATTATTAAAAAGTAAGCTGCAACCGTGCAACATTTGATTTTGGAATGCGCCGAGGACCGTTAGTCGTGATCCATAGATGATGGTTTCGTCATCGCCGCGCGCGCACCGCACGAGCGACGTCGACGAGAGGATAAAAGTCTACTCTGTGAGTATTGTCTGTGGTATTGTATTCTACCATTTATGCATTTACGCCGGGTCTCTTGCGACAGATTTTTGAAACTGGTTTGTTTTCATCCAATTTATGTGACTCACCGTGGTGACCAAGTGGTTCTCCTCCACCTTTATTATTCATACCACAAAGGTTGGTAAATTTTGCTGATTTAGTGTTTACTCCCGATCACAACCTGGGCCTTTTGACCTTTTCACTTTATCACTTTATAATTTTTGAAGTGAAGGCTTCTTTAGCCGCGTTGAGCACTTTTTGGGTGAACAAAAATCTTGGAACACGCGTCATCGTCAGCGAACGCTTTCCTAACTGTGTATTATCTATATGTGTACTTTTTGGGTGGAAAAACAAACGTAAAACTTGCGTCATCGTCGCCGAACGCTTTCCAGTACTTATAAATAAAATAAAAATTACTTAGTTTTTACTTCATCGGCATTCACAAAGACTGCCCCGCATGTTTTTCGGCTAACACACAGTGCCGCCGGCACTCCCGTTGGCCTTGCCGCTGGGCAAGGGCGTGCCGCTCGGTATAAGCCGGCACTGTGTATAAGAGTTTTAAGACTTTTCGTGATACACCGTCGGCCACATCTTGGGATAAAACATAGGGTAAAAAATGTGGTGAAGAGAAATTCCGTGATAAAACTGTCTTTCCAACATTTGACTTTTGGTTGTATGGTTGTCCCAGATTCAGAGTGACCCATGGATGACCGAATCCCTGCCCTATTGGTTACTATCCATACAGATAATATAAATGGCTCGATGTCACTAACTGACCTACTTACCTGGTGAGATGAAATGAGTAAACATTTCCTAGTAAGTATTTTATAACCTTGGAACTAGTTGGAACCTACTTAAGGTAAATCCTTCATATTTCTATGAAAATGAAACTTGGTAAATCATTGATTAATATTCTCAGAATAAAAGATTCCTTTCTGTAAAAATCAGATATTCGGCACGTGCTTATTGGCGTAGGAGACTCTCATTTGGAGGTACCTACTACTAAATCATATTTCATATTTGGAATGTATTCTATGTATGATGGATTGGAATGAGTGGGAAACGCTATACAATGAAAACTATTTTGGCTTTCTACTACATGATATTCATCACGGGGTCACCGTCCGTTCTAGAAACAATCGACAACTAGAACAGATGGCGAAAAAACCGAACGTGGCAATCGCGAAGTACGAGTAAGTCGTACAAACAGTCTCTGATTTACTAAGAGAAACAAAAAAAACCTGCTGACACTAAATTTTAACACCTCTACTGCGATCACAAAACGCCTGCCAATCGTGGTGATTTATGGCAGGTCGTTGATATAGACAATAATTATACCTAAGTATTATTTAGCTTGTATTTACTTAGTACTTATAATTGTGTTCAGATAGATAGATAGAATATAGGTACTTTATTGAACAAAAGTTGTACATAGGTTGAGCATCTTGGATAGCATTATCTACCTGCTAACCTTTCAGATCGGTAAGTTTAAAAATATGTATTTATATAGACAATAGACAAACATATCAGATTGTTTATTTAAAACAAACAATACAAAATAACCTTTGTCAAATTGTTAGCGCCGTCTCAAAGTTTTTTGATGACAAATGACAGAGCAGCGTGTTTGTAAACAAACCAGAGGTATTGTTCAAATGTGTCATGTTTATGGAAGTCTAATAAATACACAAACAACTGAGAATCGACTGTTATTAACATTAAAACACAATCATACAAGATTCTACAATATCATTATTACAGGCTAAATGAATAGAGATGTAAATGAGAAAGGGACATTGGTCCAAATACCTAATACTTAATAAAGGAAGTATAATGAAATGACCCTGTTTAGTCGTCGCTATCGCTGTAGTATCATCTAATCCGAATATTTTATCAGTTCAGTCAATGGCGCTCAATTTTCTATTTCGGACATATTTGTCAGTTTTGATTTGAGCGCCTATTATGTACCTACCAAGAGTTGATTTTTAAAACACTAATAGCAAACGAGGAAAGAAATCTCAAATTATTTTCGAAACAAGCATAATAAATAAATAATGCTGGATAATCCACACAGCATCATCTAGCCCCGAGCCAAACAGAGCTTGTGTTATGGGCACTAGATGACTGATATACCTACTAATAATAATACAATACATTACATAGATATATACCTATTTCTTATTATACATAGAGAACGACCAGAACACCCGAAACAAATATTTTAAGATCGTACACACAAAGTGACGACTTTTGCAGTATTCAAAACGGGTAATAGCGGAGTTTAGGAAAATTCTATGCAATTAATCGCTTATCGACGACTTTTATAGATTTTCGTATTTTATGAGTACTTTGCCTACTATTTATTTTTTGTTGTTATTATACGGCTAGGACATCGTCATTAACAGAACGGATTGTACCTAATTTGGGTTGGCACTTCCAAGTGACAGAATGACAAAACGTCCCCATTGTGGTCTGGTCTAGGCACAGAACAAATGATATGATCTGGTCTAGCATAGTCTCTAGGTCTTGATAGTACGTTCTCACTGGCGTCTTGCCAATGTATCTAGTCTACGTAGGTATATATACTACATGATATAGTTGTCAGTTTTGGGGTTATTTGCATTTGGGATACTTGAATTTATAAAGTTTAAAGTTGTTAAATAACATAACATATAAGAGAATACATCAAATAAATACATAGGTGGAGCTAAAAATGTTCCAAGCAATTTTCATTTATAATGGGGTATTTACCACGATTTGGTTTTTGAGTTCAGAAATCAAATCAGCCAGTTTCATGCGCCATGACCACGGAATCGGATCCCGTTTAAATGAATTTTGTTTTAATAAACATCATAATTAAAAAGTTTTATCAAAAATTGTTTTTTTAATATATAAAATTTCCTAGGCTACTACAGGTGATGATGAACAAAACATGTAAACAAAACTAAAATCAGGTACAAAAATCCACGTCGATATTTATGTAGGGAGCTTGGGATGCTGCATTACAATCAGAATAGAGCAATCAAGTGTAACGTCCACATAACGTTTACGAGATTTATCATTTATCGATGCCGTTGAATTATGATTTGACGTTTTTATCGCCCATTCCGATAATAGAAGGGGGGAGAGGGGTGACTGTACGAAAATTGAACACAACTTTGTACGCATTGCAAACTTTATCCAGTTTAAGTGCTTTCAGCTAGATCTACATTATTCAAGTTCAGTCACAGAATGATATCCATAACTTAATGAGCCAAAATATTGATATAACAATCTACAATAATTAAACTTATTATTTGTCGGTTTTGTTGTCATGTTGTAAATATATAAAATATTTTTTGTATTTCCACGTAAGGCACAACTCACTGTAAAAATTAATTCTCTTCCTATCGCTGAGTCTCTCACAAACTGCATTTCCTACAATGCAGCTATAACAATTAACTGTAAGATTTTTTTTTTAAATGAAATGAGAAAATAAAGTAATATTAGGTTAAAATAGTATCTATGTCAGTCAAGTATATTTAGATGAAATGTTTTTAAAAACGTTGTTATATATTTATTTAAACAACAAAAATCAAATACTAATAACTTATCTCAAAATCTTTGTTTTTCTTTGTTTCTCAAAGATCTACTTTGCAAGCAAATTGCGGTCAAAACATAAACCTTCTAGTGCCATAACCTACTTCGAATACCCCGGTACACTGTCCCCATCTTATTTGACCAGCTGATGGCAGGTCGTCCATAAACCAGGGTCTCCCAACGGTCCATCAAGGTATCTCGTGGAGACACGCGGGTCCTTCGCTTTATTTGGGCGGACTATGGGTCTTTCTTGAGTAAATACTGATATAGGGAATTCTGTCGGTAAAGAGCCCGCAATAATAATAAATCATTTATTTCAGACCGTAGAAAAGTAACTGATCTTGTTTAACTTTTTCTACGGTCCATAGTAATATATACCTTAAAACTAGCATACATAATAATAATAATAGAAATCATTTAATTCTTTCTTTACCTAGGTACCTATCAACCCTCTATAGGAAGCAAATAGGAGCTCCCCTTGTTGATTACTTCACCTCTAAACTGGAAACATGAATAACTAGGTAGTAGGTACTTACAAAGGTTCTGGTAGATATATACGTACTTATGAGGAAAAATATCAGACATCCTAATCATAAAGGTAAGAAAGTTAGATCGTTCAAATTTGTTCGTCCAAAACGTTCCCTATTTCTGCAAATACATAATCTAAGAAACTTCTGCTTCCTTATCAAATACGGAAACCGAAAAATGAATGACGTCACCGCCTAGGGTGTCAGGGTTGCCAGATTGAGTTAAATTAATCCGGAAATTATTGAAGATGAAAATTTGATTGATGAAAATGGAACGAACTCGGTAAAGTTATTGAATATAAACGATTTTTCTTGCTTCCGCCGTTCGTGCCCTTATTTCAACGAAAGTTATGATAATTTTGAATAAAATCTGGAATGTCAGATGAAAGATAGGATATAAAAACTATTATTATCTGGTGTAGGTACGAGTGGTAAAAATGTTTAGAGTGAAGATGAGTAGGAAATAATGTTTTAAACTCAACTACTTTAAATACATTATTTCCTTATTTATAATATTTGTAACGAGAATATTTCTCATAATTTAGCAAGACTTCGAAGATATTTTTTTTTTGAGAATTTCTATATAGGAATATATTTTTTAAGGAAATACATTTCTAATCAGAAAGTAGATAGTAGTTAGTAGTAAATAAAAGTTTAACAACATATTTATCAATTTCATTGTTTTGGCCGCATTGGCTCTACATGTGGCAACCCTAAATACTTACAGTACAGAGGGTAGCACGGGTCAGCGCTTATATCTGCATTATTCTGTATTTTGACCTTTGCTGTGAAGGAGTTAAGGATTTTAATGTAAGGAACAAATGTCCTACCTACCTACCTACCTACAGGTCTTTATCTCTTTAGAAAAACTAAAAAGGAAGTTGCAGTGAGATTAATATTAGATGGAATTACATACAATACAATACACACACATACGCTTTATTGCACATCAAATACAGAAAAAAAAACAGTAAAGAACAAACAAACAAAGATACAGATGCACAATGGGCAGCCTTATCGCTAAGAGCGATTTCTTCCAGGCAACCTTTGACACACATAGTAATTTTTTACATGATTAATTATCTGTTTTAATAAAAAACAATAACTCGCGTCGCTCTTAAAATCGTTGTCTCGCTCAAACGTCTTGACCTTATTGAAGAATTCGTATTTCGTCTCCTCTAAATACAGAGGTATATATAGTAAGTTGTAAGGTGCGACCGTTTCTTTTTCTAAAGGTGAATGACCTGTATTGCCACGTTATTTGGCACCGACTATAGTTTAAAAGAAAACAATATTAAAACACACGTAGGTGATACGTTATTCACGGGGTCATCTAGTTTAATATATTATGTAAAAAGTATCACTGCATATTAATAACACTTTCGTGTTTTAATATGTAGGTAGTCATATTTTCAGACTAAAGCAAGAATAACACTGAAGCTAGAAAAAACTAAGGTGGTAGACTAAACTAAATGGCAGTAAAAACCGCGGGTTTACGCTAGTAAAGCAATAAAACACAACAACCCCCAAATTAAGCTTTTAATTTACGGAACAGTAGGATAAACTAGTTTGCGCTTAGTCGTGAAATATTGTCTTAGACGAGGAACCTACCCCCGTAAGGTACTACCCTAGTAAGGTACTACCCTAGTAGGGTAGGGTGGGTAATGATAGCATACTCGAGTTACAACACTCTTCGTTCTATTTATAGAGAATAAATGACTCCGGGAATACATCGTAAGTCCTGCTTAGGTAACTCTACGCGAGATCTTTTCCTTTTAAGCTAAGGAATTTAAGGGAAGGTCCTGTTCTTTCCCTCAAGTTTTAATTCTGGAAACGGACACTAAATTATTATATTTCAAAAGTAGTTCTGTACGGAACCACTTAGTGGGATTAGACAGTGCGGTTTGTAGAGAAGTTCCTGGTGAGAAGATAACGAAACGCAAATGTGAAGCTTAGGTGTATTTTATTTGAATTGCATTCCCTGCAGAAGTTACATAAGTGGAACTTAATAATAATTATGGATAACAAAAGAAATCTCAGAAAAATTATTAAAAAGTTATCATCTAAGCTAAAACTATATGACAATACAACTATGAGTATGCAATAAATAATTGAATATGAATTTAGCTAGCCGAATTTTGCTCTAGGCACTAAATGTGGCATTGGAGTGGATTTAGGTTATGTTATTTATAACAGTAGGTTCTGTTTTATCTAAAAAATAACTTTCGTTTTCGCTAGGTCTAGCACGAGCTTTTGTCTCAGGGCGTGATCCCGTCAGAACAACCGGAGCACCATTTGAATAAATGGAGTGAACATTTGTGAAGTTTCAAATTCAAAAGTTCTTCGGACGAGAGAATTAGCCCTAATTATTTGCAGCAGAGGTGGACCAAGGGTTATGATAAAATGTATCTAAACATGCTTATAAAGTTTATTCATAAAGAAAATAATATTTAAATAATAGCAACGAATTAGATCTAGTGTTTACAATTGAAATATTTGAGCTTACAGCAGAATGTTGCAGAGAATGCAAAGGTATTATAAAGCTATAAATATTTGTATTTAGTAGCAGTACCTTAGATTAGGATTTTCAGAAGTACGTTTTTTGAAAATTGGGTTTATGCCAACTGTGGCGACTATCCCAACTTTACCTAAAAAGTAGTAGTACTTTATATTAAGAAGTTTCTATTATTTTCACATTTTTATTTGTAAGTTTCTCCTATGGTTTTTCTGGGGTCTTTGAATTCCAAATAATAATCTGAACAACTCTTCCTGATAAAGTTCACAGTTTGAGTAGAAATAATTTTTTGAAACATTCTTTGCCCACGCCTCCTCGAACATCGGTTCTCGTAACGTCATTTCTTGTAAAAGCGACCGCGCCTATCAGCTTCTACCTAATTCATTATGCTAATTAATATCACTATACTAATTATGATGACATTTCACACATTCTTTGACATACTATAATTATGTATTATCATTGGCGATTGCTACGCCGCGCCGGCGCCGCCGCGCGGGTGATACGCGGCTTCTACGACGTTGCTACGGCACTGCTACGACGTTGCTACGGCACTGCTACAGTGCTGCTACGCTGCTGCTACGCCGTAGCACGTGTTGTTTCTACGGAAACGTTTAAAGTTTATATCCCATGGGTACTGATTTATGGGATAAAGCGTAGCGTATATTTTATTCCAGGCCTGGAAATAACTGTATTCAAAGTTTCAGCCCGATCCGTTCAGTTGTTTTGACGTGCAGAGGTAACGGACATCCCATCTTTCAGATTTTCTTCAGGATATTAATGTGGGAAATAAATGATTTGTATCTATGTCTACGTCTTACAATGGGGCTGGATGATGGCTAACATAAATGAAGAAGATTTAGAAGTATAATTATGCCCTGCGTCCGACCCTGTCCCACATAGAGGCCGTAACTTCAAAGCAGAAATGACAACGGAGGCCCAGTTTCCTTATTGCTTGCTCCGCCACTGGAGCGTTTTCAGGCAAATTGTTTTATGTAACAACTTTGCTCCTCAATGCACCCGTTAGAAGCTGTAGGCAGGTTTATTGAGCTTGTGTACGCGAATATGTTGAACGAAGTTTGTATGACGATGTAAGTCTTAACCTAATCTAACAATATAGCTAGGGAGGGTACGGTGTTGATTTTTTGGACGGGGCAGTAACAGGAGGTTACCGGTGTTTGCACCTACAGGAAAATGGTCTTAGGAGACTATCCATAGTTTTTTGATAAATTGTCATATTCTCTGATTTAAAAAGAAAAAAAAAATGGTTTTCACACAAAAACTTTTTTAAATGTGGTATAAGCCTATAAGGCGCTTATTGAGGGAGGTCTGCATCCAACAAGGCTGATTTGAAGAGGTGAAAGAAAATACTGAGGACTTCGTAAAATAAGACAATCCAGAGCCAATTAAACCGTCGAATAGAGCTCCAAAATACTTCAAACTACCTGTAGTAATATAATAAGCTATATAAAATCCTTTAAAAGCACGTACTTCCATACATACTGTCAAAGGGCTTGTGGCTTGCCGTTGCTTTTATTTGTTTTACCTAACACAGAACAATTTTGTGGCTTAGGTACACGTTTAAATTCTGTATTTGGTAATTTTAAACGTGGCTTTTATTATGTTTATGAGGATACCAAATAAACCCAAAACCTTTGTGACTGTTATCTGAGTTCACAGACGAGTGGCCGCCGTGACATCATGTCAAACAAAACAGTAGCCTTGGATTAGCTATGTAAATGACATACAGCTACAGTCAGTTTGCCTAAAAATTACACCAATTTTACTGGCTTGTAGATTCATCATTATCATCATCAGCCCATATTAGTCCACTGCTGGACATAGGCCTCCCCGAATGAGCGCCATAGCGCCCTGTCTTCAGCTTGACGCATCCAGCATCTACCTGCAGTCTATCGCAGGTCGCCATCCCACCTGGTCGGAGGACGTCCTACACTACGTTTATCGAGTCGTGTTCTCCACTCAAGAACACGTTTGCCCCAGCGGCCGTCGGTTCTTCGCGAGATATGGCCGGCCCACTGACACTTCAGCTTGTAGATTACTAGATATCGCCATTATTAATCTAAGGCGATGGCTACACATAGCTATTATTATTACTTTAGTTAAGGAAATTGTAATTTTTATGAAAGTACATAACGGTCAAGTAAAACCACAAGTCTAACGTAAAAGCTGAAAAAATCTTCGGACGGCACGTAACTAGGCACGAGGCACGTTGGTTCGCAAATAACTTTTCTTTGACGATCAATTCAATATCCCTTGATTTACTCCCTTGAGATAATCTTTTTCCCTTATGTACACAAAGAAAATATGTTTACATAAAAAAGCTCTTTGTGTAAGCGAGCCGAATTACTTTGTGTTATGTATGAGTATATTAAATCCCGTAGCTTTGCTCGCGTTTAAATAAAACTAAATAGGTAGATACCTAAATATAAGAATGTAATATTTCCCTTTTATCATGTTTCATTGATTTAGGCCTGTATTATTAAAGTTTGCTCAGTCATCGATCTATGTTTGAGTAACGATTTTCTATGCCAAAAGCATTACTCAAACTGAGATCGATGACTGAGCAGGGTTTTATAATACGGTCCTTAGGGTTGCACGTACACACCTTTCGATAAGCCTTAAGGATTTATCCACATTGTCGACAAATTATGCTTATGTTTGACATTTTCATAATCCAGCCTACCACTTCAGTCAGCGAAGTATTCCTTCCAAGACTAGGCAGACAATGTGTTAAGGGGATATGATGCAAACTACCACTTATCCCATTCAAGGCGAACCCAGAACTTTGGGTTCAAGAGATTCCTTAGAACGTTCGTCTGAAACTAGTTCTGCATAGTTTCAAGAAACGACCTCAAAATACTCTAACCTAACGGCTTTACCCCTTGCTCTTTGACCATTGCACGACACTTAACAATCCATTGTCTGTTGATACGAGTACGTGATACGTAGATAGACTCCATTTTATACCCTTTTAGAGCAGACCGGACCGGACTTGGTCTGGCTTTCAACACGGAAAGTCTTTACTAGTTCACACGTGGTCGTATAGCTTTGGAATCCGTTTGGAGTTCCTTAAGCTTAATCCTATATTTGGAAACAATGTTTTTGAACAACGCGGCTTATTTGGCGTCTTACTTACTGACCCGGTGTGCTAGGTGCTTTCCTAAGGTAGTTTGTTAATTTACGATAATATCTCTTTATTAACAACTAGCTGCGCCCCTCGGCTTCGCCCTCGTACAAATCTATGTTTCAAATAGTTAATAAACCTTCCTCTTGAATCACTATTATATCTATTATATAAAACCATATCAAAATCCGTTGCGCAGTTTTAAAGATGTAAGCATACATAGGGACGGACAGACAGCGGGAAGCGACTTTGTTTTATACTATGTAGTAAAACTAGTAAAGCACATAAATATGTTAGTATGTAGCATGCATATAATAAAAAATATATAAACAAAATCTCGTCTTCCAGGAACAACTCCGGCAACGTAAAGAAGCAGAAGAACGTATCGCAGCTCAGAATGAGTTCCTCCGGAACTCGCTGCGAGGGTCCAACAAGCTGCAAGCCCTGGAGTCGACTCCACCAGCTTCGGGAACCGCCTTCGTCAATGATGCCTATGAAGACGATATTAGCGATGACTACAGCTCGCAGATGTATAATGTTATTGGTAAGTGTTTTCTCCATCATCATCAGCCTATAGTAGTCCACAGCTGGACATAGGCCTCCCCTAATCAGCGCCATAGCTAATTAGGTTTAAATTTTAATATAGGTAATAGACGCGTGAGACGTTGAAGTTCAATCCATCTTTGTATGTGTTTACATTGCGTAAACATTTTGTAAGATAATTTTAGTAACGAGTATTGTCCCCTAACCGGGAATATCCACCTTGTTCCATCACCTAAAACTATTAATAGCCTCCTTCATGATTCGCCGAATCAATCCAGCGAGTGTTTAATCGCAGGCACAATAGGTTTCCACCGGTCTCGTTAGCGGCCTCGGTCCCGTGTGGACCATTATCACATGAACTGGAACTAATCGCCGAGCTGCACTCTCGGCTGTGTTTACATTGATAGATAGATCAAATACATTTACATACACATTTCTAAGACTAGGGTTGCCAACTAGGTATACTTTAAAATAAAGTATCCTAAGATATATTAAGCTACATATTTATGATCCTACGTTAGTTTGCTTCATTATACTTATTAATTTTGAATAAAAAGATTTATTTTAGACATACTTGTGAATCCACTGGGAATTTGTGTTTATACAAAGCCATTTCTTTTTACGGCAGCTTTTACAATAAGTCCTGTAGAGAACTAAAATAGTTTTTAATCTCCGAGGTAAACGGTTAAATAAAGGTTAGTTAGTTATTACCTGTGGGTCTGTCTGATCTATCTTAGCTTAAACAGACAGAACGGATTTTGATTAGATTTAATAATTATAAAAATGATTATATGACCTAATTTATGATATATTATCCCATCATTTAGGTTTACAACATAGCTATTCTTGATGATATCGATGCAGTGTCATTCACTTTTTCATTATGGTACACTTCCGATACTTATCTGAAGTGTACCATGGTGTGAACGCGATTTTTGAAGTTAAAATATCGGGAGTTTGCACTATCAAAAATTTTGTTATTCGAAAACCCCGTTTAAATTCCTCTGTCATAACAAGTCATCCTTCCACAGATATTTGTATAATGTTATATTTTGAAATGCAAATACAAATTTTCTATTTTTATTATTTAGACTACCAAGAAGTATGTGCTGCACTCACGAGGATCCAAAAGGCGCTGGCCGCTGGCGGCGAAGCCACCTTAGCCGCGAGGGTCGCCAGCGCAGCATCAGCTCTGGTCTGCCCTGCCATGCAGACAGCGCTGACAACAAGAGCGGCAGTGCTGACGGCAGTGCGGTTGACCAGGCAGGGATTAGCACCTCCTTACACACATCGAGCTTCGGATAGGTTGAAAGACGTGAGTTTTCTTTCATTGATAGTTTCATCATCATCAACCTTTGTTAGCCCACGGCTGGACATAGACCTCCAGGCTCCCCAATGAGCGCCACAGCGCTCATTGGGGGAGCCTGTGGCGGGGAGCTGTCTTCAGCTTGACGCATCCAGCATCTACCTGCAGTCTTTCGCAGGTCGTCATCCCACCTGGTCGGAGTGCGTCCTTGATAGGTTATTGTGCAATTAATAGTGGAACAGCAAGTTTTACAAATGCAGTGGCATAAATTTCTTCGAAGTTTTGTAGAAAAACCATACCTACCTTTTGATGCACGATGAAAGCATCAATTAGAACTGGCCATAACTACCTATACAAACGAAAATATGTTGATTGATTTGGATAAAATGGACTTAACATCCCCTTATCGGTATTATTTTTAAGGTTTGTGGGATAAATCCATCGAGAATAACATTATACAATATCCAAAGAATGTTTAATATCGGTCCATATACAGACGGACAAAACGACGAATATACTGTGTCTGGTCACCGGTGTCGGAGACTTTGGGAGGGTGAAATACGGTAAATTTTATCGACAAATCACTATCCCTATTTTTTTTCTACCTCCATGACAAAATGGTAGCCATTTGGTTTTCTTTTGCCTCGAAGCACGGGTGCTTGTACTGATTAAGCTATGATGAGGTCCTTGTGAAACTACAAACAATAAGGTTTAAATTAAAATAGATCCCACCAAAAACATAAATGTAAAAAAGGACAGCCAAGTTCAATATGTTTTTGGTGGGATTTAAGTTTTCTTGACCCTTTAATATATGATCCAATCTCTTTTCCAGTGTATAGACGTACTAGGACCGCAGACGACGCCAGGAGGCGAGAGCTCGGCGCTGGCTGCAGAACTGCTGTCGATCCTGGGGGGACTGGAGCTTGAGAGTCTCGTTCAGGCGCACGACCAGGCCGCTGCCTTGTTGGATCCCGCCTGTTTCACAAGGGGGAAGAGGCACAAGGTACTGTACACCATTTTATAGGCTGGAATCTCCGCACAGATCTCTCGTTATCCCTTGAGGCAAGAGGTCTTTCCTAAATCCATCTTTGCAACATTACATTTTTCTACGGGCCTCCTCATAGATTTCGATGCTGACGACCTAGACCTTACGGATTCTTTTGTCTATCATGAACTGTAATATGGATCATCTACTATCTACACCAGCATTTGAGGAAAAACGCCTGGAGACAATGGACGCAAAACGCCAGTCCTACTGTCGACCAGTCTGCTTCGACCGGACATTTATTTATTTATTTTAGAACACCATCAGCTAAAGTAATGTCTACAGAGCTTTAAATTACAACAGAGAGCTAATAGAGTCTAGAAGCTAATATTCACTGATAGAATATAAATGACGGCCGATGTGGCGCGGTGGGCGATGGTCCGCCTGCGACGCAGGAGGTTCCGGGTTCGATACCCGCCTCGGAACAATTGTGTATACAATCTGCAGATATTTGTTCCGGGTGTTCTGGTCGTTTTCTATGTACATATAATAAAAAATATCTATCTATGTAATGTATTTTATTATGTATATCAGTTATCTAGTACCCATAACACAAGCTTTGCTTAACATGGGGCTAGATAATGCTGTGTGGATTGTCCAGCATTATTTATTTATTTATAAATAAAAGACAAGATAGTGACATTTTGTGCATGGCATGGTCTGCTGCGAAGTAATCGAACATATTCCTCTCTGTTTTCCAGACTGCAAACAACTTGAACCACAGAGATAACGACAAGAGTATCGGAGCAGATGACGAGACGGAGATCAAAATTATCGAGATAGAGAAGACTAATGAACCACTTGGTAAGGACTCCATATTTTCTAACAAACAGGAAGAAAGTACAAAGTAGGAAATGTTGATAATTTACTTATATCGCTTTTTTCAACCTCTTTAAAGTAATTGTTATATATTAGATTATATATGTTATTATTATGTGATATATTATATTTTATAGAAACAGATGTTGGTATTCTATATAAAGGCAACAAAAGTTTGTGCCGCTGTGAAGGTGTTTGGCCAAAGACAACGTCAAAACTACAACTACTAATTACTCAATGGCTTGGGCTGAGATTTTGCACCAGAAAAGAAATGTACCTGGATTAACATAGGTTACTATTTATTTCAAAAAACGCGTGCGAAGCCGCGGGCAAAAATTAGTTTTCCATAAAAACAGGCAATTCCTGTGCATCTACAAAGTCATTATAAAATGTACGTGTACCTTCTACAATGACATTCACAATGTTATCGTTTCCTTGATTGATATTCAAGGCAATATTATTGATATCAATATTATCTACAAGATTGTCAAGAATTTGTATAGGACTGATATTATATTATGAATCATATTAAAATATTGATGTATTGTACGAATCCTGCTATGCATGATCTGGTTTTGATTGAAGGAAATTATCCAAAACTGTTCAAAAATCCAGAATCTCCTACGTCCTAAAAATAAATTATATCTGAGACCCATTCAAATGACAAAAGAACGACCTATTAAAGGACGTAGTAGGAATGAAATAATTTCATATCATTTATTTCACCGTAGGTACATGTACATACACTTGATGTCGTTTAATCTAACAATTGTGTGTACGATCTGCAGATATTTGTTCCGGGTGTTCTAGTTGTTTTCTATGTATAATAAAAAATATCTATCTATGTAATGTATTGTATATTATGTATATCAGTTATCTAGTACCCATAACACAAGCTCTGCTTACCATGGGGCTAGATAATGCTGTGTGAATTGTCCAGCATTATTTATTTATTTATTTATAATAATAAAATACATGTCAAGAATGTCATAATAATGCAGCTGTGCATGGACATTGTCAATAAAATACATAAAATAATAAAAATAAGAATCTTTATTTAGAACATGTTTACATAGGATCATATTGAAACGATGACACTACCGAAGCTTTACAAACTGTGTGGTAATGTCAATTTACTCTAAAATTACGATAGGTATCTAACCTACAATCAAATACAAATTGGCAATAACAATAATATCGCTGTTTCAGGTGCTACAGTGAGAAATGAAGGAGATGCAGTCGTTATCGGTAGGATAGTGAGGGGGGGAGCCGCGGAGAAATCAGGGTTGCTGCATGAAGGAGATGAGGTGAGCATATTCATTTGCAGTTATGTACTTGTAAGATGAATTTATACACAATTATAATAGTTATCGAAAATCGAATCGCAAAAATTTTATAATTGGAAATGGAAAAGAGAAATCTTGCTATAAAAACTATCGTATTCATTATGAATGTAAGCGGGTCAACATGAAACCTTGTTTATGCTAGAAGAGCACCGACATTTTAACCCTTAACCCACCCTAAAGAATTTCCTCGTTAGGAAATGAAACATTGGTGTTCATCAAAAACACTAACAAGGTTAATATTCGAATAATTCTTATTACAGCTGTTGGAAGTAAACGGCGTGCCAATGCGCGGCAAGACCGTGCACGAGGTGTGCCAGGTGCTGGGCACGCTGTCAGGCACGCTGTGCGTGCTGGTTGCGCCCGTGCGGCGCGCCGGGCACGCGCTCGGCGCGCCGCATCCGCCGCCGCATCGCGTGCTGCACGTGCGCGCGCACTTCGACTACGATCCAGAGGATGATGTCTATATCCCTTGTAGGGAACTTGGTAAGTAGATAAGGGTAGACTGGTATCCCGAAAGGGCGACACTCTAGCCAGAGACTAGAAATATACACTGAGGATAGATAGTACGTGCTGTCAGGCATGTTCCAACGGATTACTTGCACTTCGACTATGATCCCGAGGATGATGTTTATATCCCTCGTAGAGAACTTGGTAAGTGCTGGAAGGAGGGTAGACTTAAGTTGCCTCAAAGGATTTATCTAGCTAGAGACACTGAAGGCGAAAGATTCGCGCTGTCTACAGGATCCACAAGATGAGTGCATAATCTCAACACGGGAGCGAAAGAGCTAGATTTTCATTTTCAGTTATTTAAACTTTGGGTCCCTTTAGAGTTCAGTTCAGGTTCAGACATCGCATTCACGTGCATTTGCAGTTAGAGATACTTTAAAAGTGGCCGAGGAATTATGTGAACTGACTGTAACTACAGGAAGCGCATTTTACCTTTTTTTAGAGGATTTAGGCAACATTTCGTCACAGCAAATTTTCTACTTGGTCACAACGCAAAAACCATTAAAATTTATTTCAATCAGTCACATGTAAATTTAGTTCTAATTAGTCCCGTCTTAGTTTTGTAATTATTGGTCACACGGCGACATTGTTTTTACTCGTAACAATTCGCTGCAAGGCTTGTTATACATAATATGTATAATAGTAATAATGGTTTTTGCGTTGTTACCAATTAGAAAACTTTTTTGCAGTGACGAATAGTTGCCTAAATAGCCTAGTTAGAGCAACCGCTCCACTCGCTCTACGCTAGAGTGCTTTACCTGTACCTAGGTGGAAACCTACACTATATTTACCACCTTATTCCTTTTCCAGGTATAAGCTTCATGAAAGGCGATGTACTGCATGTCATAAGCCGAGAGGACCCCAACTGGTGGCAAGCGTTCCGGGAAGGAGAGGAAGATCAAACGTTAGCGGGTTTGATTCCCAGCCAGGCATTCCAGCACCAGTAAGTTTTACCAATCTACGAGTTAGGAATAAGTAGTACAATAGAACTGGATATCGTTTAGTAAAAGTTATATAGTCAGACGAAAAAATAATTTTGTTTACCAAAATTATTTTTGCAACGTTTTTCAACGTGAAAAAATAAAGATACATAATGCAAAGTTATCTTGCTAGTTTCACGCAACAAAATATATAAGATTTTTAAATTCACTAAGATCCAGCCAGATGTTACTTGTCATTTTCTTAATTCTAATTAAATTATCAATAACGTCTCGGTAGATAATTAATTTGTATAATATCATAAAGTCTTTTTGTTGCTGAATTGACTTTGACAAAAGATTAGATAGACAAGTGACTTATTGATGAAGATAAGAGACGATCAGGGTTCGAACAACTGACTCTTAGTGCCCATTTTCCTTAAAACCTGTTTATTTTCTAGACGTGAAGCCATGAAGCTGACCCTAGCCGGGGAGGTGGCAGCGAGGGACAAACCCCGGAAAGGTGGCACGTTGCTCTGCGCCAAGAAACCTCCTCGCAAGAAGAAGGGGAAGAAAGCGACCAGCGAGGCGGGATACCCGCTGTACTCCTCCTCTGGGGCTGATGGTGAGTCATGTTTAGTGGTCAGAAATAAAAATATCACTTTATATTTGTCGACCTCTGTGGTCCGGTGGGCAAAGGTCCGCCTGCGACGCAGGAGGTTGCGGGTTCGATTCCCGCCTCGGAACAAATGTGTGCACGATCTACAGATATTTGTTCCGGGTGTTCTGGTCGTTAAGCATGTATGTTTAATAAAAAAATCTAAATAGATTCATATGTAATCTAGTGTATTAAGTAAATCAGTTATCTAGTACCAGCTCTTAGCTTGGGGCTAGGTGATGCTGTGTGGATTTTCCAGCTTTATTTATTTATTTCATTTTTACAGAATACGAACAAGAAGAGATCCTCACTTACGAAGAAGTAGGACTGTACTATCCTCGAGCTTCCAGCAAACGACCCATCGTCCTCATCGGTCCGCCCAACATCGGTCGGCACGAGCTTAGACAGCGACTCATGGAAGACAGCTCGCGGTTCGCAGCCGCTGTACCACGTGAGTTACTTATTAATTTGTGACTCATTTACTCGCTTACACGCTGGTCCAGGGGTTTGGACTTTTGACTGATGGATTTCTTGACTCATGGGTCCGCCTTATATCGGCCGTCACGAGCTTAGACAGTCACTCATGTATATAGATATAGATAGCTAAAGATTCGCACCCGGCCTCTATACCACGAGGGTAATCTCTGACCCATTAACTCATAGATGATCCAGTCAATAACTCCTATTGATGATGATGATGATTCTTTGTTAATAGCAAATGTGCCTGATTGGACACTTTTGCTGCCAGTGCACTTAATGGCAAAACTCTGAAAATAAATGAGTTATCAAATTATGAAGATAGTTTGATATTTTCATCAGAGCCTAGTTGTTATCTAGCAGGTTCTTCCACATGCAGGTTAGGTTGGCTTGGGATACGAGATATTATCCAATATCTCGTATCCCAAGCCAACCTAACCTTACACCCCAGAGTATATATTGGAGTCTTTGCACCCCAGACTCCAATGACGAAAATCTAAGCTTTTGACTGCCGATGACGTACGGCAACCGCGAAAAGCTTTGAATGACATTGATCCATAAAGTCCGACAACTGGCGTCGGCATTTTCATACCATAGACATCTTACGATAAAGATATTTCATTTGAGTCTTCACCAAATACATTTGTCATCCAGACACATCAAGACCCAGGAAAGACCACGAAATCCCCGGACAAGACTACCACTTCATATCCCGGACGCAGTTCGAGTCGGATATACTGAACAGGAAGTTTGTGGAGCATGGGGAGTACGAAAAGGCTTATTATGGTGAGTCTAGGAGAAATGTATTTCAATCAGAATCCCAATCTCCAAAGGGTGGACTGAAATTGGTTAAAAAACCTCAAAACAAAAAGATAACGAGCACTTGCTTGTTACCTATCACTAAAAACTAAAATTTGAACAGAGCGCACCTATTTCGTTGCACCTGAGCAAAAGGTATTCGAGCTCAGATTTGCACGAGTTAAATTCAAATTCATAATATTTTATTTAAGGCTTAAAAAATAAGCACTTATACAAGTAAAATTTTATACATACCATAAATTATTATTAAATAAGATTGTTTTACTATTCACTTAATTGTTTGTCCACTAGTGAAAAAGAAATCACTAGTAGGACATTCATAAATCACTTTAGTGTGCTTAGTAGGTACCTACCTGCTGAAGCTCATTAAAACTAACGTTTCTCCCAACAGGTACATCACTAGAAGCGATCCGGGAGGTGGTGAACTCCGGTAAGATCTGCGTCCTGAACCTGCATCCGCAGTCGCTGAAGATCCTGAGGGGTTCAGATCTGAAGCCGTACACGGTGTTCGTGGCGCCACCTAGTCTCGAGAAACTGAGGCAGAAGAAGATTAGGAATGGAGAAGCTTTCAAGGTAAAGTTACGGGAAAAAATTAATGTGATTACAATGGGTCTCGTACTCTAGTTCGAATGACGTTAGCTCGATGTTCATTACCTCGACAGGTCTCTACTTCGACGGTACGTTTCGTCGATGGGTCGTTACCTGGAAAGATTAATAAAACCAAAGATAAATTTAATTTTACGTTATAAATGGTATATTTTCAGAATCAGAAAAAATCTTCGAAGACCTAATTTTTAGTTTTTTAATTTCTTCCAAAAACCTTGCAAAATATGCTTTTTATTTCCCGCCATTTGTTCTAACCTGACGATGGTGACAGCACAGATATTATTTGGCCACGAAATCTGCGATGATTTTTCATATATCTGTATATGGTCACCAGACACATATTGACAAATAAGACATCAAGTCAAGTCATTGTTTTACATTTAGCTATTGGAAAACCCAAAAAATCTTAAGTTTTTGATCGTTTATTTTGCAGGAAGAAGAATTAAAAGAAATCATCGCAACAGCAAGAGACATGGAGCAACGATGGAGTCATCTATTCGACATGATCATAATCAACAATGTTACCCAACGCGCTTACCAACAGCTATTGAATGAGATCAACAGCCTAGAGCGAGAGCCTCAGTGGGTCCCAGCACACTGGCTCAAACAACCCTAGCGGGAGACCCCCCTTGCTGCGCCCACCGCAGCACTAAGACTGAACAAAGTCGACGCCGGCAAACCAAACACGCAGTGTAACGTAAACATTGCCGTTAATCCCGTCAGCACAAGGAGAGACTTTCGTTTGTTCAAATTCGTCTTGATGTTCGAGTTGATAGCGCAAATGGTTTTACATTTGCTATTCTACTTTCTAAATGTTTGCGACGTTAAAAGGAGACTTAGAAAGCTAAAAAGGATTGGTAGCGAGTCTCAAAATGTTCTAGGTAGATTCGAGGTTAGTAGTGACACAGGTATATTGGAGTCGACAGTGTTAGAGAGAAACATAGATTTAGAAAGGTGTTCTCGGACTATTTAGTTGTATAAAATAACAAATTTATTGATAAATGTTTTTCAGATTATGTAACTATCATAATGCCAAAGTATTTGGCAAAAAAGATGTTGATGTTTAATACTTTGACATTTGATTTTATTTCGATACAAGACATCACTTTAGTTAAGAGTTATCGTTGATTTCAAAATGTATTTAGATTGTATTACCTATGTGCGGTGCAAATAACTTATGAAAATGTTTATAAAAGTTAAAATTTTGATGAGAGAAGTTTAGTAATAAAAACATTTGATTAAATCGTGAATATTAACATTCCACAACATAAATCGCCTTATAAGAGTATGAACTTTGAAAAGTCATTAAAGTTTTACTTAAAATATTTAAGTACCTACCTAAGTGTTTTGTTTATAGGTTTAGATACATTATTTAGGTATTTCACATTGTATAAATTTCAGTCTTAATCGTTAGACTACATATAAAGTCCAATATTATAAGTTACCCCTGTATATCAGAAAACTATAATATAGTTTTTATTTCCATAGTTAGACACATTTCAAAATATCATCCATTACAATATGTACACGTTTTTAAATTACCTAATGTATAATTTTGCCAAAATATAAAGTCTGATTCCTGATTATCTTTGCCCCAATCACGTCCCATAGTTTTTGAACGTTTGATAGAGGTCTTAAGAACGCTTGTATTTCCCATGTGTAGGTATTGCGATTCTTAAAAGTGTTTCAAATAAAATAAAAGCTAAATTCTAATATTAGTAATAAATTGTTAAATTTTTACATTTAATGTACCACACAAACAATAATGCGAAGGAATTTATAGTTTGCAATATATTAATTAGATAGATGAATAAATAACGATGAATAAACCATAAAGTAATTCTCTATTATACATTGGTACGGTAGTTATAAAATATTAGAATTTTTCGAAAACTCTCCCGTAGTCTCGTGAATTTCTCTATAAGAATTATAGAACTTTTTGAATAGTGCCAATAATAAATAAACCAATTTATTGAACACTGCTTACGGTAGTGTAGTAGAGCAAGATTTTATAAACCAGTAAAACGTACGATACTACTATACAACGACATATCTGTTTTATAGTAAATCTTTCACTTTGAACTTCGGCTTGTTGAATTTTTGTTTCTGGCAAGGGTACTTTTAGCTGAAGCAGGCATCATGATCTAAATACTATAAAATACAATCATCAAACACCTTACTGGTGCTCTTGGAACACTGATGGATGCATCAGCTGAAAACTAGGTGAATTAAAAAAAGCATTACTAGATAACTATTCTCTAATCTGAAGTCTATTTTTCGTCGTGGAAAATAAAAATAAAAATTCGAAAAAAATCTTAAATTTACCCATGTAGATAGTTTTCCTTAGATAGGTTTGAGCATTCCAAATATTATAGTGCCAAAACTGTCACGGTCATGTAAGCGGTGAAGAACTTTTTATAATCACAATTGATGTTATTTTGTATGGTGTATTTACATGGAAAATGTTTTACTTTATATTTTTGTAGCACAGGCTAATAAGGGAAAGAAGCTATTAAAATTTTCCTATTGTACTATACTTTACCCGCGAAGTTTTTGCAATGTACCTATGTATGTGCAAGAGGTACATCTAACCCATGTATAAGTCCAAAGCCATAGCTGGGTTAGTAAACTAACTACTTATCTGCATAATGTATACGTACTAATGTATTAGTAGTAGTATTATATTAAGTAGGTGGGTAGTTTTCATATACAGACATTAAAATAAAATAAGATGGTAAATAATTATAATGACATATTATTATTTATCATGTTAATTTATTATGTTATATTATTTTAATGGTAATTTATTTTAAAGCCATCTTTCCTGAAAAACCTGTGCTGACTATTAACTCTTTATTGTATGTGTACTGTTTGAGGTAGGCTACATACCTACCCATTAAAAATTGTGTCATAGCCATAAACTTTTTAAATGATCAAGAAATTATTCCATTAGTTGTGTAAGTTCAAATATCGGTGGCAGCATGTGGAGGTGCTAAAACTTTATAAGTAAATTTAGTTCGTTTTTCATCTGTGTGGTTTGAAATGTATGTAAAGATAAGAGCACGAATCAAATGTATTTCATCTTTGTGTATGGCACGAACTGCCTATAAACATGTATTGAAAATTAATCGTTTTTCGTGCACTTATCAAATATTTTTTTCTTCGGTTACTTCACAGTATTGATATTATTATCTAATTTATAAATTAGTCCTGTATATAATTTATTAACAACTGAATAAAATGATAAAATATTATAAATAACATGTTAATAGAACAATTTCATGTAAATAATAGAGTACCTATTAAATTTAATATCAGATAGTGCTGGTTTTATTTTATGAATGGTCTGGACCCACATTTGCTCACTTATCTACATACGTATAAAACTACGTTTATAAAATTATATTTTAACAACAAATAATCACAAGAGAAGTCAACTGAGCACTTGAGATCTAACCATAAATCAACACAAACGGCACTGATGCTTATAAAAATGTATTTAGGTATAGGTTCTTATTTGTCTTGTTGTTTCTAGGCTTCGCACACGTTGATCCTGGATAAAAAGTAATTGACCTAGTAGAACCTAATTGACGGGTCTCGTACTCTAGTTCGAATGAAGCTAGCTCGATGTTCATTACCTTGATGTCTCTACCTCGTACGTTTCGTCGATGGGTCGTTACCTCGAAAGATCAGTACCTCGAAGTGTTTCTAGCTCGACGTAACGACCCATCGTTACTTATACTGAGCCATAGTCGAGGTAGAGACATCGAGGTAATGAACATCGAGCTAACGTCATTCGAACTAGAATACGATACCCCTAATTGACTGTAGTCGACGTGTGTATAATTTCATCTGAAAATAAACCACGGCTAATTACCAAGGCTCATTTAGAGAGACAAGTAAAAATACATATGACTCTGCCCTCTGTCTTAATATTCACGTTATCAGCGGGTCCACTTCCTATATCAACGAAACCTTCATCAAGTCTTTCGAATAAAACATAGATAGATATATAGAAAATACTTTATTATACCACATAAAACAGAAAACAATAGAATAAAGGAAGTTATAAAAGGGAGGCCTTATCGCTGAGAGCGATGTCTTCCAGGCAACCTTAGGATGGACTGGACATGAAGGAACAAAATAGACGGTAGTACTTAATAAATATATAGATAAAAAAATAAAACAAATACCTACACTACAAACCATAATACCTACATTACAATAGACTTACATAGACATAAGATAGAGCTATTAATGTTAAAACATGTTTGTTGTCTTACAGCCATTTCGTCGGCAACCAATGCGCAAATCATATTTTTGTCCGATGCATTTCGCATTTCAAAAGCTTAATCTGTCAAACCATCAATATTTAAATACCATTTGCATAAGGTCTTTGGGTGTGGGATGCAAGTCTCGAATTTACTTCTGACATAGGTAAGCTATACGCCTTTGTAGATAAAAGTGTAAAGTTAAGCAAAATTTTCTAAATTCTGGAGCATACTGTTAACCGGTCTCTTGGATCCTTATATCTTTTTCTTCATACTGGAATAAAGATCCGCAGAAAACACATTATCACTTAAAATATTATGTTATGAGTCGATATATCTCTCTTGTTTTAGCGTTACAATAATTTGTTTTAGAGTAGCTATTTTCTTTTCAAGTCGTAGATTTTTAAGTCTTAAATATTTGATCTTTAGAGTATGTTTTTTTTGTATCCGTATTCTTCTTCGTAAATCTCGGCGCATTTTGGACTTTTTTGGAGAATCGTAAACGGAATCAAGATCAGAAAAATCTTCATCTATGTCGATTACATTTTCTTTCTTTTGTCCATCTCCGATTTTACTACCAGTGGCTTCCTCAGGTAAACAACTACTAGTACTGCCAGATGCTATGTCTTTAATATTGCTAGACATACTGTCAGACGCTTCAATACAGAAAGAAGAAGCATTATGGTTGTCTTTTGTGACACCGAAAGATACTTCTTCATTGGATCCCAAAGTTTTCTGAAAATAAAACTTTTTTTTTATAAGTATATAGCAATAGTATCAGAGTATACAATTAATAGAAAATTGTTACCGAAACACACAAAGGAAGAGAACCCTAAACTATTTTTTATTTTACTTAAAACTATTTTAGTTAATTTTAAAAAAATATGACTTACCGGATCGTCTAAAACATTTGTTACGCAATCGCTTATTTTTCCGGTTTCTTCAAGTAAATCGTCACTTTCATCATCATCATCTCTTTCTAATGACGTTAAGAATAATGCCTGTAAAATATAAGAAAGAAAATCATAAACACGACAGTTTAGCAAAAATCGGCCAACAGCGAGTGAGACTCGTACCCGAAAGAAATTTCTACCTACTAGGGGGTCCCTCTCCCTTTAGGTACGGGACCCTAAAAACAAAAACAGTCATAAAATTACTTCGCTCGGGATCGCTTCCTTTTTTAATCTTCGACGCTTTTGGTTGTAGACCAAGTCTTTGGCACGGAAATGCTCAGAGCAAATAACTGATGTTTTAGCTGGTTCCCAGACATCTTCTCCGCGGCTTTTTCTTATAATTTCTATCCACCTTCTTCTTAAAATAGGATCATAAGGAATTCTGAAAAAAAAAACGACACCGCTTCACCATTGAAAGCACTCACAGATTTTACTGATACTGACTGATACTTAATACAATACATTACATAGATAGATATTTTTTTATTATAAGTAGCTTACCTACATAATATATCACGACCAGAACACCCGGAACAAATATCTGCAGATCGTACACACAATTGTTCCGAGGCGGGAATCGGACCCGCAAACTCCCGTGTCGCAGGCGGACCATCGCCCGCCGCGCCACATCGGTCGTCATCATTTAAATAGGTAAACTAAAATTTTCTTATTAAGTAGGTACATGTACTTTCGTTATCAGCAAGACAAACCCAAGAACCCCCGAAATTTACACCCATATTATATTATTAAATAAAAATATCCGTCGATATAAAAAATGGTATTAAACTCGTATTTCGTATCCAGCACAAAAAAACCGCGAAATTGAAACCAATTATCTGTCTATTTCAAATTAGCTAATATTCACTAGGGAAATTTATATTCAAAGAGCAGACAGCCCTGTACCTAAACATGGCATCAATGGCGTCGCCTGTGGCGTCGTCGAATATAAGGACAATATAAAAACTATATTCATTTAATCGTTTCTTTAACTTATAGTAGATTCAAAGTTTACTTACCGATGATAAGTAACTTTTTTAGTAGTTTTCAATCGTCCTTTGTAATTCCTGCACACTTTTATAGCGCAAATCGTCATTTTTGTATGCCACAAAACACGTGTTTACCTTACAACGACAGTGTCGCCACTGAGCGAGCTTATGAGCCAACAGTTGACTGATATTTTATTTGACGTTTATACGTTTAGACGCTCGAAATCTCTAACTAGACAGTGGGGCTACCATGCTATTTAACACATACCATAACGCACGTTATCAGCGTTATAACACTAATTTTAGCACGGCTAATGCGTGTAAAGGCGCATTTTAACGCGAATAACTCATGAAAAGGCGTTATTCACTCTTAAATTACCGTTATAACGCTGATAACGCGCGTTACGTTATGTGTTAAATAGCATGTTATTTATTTATTTACGCGGGTAAAATTTTACCTGTAAAATAAATCAAAGCATTCAAGCTGTCAAATGTCTTACGTACCAATTACAGTAGCTATTACATAGCTAATAAAGTTTTATAAAATTTTTATGATGTCAGTAGGTTAGGTACCAACATTTCTTAATGTCATTTGGAAAACTATTATAAATTCTGGGTGCCACATAACATAAATACTTACTTATATTAATCATGGTAAATATCCCTATAAAAATGACATGTGTGTGCTAAAAACCATGATCGTTTCAAAAGTTTTATCGATATAATATAACTAACGTGGTGAGGACGTGAACTTGGATGAGAATGGCGCAGACCATGACTGTGGAGTGGCACAAGAGTCCTTAGCCAGCAGTGGGTGAAGTCAAGTTGCGAATGATGATGATGATTACATTTGTTTGTTTAACGGTCTCCACATTCTTGTAAATGCGAACGTTTGGATGCATGTTTGTTAGGTAGCTTTTCACACCAAAACCACTGAACGGGTTAGGCTGAAATTTGGCATAGTAGGTAGGTACCTACATACATGTTGGTTGTTCTAAACAATAAATGATGATGATACAATATTATATTCGTTATGTAATGGAAAATAATTGTACTTATATTAAATGAGTTATCAAATAATGAAGATTGTTTATTTTTTTCTCCAGAGCCTAGTTCGTTATCTAGCAGGATGTACCAGCAGTTACCCGTTCTTAGATAAAAAGATCCTCTTAGAATAATGGCTTCATCGAACCTACTATCTTACCCGTAAATGGATTTCGTTTTTCTATAATCTTACATCCCATTAATTTCGTGGCCAAACACGCGTGTCGCGTACTACGCGTTGCGATTTGTAGGCTAAAAATCAAGTAAGCCAACAAATTTGAAACACAAACATGATGTTGACAGTGACAGTCTAAACTTACTTATCAGATGACATGACAGATCACTTAACTTTTTACTACAGACGTTTCACTTTTTCTGCAAAAGGAAGGAGCGAAAATTATTCTATACAATAATTTATTTGCTTTGCTTTGATTCGTGAGGTGTTACAGACTTACCGTGTGTCCCTTAAAAATGCCGTCGATGAAAGTGGAAGGCGACAGTGATGGAGATGGTGATTTATCGGGCGGAGATACGGAAAGATCTGGGGGATCCTCCAGAGGCCCTGACAGGGACTCCAGCGCTGAAGAGGCAGATGAACCAGACTCTGATGACTCCTCAGAGATGGACGAGAGTGAATGCGAGCGGCGGAGGAACGAATGCTTGGATAACTTAGGTTGGTAACTTTAAGGTTATGTTTACAAAACAATCTGAACTAACTGGGATATTTTGTTTACATTGTATGATAATAAGTTTTTCGCGCACTTTTACGTATTTAGTGCTTTTTGATAAGCCTGAATGCGTTGTTTGATTTATCAAAATAGTAGAAATTAGTAAGTAGGTCAGAACTTTCACCCAACTACTAGAGTTTCTTAGAGTTTTTGTGTTTTTGAGTTATTGTTTTACATACAATACATAATGTTAGTGAGCACTAAATCTGATTATTAGTATTCGAAATATACTTACAAATACCAATCATGTTGTACTAATTTCTAGTTAGATAAAATTCAAAGAAAGACAAAATTCCTTACAACTTTTTCTTCTTTTTCGTACAACAAAATTATTGTGAATATGAAAATAATGTGTCTACCTATGTGAAATATAGGAATTATAAAAAATTTCAAAAATTCTTATCCTGCTAAAGAAAAAATTACTGCACAAGAAATTCAGGTTATATTTAAAACACTGTGTTCTAATATAACTCCTGCTGAAGAAAACATTGCCTCCATAATAGATAACATTTTGACATGTTTTTAAATATGTTTCCAGCAAACCTGGAACGTCAGTTCATCCAGCTCCGGGAACAGCTATATGTGGAGAGAGTGAAACAAGTAGACCATCAGCTGGACGAGGTGCGAGGGGGACGGTCCCAGGAGTACCTGGGACCACTGCGGAGACTGCAGGAGAATATGAGGATAAGGTGATAACTTTTTCCACTAGTGGACAAAAGAAGTGAACAGTAAAATAGTCTTATACTACTAATATTATAAATGCAAAAGTTTGAGAGGCTGTTTATTGCTCTTTTACGCAAAAACTACTGACTGAATTTTGATGAAACTTCACAATAATATAGCTTACATATCAGAATAACACATAGGCTACAATAACACATAGGCTACAATTCATAAAGATATATTGTATATTATCCAAAATATCTATTACCACGCGGGTGAAACCGCTAGGCACAACTTGTTTGATAATAATTTATAGTATAACATTTGACTAAGTGCTTATTTTGTAAGCCTAAAAAGAGAAAAAATTGATTTATATTTTGACAAATTAGTCATCATTGAAGAGTACAAAAGAAAGTGAGATGAACAGCTTTTTGTGTTGATTCTTCAAATTTCTAAGAGATCTTATTAAATTCCTCCTCTTAAACACTTTTAAACTAACCATGAATTCTTGAAGCTTTACAAGAATTTCAAATCCTATTAAAACTAATTGTAATTTTTTATTTAAAAAAAAAAACAACAAAGTCTTTGATGATAGCATTAATAATTTTACTCAACTAGTTTTTTAATTATCCAAGACCAAAAAGACTACATAACTACTTACTATTCGACGACCGATGTGGCGCGGTGGGCGAAGGTCCGCCTGCGACGCAGGAGGTTGCGGGTTCTATTCCCGCCTCGGAACAATTGTGTGTACGATCTGCAGATATTTGTTCCGGGTGCTCTGGTCGTTTTCTATATATAATAAAAAAAATATCTATCTATGTAATGTATTGTATTATGTATATCAGCTATCTAGTACCCATAACACAAGCTCTGCTTACCATGGGGCTAGATAATGCTGTGTGAATTGTCCAGCATTGTTATTATTATATTATTATTAGCATCATCCAGCCCCAAGGTAAGCAGAGCTTGTGTTATGGGAACTAGATGACTATGAATTATGACAGAACGGAAAAGTCATCACATCCACTGAATTCTCCTGAACCTACTACCAATTGCTACTTTGAAAGTGTAGAAATTGGCAGTATATTCAGGACCTCATTTACTGGAAAACAAGATAGCGTGAACAATTTATTTATCTAATTTATTGGAAAATCAACAACTATCAGAAAATAAACTAACTTAATCAATTTCAGTAATAATATCAGAGAGCCAATTAAAGATTGTAACATATAGTAACAATTTAACAACATGTGAACACAAATAATCACCAGCTTGAACAACATGGAATAACAATACAGTAGAAGCTCCTTATTCGCGATTTCGCTATTCGCGGGAAAAAAATTGCGCCTCTTTTCCTGTATTCGCGGGTAAATATTTCGTTATTCGCGTATCCAGTCGGTACATTAAATCGAAAACAAATCGCAAGCCGAATATCAATCAGAATAGAAGGAATTTTTAAAAGCGGAAAAACAACACAAAATCACTATTTTTTAAAATCTTTGTCTAAGCCAGATATTAATTAGGAGGTATTGTTAAAAAAACGAGTTACGTTATGTGATTAAATTGATTCATAGTATGATTTTATTTTTATTTTGAGTTCTTGGAACGTATCCCCTACTTTCCTATACAAATTACTACCGTTCCGTACCCACGTATTCTGTATTCGCGGCATATTTACGGAACGAGAATAAGGAACAAAATTTAAAAAAATTAAAATGTTTTTTTTCTTTATGCTTACAAATAAGCACTAAGACTTGGCTTAGAACTTTGACTGTACCTCACTATATTTCTCCCATCATTATATTATATTCGCACTTTTTAAATTATAATTAATAGGTATCTCATAACTTGGTTATAGAATTGAAGTGGCCGGAGTATTGAGACAGATGCGCATAGAGAACATCAAGCACAAGTACGAGGCTGAAGATCAGGCGGCACACCAGCATTTCAAGGTGAGTGCTAGACTTAATGCAAAGAACAGAGGCTAATTCATTATTTTACAATGGGTTTCAACATTTCTTTATCTAGTTGGGGAATCCAACTACTCGAAACTCAACTAAATTCTAATGTTATCTTAGTAAAAATTGTACAAAAGTAAACCGTGATGAAAAAACTCCTTCGCACGACTAATATCTAAATAGAAAAATTACAAAAAGACGAATGTCCAATTAGATATTTGGTGGCAATTACAAACTGATACAAATACAGCTGAAAATAATATGTTTAAAAGGAATTGCATTAACACTTTGAGTGCTGAAATCACACGGTATGTGTTTTCTACAAGTGACTAATATGCGTAAATCCACACTAGCGCAGCGGCTGAGAAAATACAGATCTTTGTGACTCAGCACAGCCGTAATATTTTTCGAACGAAACGCATGTGCGGCGCAACACAACCGCTGTGTAGAGCGGCAGCATGAATTTTTTAGGTTAAAAAAAAAAGATCGCAGTCGTCGAAAAAAAATCGCAGTCAAAGTGTTAATTTCTAGTTACCTTAGTTTTGCTATTTTAGAATTGCAAACTTTAAGGCTGGTTTTATAGTCACGCTCACGCCGCTGCAGCGCTGGACGTGCCGTTAACATTTACTCACTCATCTCATCATACACATCACAAGCGACTTTGAAACGCAACTACTACCCCGATACATCTCCGAACGCGCGCGCTCCAACGGCGCTGCCGAAACGCGTAACAATAAAACCAGCCTAAAATTCATTATTCGCTTAGATTAGAGCATGGGTTATGGGATAAATAATACAGATAGTCGTACTTTAAGGGCATACACTGGAATTCAAATAATTACTACATTACAAACTACAACTAAAATTAAAACAGCAATATCAATATCACTTTTCCTATTCTGAATGTTTCCTATTTTTTGTGTGTGTATCATGTGAACGAGATAAGGTAAGTGTTTTTAATAGTTATTGTTCTGAACAAGTTTTCAGGGTGCTTTACCACTCACAATAACACCATTGAATAAAATATTTAGATAAGTATTACGCAACTTACTCACTAGATGGCACTATTGTGCTCTGCTTTAATATCTTTGACTGACGACGCGCGACGACAGCAGCTCTCGAGGTAGCTTCGTAACAACTCAATAGATGTCGCTTTAGCGTGTTCGTGTTTCCTAAAATACTCAACAGATGGCGCTAGAAGCTTTTAAAAGGCAGCTTTTCAACATGCATTGGAATTTTGATGAGGTCGTTTCTTTCCATATTTATATTTACTTCGGTCTCGATTATGAACTTATCATAAAGATACTATCCTGGATATTTTTATAAGGTATTATTTCTAAATCTTACATAGGTTGTTGTTTACAAAACAAAGGAATCGTGCCTAATCGTGGCAATTTCATGAAACGACTCGGGTAGATGACCTTGCTTACCCGTGCTAAGATTTTAATATTTTATTACTTACGTAAAAATGTTGACGTTGGTTGGTTGGAAAATAATGCCCTCAATTTAGTAAATAATTTGAGATCGTCAAGTTCTTTCAGTATTCAGGCAGGAACTTATCGGGTTGTTATCGTAAACCCATTTAATTTGATAACCGTTATCAGTCTTAGGCTTTAAAATATGCTTTATTCGGGTATAAGTAGTAATTTCTTTTCACAATCATCATAATATTTCAAAATGTTTTGATTATCTACTGATAATTTATTTGAAAAGTTTTGTTAATTTTCCGATCTTATGCTTTACGTATGACTATTCCTTTTTCGAATAAGTTTTGCCATGAACTGAGATTTTAATTTAAAAAATGTCATATTCCTTAGCTTTTCTTCGTTAAAAATAACTAAATTTTTTTGTATGTAGTTACCTACACAACGAATACGAAGAAAAGTTATGGGTACCTATCCTGAATATGTGCATAGGTATCGATTTTCATTTTGCTACAATAACAACATATTTTGCTTTATATTATGATTCTAATTCGCTACTGTTACCTAATTCGGTTGAGTAAACTCAACCGTCTTTGAATATCCTTTGAAAGTGAAGGCAAGGCATTTAGAAAGAAGACATAATTTATATTTGTATTTATTCATCAAACGCGTTTCTCTTTTTTATAGGCGTACCCAATGCAATAGCGTAGGAAGACATTATTTGAAGATAAGAAATTCATTACGTATATAAACATTATTATGATAAAAATAAACAAACAAAATCTCTGCTAAAGTTACTACGTATTGCTGATTACCAAAAACTTTGTCAAAAAAAATCGGAAACTTTCATTTCAACTCATATTCCCTTCACATCGCATAGTTGTGGGTTAAGATTTTCGTAGCAAATTTCGTAGCGACGACGTAGCATATTATTATGTTTATTCCTTTAGGTATTACGTAGATAAGTCGCGTGTCATATCTTATCAGCTTATTTAGGTGCCTAGGTATAATATACTGTAGGTAAGGAAACCTACCAGAGGAAGGGCAGTAGCTTTCTTCTGTGTTTAACACCTACACTGCGATCAACCAATCCGCCTGCTAAGCGTGGTGGTTATGGTAAAACCCTTGTTTGGGAGGCACTTTCAGGACTGGATATATGCGTGCTGACGAATGTTATCATCAGCCTATAGCTGCACTGCTGGGTAAAGGCCTTCCCCAATGAGCGCCATAGCGTCCTGCCTTTAGCTTGCCGCATCCAGCATCTACCTGGAGTCTTTCGCAGGTCGTCATCCCACCTGGTCGGAGGGCGTCCTGCACTACGTTTACGGAGTCGTGTTCTCCACTCAAGAACACGTTTGCCCCAGCGGCCGTCGGTTCTTCGCGAGACATGGCCGGCCCACTGCCACTTCAGCTTGCTAATTCTAATTAAATTGACGAATGTAATTCCTACAATTACATTCATCAGTACTCACTTACGTATGTAATGTATTGTCAGAGTTTATTTTTTCTATTCCAGTTTTCTCTTAGTGGAGATTTCAGGGGGGAAGACTGGAGTAACCTAATCAAAGAAGGTACCAAGAGAAAGGTTCTAACTCTGTTATAAATCTTGATAATTTGATTGTTTTTAAAAACTAAAACCGACTTCGAATCCTTTTATTGTTTCATGAGCGAAATGGATATTGGAATCGAGTCCGTCAAAATCGCGACGGATCATAATTAATCAAAATCGAATGTAAAAACTACTTTATATTTCTAGTTCCTTATATCACATCCGAATTCGAATACGGATTCCAATGTTCCGCTTGAATTTAAACTCTACAGAATCGATATTGTTAGATACTCTTTTCAGGAGTAGCACTCTGTTTCTCTACATTCATGTAAAAGTCCCTCTCCTAGCTTCAAATACACTTAGACACGCCACATGGCGCCATTGATATTTCCACGCGGGGGGCTCTCGTTATGTACATACGTACGAAAATAATACAATGGGAGGTTCAAAGACCTTCTTTCAAATCAAATCATTTATTCGCTGGAATCTAGGTAAAAAAAATCTTAATACTAATAGTATTTCCAATACATTCTGCCTCCTTGAGGCGTGCAATTTCACTAGCCTTTACCTGACTTCAGCAGTCCACTGCTCGACATAGGCCTCCCCCAATGAGCGCCATAGTGCCCTGTCTTCAGCTTGACGCATTCAATATTAATTAGCACACACAAAAACAAAGGAAAGTACATCTTACAAAAACATAAATTGAAACAGTTAGCTTTTATACAATCCAGGAGTTTCTGACCTTAAGTTTAAATTATTTATTTTTTTATTTTATTGACATTTAATCTAACTTTAATGTTGATTATTTTTACTGTATAGTTTAGCATGATATTTACTTTTTATTAATTAGCTGATGTTCCAAATAAGTTTCAAATAATATTTCTCATAAATATTATTTGAAACTTATTTGGAACATTTTATGAATTCACATGCCAGTAATGTGGCGAGATATCAGGATCAATTTATACGTACGCGGCTAAACATGTCCAACCTCAGCTTAATGTCGCTACCGCCCGAGGAATGTAGCGACGCTGGTTTTCACTGAACCTCCTATGTTTGTATGACGAAGCGTGTTCCAAAAGCTAATGACAAGCGAGCATTAACACTTTGAGTGCTGAAATCACACGGTATGTGTTTTCTACAAGTTACTAATATGCGTAAATCCACACTAGTGCAGCGGCTGAGAAAATACAGATCTTTGTGACTCAGCACAGCCGTAATATTTTTCGAACGAAACGCATGTGCGGCGCAACACAACCGCTGTGAAGAGCGGCAGCACGAATTTTATAGATTAAAAAAAAGATCGCAGTCGTCGAAAAAAAATCGCAGTCAAAGTGTTAAGGCATTAACTGACTACAGCGGCTGTGGCAGACCCACTACCATCTACCGGACACACGGATGCCAATATTTTTTATTCAAAACTAGCTGACCACGCAAACTTTGGTCCGCCTTAGAGCCAATATAAAAAAACGGATAAAAAGTATCCTATGGCCGTCTCCTGGTTCTAAGCTACCTCCCCAAGGCTTCTACAATAAAGGCTAAGGCTCAAGGCCTGGTCAATCGTGTGCTAAGCCGAAGGCAGAAGCTTTATCAAATATTCCGAAAATCCTTGAATCCTAGGAAACTTCTCGTCACAAGGGCCGCGTAAAAGACATCAACGCAATCCTCCAAAACGGACCTTGCTTCATTTCCTTTGTCTAGTTAAGTACTTAGATAGGAAACACTTTGATATAATTTAATCTTTTGTTCAATTTTAATTATTTATGCACATGTACCCTCTTATCTATCTCTTCACTTTGTCTCTTTCTCCCCATAAGGTTTGCTGGAAAAGCAAACCTCAAGTTCGCATTTGTTATAAATTTTCTACAATAATTCTTCTGTTTTATCGTGCAAGAAGAATAAATACATATGTATGCCCAAAAATACAACATAAACTTAACACAAATCATTCACGATAGCATTGGATAATAGAAACGTAAGTTTTCTTTCATAATATTTTCATTAGGGTTTCTTACCTAAAGCTTAAAATGTTGTAAACACTAGAATAGCTTTACAAGGTGAAAATGAAATATCAAAACATCATTTAGGTATCTATCCATCTATCGAATTTGAATGATTTTGTATTCACATTAAATATACAAAATGATCAATAATTTCTGATAGTAACCTCTCATTATCATCATCATCAGCCTATAGCAGTCCACTACTGGACATAGGCCTCCCCCAATGAGCACCATAGCGCTCTGTCTTCAGCTTGCCGCATCCAGCATCAACCTGCAGTCTTTCGCAGGTCCCACCTGGTCGGAGGGCGTCCTACACTATGTTTACCATGTTGTGGTCTCCACTCACTCTCGATAGTAACCTCTAAGTCACAAAAATCGAACTACTTATTTAAAAAAAATATGTTTTCCCTCAAAAAACATTTCCCAACTAAATGATTCTCGTTCAAGGCGCTCGCGCAGCCACAATGCGCACCGGACGTGACGTAACGGCATGAATGGCCGTATGTCGATGACACTGGCCACATTGTCCGGCACATGTTCGCTTATCTGGCCGCCTCGTTAGGTTAAATGCCTACACTGTACGTCTAATAATGATCAGCTGATAAAGTTTCGTTTGTAAAGCCCACAGAAATCTAAATCATCATCATCATCAGCCTATAGCAGTCCACTGCTGGACATAGGCCTCCCCCAATGAGCGCCATAGCGCCCTGTCTACAGCTTGACGCATCCAGCATCTACCTGCAGTCTTTCGCAGGTCGTCATCCCACCTGGACGGAGGGCGTACTACACTACGTTTACCGAGCGAGAGAAATCTAAATAATAAGGCACATTGTTTAGATTTCTGTGGGTAGGCCTTGGTACGACTGAGTTATGGGTTTTCGGCGTTGAAATCGAAAAGGCTTTGGGCTTTTATTTGGCCAGACTTCAGGCACTAAGCTGGTTCCTCTAAGCCAGTTACTCAATTAGTTGCGTAGTTTTCTTGTAAATAAATAATAACTTGATTTTTGCGGCGACCTCGTTCCAAAAACGTCCGCTCCGATATCCCTATTTATTTTTAGCCATTATTGTCCCACTGCTGGGCAAAGGCCCCCCATTTCTCCTTCCACTCCTCGCGATCCAACGCTGCAACAGGCCACGATGGAAGCTGTGCCTCGAGCTCGTCACGCCATCTCATCCTGGGCCTTCCACGTCGCCTCTTAGCGTTGGGTGGGCTAAACTCTGTGGTGGTCTTTGCTCACAAGTCGCTGGACATACGGCAGACGTGGAATAACATACGATATTCCTATGCTTTAAAAAAAAGAAGCAGATTGCGCCCTGTTAAATCGTTTTGGCGTGAAGAGGTAACAAATATCCATCCAAACTTTGTATTTATAATATTAGCGATGTCACGCGTGATCTTATTTCTCAATACAATTACGGCGACATCATTAAACTACATTGTATGAGAAATACATTACTTTGTTAGAGATATCAATGGTTTAGTTTGCTCGTAAACATGTTAATGACCGAGGGCTTAATTAAACTCTTGAATGACATTCCGAAACACAAAGGGAAACCAGAAACGTTGGGATTGTTGTGAAATGTCCCAAAAACTACAAGAAAAAGAATAGAAATCTAAATAATTATAATTATATAGGTGATACAAAAAGTTTAACAAATCAGAGCACAAAATCTGCAAAATTTAGTCACTGCTTGACGTAAGCCGAGGACTACAAATACATTCATTGTCATTTAGACTTACTTACGTTTGGAATATCTTTTTATTTGAGAATTCTGTATTATATAAGCAGTGTTCTTCCAAAACAAGGAAGTTTCGTAGTTAGCCCGCTTACACCCGTTTTAAATTTAGTAACCTAAAAATGAGCCTGGCCCTGAGCACTATAAGCGCACGTTTTCAACCATTATTTTATGAAATCAACCTTTAATAAATTAATGTATTAAAGTGCTTTATATGGGGGGAACCGTGTTCAGGAATAACATCCAAATTAACAAATCTTAGTAAGATTCATATACGCGCCAAGAAAAACTCCGTACTGCCTTCACTATCAAAAGTCATGGAAAAGTTAATAAATATCAGGCTTCTAAATTACTTAAACAAATATAAATTACTTTCTAAATTTCAATTTGGTTTTCGGCAAGGCCTATCAACGGCAGACGCTATTACTAAACTAACTAATATAGTGACAGACAAGGTAGATAAGAAACAAAAATGTCTGACTGTATTTCTTGACCTTAGGAAAGCCTTTGATACCGTATCTGTTCCGATTCTCTTACAAAAGCTTGAGAAATTTGGTATTAGAGATGTGTCACTTTCACTGTTAAGGGATTATCTCAGCGAAAGAAGGCAACGTGTAGAGGTTGGTGATTCTGTGAGCGAAGATGTACTCATCTCATACGGTGTCCCACAGGGAAGCATAATCGGTCCGACCTTGTTTTTAATATATATAAATGATCTGTGTGACATGACGGTAGAGAATGGATGCATCTTCTCCTATGCAGATGACACTGCAATCATTTTTACGGGTAACTCTTGGAGTGAAGTTAAACAAGTAGCAGAAAAGGGACTCAGAAAGATAGATCTCTGGCTTAGACAAAATTTACTTACCCTAAACATAGATAAAACAAATTATATCTGCTTCACTAAGTATACAAGCACTCAACCCGACTCTACTTTTGATATTAAAATACATAGATGTGCCCTAAATAGCCAGAATTGCGAATGTCCACAGATTAATAAAGTAGCCCGTACTAAATACCTCGGAATTATGATAGATCAACGGTTAACCTGGCACTCCCATATAGAACTACTCATGAACAGAACTAGAAAGCTTGTATGGATATTTAAAAATTTGAGACATGTTGCTCCCCCCACTCTACTTAACAAGATATACACAGCTTTAGTAGAATCTACTCTTACCTACTGCATACCTATTTGGGGCGGAGCTGCAAAAACTCACCTTATTGACCTTGAGAGGGCCCAGAGGTCTCTTCTCAAGGTAATGTCATTCAAATCCTACAGATATCCCACCGATAGCTTATACCTCGAATCTGATCTACTCTCTGTTCGTAAACTGTATATTCTTAACTGTGTATTAAAAATCCATAAAACTATAGACTTTGACCCTGCAAAGCTCCACAATAGAAGGAATAATATTGTTATAAAAAATACACAGGTTAAATCTACTTTTGCATCTAGACAATACATTAGACGATCTACATATTTATATAATAAAACAAATAGTATTATTAACATTTACCCTAAAACACTCTACGATTGCAAGTATGAGCTTATTAAATGGCTGAAGAGCTTATCTTACGAAGATGTGGAAGCGCTTCTTCAAGTTGTTTCTTAAAAATAAAAAATAAAATTACTACCTATTTTATAATTGAAAACGATAAATAAAGCACACACACAAAATACATACACACCGGTAACTCCTGTTGCCCGGACTCTTAAGAGACCGGTGTCCTCAGGAGCACCACGCACTCACACACAAAAACACAACACACACTCTGGTAACTCCGGCTGCCCGGACTCTCAGTTACCGGTGTCCTCAGGAGTACCACACACTTGCATACACCCACAAACACACATATACACACTCAAACACATATATCAGACACACTATACAGAACATAAGGATAGCAGGCTAATTAATTCATTACATAATTAATTGATTTTATATAAATTAAACTACAACATTTAATTTTTCATTAAATGCTTTGAGTTTTTAACTTGGACCACACATCAATTTTGTCTACCGTCAACTTTTAAGTTTTAATCATTATTTTTATATTAATGTTATATTATAATACATAAAAAGTCATTGTTAAATCTCGGCTAATGTAACAAGGAAGAGCGAAACCTCCTAGTACAAGTATTCTATACTTAAAAGGAGGCTTCAAAAATTTGTAACCTATACATGTATTGTTAACGAAATAAAAAAACATTTGTATTTGTATTTGTATTTGAAAAAACAAACAAAATGCAAAAAACCAGATAAAGTCGCTTTTAACAAAAACATATTCTTGATAAGCTATCTTTCGCTCCAAACACCGAGTCAACTAAAACGTAACAGCTTAGACTGCCCTAAGCCTAAGCTGCACCCCGTGCTGGTTCAAATCTCGTCGGAAACGAGACCTTTGTGATATTGATATGATCTTTGTGATATTGTCTTATTTGCTGATGATACTTCATTGATTTTTAAAGTTGATAGAAATAAAGATAACTATGACGATGTAAATAATTCGCTTTCACAAATACTAGATTGGTTCACCGCCAATAACCTACTACTCAATGCTAAAAAGACTAAATGTATAAAATTCATGCTACCGAATGTAAGAGAACTCCCAACAAAAATAATGCTGAAGGATGAGATTCTTCACCTTGTAGACTCTACTGTATTCCTAGGGTTACATATTGATTCTTCTCTTCAATGGAAGTCGCAAATAGAGGCTCTGGCAGGTAGACTTAGTTCAGCAGCTTATGCAGTTCGAACAATTAGATATATTACCAATGAAGACACAGCTAGGTTAGTTTATTTCAGTTACTTCCATAGTATTATGTCTTATGGTATTTTGCTTTGGGGACAGGCAGCTGACATCCAGACCATATTTGTTCTTCAAAAAAGGGCGGTACGCGCTATTTATAAATTAAAGCCACGAGATTCTTTGAGGGAATTATTTAAAAACATTAATATTCTGACTGTAATATCGCAATACATCTATGAAAATCTAATGTATACCCACAAAAATAAGGATAGCCTTATGAAAAAGTGTGATGTTCACAATAGAAATACAAGAAACAAGAACAAGTTACACATCCCATCATTTAGATTACACAAGGTAGGGAAATCATTTATGGGCAATAGCGTGCGCTTCTATAATAAGCTTCCATCTGAAGCAACTGAGCTCCCTATTCGTAAATTTAAAAATTACATAAAAATAAATCTCATCAAGAAGGCTTTCTACTCCATAAATGATTATCTAAATGATGTTAATGCGTGGCCAGATGTCGCTCAGTTTCGCACCGACAATAGTATGTAAGTAATTTGTTATTGTGCATAGCTTTACTTAAATATTGACATGTATCGAATCATACTATATTTAGACTTAAATAGGCAAATAACCATGTATTAGACATATAAGAGATGAACATGCTAGTGGTTTCTTTTTCACTTCTTCCACTAGTGGACAAAAAATTGAAGTGAACAGTAAAATATTTTATTTTTGATAATAATTTAATGTATAAATATGACTTGTCTAAGTGCTTATTTTGTAAGCCTAAAGAAATAAATGATTTTTTACTTTACTTTACTTTTACTTTACTTTACCTATGATGACATTTTCATATTTAACCTACTTTGCTCGTAGCCTATAAGGCAACCCTTGGTACCCCGGCGATGCATGACATTTCCTCGTTATTTTCTTGTATTTGGTGCTGTTGTTATATTAATTTATTTAGTGCAACGAAGTGTTATAAATATCATTTTCAGCATCATCAGCCTATGTTAGACCACTGCTGGACAAAGGCCTCCCCTAATGAGCGCCATAACCCCCTTGTTTAGCTTGCCGCATCCAGCATCTACCTACAGTCTTTCGCAGGTCGTCACCTCAACTGGTCGGATATCGGTTAAGTATATCTGCTTATATATCGAGGGGTAGTGTTCAGAGACATAGGTATTATTAATTATATCAGTAGGTAACTTGAAATCGGACCTTTTACTTACCTTTTTATTCGCCTCAAACATCGTTCTCGCCAAAAACCGGCATAATTTGTGTATTGTTATCATCACTAACTTACAACTTACTTCGGAGAACAATCTAGCTAAAAAAAAACAATATAGCTAAGTTACATATTATAATGTGTGTAAAACTACACACATTATAATATGTAACTTAGCTACTTTATACATATTTATGTGTCATACATAGGCTATAACTTGCTTGCTTGCGGAGAAAAAGCACATGACATAAATATTATAAAAAAAATGTTAACTGTTGTATTAATAGAAGTTAACTGAAAATCAAATAACTAGCTTACACTGTAAATAAGAAACTGGTAAAGCTTTAAGATGCAAACAGAATCTAACTATACTTAAATAATTCATTCATTATTGCTAAAATTACCGAGGAAAAATATTTCAGTTCCTTCACTATTTTGTACAGTTATGTTATTTGTTATGTATTTTTACCTATTATATGTTTGACATATAAGAAAATTCGTATCAATAAACAACTGAACTCGGAAAACATAAAGCTCATTCTAGCGCAGTCGGGTAAAAACTTAGGCTTCGGAAAGTAGACCATATTTAATCAACTCATAAAACAGATTAAATCTGAAGAAGGTCTTCAGGGATCTAATTTGTTTTATGAGATTTTTTTCATAGCTCTGATGTATATAAAATATGAATCAATAACTGAGTGACCTGATTGTTCCACTTCTCGTACCTACTCTAAAACTTATGAGTGCGGAAACAACTCGGAAGTTATCGAAGTTTATGGATTCAGTTTATCTTCGAGAGTTGAACCAGAACAGGCTTCGGTGTAAGTTAATAGTTTGTGCACGTTTACGACAGGTTTTTAGCCCTAGTTTTTAGATATTAGTATCATTTATTTTTAAATAAATATGTTGATTAGACCTACTTTATTTATCCAGTATTACTTATTTTATGTTATTGGCTAGCTAAACTGGCAATGGGTCGGCCATATCTCGCGAAGAACCGACCACCGCTGGGATAAACTTTCTCAAGTAGATACTGTGACTCGGAAAACGTAGTGTAGGACGCCCACCGGCAGGTGAGATGACGATCAACAGGCAGATGATGGATGTGGTGAGCATATGTCCAGCTGTGGACCAATACCTATAGGCTGATAATTATTTGCATTTGAGCGAGCCTTTGCTCATTAACATCCTCATTAATATAATCCGAAATTAAGGTCACGGCGGCGGCCAGTCTCAACGAAATCTAGCCATATGCACAGAATACCTATCTATACCTATTATAGTGCACAAGTGTGTGCCCAAACACAGGTACACTCTCATAAACCGTCGGCAGGCATGCAACTGCGCCGAAATATAGGAAAACTCAGAGTAACCCAGGCCACAAATCCCCGTTACAAGTGCTTTCAGTTCCCCAAATAACAGTAAACACTTCCAAAGCAAGCTCCGTATTAATCACCGACAATTAATACAGTTTAGGTTAAGCAAGCGTATTGTTTTGCAACCGATTGTACCTACGGAAGCATTATGTAGACTCCGGCGGCGATAGCTATTGTTTGTATTCGGGTCAGTACCTGGGCTAAACTGCTATGTGTGATATGCTGGGGATATAATTTAACATCATATGTATTGCTTTTACAATCCTGCCTAGTACTAGACAGTAGGGCAAGTACAGCGATTGTTGTCTAGTAGAATAGTTAACAGGTAGATGCTGGATGCGGAAAGCTGAACACAGGGCGCTATGGCGCTCATTAGGGGAGGCCTATGTCGAGCAGTGGACTAAAATAGGTTGATAATGATGGTTGAGAATAGATAAAATTAAATCGCGTCGTCATATATTGCGTAAAGTTAAGGTATTATTTATAATGTTTTACGCATTCAAAGACGATGTGACGTAATTTTCTCTATTCTACCCTAGACAACAATCACTGTGCTTTGGCCTACTGACTAGTCATATAAAGGGGTGGTTTTGACTTAGGCGACCGGAGCATTTTCGAATTTAATTATGATCGGGTATTTCTTACGGTAAGTAAGTTAGGTCGACTAAAAATGCCAACCACCCTAGGTTGGCATTTTTAGTCGAATTGTTTTATACGTGTTGTTACTAGTCAAATTATTTTAGTCCAATTGTTTTAGACGTGTTGTTACTAGTCAAATTATTTTAGTCGTATTGTTTTAGACGTGTTGTTACTAGTCAAATTGTTTTAGTCGAATTTTCCGCATGCAGCATTTGCATTTTACGGCATGCGTAGCGCGCCGCGCCGCGTAAAGCACAAGCCTCCACAGTGATCCATGTAACACTCCGTGCCTAGCTCCACAAACAATAGCTACCGAATAAACCTTAGATTTTCACGTCGAAAAAAACGTAAAAGAACAAAAGGCCTCAACGGACTATTATAGTTTTTTATATGAGCACCAAAGATTAGCAGTTAAACCATGAATGACGGCACAAAGAAAATTCTAAGGCAGTTATAAAAAAAAAATCAAAAATATCTTATATGAAACCGGCCATAGATTTAATAGTATATAAGCAAGCAAGCTAGACACTGAATTCTATTTTCTCCGAGGAAAACTTATCGATTTTATCAGGACTGATGAGATGATTTTGTATTGTCTTTTATTTGACACATGACTTCGTAAGTATAACTAAAAATAATTCATAAATAATGTTAGAAATCCACACAGCATCATCTAGCCGCAAAGTAAGCAGAGCTATATGCATTGTAAGGTACTTATAAACTGTAGTAAACTTCTACGCAAGTGTATAAATAGTTGTCGCAAGAGATTACCAGCTAGCAACTTCAGCCACTCGTGTGTTTGCTTGTGTTATTCCGTGGCACCATAGCACATGCAACTCAACTAAAATATTGTTATTCATCACGCTAAATACATAGTCATTGTTTCAATTGATTTATGTGACATTCATTAGTGATAGTAACCACGATAGTTTAGCAAGCTCTGCTTAGTTTGTATAATAAATAAGTAAAGTATGGCATCTTAGGACCTGATATTGAGCAATAATGAAAAGAAATCACTAATTAATAATGTATTTATTGAAGTTTGTCATGGCAGCCATTTTTTACGCTAAGAGAAAGGCGCGTCACAGGCGACGAGCATAAACAAGCAGAAATTGGTAGTTATGTCTCAACATGGCTTACATCAGCCTGCAAGTTTTTGATTCAATTTTTATATTCAATAGACCATTTTTCACCACAATATCACCTGATGATGTGGCCGACGTGTCACGAAGGTTTAAAAGACCTGTGCACTATTGTCCTAATGGATGCCCCAGGATGTTATTTTCACCCTAATATCACAGCCTTCTAATAGGCTGATCAGATCTTAATGAAGTCGCAAGGATAATGATAATATATACCGGGACCTGTCTGAAAATCAGCGGTGCTACTAACTTCGGCTTGTAGCGGTATAATGTCGAGACAGGAACCTTTTTGGCCCCTTATGTAATACACTATTTGTACCTATCTCATCTGTATGTTTTATTTATTTCCTTCATATACATAAATTTTTCTTTTCTTGTTGGTATACTTACCTATTATGTAATGTGTGGTGTTATGTATGGTATCAAAGAGAGAGGACCTTTTTCCCGGCCAATCTCGTGTAAAGCCACGAGCAGAAGCAAGTGCAAGTTCTTACTAAATACTCTTTCGATAAGCAGAGCTGAAGCTGTTCACTCGCTGGCATTGGGCTCAAGTTTATCTTATCCTCAAGGGTGGAAGCAGCCTGTGATATAGCTATCTTATCTCGGCAATAATCTGCCTGATTGTAGTTTTAAATTAAATTCCTTTAATGATTCAGACCATTACATCCATATTATGTTTAGTATAGGTAGTTAAAAATAATATCACGGTCAAAATAAATTTTTCACATTAACACTTACAATACATTTAATTTATATGATAAATTTGTTTAGCATAAGGGTTCATTAGACTTGAAATCCAGTTCCTTTGCAGGCTACTGCAATGTCTGTCCACCAGAACCCTTAGCAAGCTATTAGTGCTGCCCAGCATCCTGTATTTTGTGACGAATTACAGCGTAGAAGTCCTTAGTCTGTGCGTCAGCAAACATGAATGACGCACTACAGTGCGCAGTTTTACTTGTTCAATTATTGTTCCTAATTAGGTAGTAACTGAAAGCGTACTTAAGTATATTTTAAGGTGTACTATGTACTATTTGTCGTGTATATCCATATTTTACCAATAAATGAACCATCGAACCGTTGCGTATGTGTGTGAATGGTGCTATCCTATGCCTATATGTATGTATATAAGTGGCGTAGATTAAGATTGTGATTGAAATTTACAGCCTCTGTCATGCTGTCCCGCTTAGATCATCATCATCTTAGATCATCTCTCAAAGTGGGACAGCATCAAAGATACGGTTACTTTCAGTCCCAATCTTTATCTACGCGACTTATACAACAAAGTACTTACATTGAAAATATTTGGTTGGTCGTGTGGCGGTCACGACATAAGAATCCACCCCTCAACTCAGCCTGCGGATGTCGTAAGAACGTAAGAACCGACTAAGGGATTCTACCAGAAGAAGGGCAGCGGTTTCCTTCTGTATTTTTAACACCTCCACTGCCATCACAAATCCACCTGCTAAGGGTGGTGATTATGGCATAAGTATCGCCTTCGTGTGGATGTACCTACGTTACATGTACTGATGAGTAGAACAATTCATAATTCATTTATTGTTTGTGAATCAGGGTAATGGATAGTCAGATACATAAGACTTATTTTAGATCGCTAGATTCTGCCGCTTAGGCGTACAAACATTTTAATAAACAATTAATATTATAGCTTATACAATATACCATTATTATATTATCTTATAAAAAAGCATGCAGTTATATAAATAGTCATTTAATTCAAATACTTATCATTTTAAATGAATGTCTAATTATGAAATTTTATTTAAATAATAGATTAATAATAATAGTACAGCACGAGATGAAATGTCAATATAAAGTTAGGGTCGTAATTTAAATAAGCAATGTCAAAAAAACCATTTATTATTAGATACAACATAACACAACAATAAATAAACCATTTCGTTTCTGTATTTATTTAATTTTCGGAAAACTTACGGCTAAACATATAACAAGAAAGATTAAGTATATATATTAAGTACGCATAGGTATCTTTCTTTCGCCTGTTTTATCATGTTGGAAAAGGAACAAATCAACATTGTTTTTAAGTTTGAGAACCCTAGCTGTGACCCTAGTGTCTGGAATAACCTATATAAAATAACAGACGCTTCTAACAAGAAAACATGTTAGTAGTAGTAGTACTTATTACATGGTACCTACCTACATACATATGTATAAAGATCAAAAAGGTTTCGTTCGATTTTCATGGTAAAGCTTCCTTTTTACTGAAAGATCTAGAGAGTAACACATAATTTGGCGTGTTTTAAAAAACTAATAAATAAATAATGCTGGACAATCCACACAGCATCATCTAGCCCCGAGCTAAGTAGAGCTTGGGTTATGGGAACTAGATGACTGATATACCTAATACATTAACAAACTTTCATCAATACAAAGCCGAATGTAAAATTTACAGACAAAAACATGTAGCATTGATATAAAAGTTCTTTTCTTTTATGAAAATATTTATCATTAACCGAGAAACACCTAAAAACTAATAAAAGCGAAGAACAAACCGCACAGCATGTAAAACTAATATAAAATCCGCTTTATATTCCGAGCGGAAAGCGTTTCTGAAAGCGGGGTCGTTGACCCGAGAGCGTTGAACCTATTCCGGGGCAGCGTCCAATTTGGGGGTCACTGGTGCTCTGCAATTGGTAAGGGTTCATACTACAGTTCAGTGTGGTCGAAAATGGGCCCAGTTCCTACTTGATCACGAGCTCGATTTTAGAATCGCTGATGTACCTTTGAGCGCTCGGCTCGATTGCTACCGATTTTCGCGTGAAATCGGAATGTTTTAGTCACTCGACGGCAGCTAACGGATAAAGCTACTCTCTTGCTTACAGATTATCGTTATGTATTTAGAGAACCAAAGTGTGGCTACCAAAGTTAGGTAAACCTAATTTAGAATATAACGCACTTACCAGAAAACATTTAATCTCTTGACAATAACATTATCTATCTACATACTTTGTAAAAATGTGTGTGGCGAAAGCGTAGACGAAGTCCTAAAATCTGAGTCGGTCTAGCACTTCAAACAATCTATGTGACTCCAATGCTACCGATTTCCTAGTGTGAAATCTATGACTTGATTAATTGACTACTTTGATTCAAAATAACGTTTATTTCCCTAAGCTTATAAGCATTTGTCATAATCATAAGCAATTTGCCACGCCTCCTTCGGAAATAACGAATTTATCTAACAACTCTCAAAGATGCTTTGCTGAATACAAACATTTGCTGGCGTTATTTTGGACATTATAATTTAAAGCTTTTACAATCAATAAATATCTAAAATTTATAAAATAGGGTAGACGCTTGAGAGAGACCCCGATAATACTGCCGAGTTGTAAGACTTAACTGATTGGTACATGCATGTTCTAACATAAGAAACTGCAGTTTAAGTGCACAAAAAGTCTCAGCAGTTATTTATTTTATATATCTGTTATAGTCTATATGGGTAGTGAGTTTATTTCATCACTTCGTTATCTACAATTTATTTTACCATAAAAACAATAAAAAATCATCTAAGGGCGTATTCTTAGCATCCATTTTATAGGACCCGTTTATTTTTGTAATGGCGTATGTAGTTAGGAGTTTAGGAGCGAGTTCATTTCCCCGACAGTATTCTGGATCCAGTAAACGATTGTTTCCGGTAGTGAAGGATCCGTAAAAACAGTCCTGTAAAATCGGATCCGCTTTTTGAATACCTACACCCCAAATAACAAACTTAGTTTCACTCCTTTTCCCCATCTACCTTCTCGTCTACACTGAGTTCAACTCTCTTATGCTGCATCAGTAATTGATCAACAAAAGGTTGAAGATAACCCTATTTAATTTATAAAGAACTATTAAGAATTAAATATTTTGTTACAAGACCCTGTTAGTTAGTGTGGGACAAATCTTGCAACTGAATTTTAGACCAATTGTACTCAACCTGATTTCAGACTTTGCATACTTATTTTTTATTTACTGAGAAAATAACATCGCATTTTTTATTAAGCCCTAAGGCGATGCTATATCTGTGTAAGTACTTTCTTAACATATTAACATTGTCTAAGGTACCTAATCTATTTTTTTTTCAATCACAAGCTGTGCCATTTCCCTGACTTTCAGGAGGTTTTGGTAAAATATATCTAAGCTGTTTTCGGATATTTTACAGAATATTCTGGGCATGGCAGGGCGGCGGCACGCGCCCAAGTACTCGTACTTGGTGGGCGCGCGCGATCTTTCCCTTGGGTTTCAAAATATTATAACTTTAGTCATAATTAGCTCTGTCATCTTTACGTTTAGATAAGTTAAAAAACTGATATTTTGTAGACCTATCTTTTACTCAAAACTTAGTTATATTTTAAGTTTCAGTGTTTATAAAATAATAATATTAAAACTTTTTGATTAATAAAGAAATAAAATACGCTAATAAATACTATGGCGAAAAACAAAAAAATACAATACAATAATCTACGACGTAAATAGTCGTTTTAAAACGTTTATATGTCGTTTGGCAATAAAGTGGTTTGGCAATAACAATAACATGGTCTTGAATGACATCGTCCACAAGGAAAACAGTGCAGTAGATTAATTTTCCCTGTTTGTACTGAATTTTCTATTTTTACTATAAAATATAACTAAACGTTTATTTATACGCACATTATCGTGCCCACAGAGCACAGATAGGCTACACAAGATTATTGTGTCTTTTAGGGCAATGTATACGCTTCTACAATACTTCTTCTACTGCTACTTACACAGGCAGATAACCAAGTATTAGACACATAAGAGATACTCGTATGAACATACTAGTGATTTATTTTTCACTTCTTCCACTAGTGGACAAAAAATTGAAGTGAACAGTAAAATAATCTTATTTGACAATAATTTATAGTATAAATAAAGTATGACTTGTCTAAGCGCTTATTTTGTAAGCCTTAAGAAATAAAATATTTTGAATTTGAATTTGAATAAAACTCCAAGCGAGTTGCTGAAATTATCAGTAAATACAAGTTTAAAACCTTTCTGTGCAAAAAGGCTTACTACTAAATATCAGATTATTGAAAGGATAGAAAAGTAAAGGATGGGTTGTGTTCCAACTAAAAAAGAAAAATAGCAGGCTAAAGGTTTCTTCGTCGCTTCTTAACTTTAGTTTGACATGTTGAAGCCACAGAAATAAAAAATGACTCACTAGTTTCTCAAAATCAGATCAGAAATCATATCAATTTTTGCACTCTTTGTCAATTCGAGCACTTTCCTACAGCTTAATGCAATTATCTTCGAACTCGACGCGAAAAACAGAATTTTCAATTTTTGTGCTGTGAGATGTCTGAACATTATTATTTAAATGGGTAAAGTGATGGCTTGAGTATAGCCACTTAACCAGTGCAACCATAAAAACATACAACAAATACGTACGAAATCTCAGTAAATTGACAACGTTTACTGAGATTTCGTTGGTATTATGGTTGCACTTTAAGTGCCTATACTCAAGCCATCAATGTTGCTTTGGGTACTAAATAAAATAACAATACAGTAAAATTACTCTTTAAAAACGCTGGTATAACATGTCCGAAAGTTCAGCCAAAATATTTGCAAAAACTGCATAGGTCTGACACCGACAAATATTTTAAAGTTTCGTCAGCAGACTGCTCAAATCTACAACCAGCTAGCTTCCCTTGTGTGAGTGGGAGCTGATTTTTGACAACCCTCAGAGAAAATCGCACAGCGGGCGTTCCAACTGTCACAAACCCGTTCGCGCTGCCGACGGGCCCTATTTTCCTAAACTAAACTCTTTACTATAAAAATGGTGTCATTCCAGAATCGCCACCATAGACACGTTTTGGCTGAACAGCATAATATGGAGGGTTACACGTCAAAAGGGTCGAACTTTAAACTAATATTCACCACCATTATATTAACCATTCGACTACCTGTGCAGCCAGCGTCGCGGGCGAAGGTCCACCTGCGACGCAAAAGGTTGCGGGTTCGGTTCCCGCCCTGAGACAAATCTGCAAATACTTGTTTCGGGTGTTCTAGGTATTTTCTATGTATGTATAGAATAATAATGCATAGAAAAATAATGCCTAATAAAAGCTCTGCTTAGCTTTTGGGATAGCTGATTCTATGTGGTGTGCCTCCAGTGTAAAAAAATCCATATCCGTGCAAATAGCACGCACTATCTGAAGTTTTCATCGTCTATTAATTCATTAATTCTATGTATTCTACGAGACAATTCTGCGAGGATAGTGAAGCGATTATTCAGCAGAATTGGACCCGCAACACAACGTAGGTAGTGACGTAATACTGATGCGAAACGAAAAATTCCGTCAACGAAATAACTGATGGGACACCTAACTCGTAACTTTTCATGTTCGACGTTTTCCCCTCCTTCTTTTCTTCGGTAATAATATGGCCTTAAATCAAAGCCTAACACTTTCATTGTCCACGAGAAACATGTAGATCTTGAAGCCGGGGCTTTCGCTATGCCTGGCTATATTCCAAAAATATGAAACTCTGCATATCGAAGGGTTTCCTAAAATTATGATGAGTCACATTCTGTCCAGCGCAGTTTATGTCTGCATGCTTGCTTAAGGTGCCTGTAAACGGGCTATATTTTTGGCAATTTCTTGCAGCAATTGTATAGACGCCAAGTTGCTGATAATATCGCTCAATACAGTTCAATACTTGCTGTGTAGCCCGGCGATGTTACCAAGATATTACAAGTTCTTGCAATAATTTGCAACTTTTCTAGCCCGTTTACAGGCACCTTTACTCATGACACCAGTTGGTCTATTGTGATATATTCGTGAGGACACGAGTACATTTTATTAATTTATATTTTGATACTGCTACAATTTTGATAAAACTAGGTACATAATATCCAACGCAGCTGTAACAAAGCAGAAATCTCCTTCATTCGCCCTATCTCGAGTTTATTGGCACACTGTTTACTTGTTACGGACGCCACAATACACCACTTTCAAACGACATTGGGCTACAGTTTCAGTTACACGCTTGTTATTTTACATCCGATGAATCAATAATTTGTTTGTTTTGAAAATCAACCAAAAAACTACTTCAAATTCCTTTATACACTAGTTTTAAGTTTTTCTGAACAATTACTAAACGGTCGGGAATACTTTTACATAGGAACATGTCGGTATTATTCTATGGTCTATATACAAAAAAGAAAGAAATAATCATTAAAATCAGATAAGAAGCATAGGCTTATGTGCAGCGGTGGGTAAAAGGAGTCTGATGATTGCATAATCCATAATATATCATGGGCCTGGGCTACATTTTTCCGGTAGACTAATTGTCCTAAGTGCCACAATTAGTTGTTATACAAAATTATTACATAATACAACTTTAAAAAGATCGAGTCTTCAACGTCATAAATCTGTGTAAAAGTTATAAATTGTGACTACTGCTAAATTCAGTATCTTATATTAAAAAATATATCATTTGAAAAAAAAAATATAATTTACATTGAATCAAATTATGTTTTAAAAAGTTCTTCAGTTATTGCCTTTTCTAACGATATGCTTCATGAAATCACGACATAACAAATTGTAAATAATTGGTAAACTAAGAGATACATATGTAAGTAGGTACATAAACATATGTATCTCTTAGTTTACCAATTATTCTGCTAGGGTCATGCTCATGAATGATTGTACAGGCACTTTTTTCAATCCTGCACGATCCAATCCTTTACAATTTTAAAGTTATTATACTAAAAGCTATGAATTCCATTTTATACCTTCTTAAAATGCTTATTTCCAAAAAATGGCTCGTATTTGCTGCCTATGTGTCATAAAAGAAACGAAATTTCACTCTCGTAACTTTTCTTGTGATTTTTATACTCGTATTTCTGTTATTTTATTAAGGAAAATAAAATCGCCTGGCATTATGAAAACGGATACCATATTATGTGTGATTGTCTTGAACAGATACCGAAACGAAATCTCAAAAAGTAGCTACGTAGCTCAAACACAACAATAATTTAGACCCCTTTAAACTAATTAGAATAGAACAGAATAGAAAACTTTTATTAGCACACACAAAAAAGACAAACATTAAGCTAAATAAATAATTCCTAAAAATGGAGCTTACCATTAACTCTTTCAAATCAAATTTTTATTTTGTTGGATATTTTTTTTATATCTTTTTTCAACCGAGATGAATGAATTGTGTGTTTCTTTAGAAATGGGAAACTGCACGTACGTACTTGTTTTGCTAATGTAGGCTGAGATAGAGAGCATTTTCGTTTAAAATTAACGTTTTGGAATTTAAAAAAAAATCCTTGAATCACATGCTTTTTAAGTCAACTGTAACTGTTGGCCCGTCAAATTTTGAAGCATAGAGGCTTCAAATTTTGACGGGCCAACAGTTACGGTTCTGACGTTATTATAAAAATTACCTCTGACCCCATATTAATGACAGAATACGAATTTCCAAAAATCCTTAACGGGTGCCTAAGTCCTCAAAGGAACCTCCATGCAAAATTTTAGCCTCTTAACTCCGTGTACTTTAAAAGATCTCTTGATGAGTCAACGAGTATTTTCTCTTTGAAGCGAGTACACTATAGATAACAGAATTTCGTAGCTGCAGAATTAAAAGGCAGCAAATTTTGCTTGTGACTGCTATCACTTAGTTAATGAATTCCCCTAGTTGTGCTGTGTATGCGTTCAATAAAATTATTTAATTAAAATCAATTGCGTCATAATATTCTGCTAGCGGCGTTCGCAGCTGCTATTAATTCATTTGGAGTATATTCCACATCACCACATGTAACCCATTTTGATCTTGATCTGTTCAGCAGTTATCAGTATCACAAACATTAATTACCCTAATACATATTAGTCGGAAAATTCGATTTACCCTGGTCAAAGTGCAATTTCTAATATCTCTATTCAATGCGATTCTCGTTCCATCATCTAAAATCATATAATCCGTTGTCGTCGTGCTACAGAAATACATGACAACCACGCACCACAATTAAATTAGGTAGCAGGCCAGGCCACCATATTTATAAATAACTCCGATGCGACACGCTCGTAACCTTGCTCGGACTGCCAAGTTACCCGCTAGATGGCAGGACGTGCAGCAAAAAGTTTAATAATACATTCTTTTCAGGTTATGTCACGAATTCACGATATGTTTGCTTTGTGTTCATCGAAACTTTTGATGTTGTGAGGGCTCATTACACTTGCTTCATAAGACTCGACTCTTTACAAACGTTCCTTTTACGGAGTTTGGAGGTTATGAATGTATTTTTAAACGAAAATATAACCTACCAACATAATTTTACTATAAATTTAATTACATTGTAGACTATTTACTACTAAAACCCTATTTACGTAGTCAGTAATTACCATAATAGCGTTTTATGGGTATAATTTAACGTTTTACAATCAAATTGCGACATCGATTTGATTTTGATTCGTCACTGTTACATAATAAAACAGACGTCTTCAAAACAACTCACGTTTTTACTGAAAATACTTTAAAATTTGCATACTTAAGCATATTTTGTTTATGGGCATGCAAGTGCAACCATCTTAAACATGTTTTATGGCACTTCTACCAGCTATTATATCGCTTTCGAAAATAAAACGCTGTGTTTATTTGATTTATAAAACCCATATTATTTTCAGTTTATTCGTTTTCGAAAGGCCCGTGTTCGAATACATATATCCAAATTTGTGCTTGTTACGTTCGCTTCACGTTTCGACCTTTATCTTATCAGTAAATATTTATAGAGATAATTTATTATGTATGTAGGTATTCAAATGCGCAATTGCTTATTTCGTATGTAACAGCTGTTCTATGTATTCATTCATGACTTTGCTTTCTAGAAGTTGATGGTTGATCATTCTCATATTTTCACGGGAGTTTCTCTTACTGAACTGTGTTTGACTGACGACGGAAGGTTTTAAACGATTTTTTCTACACATTTGAATATTCGATTGAAGGAAATGGTAACAAAACTATTCTCTAATAATAGTATTTTGACACGAGAGAAATTAGGTTCGCGATAAACACTAAGATGACATTATCTATCATGCAGATATAGATAGGTAGGAACACTTAATCAAGTTATGCAGAAATTGCAAATGTTTGTTCTAGGACATACGAGTTTCGTCTATTCATATAGTTATTGTGTAAAAAAAGGAAAATTCTTAGAAGTTTCAATATATCTTAGGTAATCCAAAGTAAACTTCCAATCGTAACAAACAAGTTAGGTTAGGTTCTAAAAATCCGCGATCTAGAGGTCGTTAAAAGACAGAAAACAAAACAAAACTCGCGAATTGGTACAGCCTGAGCGGCGCTTGCGTATGTGTGAGTGGGGTACGTCACCTTGACACGGGCACAGATTCAACAAGTTTCGTTGAGTAGTCGAGTCTACAGTTCTAAGCGTGACCGAGGCGACAGAATTGTCGAAAGAGCTAAACTAAATATTGTAACTGACGTATCATAATGACTGACAATAATATAATCATTGTAATTGCAACGAAAGGGTCGTTTCACGAATATTATTCTCAGTGCATAAATAACAAAAACCCTGTCACAGTCTAAAGTTGTTGTTGACTGTTACATGTATTAAATACTTACCTATGACCTTTTGTAAAGTTTAAAATTTAGCACTGTCCGTTGCGTTCCTTCCTATATCCGTCATCGACGATATGAACCAACAGTTTTGCTTGGCGTATGTCTCTAATAAGTAAAATATTGATTTCCCCTGCCTACGTACATATGTTTCGTAGGACTTCATTATAAAAAATAATGAAATGAATAACTGAAAAATTCGCACAGCATCATCTATTCCCGAATAAAACAGAGCTAGAGTGACCTTAGAACCAAATGACAAATTATAACTATGGGTACTACTGAAGCCCTATTTTTATAAATTGACAAATATATTCGTAAACAATATTTACAGATTTGTTCCCCTGAATCAAACCCGCAACCTTCTCCCAGACAGACCTTCGCTCACTGCACCAACAAGGTCGTCTAAAACACAGCTTGCAAACAACAATTACTACCGTGATCATGCCGATATAGATAGACAGGCAGTCCCGTTTTCGCATTCGTAGCATATTAATCTCTGCGCAAGAGTAGGACAGCGCGTAGACGCTTTCAGAATGACTGCTAGTGCTACGCAGGTTCGTGGCCGCCATTTTGTCGACGTCGAGCCTGTTTGTACATGGCAATGCTTTTGCATGGCAATGAATTGGCAATTGGTTTTAATGTAGTTTGGATTTTTAATTGAATGTCTTTATTGCATCAATTACCTACAAATTTTTAGATTAGTATTCAAAGGGTTTAGAAATGTTGTTTGGTAGAATTGCAAATCACAGCACTGGTTTTAAATACTTACTGATATCTACTGGAACGGAATATTATTATACCTACTACATCCGAACGTATGAATATTATTAGTCATTTTGAGTTTAAATTGTTTTTGCGCAAAAGAGTAGGACGGCTCGTAGACGCTTTTTAGAATGACTGCTAGTGCTACGCGCGGGCTCGTCCGCCATTTTGTCGACGTTGAGCCTCTGTTTGCTTTTAGGTAGGTACATAATATTGGCAATGCTTTTGCAAATAATAGCTCCAATGTGGTTTTAGTTTCTTCAATGAATTCGCAATATGAGATTACTTTGATCCAGTTTTTTTAATAATAACAAATAGAAGGTAACTATAAATGGACAATTCGGTACAAATGGAGGTAAAAATGTGGATTTTACATTATAGGTTCAATATGTATGTTTTGTAAGGGTATGGTCTTAAGGTTTTACAGATTGGCCTCAAATTGGCCAATTGTAGATGTTGTTTTAGAAAGAGATTTGTACGAGTTGGTACGGAAACAATTTAGTATAGCGTCCAATGTAAAAATAACCATTTTATGTTTAAATGAGGGTGGCTCAACGACGAAACTGCAAAGTTTTAACATTTAGTGCTCAGCGGGTTCACGTCCGCCATTTTGTCGACCATTGAGATCCTTAGTTTCCATTGTAGGTTAGGTAAGTACATAACAATATTGGCAATGCTTTTGCAAATAAATTGGTCAAGGTAATTGGCAACGGCAGTAACATTTTGGACATTATAAATGTTTGGACGTCCTAATTGCATTAATTTTCGAATCGTGGCCGAAGGCACCCGAAGGTCCGCCTAGCCGCAAATCAGCATCATAGATAGATAGATAATTCTTTATTGCACACTAAGTATAAAATGACAATGTAAAATAAAAACTTAAAAAAACTAGATACAATTGGCGGTCTTATCGTTCAAGAGCGATCTCTACCAGACAACCATGTACGCGGGTATCATAATCATTGTAGTTGTCATTCGCCAAACTAAGCATAGAGTTTGTACTTTAGAAATGAGTGCCATCCGTTTAAGAAATCATCGTAAGTACGAAATGTGTAATGAACCTTCACATTCATGACATAGCCTCGGAACTAAAATAAATTATGACGTATGGCCTCAATCGGCCGTTACGTTCAGCTCATCAAACGCAGACTCTGCCAACTGGGGTCAAGCTATCCATACCAGTATAGGTATAATGTGGAAATCATTGTATGTCTGTCTGTTACCTTTTCACGGCTGAACAGAACTTGATGAAATTCAACGAGGATGTTAGATAAGTAGATTAGGTCAGGACAATTATCTATAAAAAACACCTGCGAAGCCTTGGTAGAAGCTAGCGATTTGATTTTGGGTTTTTGTTACCTATATAATACTAGCTGCGCCCCGCGGCTTCGCCCGCATGCTAGCACAGGGATCGTTTTATGACACAAGCAAGTTGTCTCCTTTTATAATACCCAGGTCTTTAGACCTCTGGGATCTTCTAGACCTTCGTGATACATCGTCGGCCACATCTTCACTTCACATCAGGTGAGATTGTGGTCAAACGATTAAAAGTGTTGACTAAATATTTAAAAAACTGTTTGTATTATTGTATATAGTGTACTCGTACTAACTTGTGCCTGGAGTTACAGGTAACGTTTAATATTTTTCCAATAATTTACTAGCTTCAATGGAAGACCGCACTTGTTTTCCTAGAATGTCTCGATGTCCTAAATCGTTTTTGATTCCAAGAATAACATATAATAATGCAACTTATTTGTATAGTTTTCTTAGAATTCATCTATGGCATCATAAGAAAAATATATCATCTGTGGCATTTATTATTTATATTCTTCGAAAAATGGAGTGATACTAGGATATTAATGATGACGAATTTTAATTCAATTTTGATAAATTTGGTCGACGCGATCTCGACGAACTCGATTCAAAGTCAAAGGCATTTATTTCTTTAGGCTTACAAAATAAACACTTGTCTCATTTCAATCTCGACATGTTCTCACTTACCTACCAAATTCGTACGATTGAATGCGGGATCAAAAACTACTTTTAATTGAGGTTCTATCGATTGTTTTGTTTTTTATGTATGTTCGTCGATATTTATTTAAAATTTTTCATCAATAATTATTGACGGGAGATATGACGAAAAATTTTCAAAACCGTAGGCTGATTATGTAAAAGCAACAGCAACAGCGACGCGACCGCGACCGCAATTTTAGCAAGCAATTTTTAGTTCACCGATTGTCCGGCAGAGGGAAACCTAGTGCTCGATTGCTGGGTGACGTAGTACCTGGTGTCATGTTAGTACAAAATTGGCTTTTGACAGCACTGATTGCTTAATTTTCGCCTGTCGCAAACCGGTCGCAGTTACATAATCAGGGGGCGGGTCTATTATAATTAGAGATCGGATATTCGGATGCATATTTACCTAAAGTTGAGAAGTTCGCTATTATGGAAAGGACTTTTTTTTTTATAGAAAATCAACTTTATTATTTTTTAGCAAATCCACCATTAATATGTGTATTTTTTGTGATCCCGTCGTCCTTTTTTCTTATATCCAGTAATAATTAAATAATCGAAAAATACTTGTCTTTAATTTTAATTTTATCAACCTGAATACAAAAAATTAGAATAATCTAGGTTCTTGAGTGATAGAAGGTTAATGTAAATAGTCTTATACTTGAAACCAGAGGTTTGTTAAGAGTTCAAAACCGATGAAAAAAAAAATTAATACAGGTACTTATTTTTGAAAAAAAAAATCCTCATTGGAAGTAAGATTTACGTTAAGTAAATACACATCTGATTATTTATGCAATCTCTGTATCCCGGGAATTTATTTTTAATAAAAGTTCCCAAGAAGCCGCTTCCATAATTTGTTAGCCAAAAAATCACTTTAGGTAAATATGCATCCGATTATCCGATCTCTAATTATAATAGAACGGTTTTGAAAAATTTTCGTCATTTCATAGTGATCTGGAGGTAGTCATACAAGTGTATCCCGAGGGATTCGTTGTTGGTCCGCAAAACTTGAATAGTATAAGAAAGGCATTCGAAGTCGGTTTATATTATCTTAAAAGCAAAGAAAATATTTCAGTAATTCATTTAGGTAAGTGTTTGGGGTTGGTTGACCAAAACGCTGCGGAAAATGTGTAAAATCATAGAGCTTGGTAACCAAGCTATGATTTTACATATTTTCTGCTTTTTGTCTTTGACGACCGATGTGGCGCGGTGGGCGAAGGTCCGCTTGCGACGCAGGAGGTTGCGGGTTCGATTCCCGCCTCGGAACAATTGTGTTAACGATCTGCAGATATTTGTTTCGAGTGTTCTGGTCGTTTTCTATATATAAGAAAAATATCTATCTGTGTAATATATTGTATTATGTATATCAAGTTATCTAGTACCCATAACACAAGCTCTGCTTACCGTGGGACTAGATAATGCTGTGTGAATTATCCAGCATTATTTATTTATTATTTATTATGTCTTCATGAGCTATGTGTGATGCTATACTTAGCATCATGATACTTCATGACCAGCTGTGCGACTACGCTGAAATCGTATCCCTTCCGTTCAATAGATCGCCATTCGGGGAGACAGAGTATAAACGATTTCGGTTTCCACCACACAGTTCACTCGGTAATAAGACAACGGTAAGTAGGTATACAATTTTCTGGCGGGATGGTGCTGATCGACGACGGAAATAAGTTCCATTTTTTATTCTAAGTTATGTTATTGGGTACTGAAATCTTTTATGCCCTGTCTCAGATGGCCCATTCTATGAGAATGGGAGATATAGCAGCCTGTTCTATCCGTAGACATCATATCACTCGTCTGGTCTTCGTAAAACAAGGTCTGCTTACTTTGGAGTTATATGATGCGGTGTGAAATAGTGCAGCATCATCTATTACTTATACACATACCTACACCTGCACAATATTTTATATATGTAGATTTCATTATTAGAACTAAACCTATGTTTTTTTAATTATACTCTTCTGCTGATATCTAATAAGATCTAATCAATAGAATTTTCTAGAAACCCCGCTCACTTCCACTCTCAGTACAAGTACCTACTGCCACACCCTGCTTGGGTACCATTCTATCTCTTATACATTACCTAGATACTAAGACCTTCTTATTACATCATTGTGTACATTTAACACGATGATGCAATAAAATAAATATGAATATTTTTACACAGTCATATCTCCTCTCCCTGTGCCCAAGGCAACTTTTGAACAAGATATAGAATATGTGGAGACCACGACTCGGTAAACGTAGTGTAGGACGCCCTCCGACCAGGTGGGATGATGATCTGCGAAAGACTGCAGGTAGATGCTGGATGCGTCAAGCTGAAGACAGGGCGCTATGGCGCTCATTGGAGGAGGCCTATTTCCAGCAGTGGACTAATATAGGCTGATGATGATAATAGAATATGTTGCTTCAAAGCGACTTTTCTGAATATTTCACCTTTTTAGTTCATTTGTAAAAGTTGAATATTAATAGGTAGTTAAAAACAGGAAATGTACTGCGTCACAGTACCTTGAATACGAAAGTTAGAATGTAACTTTGAAACATAAAAGTAGTTTAATTGTAAGTTGTCTCATAATATTGCATGTTTACGATAACTCCCTGCTGTTGCTTTTCCGGTCAATTACAACCTGGGTCTACAACAACAGTCAATAGGTATCTTCTAGTCTAGACCTTTGTGATACATCGTCGACCACCTCTATCTCCACTTTCCATCAGGTAAGATTGTGGTCGAACGAAGGTCTTTTGTATATAAACAAAAACTTGCGACGTCGCTAGCAACGCGTCCAAACTATTGTATGGAAGATTATTTAGTTTTTATAGACAGATTAGACATTACGGTTTTATATTTTATGTATATTCGTTTTAAGGTAAGTATTACCTACTATGGACTGTAGAAGAATAAGTTAAATAAGACTTTTAAAACTATCATGGTTTATAACACTAAAGTCAGCGTCAGTGTTGTGTGTCGTGATCGAGCTGCGTTCGATAATAATGAAACCGGTGGTAGTGGTAACGTTCGTAGCAAAAGACAAAAAATAAGGGTAGATCGGTATGTCTGCCCATAAAAAATTACTCGCAGTGCCTTCAGTTATTCCGTGATCATGGCGCATGAAACTGTGCCGAAATATTGGTAAACTCAAAAATCAAATCATGGTAAATATCCCGTTTTAAATGACTTTGGAGTTAAATAAGATCTCTTACTTTCCTAGGTCTGAAATAAATATGTTCTTATTATTATTAGGGTGTTATGCTACTAGAATGTAAATCCCTGAATATAAACGTTCATGTACATCTAAGAACAGCACGATTGTTACATTCGATCACGTAGAAATCACTAAGTTACTGCTTAAACATGATCTCGCGTAGATATTACAAGTAAACAAATTTTTCCTTGCGGCTTCGCACGCATTATTAACAAAGGAATCAACGTGAAGGTAAAATTCCCACATACCTATAGCTTGAAATACTCCTTGCTAGCTTTGTACGTAGTGCGCATAATCCGACCAAGGTGTGCTGTGACCCGTGACTTATCTCGGCTTGGAATTTATACCACCCCAACTCTTCCCGCGGGTCTCATAAGAGGCTTTACTCATACATCGACCGACAGACAGCAGCGCCTCCAGCAGAACAGATTCTGCACTAAATGCAATACAAAAACGCTTTATTGCACATCAAGACAGAAAAAAAACAGTAAAGAACAAAGATAAAGATGCACAATAGGCGGCCTTATGGCTAAGAGCGACTTCTTCCAGACAACCTTTGAATGGGCACGTAGCTATTGTATAGACGGTGGCGTATTAAAGTTTTACATTGATTATATTATACTATACACAACAATAAATACTTGTATATACGTATATGTAAATAAATAGGTACTAATTATAGACTACGATCCTCAACCCGCATGCCCAGCGTGGGGATTAGTGCATTACCCCCTAATGGTATGAGCCAATAAGGGACTTATAATGGTGTTCTAGAGGTTTTCTATTTATAATAAAAATTATATATTAAGGATTATTGTGTTAAGTATATCAGTCATCACCTGTACCTAGTACCATCATGTAACACAAGCTCTGCTTAGCTCAGGGTTAGATGATTCTGTGTGGATTGTTCAGCATTATTTATTATTATCATATCACTATAACATTATAAATGCGAAAATTTGGATGTTTGAATGAATGAATGAATGAACACTTTATTGTACCCAAAATAACACCTTATTTCTAAATCTTACATAATAACAGTACAATAGGCGGCATTATCGCTTAAAACGATTTCTTCCAGGCAACCAGGGATGGAGAAAAAGATATATTATACAAAGAGTTGGTAGAGTACAAACAAACAAACAGTAATAAAGGAGTAAAAAGAAAAAAAACAAAGAATACAAACTTAATACATTGCATGCAAAACAAAACTACTTAAATTAAAACCAACCTAAAAGAAAAACTACAAATTAGAATAACTGAACACAATAAGAAGGTACCACAGAAATAAAATTTCGATATTTTCTGATGGCTTGTTGTTTGTTACCTCTGTAACAACCGTCAGGACTCAGTCTGCCTGTTGTTCGCAAATATACGATTTAATATGTATTCGTAATTATTACAAGATCGGGGTTGGACTTAGCGGGAATTTTCCCATAGCTAATTGAAAATATCTGTCAGCGATTAAATCAAGTTTCACAGGTTTTACCGACCGTCCTACCTCTTTAAGCCAAAACTACTGAACAAATCGGGCTGAAATTACATTAAATGAAAAAAATTGCGGACAGGTGGCTCTAAGCCTGGAATAACGCATAGGCTACTGTTTCCGTAAATCAATATATCAGTGATCATTATTTTTGTTATGGGACAGTTCCTATAGTTTATAAATAATCTTGAACAATGCATACGAAGCCGCGGGCTGAAACTAGTTTATTATAAAGCGAGGCCTATCAAATAACAAAGTGCTTTATTTATTACGGGACTCTAGGACACGTTACAAAATACAAATTACATAAGTTAAACTTCCATGTATTTGTACGGAAGAGCAGGACATCCTGGCAAAAGTATACTAACATACTTAAATAAATAAAAATAAATAAAAAAGCCTTTTATTCCTTAACCTTAAACAACATTGATCAATCATTCTTATGAAAAAATTGTTAAATCTAATGTATGTCAAATATTATAGAAAATGTCAGTATGTAGATTTCATGATTAATGTTTATTAGTTTACTAGCTGCGCCCCGCGGCTTCGCCCCCGTGGAATTCTATGTGTCAAATAGTTTAAATGATAAAAAGTATCCTATGTTAGACTCCTGGCTCTAAGCTACCTCTCCACCAATCTTCAGCTAAATCTGTTCAGCCGTTCTCGAGTTATAAGTGTTGTAACAACACGACTTTTCTTTTATATATATAGATTTCTTTATTTAATAATGTATTTGAAAAGTTGTTTATTTTGATTGAATTTAATGCATATATTTAATAAGTAGTTAGGACCCCTCTCGGGTTCTGTCCAGTGTTTGCGGTCTTCTGCGACGCTTGTCCAATTTTGTGTTTTCACATATATTTTAATTTCATCTGACCATCTTGCTAGGGGTCTACCAATTCTTCTTTTGCCCTTAGGACCTTTCCATGAGGTGGCTAAATACTTAAAAGGATGTTCTAATAACTGTGTAGCATGTAAAGTAACATACTTTTATACTAATAAACAATTTTCAATTATCAAAAAAAAAACTAGTAAATATAGTGATCGCTTTGATTTTTTTTTATCCAGCCATGGACTGATAAAAGATGTTGTTGATGTAGCCTTCGCAACCTACATTTCTACAAGCAGTTACTAAAATAACGTACTTAATATAAAATGTATAAACTTCTGAAAATATTTCCAGCGAATACGACGAGCGAATAACTGTTCAATACATTTCGCGTCACAGGGAAAATCCGATCCGCTCGGGTTTTCCGACGTAATGGTCTGCTTTTGAAAGTTATTTTAAATACCAGTTACGGGTTTACAGAGGGAAGCTTTAGAAATAAAATGGAGGATGGTTATTTTTCTACTAAACCACGTCTGTACAAATAAACAAGATAATTAATTTGATGTGGCGCGGTGGGCGAAGGTCCGCTTGCGACGCAGGAGGTTGCGGGTTCGATTCCCGCCTCGGAACAATTGTGTGTACGATCTGCAAATATTTTTTCCGGGTGTTCTGGTCGTTTTCTATGTATAATAAAAAAATATCTATCTTTGTAATATATAATATTATGTATATCAGTTATCTAGTACCTACCCATAACACAAGCGCTGCTTACCATGGGGCTAGATAATGCTGTGTGAATTATTTATTTATTTATTATTAGGCTTAAATTTCAAATGTAAATATCTAGTTCTCTCTTGTTATAATTTGTTTCTTTTATTTATTTGTAATTTGAAGAATGTTGTATTGTATCAAAGAAGTTATATCTACGGTAATGACGTATTTTTGGTCTTGTAGTAACTTTAGGCTGGGGCTAAACGAGCGACATTTTTTGAGTTGTGATTTGCGTAATATTACTCAACACGGTCACGCAATATGGATTGTTATTCCTGAAAAAACGAATTATATTATTCTATATAACACGCCACCGTCTATACATGTTCTAACTCTTCGTGTCCATCCAACGGTTGCCTGGCAGAGATCGCTTTAAGCGATAAGGCCGCCCATTGTACAACACATTCTTTATTTGTCTTTTTCCTGTCCAGTGTATCTGTTTTTATGGTGTGAAATAAAGAATAATTGTATTGTAATGTGCGACTTTTAACTCAAAAAATGTCAATAGTTCCGGTCAAAAGCCTCAGCCTGATAATGGTTTAAGTATTTTTTTACTAATTTCTGCCGTCGTGTTATCGGCATAATAATAAGTATTATTATCTAAGCTGGGATATGTTCTAAATGTAAGCCTAATTACATCTTTATCGGTTCAGTAGTTTGGGAGATAAGTAACAAAAAAAACTCACTATTTATTTAAACAAAATTCACTATTTATTAACTACGCCTTTATAAGTAGGATGTGTTCACCGCAAAGGTTTTTGATTTTGACATTAGCTGCCTCTATAACCCCCAGTGATATTATTTGGACATTAGAAATATCCTTCCATCTAAAACAACCCAAAAAGCTTTTCCATAAGAAACCATATTGATCCGAAGCCATTCCTTTATCTTTAAACAAAACTGCTGAACGAAACACAAGACGTAGGCATGTCTCAGCACTGCTAAGGTTTCCACCAGTTTCTGGTCGATACCGTAGCGGCTTTCACGTTATTTTTACGTGAACGTGGTACGTTTGGTCGATAGTAACTATTTTACGTATGCTTTTATTACTGCTTGGTGGTTTTTTATCAGTCTCACTTATAGAGAAACTATAACGAACGTAATTTTTTTAAAACACTTTGAGTGCTGAAATCACACGGTATGTGTTTTCTACAAGTGACTAATATGCGTAAATCCACACGCAGCGGCTGAGAAAATATAGATCTTTGTGACTCAGCACAGTCGTAATATATTTCGAACGAAACGCATGTGCGGCGCAACACAACCGCTGTGTAGAGCGGCAGCACGAAATTTTTAGGTTAAAAAAAAGATCGCAGTCGTCGAAAAAAAATCGCAGTCAAAGTGTTAAGTATAAGTAAATGAGTAGTCTTTGCTTTCTCAATATGGGTAGGTACAAAATAAAACTAAGGATATTACAATGGTAATTAGCTAATGCAAAATAATTACTACTTCGATCGTTAGGTCGACATACTAGCTGTATTTTAACAAATTCTTAAATATGTGGGTAGATATTGCTTAATAATTTAACTAACATATCTTAATTTTTTATTTAAATGATTTGCTCTTAGATACATAAATGAATGAATGAACACTTTATTGTACTTAAAATAACATCTTATATCTAAATATTACATAATAACAGTACAATAGGCTGCCTTATCGCTTAAAGCGATTTCTTCCAGGCAACCAGGAACAGAGGGCATATTCTATCTGCCCTTTCCATGAGTAGACCGATATGTATCCTATCGTATGTACCTATAGTTCATAAACAAATAAATAACGAAATGTTTGTTATGTGATATCAAATGAACTAATGACAATTGATTTACAAGGAAAATTACAGCGAAATAGTAAAAGCAAATAAGAACTAGTGTATGTGGAACAGTTGGAAACAAAAATAATGAACATTAAACAGTTATACAAATATACAACATGCATCCTAGTCCGTAAAATACTAAATAATAAAATTCACACAAATTTAACATACACAAAAATAAGAGAAATAAGCAAACGTAGTTCACGTCGTGCCAGCTTTATCGTTCTTCCGAAAACTCGGCAAAAAAACGATACTATGTGAAGGCGCACAGCTTTACAATGATATGTTGTATGTTGTCATAAATAAATGTCTTATTCTATTCTATTTAAAAGGCTGTACGTACAGGACTGAACAACACTAATTATAATTGCAAAAGTTTGTATACCTCTTCACGGAATAGGTAACTATCTACCAAACAAATCATGCTAATATTTTGCATAAATGTAGTTCAGAACTTAAATAAGGGTTTCGTTAAAGAACAATTATTATAATGGTCAAGCTCTGTCCGTCCGTTCATAAATCCTATATCGATTCATCCGTTTGTAAGCTACTATGCTACAATCAGATCCACAATGTTGTGTGTATTTGATGATGATGGTGATGATTGTTAATGGCGATTGTGTCTGGATGGACACTTTTGTGCCAGTGTCAAGTAATTGAAAATAATTGAAAAATTAATGAGTTATCAAATTATGAAGATGGTTTGATATTTTCACAAGAGCCTAGTTCGTTATCTAGCAGTACCACGTGCAGGTTAGGCCGGCTTGGGAGACGAGATGTTGGACTCCAGTCAGAACCATGGGGGTGTAAGGGGTTACACCCCCATGGTTCTGACTGGTTTTACGTTTAAAAGACTTGTGTGTCTGTCAAAGGTAAAACACGCCTATTTTCACTTGCTAAAAACAATTAAAAGGATAGGGGTGTAAGGGTCCCAGCATCTCGTCTCCCAAGCTAACGCCATATTCCATTATTGTAATTACAACAAACTAGCTCAAAATTGAAGAGGCATCCCGGCCTTGTTTGCATTGGTTCGGATCGATGGTAGACGTCTGCGTAGGCATTTTCCTCTCGCCAATACTCTGTGGGTATATTTATACATACATAGATACACAAGATGCGCCCCGCGGCTTCGATCGAGTTTAAAAGGTTATGTATCGAACCTGAAAATTAATTTCTTACCCTAAAATAATCTATAAATGGTTTTATTTCGTTCATAAAGTCCATGATTATCGTACATAATATTTTAAAGCAACCCTTTAAGTATAGAATACTTGTACTAAGAGGTTTCGCTCATTCTCTCCCTCATCTTACCTTCAAATACTAGTCCACTGTTGGACAAAGCCCTCTCCCTGATAAGCGACTTATTTGTTTATTACGGGAACATGCCATAATTCCTACACTAAATGCAATTCTTGCATTTTCTAAGTCCCTTTCATATCTATCGAATTAGTGCTGTAAAAACTGAATTAACAGGAAATATGAAAAGTTACACGAAAGTATCGAAGGAAATTACTTTCTCTATATATAACTAATTATAGAATTACAGTCACCGATTGTTTGACTTCGCCAGGTAAGAATAAACGGTGGGCAATAACGTTGTATGAGTCAGCCCTTTTAGAAGAGGGAATTCAAGCTTTACTTCACTAAACATCCCCCTGATTGGAATAAAACTCACATAAGCACTCAAGTAAGGAAGGGAGGGATGCCTAAAGCTGCTTTGAGGACCCAAGATATCTAGGTTCCCAGTGAAACTAATTAATTAAGTGATTCTTACGAAATGAGAATTATTCTCTGATTATGGAACTGCTCTGGGAAACTAAACATTTGTCTATATTTTACCATTCGTAAGAACATTACATGCTCAAGTCTATACTCACCTTTAGGCGGTGGCCTAAGACAGGGTTCTTTCACATTTCCCACCACGTATCACCTACATATGTTCATGTTACCGTCGCGTGATCCACAAAACACAGTCGTCTAAAATAAAAACGTAGCAATTTGTTTCGATCTCTAAACGCACGCGCCGTTTTCCACCCCATCGTGTGATCGCAGCCGACCGTGATGCGCGCGCGTCGATCTGTGAAATTATTTGTGGACGAAAGATTTTCGACCAGTGGCCATGGTTCAACTGCGTCCACCAGTACTTCGAAATGTTAACACCGTAGTAAGGACCTAAGAAAATAATCTTTCTTTTCATAAGCGGAAGAATGTAGAAGATTTTGAACACCTGCGAGGTCCACTACTACTACAAAATGTTAACATTTCGTAGTAAGGACCTAAGAAAATAATCTTTCTCTTCATAAGTGGAAGAATGTAGAAGATTTTCAAGAGAACATTGTTATCCTCTCTACTAAAGGTTAGCAATAAGGCTTGATTTTAATCTCTGAAACGAATCAACTTAAAATTTACCTCAATTCGCGATATTTCGACTATTTGTATACATAGTTCAAAAAACCGAACATTAATAAATTAAGAACAATCGCGAGTAATTCACCTTTCAAAGAATAAAAAAATCGGATTTATCCGTCAGATTAGATCCAACACACATACACAGTAGAGTACGAATAACAACCCGTCGTTTGTACCTCGAGGGTTAATACAAAACTACGCAGATTATATTCAATGAACATGTTATTCCTACGTATAGATGGAGCTACTTGCAATAATAACTATATGAAACGTGGCGTATGCATGTGTTTCACTAACAACTGATAACCTATGCCTCACATTGGCTCCGCAATAACAATGTCTGATGATGATGCAATCATTTTCTTCATTTATCCGTCCAATTTATTCAACAGGCTTTTATCATAGCTACAAATATTTGAAGTATGTTACTCGAGCGTAGCACTCAATGACACCGTCTGTTTTTCCTAAGCAATAAGCATTTTCAGGAAAAGCGGGCCCTAATACCATATGAACCATACCCTATTCGCGTCTCATATGGCGTAAGTCGATTCTGTATAATTTGATTGTCTTGTAAAAACAAAAGACCTAAGTACTTCAAGTTCCTAAGTATGATGTACAATGTTTTTTTTTTTAAGTTTTGCAGGAAAAGTACGAATCCCTCGGTAATATTTTTGGGGGGTCACCTCGGACACATATTCCATACAATAGCGAAAGAATTTCCAAAAACTTCAGCTTGATCGAGGTCAAATTCCGTGATACCTATTGTAAGACATGACAGCTCTTAAACTCGATTTCGCGATTGAACCGGATCTACTTTATTAATATAGATATTATTGATTACACAGAGCTCATTCTCTGTATCATATATTGATCTTGTCGATGCAATGATGCAATTTCCTCCACTTTTCTCTGTCCAATACGGTCTTTTACTTCTTTATACGACATGACAGCGGCTTTCTCTTTAAAACATCAAAGTGCTTTATCTCCTTTAGACCTTCTCTTGGCACTTTAATCAAGGATTAACGTTATGTAGTAAAATGCACTTAACACTTTTAAAGCACTTAATTTAGTTTGTCTTATATTGAACGCGTTCAAATGCATTGGTTAAATTGGAATTGGCTAACTTGTTAAGTGTGCCATAATATATTTTCCATATATATTATTTTTAGTTAACCAAATATCTGTTGTGCACCAACTTATAACCTGTTAATATACGTAAGATAAGGTACGACCGGTGTCCTCTTGTACAAGCAAGGGGTTTGCTTAAAGGGGGGCCGCACCATGTATGAGTAATTTATGTAATTACACATTTATTTATAATATTTATATTTATTTATCTAGCTAACATTATTGTGGATTGAGAACCAAGGTTATCGTCATAGCTCAAAGAATTAGCAAGCTGAAGTGGCATTGGGCCGGCCATATCTCGCGAAGAACCGACGGCCGTTGGGGCAAACGTGTTCTTGAGTGGAGACCACGACTCGGCAAACGTAGTGTAGGACGCTCTCCGACCAGGTGGGATGACGACCTGCGAAAGACTGCAGGTAGATGCTGGATGCGGCAAGCTGAAGACAGGGCGCTATGGCGCTCATTGGGGGAGGCCTATGTCCAGCTGTGAACTGCTATAGGCTGATGAATCATCATTTAGGTTATTGTTGTGTTTTTGAGTGTAATTAACCACGAGAGTATTCAAAGTTTTAGCACATCAATTTAACAGCTTAGATCGAATGAAATTATAACTTTTCAACGATCCAATGAGTCATAGAGAGTGGGTTTTATTCTGATTCAACCGCTCATGAGTGCCTAATTAGAAAACAGAACTTATTTGGCATCTCATACAGGAAAACCCATTTTGTTGGCTTGTTTTTCGTCTCTGTTTAGTATAACAAAGCCATGATTCCTATTTTATGTACAATCACACAATGCTAAAGTTTGGATGACATAATTCATATTCATAATCCTTTATTTCTATAGGTTTACAAAATAAGCACAAGTCAAATATTATACTATAAACTTTATTATCAAATAAGAAATAAGGTGATTTTGATTTTCTGTTCACTTCCGTCCACAAGAGGAAGAAGTGAAATAGAAACCACTAACTAGCTAGTACAATATCTCTTATGTGTCTAATATATGGCCTATTTAAATCTAAAGATATTTAGATGGATGGATGTTTGTTTCCACTTAACGCCAGAACTACTGAACGGATCGGTCTGAAATTTTGCATAGTTACAGGTAGTTCTAGGCCTGGAATAAAACATAGGCATAAACAGGGCGCTGCCTTCAGCAGTTTATGGTACACAGGTTTACAGACAGCTAAGTAAAATAAAAATTAATGCTGGACAATTATACAGACAGCATCATCTAGAATCATTAGTCATTACTTACCAAATAAATTATACCTAGTAATATTTATAATCTAGCATTTTTTTTATTTCTACTCTTCATTATAACGCATCTAACCTTTTCCTTACTTTTGCAACATAAAAAGTCTTGATTATTTAATCGTTTTGTAGATACATAATATCTCCGGGCCGTTGATATATTTATGCTACGAAATAAGAGCTCTAGCTTAAATCATTTTGCAGATAACAATAGATAGGTACCGTCCGAAAAAACTTTCCATCGAGCACAATGTAGGATTTATCTTGCTACGACACAGCCAGAACAATCAAATGCACTGCCGTTGCTATGCTTTACCAACTACCACCTATTCTATGCCCCAACCAGTATACATACTTCTACGTAATATTTATTCTGCTACGAAATGACTCGCATTTCAAATTTCAACTCCGGCGCATCAAAACTACACTATTCTGTCATGAACACAACCCTTGTAGTAACTACTAAAGCATCTGCGCCTTGTAAAGCCTTACTAACTGTTTGATAATCTAGCTGTAGGAATGTGAGGCCGATAACAGCCGTGCTGGGCGGCCGGTCCGCCATTTTGTTTTATATAACTTACACGGCGCGGGCGTCGTCGTCGCGTCGCGGTCGTGTTCGATTTTCTAATGGATCGATTCATCAATTTTAAATGTCATGCGCCAATAAAGACCACGGCCTTTTTTTTCTACGCGCATTCGCCTAAATATTGCGATATGTAGATATTTCCAGAAAAAAGCAAGTCAAACTAAATTGAAGTCGTAAGCAACTTTGTTACAATATTACATTTTGTAACAGCTAAAGCAGTGTTCGAGGAAATGTTTCAGGGTTATAACTCGATGACAGTATTCATTGACGTTATCTAAGATACGAACTGCATTCGAGCAGTTGTATTTATAGTCGAGCGGAAACACCGCTATATGCTTAGCTACTCGGATATAACAAGACGTTTTGCATTTTATTAGAATTCATTGCAATCGTTTTGAATAAACATGGTCCTTATGAAGTTATGAGCAAGGTAAAGAAGATATAGTTTGGGACACATGACCTGTTTTCAAAAAGCCCTAATTTTTCGATTGCAATAATTTAGTGTTTTGAGAAAATGGCAGTATTTATATTTCCTACTGCGGTAACTATCTCCACCTTGACCTATGTAGGTAATTACATATATAAAAGAACCAGCATTACATAAACTTAGCTTGTTTTCTCGTCTAAAATAAAGATAGAATTGTATTATCATAGAAAATACACAGAATACACATTTGCAGATCGTACAAACATTTAAGAGAGAATAGGATAGTACGTACCCAAACAAAGTAATTTAACTAAACAGTAATATAATGAGACAATGTCTATTATTATAGACATATTGTCTCATTATTTTACTCATTTATTCTGCTTTTTATAAAAGGAAAAAGTACCTATTTTAAAAATTAAATAGCTTTGAAACGACATCCATTGTTTGATGTGTAAACAAAACAATGCTAAAATTAAAATTACCTACTTCCTGATTTACGAACACAATAATAACTTTTGAAAATGTAATTCTATTCAGGTTCGATTATTATTTTTACGAAAACTTCTTATTATTTTATGTATTAAATGGTGCAATAAAGTTTTTTTCTTATTCGCCCCAGCACACAAACATCCCCTACTAATCATGCCCCCAAGACTCCCTGTTATCTGAATTTCCTGATGTATCCAAGAGGTCGGAGGTCTAAAGGAAATAAAGCACTCTAAACGCTTGCATAGAACAATAAATAATGAGATATTTATTGAATTGCAAGAACCTGTCTCTCTCTATTTAGAACATTTCTTTATATCGAAAACAACGCGTATAAACGAAAGTCATTTAGAACGGGATATTTACCATGATTTGATTTTAGAGTTTTACCAATATTTCGGCACAGCTTCATGCGCCGTGATCACGGAATAACTCAATATTGGAAAAATCAAATCATGGTCAATATCCCGCTATTTATAAGTGACTTTTGTGTTATTTACTCGTATTAACCATGATCGTTTTGAAAGTTTTAACGCGTATAAAGCCGTAGACAGAACCTAATGAAGAACACCTATAGCAGAATTACCATGCAATTTAGGGCAGAAAAGACCACGTAGCGTCAGATAAAACCTATACGTCCCTGGCCGGTACTGCCGGTAGATGTCGCTACGAACGCCTCTGGCATTCTTATCGTGGAATTCCTTTGTTTGTTTCACCCTGCGTTGACGTGTTGTTTTTCATTATGATTCGACGGATAGGTAAGTGTGGATGTATAGGGTACCTTTACCTCACAAATGACATGTGGCAACATTTTTTTCTTGTAATGTTACTGTCTCAGAGTAATAAGACAGTTACCGTTTACCGTGCGGGGTTCTGTGCAAAAAATATGAGTGAACCAATACTTTCAAATATTGTGAAAGAGAATGTCACAAGTTTTGATGATCCATTACTAGCGTCTGTCTGTAGCTTCGCTCATGTTAGATTTAGATTTTGTCTGGATTAGACAATAATAGATACAAATATCGTAGGTATAAGTCGCGTAGGTAAAGATTGGTGATCCATTACTATCGTCTATGGTTTTGCTCACGTTTGATTTTGAATATTTCTAGATAAGACAAATATAGATGCAAATAACGTAGGTATAAGTTGCAGGGATAAAGATTGGGATTGTAAATGATTGGATTGTAATACCTCTCATGCTACCCCTCGCTTAGACACAGAATAACTATAGACAGGGTGTTCTCAAATTAGTGATCAATTCGATGGTTTTTGTTCACTTTAATCTTGTAAGGTCAAGTTAAGAAGAGAACAAGAAACGATATCTGAAACGTTTGGACTGGTCGTAATAGTGTGTTGTAAATGGGCTAAAAATAAATGTATTTCTTCTTCGCCTGATACGCAGGCTGTTGCTGGTTTGATTCCCACTACGGGACGAATGTTTGTACGATCTGTACATAAATTTGAAGTTAAATAAATTTGAGTTTAAGAATGCAATTGTACAACAAGACTTTCCTTTTATAACTTCCGATGTTATAATGGTGAATCGAACACGAATATACAAAATATTAACTTTTGTGCGTGTGAAATAAATGCTATTATATTCTATTACAACGAAGCGACGGGTAAAATGCAGGAGCTAAAAGTGCACAGTTACGCAACAAAGGTATTCAGGAAACCTAGCTAATCAAAGCTTAACGTGGTTTTAATGAAGCTGACCCCATTATCGTTAAATTGACGCGGTTAATTAACATACCCACCTACTAGTACGGAAGGCACAGTAGATAGTTGCCTCGAGCACCAGTAAACGTGATTGCCATAATTATGGATCGACGAGAATTGAGCTAATTTTACGAATATTCGAAAAACGGCGATTGCTATTGTAAAAATTGGGTTTTTTGTAGCAGTCCACTGCTGGACATAGGCCTCCCCCAATGAGCGCCATAGCGCCCTGTCTTCAGCTTGCCGCATCCAGCATCTACCTGCAGTCTTCCGTAGATCGTCATCCCATCTGGTCGGAGGGCGTTCTACACTACGTTTACCGAGTCGTGGTCTCCACTCAAGAACAATGTTTTTATCTAACCAATGTTTTCTCTCTGCTGGGTCACCCCAAAATTTTTCAAGACTCACGTTCGATTTGAGTCTGGCAATTTTCTTTCCAACGCCGGCAATTATTTTGTCTTTTTGTTTAGGTTACGTATTTTCAGCTTTCACCGGCGCTTTCGCATACGGTTTTTCAAAAAATTGAATTTGTTTATCCAGGTCTACTCGATAAAAAACTGTTGAATTAAACCGTCATTGATAACAAATACACGTCATTAGAACGGTTCCATAAATTTTTATTGAATACCAAAGAACACACTCTTTAAAGGTACCTTTTTAATATATAATACAAAAAATACAACATTTTCTTAAATTCCTGTCTTAGGTTTCATTAGTTACAAGGATCCATCTCGAGGCAATTTTCAGCTAAGTATCTGAATTAGCTGAAAATTGCCTCGAGATGCTTCGAGAAAAAATTTCTCGATTTCGCGGCCGTCATTTGCCTTGGTAGCACCAAGCCTTTTATAATCAGAGGCCACGTAATTAAAAAACTATGTCTGTGGTATAAAATTGCTCGTTCAGTAAATCCATCCATCTATAAGTACCTACTAAGCACATTTTATAAATGTGAAAGTGACTCGGTCTGTCTCTCATCAACCTAGTAACTAATCGGGTTATAGGCATTTTATTAAAAATTTGTTTAATTGTATAAAACGACCATATACCTATAAATCTTTAACTGGCTCAGGTCAGGACCGAGATGCGTGCAGGGAGACCTTTGCCCAGCAGTGAGCCACAAATGAAAACTATAAAATAGATAACGTTGAAACTACTAGTCCAATTGATCTACACAACATTAATTTAGAAATGTCTCTTTGGTGTTAATTATTTACTTTTAAGTGTTTTTAAGTCGTGTGCTTGTTACTATAGTTGGATAATTAAGTCTTAGCTATCAGAATAAATATATAAATAACATTTCAATTTTAACAAATTAAATATAGATTTATTCGTCTCAATATCCCAATGGATATAGGCTATGTGAAGTTAGATGAAATTAGGGTGTTACGAGATAGCGGAGTCTAAGTAAGGATCGAAATTGCAATGTAAGTGAAAATGTTCGTTCGGGCATCACAGCAAAGGCTTGTTTGTTCTTTTTAGAACTGATTTTTAAAGTTGTTAGGGGTCTAACCCCTAATTTCATCTGACGTTACATAGCCTATAGCCATTCAGACGAATCAATCGATATCTCATTTGTTAAAATCGGACTTTTTCATATTTATTTTGTTGCATTATTTTGAAAATTTGTAGTAGGAGTATAGGTCTTGGTATCTAGGTTATCTATAAGAGACACAATGGTACCCAAACAGGGCGTGGCAATAGGTACCGAGAGTGGAAGTGAGCCGGGTTTCTAGAAAATTCGAATAATTTGATCATTGACTAGTAGTTTCAGCGTTTCGTGTGAATATAAAAATCGGCTACAAACGCATAATACATACTGTGGGGTGCCAACCATATACCATTATAGCCGTCCTACGTTCGAAGTCGAGTAACCAACCTGACTTTGTGCTCGTTTTTACTGTTTTCGCAGAAAAATGTAGGAGGCTAAGGGATGCCAAGTGTAGCTGAGAACCATAAAGGAGTCCAGATCAGTACTTTGATATCTCATTTATCAAAATCGCTTACAGCTGTTTTGATGCTTCGAGTTATAGAATGTCCGCCATTTACATATGAATACTCTATAAAAATAAAACACGGCTTGCAGTAAAAAATGCCGCTTTATTATTTTAATTAAGTAGTCGTAACTTTAATTACTCTTTTCTTATTTTATGTATACAAATCTTTTTCCAATATCATAGATTTTCACTTCTTATATTCCTCGAAAATCGCAGCCGTGTTCATAGTAATAAAACAAAAGTTCATTTTGCCGACAGCTCTTTTTACTATTATTTTTACGCTATGAACTGTACATTTACGCTGCTCGAATTTCCAATTATCCATAATATAGTATTTAAAAACATCGTTTCATAATAATAACCTTACTTTCAACATTATTAACGAGGATAGATAATGGAGGTTTTGCACTGAGCAACATAACTATAGGGTTTTAAAAAAAAATATATAATTTTATTAAGTTACGGACCATTAGAAGACTTTTCTAATTTATCTGGACATTTTGTGGAGGGTAGGTATATGTACGGACTCTCTGGTTAACTCCCTTATCTAAGAAATATTAACTACATTATACTAATGAACTTCAAGTTTACCACTTCAATACAATACAATAATTTTGACGACCGATGTGGCGCGGTGGGCGAAGGTCCGCCTGCGGCGCAGGAGGTTGCGGGTTCGATTCCCGCCTCTGAAAAATTTTATGTACGATCTGCAGATATTTGTTCCGGGTGTTCTGGTCGTTTTATATGTATAGATAAATATCTATCTTTGTAATGTATTATGTATATCAGTTATCTAGTACCCATAACGCAAGCTCTGCTCACCATGGGCTAGATAATGCTGTGTGAATTGTCCAGCATTATTATTATTATTATTATACTTTATTGTACACTTGATACTGATCATTACAAAAAAAGATATTACATGCGACAAGTACAATGTACATAATTATGTGATAAATCCAGGCAACCTGGAAGAGACAAAGGCTTTGAAGCCAAAAACCCGCCCATTGTCATTCTCTTCCAGACAACCTTTGCATGGAAAGAATTATGTGAATTCAAGAATGGCAGGGTACTTCAGTAGGTAGTACTTATTTTGGCTTGGTAGATTGACTTAGGGATGCGAGCCATAGGGAATAGTTAGAACTACCCCCTATGGCCCGCGGCTTCGCGCGCTTTTTGTGTGATAAAGGGTGGCCTATAATTTAATCAAAATCTAGAACTAAATCTATATGATTCAGCTTGATCTCTTCAGTAGTTTATAGCGTGAAAATGTAAGAAAAATACCTACATCCATCCAACCTTTCGCATTCACTATATTAGTGCGATTAGTGGATCAAGGCATTCACTGCGTCAGCGGTAAGGCCCCAGGGAACCGCCCGCCGCGTCACGATGCCGTACGTAAGTGCGTTGTGCGCACCCAAAGTGTTAATTCATATAAGCTACCTTTATCTCGGAAAACGCGTGCGAAGGCGCGGGCAGGAGCTAGTTCAGAATAAATGTAACTTTTAGTTCACTCATGAAAGATTACATTACATAAGCCATAGACAAGTCTAATAAAAATGCAAGGGATTCAGTAATAAAACTACACCCATAACAGTTTCCTAAGCAATAAAGCTTGGCACTTCATAAGCGAACTCGTACCTAATACTAATATTTTTTTGCCTTTAGTTACTCGGTGTTGACATTCTTTATAACTATTCTAGCTTCCGCATGCGGCTTCGCACGCGCTTTTCGAGTACCCTAAGTCCGGCCCATTGATATTATTTACCTTCTTCTTCAGCCGTTTTGGTCCAGACAGAGTTAATTTTGCTTTTATAATATTCAATGGAGTTACATCTATTACGCACACATGTCTTCCTTTCAAAGTCTTTTCCCACAAACCTTACCAAATTATTTAACAAAACTGAAAAAAAAAAGAAACAGGATACTGAACTCTTATGTCAAAAAAAACACATAATTCTGCCTTATATTCTTTCCTATTCTACTTCTCTGAGAAATTTTCCTCAGGGGGAAAACTGAACCAGACAAATCACAATATTTTACCTAGATTTTTATTTTATCATTGTTCGTTTTGTTCAACTGTGTTTCATTATCGTTTGTGTTCCTAGTTTACTGTGTAATCTTGTTGTATTTTTGTTTGTGTGTGTCTCAAGTCGCAAATAAATAAATAATAAAGACTTATCTATCACAATATTCGGCTATTCAACTTCTCCCCTCAAGAGAAGAATGAACCTTTGGTTTAGACAAGCCATTTTTAACACTGCCACTGCCTCCGTTATACGACCGACGCGCGACGACGCTACAAGTAACGGTCTTGATCCGCCTCCATCCATCGACTCCCTGCGACCGCTACAAAGTCGTCGGTCCTTCATCCAGAGTGTATCCCATCCATCACACCGTTTCTCTTTAAATCAAATTTCGGATGTACTCTATATATCTACCTACAATACAATTACAATACTACATAATTGCGGGAGGCCTATGTTCAGCAGTGGACTGCTATAGGCTGATGATGATGATGACCTACAATACAAAACTATTGTACACCAGGATACAGATCTTTACAAAAAAGACATTACATTCGACTAGTATAGCGCTTAGAAGCGATCACTTCCAGACAACCTTTGGGTGGAAACTTATCTTTCGTACGCTAGAATAAGTATGAACATAACATATGAATACTTACTTAAAAACGAAAAAAAAAATTTACAAACTCTTAATTAAAACAAATAAAATAAATAAATACATAGTAAGTAAGTACCGCTATTCTGACAGGAAAAAACTCCTACACATGAGCTTTAAAAACTGGTAATAATACTGTTTTTCTAATCGCTTAACTATCGGTTAAAAGAATATGATAATTAGATTTGATCCTAAGATTTGATCTGTTATTGAGAGCGAGCAAAGTGTTATTTCGTCTAATGCCCACGTATCTTCACATATTTGCAGACAACCTTGGACTTTGATTATCTTTATCAAATGAAATGACGCTCGTTGTTTGAACAATGGACGTGCTCAACCACTGTTCAACTGACTTGGATAGAGTCCACTATTGTGTTTAATATTGTAATTTAATGCAGTACATAGTTATTGAAAATTAAGTAGTTGTTGGAGCAGGATTGTTTGTTCGTTCGTAGTAGTTAGACTTCGAAGTAGACTCGACTCGGAAAACGTAGTGTGGGACGCTCTCCGGCCAGGTGGGATGACGACCTGCGAAAGATTGCAGACAGATGCTGGATGTGTCAAGCTGTTCTGTTAAACAGCAGAATTATAGATTTCAGGTTAAAAAAACAAGACAATTTTTATTTATTACTTACCTTTTGAAATAATGTATTTGAAATAAGATATATTGTGTACTGGAGAAGGATATAGGACATAAGTTTGTGTTATATATTATTATTAATGAAAAAAGAATAATGGCGAGCCAAGCGAAGCAAAAGTTGGTAAACCAAAAACTTATAAAAGCTCACCAAAAAAGAGCTTCAAGATATTTACTCCTCAAGTCAAAAGTGCTAAAGGGTTCGCTGAATTACGTAGTATGTAGTTTTTATGAGTACTAAGCCGAAAGGGGCTGATTCTGGACCACGAGGGGATCAACTTTTCTTCTACGTTTTTTTTTATTTCGATCTGTTTGTAAAAAATATTATGCTAATCGCTTGACAACAACACTTGTTTTACTGAAAAACAAGCAAAAACATTTGTGAAATATTTTATAATTTGTAATAAAAATAATGCAAAGAGTGCGAGGAACGAAAATAAACGATATTTTTCAAAAATATTCGTAAGAAATCGTTATTGACAAATCGGAACAACTTGTGAATAAAGATTTGTTTTGGGGTCACCTCCTTCCGGCTTAGTGGATCACCCTGTAGATCAGAAATAATACATAGATGCACAGGCATTTTTATAGCGGAAAATCGAAAAAGTAGCTGAAAAGGCGCTCATAAGAGCTAGTATGATAGTATATATAATATAAGCAATAGTTTTGATGGATGTACCACTCCTTCACGTCAAAACTTCTGCAAGGAAAGGAAATCGGTTACTTTATAAGCTACTCCGTCTGCTAAAGCTAGCTTTTATGTTACCTAACTGTTGGTTTGTGGGGGACAAATCTTGCAACTGAATGTAAGACCAGTTATGCTCAACCCTTACTACGACTTTAAGCTTGAAAAGACTAATCCAACGAACTCTTGCAACTCTCTCCTTAACCGATTGTGCTGAAATTTGCCATTCTTTACATATGTAAATTCAGCAATAATGCAATGTTATGGCATCGAGCTGGTCTGATGATGGAGATAGAAGGTTTTTAATATGTGTGGGATAACTCTTGCCACTTAATTTTAGACCAGTTACGCTCAACCCTTGAGCTCAAACTTGGCATGATTAGGTGAATTCGGTGATAGTGCAATGTCATAGAACTGTTGAGCTGGTTTGATGGAGACAGAAGGTAGCCATAGGAACTCCTAAACGAAACAACTTAACCCCCCGTCGAGTTTGGGTTCGTTGGATTTATCTTCAGCACCTAGTCTCTTTACATTTAAGCGGAAACTTAAATCGCGGCTCGTCGAGAAGGCGTTCTACAGTGTAGGCGACTATGTTAAAAACAAAATAGTTAATTATTTATTATTTCTTTGTAAGAATTATTATCTGACGTGTACTATTGTTACCGATAAATTGATTGTTCTGATTATTCTTCACAAGCACTTAGGTCCAAGATTATAAAATCTTGTTTTTAAAAGGCAAAAATCACTATAAAAATATTTTCATCAGAATCAGTTCCCATGGTATAGAAATAACCTTAAATCGTTAAAATAGAAACTACGCGTGCGAAGCTACGGAAAGAAACTAGTATAATATAACTTCGAAAGTTTGGATGTTTGTTCACGACAAAACGGATGGGGTGAAATTTTGCATACAGGTAGATCCAGGCCCGGAATAAAACATAGGCTATCTTTTATCCCATAAATCAGTTCCCATGGTATAGAAATAACCGTAAAACGTTTTCATAGAAATAACGCATGCGAAGCCGCGTACAAAACCTAGTATTCCATAATCCAAACACCCTGTCCCTAAAGCTTGCAGTCAATATAGACAAACGTGACGTAGGTTCGGGATCGACACGTGTTTCAAATTGCGTATCTCTATTTAAGGAGCCCTTACAATTGCGCCCCTTTGTAAAGCCCCTTCTATCCATGCTGTCTGATTTTATTTTGAAAACAATCCCTTTTTAGTGTCTTAAAGGGTTAGAATAAAGAATTATTTGATTTAATATTTTGCCATAAGTTTAAACGTTCAATGGTTTACTACGTCATTTTAACACACTTACACTTTGACTGCGATTTTTTTTCGACGACTGCGATCTTTTTTTTTAACCTAAAAAATTCGTGCTGCCGCTCTACACAGAGCGGTTGTGTTGCGCCGCACATGCGTTTCGTTCGAAAAATATTACGGCTGTGCTGAGTCACAAAGATCTGTATTTTCTCAGCCGCTGCGCTAGTGTGGATTTACGCATATTAGTCACTTGTAGAAAACACATACCGTGTCATTTCAGCAATCAAAGTGTTAAGAGCCTTTATTCCTAAAATGCGCAGAAACAGTACTTTTCAAACCCGTTTATATCATGAACCACTTATCTTATAGTATATGTTATTTACTAATAATTTTAGGAAATTTTAGTGTCCAACGAGTTTGACTATAAAATATTTCGATTAATATAGTATGTACGCGTTCTATCAAGATAACTTGTGAGAGGTTTTCATAATTTCCCTTTCAGCATCAGTTTCGAAGCTCAAAATAATAGAAAATACTGACATATCTAATTAAGAAAAAAATATAACCTACTGATGAGATCCTTGGCTAAAAAGTTACTTAGATAGATGTTTGGTTTTGGTATCCTACTATGAGAAATTAAAATTAAAAAAATGTGAAATATTACGAATATTTCACATTTTTAAATGATGTTTTTACCGATATACCTTATTTAATTTAATATAATAATAGCCTACCAATAAAGTGGAGCATCTTTTTTAAAATCATACATTTAAATTTTTTATGATTTTGTTGCTATTATTTTTCTATAAATATTTAATAAGCGACGTGACCACACTCTAGAAAGCCTCGCGGCGGACTGATTTTCGCGCAGCGTTTTATAGTAGTTTTAAAATATTTATAGAAAAATAATAGCAACAAAATCATAAAAATTTTAAATGTATGATTTTAAAAAAGATGCTTCACTTTATTGGTAGGCTATTATTATATTAAATTAAATAAGGTATATCGGTAAAAACATCATTTAAAAATATGAAATATTCGTAATATTTCACATTTTTTTAATTTTAATTTCTCATAGTAGGATACCAAAACCAAACATCTTTCTAAGTAACTTTTTAGCCAAGGATCTCATCAGTAGGTTATATTTTTTTTTTAATTAGATATGTCAGTATTTTCTATTATTTTGAGCTTCGAAACTGATGCTGAAAGGGAAATTATGAAAACCTCTCACAAGTTATCTTGATAGAACGCGTACATACTATATTAATCGAAATATTTTATAGTCAAACTCGTTGGACACTAAAATTTCCTAAAATTATTAGTAAATAACATATACTATAAGATAAGTGGTTCATGATATAAACTGGTTTGAAAAGTACTGTTTCTGCGCATTTTAGGAATAAAGGCTCTTAAAAGAAAAGTAAGTATACAAATATTACAAAGTAATATGTAATTAGCATGTCCCACAACGTCACCACTAGCATTTATTTTGATATATTCGTGTATATTTATATATGTGTAATAGGATTATTTTCGTTTCTATTAGTTTTAGCACCTGCAAGCCTTTGATTTTATCTTTAAGCTTTGGTTGCCTGGAATAAATCGCTTTAAGCGGTCAGACCGCTAATTCGTGTAGGTACATTTTTACAAAATTGTTTTATATATTAATTTCATGAATAAAGGTTAAAATAAGGTAGCGGGTTCGATTCCCGCCTCAGAACAATTGTGTGTACGATCTGCAGATATTTGTTCCGGGTGTTCTGGTCGTTTTCTATGTATAATAAAAAATATCTATCTATGTAATGTATTGTATTATGTATATCAGTTATCTAGTACCCATAACACAAGCTCTGCTTACCATGGGGCTAGATATGGCTGTGTGAATTGGCCAGCATTATTTATTTATGTAAATATTAACCATAAAAAATACAAAATCAAAGTAAAATACTGACCATTTTACTTTGATTTTGTATCTTTTATGGTCTTTTGTCCTCCTAGGCATTCGTTTAGAGCCTGCGACCGTCAAAGATGAACTTTCATAGTAATCATGGATTCATTACACGATGACCTAATTTCACCTTCATTTTACGAAACTTTAAGTCGTCTAGCCATAGCCATTATAAGAAGTGTTTGGCGGTGGAAGTTCTTGATTTTTTATACTATCCCGAATAAAATATAAAAAATATAACTTTATACAGTAACGAATTTTTGGTGCAAATTCAGCAACATAGCAAGCCAATATCTGCCAAAGCCACTATAACCCAAACATGCTATCATCGATGACCGTACGCTGACAAGCTTTGATAAAATGACGAAGGTCTGGCCGCAGGCTCTTAGGCCATTCTGAAGGAGGTATCAGTCGCATATCCTTTTGTGTAACAAACTCTACGATAACTACTCGACATAGAGATCGCTTTGGTTCAAACTAAGGTCAAGTGCCGTAAAAAACGTAAAACCGTAGATATCACGTGTTGAAAATATCGAGCACACGTAGGCGGCATGACGTATGTCCACCTACGTCGTTTTAAAGTGCCGCATAACTACAGTCTACACGATTTCTGATATGACTATAGCGAGACATTTTATTGTTTTTAACAGACATTAAAGTACAAAATTAGCAAGCTGAAGTGGCAGTGGGCCGGCCATATTTCGCGAAGAACCGATGGCCGCTGGGGCAAACGTGTTCTCGAGTGGAGACTACGACTCGGTAAACGTAGTGTAGGATACCCTCCGGCCAGGTGGGATGACGACCTGCGAAAGACTGCAGGTAGATGCTGGATGCGGCAAGCTGAAGACAGGGCGCTATGGCGCTCATTGGGGGAGGCCTATGTCCAGCAGTGGACTGCTATAGGCTGATGATGATGATAACTACAGACATTTTATTGTTTTTAACAGACATAGAAATACAAATGAGGAGGTTCTATGTATGTTCGGCTTTATGATTGCTTTGTATTTGTTCGTCGATTTCTCTGTCTTTGGAAAATTATTTCGCTATTGTATAACGTCAAACATCAAAGTGCTTTATATCCTTTAGACCTTAACACGTCACACTCTTGGACACGTCACAAATTTCAAATTGCATTATTAAAACTATCGAATAAAGTGATCACTTTGATTTTTTGTTCACTAAAATTTTTGAGGTAAATTAAAGTAGCCAGCAAGAAACCTTTAAAAATTGTTAAATTGTTAGTTTTTGAGTCGGAGTAAAACTAACAATTTAGTCGTTCCAAGCAGGTTTATCGTCGACATAATCTGATATTTTGTAATAAGCCTTTTTACAAAGGATATTTTTGACAATTCGTTTAAATTTATGTATTAATAATTTTTGCAACTCACTTGGAGTTTTGTTGTAGAAGCGTATACATGAAAATTCTATGTTTTATGTTTTAGGAATTTAGCACACCCTGTTTATATAAAGCGCAATTCACAATACATACAAGAAAACTCTTATATAGATTAACTCTTTATCATATCACAACACAAAATACAATAAGTGCGACATGCTGAGAATCAAGAATGACCTTGTTTACTGTAGAGAGCCAGAGATACGTACTTGTAATCTTTAACATGTTAAGTATTCGCTCAGAACTTCATCTAGTCTCAGATCGTGAGATCCCGTAGATTTTCCCCCGCCTGACTGTACTTGCTAAAGAAAATTACCAAATTAGAAATTCCATGAATGTAGCTCCTCGGGTTTTCACCAACAGGCACGGTTCGTAACCACTTAACGGAAGAAATTCATTAATCACATTTATACCTGAAATAATTTAGTACACATATATGTCACGCAATAATACTAAAACTATGAGAGGAGATTAATAAAAACAACCAAAATACAATTATGTCCTGGACTCGTAGTGGTGCTATGACTAATTTTAACCGGGTTCCATTCCCTCCACGCGACAATGTTTGTACGATCTACTTATATTTATTTCTGGTGTTCAGTTTTGTTTTCTATGCATAATAAAATATATAATCAATGTAATTTATTGTATAACTATAGCTTTTTTGTTATTAGGTATATATCTCGTACCCTAAACACAAGCTCTACATATTTTAGTGAATTGTCCAGCCTTAATCTATACTAATATTATACAGAGGAAAGATATGATTTATTATATTATTGAGACCTATACAAGAATATTTCTATTTGATACTAATTGCTTATTTCTTATTTGATAATAATTTATAGCATAAAATATGATTTGTCTAAGTGCATAATTTGTAAGCCTAAATTTAAAAGCATAAAGTATTTTGTATTTTAGTATTGTCATACAATAGTGACACGACTGTTCTATTAATAGAAGAGAGATGAGCTACGGTCTGTCCTAGAAAAGGCTTTTTAAGAGCTCTTCTTCTACGTTAGGAAGGAGGCCGAGCCCCTAGAGAGCCCTTAAGGGCTGAGCCCAAAAAAGAAACTCGTGATTTATCTAGGAGACTAGATTTACATACCTAAATAAAGTACCTACTTTAGTCATCATTATCGCCTATAATAGTCCACTGGTCGACATAAGCCCACTCTAATGAGCGCCATAGCGTCCCGTATTCAGTTTGACGCATCCAGCATCTGCCTACAGTATTTCGCAGGTCGTCATCCCTATTATATTATTACCTAAAGGTAAAATATCGTTTGGTGGTAATAGGTAGGTACCTATTCTCCGAGCTTAGGGCTCTTTTCCTTTCAAGCTTTTTTATCATGTTTAAATTTTCTCTGTATTTTCACTGTGGTCGTTATGGTCGCGGCGTAAGAATCGACCCCAATAACAGCCCATCATGGATGTCGTAAGAACCGACTAGGGCAACCTACTAGACAAAAGGCAGCTTCCTTGTATTTTTAACACCTCCACTGCGATCACCAAGCGGCCTGCCAAGCATAGTGTATATGGCAAAATTCCCTTTGTTTATGCGAGGCAATATGAGGAATAAGAATTTAGAACAGGAACAATAAATAGCATATGCAAAGAAGGGAAAGTCGCAGGTTCAAGTCCCGCCGAAATCTGAGCAATGCTGAGCCGGTAGCCCATTTGTGTCCTCGAAGGTAAAATTAGGTCATTCCTACTTTACGAGTATATTGCTTGATATTTTGAAACGCAAATAAATATTTTCTATGCTATTATATTCTAAATGGAACATTATTGGGACATTATTTAATCTCTAAGCACTATAATCACAAAAGCTTTGGCATATGCAAACGTTAAAAAACATGCTTTAAATGAAACCGAAGAAATTATAGATATTTTGAATAAATAAATAAAAACCATTTATTGCCCAAAAATAAAAATAAATTACTTAGCAAGGGAGTATCAGCAGCTTCTGGGAAAAAAAAAACGTAACCGATATGAATACGTTTCATTACCTTCAGCAATGAATTTACTTTAGTTACGATCATGAAGACAAAATACAAATACAAAATACAAAAAATTTATTTACCAAAAGTTTACAAACCACCTTAACCTAATTGATGTACATATTCTTACATTTTAGAGTTGATTGATTGAGGTGTTGCAGTTAACAGTGACCCCCGCACTAGGCTAGGCCTGTTTCGCGGGGTATCAAAACATTTTCTGTTTGCTGGTAAGGTAAGGAAGTGCACTAACAAAAACTTTAGTAACAATAGAATAAAACTAAAGCTAAATAAAACAATTAAAGCGAGTGCCAATGGCCATACATGTGACCTGTAACCAAAAATAATCAATAAATGAGCTATGAACTTAGTATTAACTACATGAATCTACTAAAGAACAAGAAAAAAGACATGAATCTTTTGTAATATAATGGGATGGCAGAGTAGTGTCCTTTGCTGAATAACGTTGCACAGTTATCGCAATATTTCGCATAATCCTATCATCAATACAATACAGATACGCCATATTGCATATCGAGATAGCAAAAATCAGAATAGAACAAACACAGAAAGAAAAAACAGAAAAGAACAGATACAGATACACAATGGGCGCCCTTATCGCTAAGAACAATAAGGCCGCCCATTTCTTCCAGGCAACCTTTGGATGTACACGTTACATCATACATGCAACAATAACAACACAGTCTAAAAATCCAGTAAACAAGCTTCTATATCATTCTATAGCTTCTACGAGTATATCGTACTTAAACGTGTCAAAGCCAAAGCTATGTTTGTCTCATTATTTAAAACATATTTAACCTCCTTCCTACAGAGCATAGGTACTAGATATGTGACCTACGGATGTTGTGTATATGTGGAACCGCGTTAATATCTACATGGAGGGGCACAGTGAAAAAGGCACGCGATTTGATGCAGTATTATGGATAACTTATGGTCCAAAATATCGCTAGCAAGATTCTTTCACGTGATAATATCCTAATACCTACGTGTCAAAGTTATATGTCCTAACATGACCTCTTAAAGAGCATACCATCTGTAGGTAAAGTTCCCTATTTAAGGTTTAAAGGAAATAAAGCGATGTCCCAACCAAGACTCTACTGGATCCTTTGGACTATAATGACAGAAGCATTAATTGGTAACCCTCTCACAGAATATGTAATAGTGTCATTCAGTAGCATGCAGGTTCAAACCCGTGAACATAAAAATATTGATTTTAGTTTACATTATGGACATTATAGTCCAAAGGATCCGGTCTTTGTTTCCCAACACAAGATGCGTTGAAACAAAGACTACTACGTCTACAGATGCAGTAAGCCAGCTTCTACAACGTGTCAAAGTTAATCTTCCAACATAACTTCACTTCTTACAGAGCACACCATCTATGTACCTTAGCGATGCATATTATTATGTAGAATACAGTGCAAAAGACATGCTATGGTGAACATGATACCTAGAGTCTTTGTTTCTCGATATCCCAACATTATAGCCAACAGATTCAGTAGGTGTACAAGCTTCTATCACATGATGTCCTAAAACGTGTCAAAGCTATGCCTCATACATAACATAACCTCTTACAGAGCAGTATCTATATGTAGAAGAGATAACGCACAGTGCATTGCAAACAGTAGGTAAGGTTAGACCGGATGTTTGGTAAACGTGATTCGCAATGGCTATAACAAACTGTGTTAGACTTGTTTTCTTTGCCCTCGATCCGCGAACATCAAATTGGCAATTAACAAACCTTGTTATTTGCAAACGGATTTAGTTCCATATTATATTATTTATAACTTCAACATAACCCACATAACTCCACTGTATGACAAAAGATTCTTTCATTTTCTATGTAGGTAATATTAATAACTAATTTAAAGTTTTTAAATTCAATTCCATATAACTACGTGATACGGCTTCAAATTACTTTCTATACATAACCGAAAAATAACTCGAAAACAAACTAAACCTCGAGCGTAGTCTCCATAAAACGATAACCCATCTAAATACCAAAACATTCTCAAAACAAGTCAACAAATTTGCCTGAGAAACTGCTTTGAAAGTCAATAAGGTTTTAAATTCAAGTTTAATATTCATTCGATTCAAGCCGTGCCACAATCACATCTGCAAACCGTTGAATACGTTCTATAACCTATAGCAATCGTATAAACTGTAGCATGAAATCTCCCTTACTGTGCAACTGCAATGTCTACTGTGATGGAACGTAGCCGAGCCAAGTTAATAATAATAAACGAGAGAAAAAACCGCTCTCGACTGAGGGGCTGCGTCTTCCGTCGATAATGTAAATAGAACGAGGCAGTCAAAACGGCGAATGTGCGACCACGTATTCAACAGTTTTAAACCCCAATTACTCCGCAAATACACCCCGGAACCCCGACTTTTTGCCATATTACGCAAGACAAATTACCAAGCTAACATAAGATGCTTAAAAACCAGGTTTAAATGCCTCGGAAATGGCTAAAAACCGAGGTAATTAACTCTGTATGGCGCGCACATTCGCTGTGTTGCAATCGCATTGCGTGTCGCTCGGGCGTGCTCGGGCGTTTCCGCCGGGCGCTCGGCTAACGGCTCTTTTCCCGCGCGGTGCGCTGGCGCAGACTTTCGCTACAAAAATAAACGCTCCTTGGCAGAGAATCAAGGCGACAGGCGAGCCTTCGGACTAATAACATTATATTCAAACAGTTTTATGGGCGACGTTTTGCATCTCTACTTTATGGCCGGCTTTCTCTTGAATTTACGAATTCATTTCAAACAACAGAGCTCTTTTATCTCTACTTCCAAATAATCAGAGCGGATAGAACCAGTTTCCCTACAAAATGACGAATGGCCTTCATCGCAGTTCCTTTTAGGATGTAAATATCTGTAGGTTCTTATCTCGAAACGATTGTTGACTTGAGCTAGCACCTGTGGGCTAGTAATATACATATTTTTAAAGTTTACTCTATTACTGTCCGCAACTTGAGAATCTTCGTAGTAATCACCCGGACAAAAGAATAGGCATATCATGGTAGGTTAGGTAAGCACAATCTCTACCAAGTTTATTGGATTCGCTCTCTTAGTTTCGCAGTTCTAGTACCATCCGTTTCTTTCAGGATTTAATAACCTTTTTTCGCTCCTACAAGCTGACTCAATCTAGTATATTATTATGTAGAAACTTGGAAGAGATTCTTTCTGAATCCCGGCGAGCTAAGTGCTCTTAAGGCTTTATTGAAATCTGTTGAATAAAATATTACAGTTTCTTAGGTCCTGAGTATCAACGTGTTGTGTAATGTATTAGAGAAGAATATACCTTAAGTCCTTATATAATAAAGGCGAAACTCATAGTATATATGGGAAACTAAAAACTTTTGAACGCTAAAACTACTGACTAATATGTAATTTGAAAATAATCGCGAATTAATCGTTAGATTTTCGTGGCAGTTCCCCAAAGAGAATGACTAGGCAAAAAATTAGATTTTCCCTTCCTTTGGGGTAGTGAAACCAGGAACATCTTTTAAACCGGGTTCAAACTCCACTTAGTAGGTGTATCGTCTTTTTAAACTAGCTTTATCTTGTCCACAGTTATCTTTGCCAATAAAACTACTAGTTTCCAAGGATAAACCCAATCTAGGCGTGCCTAGATTAAACCCTGTTAATTGAATTAAGCTCCGGCGCTGGGTCATTGAGCTTAATCTTGTTATTGTTGGTAGATAATTCAAGTAGGAGTGATAGAGTCGGGCTGTTTAATAATATATTAGGAGTAGGAAGGCACTAGTAGTAGGAGTAGAGCTAAGCTAGGTTCATATTTAGCTCTCACATCGTCCTCGTAATGGTGATAAAGCACTTGGTAAAAGCGAATAAGGCCGCTATTTTTCCTCGAAATATATCAGTAGGTATAGTTCTCCTCAAAAATCGCATTGTCATATTACAAAGGTATCGGTGCAAAATCGTCATGTAAGAATGAAAAAACACTAGATAGTGCGCGCTGTGCTATTTGCACGAAGAAATTGAAGAGATGATTTCAAGTTTGATACCTACCTACTTTCGACGCGCATCCCTCCTCCATCTGTAAGGTTTTTCATCTCTTGTAAATTGCTGAAATGTATCATCCAGTGACGAAACTAGGATGACTGTCCAAGATTTCGGCTACGGCGATTGTGTGCCTGGTCCGGCGTTTTTAACTTGGACGTAGGGCTACAACCATGAGGATGTTCGTTTACTACCCTTTTGTGCGCTCTATCGTGGCTAGTATACTTTTTTAGATTATTTTTTATATTTTTCCTCGATTCCTGAACTACCCAATTTTGGTCCTTATTTTTTGTTACGCTCTGTATAGTAGGTTAGGTACTAATCTCTTGTGTAGATTTTATGCAAAGGTGTGCGTGAAAAGGTGCCCTGTAGAATCTTAGTGCACGTTCGTAAGGGTTAGAGCCATATCATTCGAACCCCATCTGGAAAAGCCATTATTAGCCATTATTTAGCCCTAGCATTAGAAAATAATACCATTCCATTATTTACAATTCTTTTTTTGACGACCGATGTGGCGCAGTGGGCGAAGGTCCGCCTGCGACGCAGGAGGTTGCGGGTTCGATTCCCGCCTCGGAACAATTGTGTGTACGATCTGCAGATATTTGTTCCGGGTGTTCTGGTCGTTTTCTATGTATAATAAAAAAATATCTATCTATGTAATGTATTGTATTATGTATATCAGTTATCTAGTACCCATAACACAAGCTCTGCTTACCATGGGGCTAGATAATGCTGTGTGAATTTGTCCAGCATTATTTATTTATTTATTTTTGCATTTCTCACACAGTACACCTAGCCCCAGATTAAGTAGAGCTTGTGTTATCCAACCAGATGACAGATTTACCACTTGTCAACACAATAAAAAGGAGATCTTGCATGAAGTAGATGCAGATGGAAACTTATCAAATTATAGTCACATACGCTCTGAGGGAACTACGAAAGGCACATCTGAAAAGTGTTATTGAATTATATTTTTCTGCTGAAATCTAATTAGAGAGTTTTCTAGAAACCCGGCTTACTTCCACTCTCAGTCTGCCACGCCCAGCTTGGGTACCATTGTGTCTCTTATTTAGATACTAAGAAGACCTACAAATGATGCAGTAAAATAAATATGAATATGAGGTGTCGAAGGTCTTGTCTGCATTCTAGAACTTCGTCAATGTCAAGTAAAAAGGTGTCTCAAGAACTCTAGAAGACACATAGGTTATAGTACCTTTTACGTATGAGTATACCTATTCACTTTTATCTCGCAGAGACACTTCTTACAAAATAAAAACTAAGCAAGGCATCGAGCGTATCGTTCATTTCACTCCTTGAAATTATAATTAGATAGAAACCTAACTCTATATTGTACAATCACTCAATATGCAATTAACGAAGATTAAATGCCGAGAATCGTCGGGAGTACAAAGCGCGGTCTTACCACTACGACCTTATCCAGGCTATTATTGTCCCTTCTATTCGATGACTACTGTCTTTTCCTATAAAATAAGGTATTTCTTCCTAATAAAACTTATATCGCTAGCCTAAAATGAAGGTAACCTATCGTTTGCATATTCGAGGTCCTTATACCAAGAAGGCCAACCATCACGTAACAATAGAAAACGCTCGTCTGCAATACCGGATACCACATTAAATAAATAAGCTCATACAAAGCCCAACAACTCGATTCAAAGTCAAACTCACAACATCGTACATAGAACAGTTTAAAATTCCAGTCGCATGCGCGTGTGATTTTATGAAAACACTCGTGCGCATGTGTGCGTAGGCCGTGGGGTTGCGTCGCATAGCACACGGTAGATGTCGCCGCAAGCCACCTCTCATACAATGTCATACAAGTTGTTTTGTATGACGTGGTCTCTTGCACATATGCCAGCCATGAATCGATGATTTGAACGCTTCTTTGTTTGATGAAAGAATATCTGAAGAATTTATATTTATTTGCCGTATAGGAGCTCAAAGGATATTAATTTGCGTGTCTTATACATAAGGAATGAAATTGAACTCGGAAAAAATAATCCAAACAAAAACAGAACCCAATTCAAGAAATTAATTGATATACCCTGCCCTCTATAAGGGTATTGTCAATAATGACGTAATAATAGAGAGTTTGTCATTATATCAGCCGATCGAGGTCCACCGCAGGACATAGGCTTCCCCTAAAGATATCCACAATGACTGATTTTGCGCTGCCAGCAGCCTGCGATTTCCCGCGACCTTGATTAGATCGTCCTCCGACCAGGTGGGATGACGACTGCGAAAGACTGCAGGTAGATGCTGGATGCGACAAGCTGAAGAAAGGGCGCTGTGGCACTCATTAGGAGAGGCCTATGCCTATGTCCAGCAGTGGACTAACAAAGGCTGATGATGATGATGATTAGATCGTCGGTCCATCGCATGGGGGACCTTTCCACTCTGCACCCTTCGATACGTGGTCACCACTCAAGAGCCTTGCGGCAAGAGCGGCCGTCGTCGGTCCTACGAGCTCTGTCCTTCCACTTGAGTTTCGTAATTCTTGAGCTGTCGTCGGTAACCTTGATTCTTCTTCGGATCTCGTCATTTCTGATTCGATTTTGCAGAGAGACTCCGAGCATAGTCTGCTCCATTGCTCTCTGTGCGACCTGGAACTTACTGAAGAATTCCATGAGAGAGATTTTAAATACAATTTAAAACTGTAAAGACTTCGCCTATGTGATTCAAGATCATTATGTAGAAAATCATTAGATTAATGTATTAAATTAGGGATAATTGCATTTATTAGTGAATGAATTTGAAGAATCGGACAAGTATGCCGTCGATTACAACAACACTGACTGAACAAACTACTTGCAAAAAAATAGATCTAAGTAAGGAAGAAACTGAACTTGCTACCAGGAGTTTATATGTTATCGCTACTCATCATCATCAGCCTATGATAGTCCACTGCTGGAAGACTGCTGAACATAGGCCTCCCTCAATGAGTGCCATAGCGCAACCTGTCTTCAGCTTGCCGCATCCAGCATCTACCTGTAGTCTTTCGCAGATCGTCATTCCACCTGGTCGGAGGGCGTCCTACACTACGTTTACTGAGTCGTGGTATCCACTCAAGAACACGTTTGCCACAGCGGCCATCGGTTCTTCGCGAGATATGGCCGGCCCACTGCCACTTCAGTTTGCTAATTCTTAGTGCTATATCGATAACTTTGGTTCTCTGTCGGATGTATTATCGCTACTCAGCCATGATAAAATTGGCACAAAGTTTGTTATTCCCGTGGATGATTCATATCGTGCCTTGTTTGTAAGACATAGCTGTATTTTTGTTTGTTTCAAGATAAATTCAAAACTAAACAATGAAAATGTACGTAACACAGAGTAGAAGTTTGCCATATAGATCCTCAAAACACACTTCTTCTTCTTCTTAATGTTTACCTACAATAATTGATAGAAAAAAAATTAAAACTTTTGAAACCATCATAGTTATAACACTAAAGTTTTTTAAAACAGGATATAAACCGATAGAAAACACCGCAGTGCCTTCAGTTATTCCGTGATCATGGAGGCGCATGAAACTGTGCCGAAATATTGGATAACTCAAAAATCAAATCATGGTAATATCTAAATGACTTTAGTAAAAAAAAAAATAAGTTTGTGCTACTTGTTAGTTTCAAGGCAGACCAGCAACTAACTTAAACAGTCAGATCAAAGAGAAATCCGCTGTCATTTATTTATTTATTAGATAAGTACCGCATTAGAAAGAAAAACGTGGAGGAAATTGCATCATTGCACCGATAAGACCTAGGCTATATAATCTTATACAATAATTGATAGATTCTTGGTTAGTTATTGGAAGAAATATTTAATGTAGCTTGGTAATTAAAAGCAGTGTAAGTACATACTCGTAAAGTAAGGGAATATTAAGTCGGTTTTTAGATCTTTCAAAACAATCAAATGAAAATCGACTCAATTCGATTGTATTTTTGTGAATGTTTCATAGAGGCGTGTTAACTATCTCTCGATAACTTCGGCCTTACTAATTGGGTACCGATTTTGATAATTAGTTCGCTTTGGTAAAAAGAACTAGTCAACAAACTCATAATAGATATGGAAATTTTCATTAAAAACCTACTGGACGAAAAGCACCCAAAATCAATTAGGTACGACTTAATATGAGCGAAGATATCGAGTAACATATAATACTAAAAATACAGTAGAATTGATATGGCGAATAACCAATATTCGGTTAATTTATTAAAAATTGTAATATATGATCAGTATACACTGTTCTAATCATATTTCGACTCCCATAACTTACTAACTAGAATTCTATACTTTTGATTTTCATTCAAAACAAGCAATGGTTTTTTTTTCCCTAAAATGGATTTTCCATACAATCAAAACGTGGGTTTTGGGACTTACTTTACCTTAAGTTTTGCGGTTAATATCACATATACTTATGTATTCATACAAAAAGGCATAATACTTCAATTTAAACATAATATTGGTAAATTAAAATTAAATACAATGTAGGCTCTTAAAAAATAGTAATCCATCATACATAATACAATAAGCAATAGCAAAAAAAACAAATTATTAAGTAGGTATTCAGGCTATCTAAGTTTTATTGTTTGGAATGCAAGAAGAGCGTTGCAACATGGAGGCTACAACCGTGGCATCCTAACTGTAATCTACAGTCCCGCAATAATACCTTTGCCACTCTCTTGCAATAAAGCAGACTTTACTTGCTCACTGGGGATCTAAGCTCTGGTTCTTTAGCTTTTTGTTTCGATAAATAATCTATATCAGTTATTTTACTCGTAGTACACATAACACTAGCTCTGCTTAGCTTGGGGCTGGATGATGCAGTGTGGATTGTCCAGTGTTATTGATTATTTGTTTATTTACCACGTGTCAGAATCTTAATTTTCTTAATCTCTAGTTTCAGCTTTTATTTTCATAGAAAACCGTGCGTTTAAGTTCCGTATTGTTTATTCTTTTTATTTAAATTTTAGTCCTTGAATGCATAATGTTTTGTAATCAATACACCTTTGGTGGCGATGTGGCTGCCGACGGTGTGTCACGAAGAGCTAGACATGTCTTCACTCAATGACATCAATTTTAAATATGCATCATGACTTCAGACTAAACGAACTATAAACCAGCATTGTTTTTATTTTTTTGTCAAAAATACAAGCAGCAAGTACAAATAGCAAGAAGATAAATCTATATATATAAAAGAAAGTCGTGTTTGTTACACTTATAACCCGAGAACGGCTGGACCGATTTGACTGAAAATTGGTGAGAAGGTAGGTTAGAACCATGAGTCTAACATAGGATATTAAAAAAAACCATTTGACAAATCGATTTCCACGGGGGCGAAGCCGCGGGGCGCAGCTAGTATGGTATAAACGATAAAACCAATATTTGTGAAAGAGAAGAATGCTTGTAGGTTTTGTTTTGTTTGGTCTAACTAAATCCATTTATATTGATCAAAATTTGATATAATTAAAATAGAGAAACTGTTCAAAATATGTACAGAGTGAAAAAAATTATATATTTGATGAGCTTTGGTTTCTTAGCAGATATAAATTTGATTTGACATAAGTACTGTCATGGCTAAAAATATGTAAGAAAATTCTTCTCACCATTTTCCGTTTCAATTAATGCGCGTAAAATCTAGCTTTAACATATGTATTTTAATGTCATAAACAGCTCATACTTTGTAGTTTTCTGTCATATAATTTGACATTGTCCACAAAACTCAGGCATACCCAGTTATTGACAGTTATAACCAACGTAATTTTATGCAACACGGAAAATTTAAATTGAAAAATACTATCACTAGTGATCCCATTATAAGGACAAAATAATACGACCATAAGAAAACACCCGAACTTCCTATAGTTGACTATCTAATAAGTGCTTATAGTCCATATAGATAAAAAATTCAGTAAAAGAAACAGGCTCTCTCATGCGTCCTAAGTCATCCCCTCGGTCGAGTTTTTCAAAGCATGCGGTATTTTTCAGTGGCTCAACCTGCAACACTAGTTTGTTAAATATCATTCTAAATTCTCAAAAAATGTTGTATAATTGCGTTTTGCGCCTTAAATGCAAGACTAGGGCGCAGACAAAAATAAGAAGTTGAAGTATTATAAAGTTCCTATCCTGCGAAAGACTGCAGGTAGACTGGATGCGTCAAGCAACAGGGCGCTGTGGCGCTCAATAACCATAGAAATCACGCGTGCAAACCCGCGGGCTGAAACTAGTTAATTTAATTTGATCCGTTGGCAGTAAACATTGTCAGGTAAGTTCAGTAGCTCTGTATCTGGGTCATCGGGCCTCGCCGCAGTCCGGATGATTTGCACCGCACAGACATGGAATCTGATGGATTACGGTCGCGCCGTGAGCTTTGAATTTGTAACTAGCTTACGTAATCAATTCTGCCAGCTTTATCAGTCCCCTAGTTATCTCATTATTGAGGCCGTAAGGCTCTTGAGCGCCGTCGGACCATTAGGCAGTACCATTGCTGGTACATTGGCACCGATCTGTCCCAATTGTACCATTATAAATTAAACCCGCCTAGGAACAATTTTGTGTGTACAATCTGCAGATATTTGTTCCGGGGTTCTGGTTGTTTTCTATGTATAATAAAAAATATATTTATATGATGTATTATATTACGTACATCAGTTATCTAGTACCCATAACACAATCTCTGCTTACCATGGGGCTGGATAATGCTGTGTGAATTTTCCAGCATTATTTATTTATTAAATCGGTTATGGGGTCGATTATTACGTCACGACGTTTCAAAATATACCCATAAATCGCTAGCTTAAAAGCTCTGGACGAGATGAATGCAAAAGTAATCAATGCTTCATATTGCACAATACATTCTGTGCGTTGAATGCTCTGAACCTCCCTTTGAAACTCTACTGCATTGTTCACAAATTTCTCTCGTTTGAATAAATCCTTTTAGGATTTAAAATTTAAAATCTAGCAGTTTTGTTTTGGTATTACTTTGTTGCATTTAGATCATCCATTAAAAGTTAACGGAAACAAAACTGTCAAAAAGATACCTTAGTACTTAGTATGAATTGACTGAAAATTGTGAGTTCCTCAGTTTGGTATACATATTTATGGTCCGGGAGCCAGGTACAAATTTCATCAATTATTTCCTCCCGAGCGAAAATTCGTAAAATGCATTAGGGATTAATATTATGAATACTCACGGTCACGAGTATTCATAATATTAATCCTTAATGCATATTACGAAGTTTTGCTTGGGAGGGACTTGGTCATGAAAATCTCTCTCTACCATTAAAACCACGCATTGCAGATCAGGAGAACAAAAACAATAAATCATCATGCCAAATTGAAATATGTAGTATACATACATGTAGGTAATGCAGCCAGCAGCGAATCAATACGAATCGGACGCCTCCGATTCGTATTGATTTGGATCATTTGGTTTAAACAGTTTGCAACAGTGTCCAGTTAGCTCAACCTTAATTGTAAATACTAGTTGTTTTCAGTTCTAAACTATACAACAGAATGGATCAAACTCAAATTTGCATATAGGTAGTTCTAGGCATGGGGTGAAACATGGAATTTTTTCCCATAAATATTTTTCAGGGGGTAGAAAGAGGTAGAAATAACCTGTAAACATTTCCATATAAACAACGCGCGCGAAGCCGCAGGCAGAAACTAGTTTATTATAAAGATGAGATTTTAAAGTATGTAAGGGTATCGCTCTCTTTTGTTCGATGTGTCAGCCAGCTATAAGCTAAACAGCTCATCTTAAGCTACACCTTATTAACTCTTAGTTGTAATTATTGGCAGGGCGATAATGCCTTGACTAAGCCTATCAGTTTCTATTGAAGGGTTTTCAAAAATAGCACAAAACATGACCAAATACAGATGGTATAATAAATTAATATGAATAATGCTGGACAATCCACTCAGCATCATCTAGCTCCAAGCTAAGCAAGGGCCAAATTCCATTAAATCGATCGCTTCTTCTCAAAATGGCAAATTTTGGCACCCTTTGATGTAAGAAACTACAGGACGCGTGTATGTAAGTGTCAATGTTGAAAACATTATATCAATCTCCGTGCATATAGCACCGCACGCCCTATGATAGTTCTCTGCTGGACATAGGCCTCCTCCAATGAGCGCCAAAGCGTTCTGTCTACAGCTTGACGTATCCAGCATCTGCCCGCAGTCCGTCATCCCACCTGGCCGGAGGGCGTCCTACACTACGTTTGCCGAGTCGCGGTCTTCACTCAAGAACACGTTTACCCCAGCGGTTGTCGGTTCTTCGTGAGATATGGCCGGCCCTGCCACTTCAGTTTGCTAATTCTTAGAGCTATGTCGATAACTTTGGTTCTCTGTCAGATGTATTCGTAGAGTAGAGTTTCTTACATCTATGGACAATTCAGCTACGATACTATTGTCATAGTAAAGCGATTGATAAGCAGAATTCGGCCCCAGAGCTTGTGTTACTAATTTAAACGTATTATGTAGTACGAATCGTTATTATTTAATTGCGTAGGAAACATAGAAGCGAACCCGTGAGCTGTACATTAGTATAACTGCAATAGTACGTTATTACTGGCAATAATGTCAAGGTCTATGCGGTGTTCAATTGCGGCTGGAGGGGACTGAAACCTAGTCAAGTAGTCTCAATGGCAAATCTGTTTAGTACTGAAAATATAAAGGACCATCAATATTTTCAAAGTAATAGTTTTAATCAGCAGATATAAAATATCATTTAAAATGTTTTTTTAATAGGTGTACGTAAGCCCTCGCACTCGAGGGATATTATCTATCATTTTATTTTTAGCCATTATTGTCCGACTGCTGGGCAAAGGCCTCCCTTTTCTCCTTCCACTCCCCGCGATCGAACGATGCAACAGGCCATGATGGAAGATGTGCCTCGAGCTTGTCACGCCATCTCATCCTGGGCCTTCCACGTCGCCTCTCAGCGTTGGGTAGGCTCCACTCTATGGTGGTCTAAGATATAATAATAATATATAATAGCGAAGGGCCGCCATCAAAATCTGAAGAGACTCTTGCTTGGAAGTTGGATCAAGGGCCAGATCCAAAAGGCAGTAATCTTGGACTCGGCACACATTGTCAGGAAGTTCCTTTCTCTGCAGCCCTAGTCACCGGCCGATTGAGCCAAGCTTCGCGGTCGGTGGAATAATTTCATAATACTTTATTGTATTTTCTGCAGTAAAAAAAATACTTTCTACGTGAATTTTAAATAAATAAGTGAATAATAATATATCCCAAAAATTTCGACTTTTTGGCGGGACTTAACGGCGCTAGAGTCCGTAGAAAGTCGCAAAGATTTTCCGACTCGTCGATCGGTTACTTGATTTTGTGGTTAGAGCGTTCCCGTAATAATGAAATGTCTCGGTTTCAATTCCCGCTGAAATCGAAAATTTTTGGTAGGTGTGTTATTTAATTTCATAGGGAAATCATCCATCATTTATGTATATTCGTAACTGTATCTATAGTCTGTCCATCCAGAATGTAGAATGTTTGTAAACAGAGCCACTGACAGTTCAATCAGCTGATGTAGGGGTGAAAAACATTTTTTTATTTAGGTCACATCTTGAGCTTTGATGGGGGTGCCTTACTGGGCTGGTGATATTTGATGTAAATAATTAAGTGGCATAAACAAAGTATCCCTGTGAAATCAGCCTACTTTTATCATTACCTATCCTTATAGAATGGAATAAAAGCTAAAGGATTATGAAATAAGACTAAAAATCATTAGACTTTTTATGCTCTCAAACGATTTTTCACCTGTGCCAACTCAATTAAATGTAAATAAGTGCCTGATTAAAGTATTTTCCTTGAAGCACTAAACATTATTGATGAAATTCGAAGAATTCATAACTCTTGGACAGATTGTCACTAAGCAAATATGCAGCGTGAAATTAAACGTTAAATAATCGGGCTAAATTAAAATAATACTCTCTGTAAGAAATATGTATGGTCATAGTGCTATCCTTGATTCGAAATAGTAGTTAAAAGTAACCAACTGTTTGCAACACGGGACGTCAAAACTGAGATTCGTTAGGGATGGCACTGGTACAAAGACAAAAAATCTCTAGTGATTTTAATCTTTGTTTATGACCACATAATGTCGATTTGTAAAATGAAATAATTAGATTGTGCATAGAATTGACGTCAGGATTATAAAAAGTAATAAATCTAATAGAATGTATATGTGAAATCATTGTAATTCTATTAGGCCTGCATCATTTCGTGGTGATAACCCTAAAATCAGCTGATTTCTTATGTTTACAAACATTCTACATTCTGGATGGACAGACTATAGACTTTTCTGCAACCAAAAAAAAAAAATCATTGTCACTAACATCCTTAAGCATGTTACTCTGGGTCTCGTGAGACGTTAGGAATACTTTTCGTGAGACGTCGGGAATTGGCGTCTTTTATAAAACGTGTGGAATAGTCTAATACTAGAACCAAACCCAGTCGGTGTCTTCATAAAACCCACATGTAAAACTTTATATTTTTTTCTTTTGAGACAAACCGTTTGGAGTTTTTATCTTTCTTTGAACAAGTGGAGGCAATTTAGCCCCAAAGGTAGGAAGTTATTTGTAGTATATGAGTCATCCTGATTAGTCAACAGTCAGCAGCGGCAGGCATCAGATGTAGGGTTTCAATTATAATAGCTTATCAGAATAAGATGAAGCGGTAAGTATTAGATTGCGCAACACGCAGAAATTGATGACGAATCTAATTGAAGCTTGATTAGGCATCGACATCTGAACGTGGATCTTTTGATATCGCCGTTGTTTAGTTTGTTCTTGATTTCTGTTTCCATGTTTGGCTGAAAGTTATTAAGTCAGCAACGTCAGCAATCCTTTGGCATGAACACCACCGAGTCGACAGATTATGCGAGTTAACCGTTTAAAAAACAGTCCCGATCGTGCCTGATAAAAGTCTGCGGGTTAATAAAAAAAATAATTATATAACACTAGTTTCTGCCCTCGGCTACGCTTGCGTTGTCGGCCTATGTTTTATTCCAGGCCTGAAAATACCTGGTGCAAATTTTCAGCCCGATTCATTCAGTAGAAAGAGTTAACAAACATCCATACATACAAACTTTCGCGTTTATAATATTAGCAGGATTAAATATAATAAGTGGGAACACAAATAAACAGCTAAAGATGTAAGTATGTCTCATCATCATCATCAGCCTATAGCAGTCCACTGCTGGACATAGGCCTCCCACAATGAGCGCCATAGCGCCCTGTCTTCAGCTTGCTGCATCCAGCATCTACCTGCAGTCTTTCGCAGATCGTCATCCCACCTGGTCGGAGGGCGTCCTACACTACGTTTACCGAGTCGTGGTCTCCACTCAAGAACACGTTTGCCCCAGCGGCTGTCGGTTCTTCGCGAGATAAGGCCGGCCCACCGCCACTTCAGCTTGCTAATTCTTTGAGCTATGTCGATAACCTTGGTTTGTTGACATATGTCTATACTAAACTTATATCTTTAGCTGTTAAATCACCACATAGATAGATGCACAGTATAAAACAAAGTCACGCTGTCTGTCTGTCCCTATGTATGTATGCTTAGATCTTTAAAACCACGCAACGGACTTTGATGCCGTTTTTTAATAGATAGAATGATTTGAGAGGAAGGTTTATAAACCATTTGACACATCGGTTTCAGAAGCCGCGGGGCGCAGCTAGTTGTTAATATAATAAGAAATACAGATGTATTATTATGTAAGCCAGTATGCACTGCACATATCGGTCTTGTTTACATTCCCGGCGGAATCCGAACCGAATGAGTTTATGTAAATGCTCACAGTGGAGCACAAACATTTACATATAAACACGTTAATCGGACTATGCATAGTTATATTCAAACCTCAGACCTATCGGCATTAACTTACGTCCATTGTTGGACAAGTTGCTCTTACCATAATCACGACGCTTGGTTATCAACTCATCACTCTCAAATTTAAGGGTCCGGCGACCCTCGCTTGCAAAAATCGCTCCGAATATCGCTGTCCCTGTTTAACCCTTGCGCCGCGCCATGCCACATGCGTGCGCGATAGCAATATTAGCCGTTCAAAATTTGGTTTGTTCCGTAATACCAAAAATTATGACTGAAAACTTTTTGTATTCTTCACAAAGTATTGTTATTCTGCAACTAGACAATATAAGCTATGTTCCTTAATAAATAAAACGTAAGATATTGATGTTTTTAATACGAAACAAATAGCAAGAAAACTTGTCCATTTTCGCATAAAAATGTGCAAAATGAGATTGGCTTTCATTTCATTTAAGGTAAGTATTTTGAAAAAAAGAACTACTTATTTGGAAACCTAGATAAATACTATTTTAATACAAATAATGCAATATTATTGTGGAAATATGCTTGAATTAGAAATAATTTTGGTATTACGTTTGTATGAAGAATTTATCCCTCCGGAGGCCCCTTAAGGTTTAATATTCATTTATTCTCAGAAATACAATTTATAATATAAAGTCACTTACATGAGAACAGGGTTCTTAGGTTAGGTATATATTATATATATATATAATATATTTATAGGTTGTGGTAATTCAATAGCTGGCTCATTTAATGTGTTCACTTAATAAGAAGTGACTTATCATTTCACTTTGAAAACTTACAACAATTACCGAAAACAACCAAGTCAGGTTAATTTAAAAAACAAAACACAGTTATTAACAATGGATAATTAAACACGTGTAGCGAAACATTTTCAAAAAGCGATGACAGACTATGGTAATATAATTATTTCAAAACAAAAAAAAATTCACTCGAACTTAGAAGAATAGAGAAGCACGCAATCGGTTCGAATACCGGTGACGTACAACATTTTCCACCAAGATTTCTTTACTTTTGTAAAGCTTTTGTAATTTCGCGTGTTTTAAAAAACTTGCAAAACGACTTCGAATTACTAAATAATGAAAACTTAGTTTTAAAAAAAGAATTATAGAAATCGGTTGGCGTGATATTGAGTTATGGGTGAATCAACTTTTAAGGCACTCCTTTGACAACGTTATGAGCAGCAATTTTTTTTTAAATATTTTTATTCTCTAAGGGCCCATTCACACAGCATCCACATGATCCGTTTTTTTCGTGATGGCGTAGTAGTTGTAGTAGCGAGTTCACACACCCGGTCTTTACAGTAGCAAAGGATCCGTAAAAAATAGTCCTGTAAAAATGGATCCCCTGTGTGGGTGCTCCCTAAGGACCTGTGTACGACCTGCAGATATTTGTTCCGGGTATTTCGGTTGTTATCTATGTAAAATAAAAAATATCTATCTATGTAATATATTGTATTAAGTATATCAGCCATCTAGAGCCCATAACATAAGCTCTGCTTAGCTTGGGGCTAGGTGATGCTGTGTGGATTGTCCAACAATATCTGTTTATTTATTTTATTCATACCGTAACTTCTTTATTCAATCATAACTTTTAAATAATACTTAAATATCCGTAGGCAAAAAACTGGGCAAAAGGTCAGGCTTTCATGTCACAAATGAATACCACCTACACGAACACTCGAATAACCCCCACGCAATAGTCTTCCCTCACTCAGGTACAAAGGCAAAACTTTGAGTGGAAAACTTGAAACTTAAGGATTTGTTTGTACCAGATAGTATATGAAAAGATGGTTTAGTTTAGAAGGTTCTTTCATGAAAAAACGGAAAAATGGTTTATTCTTTGGTAGAAGGAAAAACAAAATTATTTACAAAAAAAAGTACAAAGTTAAAAAAATTAAAAGTAATTGTTTTAGTTTTGTTAGTTCAGCTTATCAGCCTTTCTTATTACCGCCTATAGTACTTGTCTATTGTAATGTTTTTTTTCTGGTGTACAATGATGTATTTTTGTATTATATTGAATCCGTCTTACTTTCATCTTAGCTATTGAGGACTTTTTCCCCAATTATTCGAATCGGGTATCAGAATAATCAGAAACGATATAACACTTTTATTTAAAACTATCATGGTTATTAACACTAAAGTCATTTAAAACGAGATAAAAACGGGTGATCATGGCGCATGAAACTGTGCCGAAATATTGGAAAACTCAAAAATGAAATCATGTTAAATATCCCGTTTTAAATGACTTTCGAAATGATATAGGTTAAAAACAACATATGGTTATTACAACTGTTTGCGTTGTGGGTTAAAAATCACGTCAGACGCTTGTCCCCATACTCAGTTATAAATAGAATAGAATAGAAAAACATTTATTTGGACACAGGTACAAAATACAGGCATAGATTAATAAAGACGGATTTGTTCTCAAAGTGGCTCGCTTTGCATGCCCGAATATCGACCCTCGTTGCCTCTAATATGCCCAAAGCCGCATCATATCGGTTGCCAGCCGCTAGTCGATACGCTTCGCTCATTTAGTATTTTATTATTTGATATAACGTTGCTTACTTTAGCACGCTTAAAAAAGCTTTATGTAGCTCTGTGTGAGACTGGATTCTAGTATTAAGAACAGGTTTAAGTAACAAAGTTTTTGAAAACGAAAGCATTTTAAACCAAAGAAATATTGCTGGAAAATTGCATATCGCAGATTTGATTGGTTTTTCGTAGTTTCAGGACACTAAAGTAGTTTCCTAAAACAAAGAAAAACCTTTTTGTTCTCTGTGGTGTCGCAAGCCTTACTCGCTACCTAATATAAAACCTATTTCTTTTCAATATGGTTTTGCGTCATGGTGTACAATTAAAATCTTTTATTAGATTGTATATTCCCTCAAGTAATAAAGCAACCCACTGAGCTTCAAAACCAAATAAAACTCGCAAACAAGCGTCACTCGGAGTACATACGCACTGGGTACATAAGCGCAGTATATAGGACGCTGACGTCAGTCCTTCAAGCCGCGCATGCGCAGTAGGTTTGACCCCAGCCTGGAATACAGCAATTCGATCAATCGGCGAAGGTAAGGGACTGAAGAATATTTTTAATAGCTATTGCGTCCGTTATATTAAAGAACAACACACTTATAATCCTCATCATCATCATCAGCCTATATCAGTCCACTGCTGGACATAGGCCTCCCCCTATGAACTCCATAGCGCCCTGTGTTCAGCTTGCCGCATCCAGCATCTACCTGCAGTCTTTCGCAGGTTGTCATCCCACCTGGTCGGAGGGCGTCCTACACTACGTTTACCGTCGCGGTCTCCACTCAAAAACACGTTTGCCCCAGCGCAGCGGCCGTCGTCGGTTCTTCGCGAGATATGGCCGGCCCACTGCCACTTCAGCTTGCTAATTCTTTGAGCTATGTCGATAACCTTGGTTCTCTGTCGGATGTATTCGTTACGAATCCTATACTTCAGAGAAACTCCGAGCATAGCTCTTTCCATAGCTCGCTGAGCGACTTTGAACTGGTGGACCAGCCCTATCGTGAGTGTCCACGTCTCAGCTCCGTAGGCACCGGCAAAATCCTACCTTTTTGAAATTTAAATCAAATACTTTTTTATATATGTATATTTAGTTAGATACACAGATATTTATTTAATTATTAGTTAGAACGGCGAAATCACCAATTACAGTCATATTTACATAGTATAAAATGAAGTCACTTCCGCTGTCTGTTCGCTTAGATCTTTTAAACTACAAAACGGATTTTAATACAGTTTTCTGCAATAGATAGAGTGATTCAAGAGGAAGGTATATTAACTTTTTTTTCTTTATTTTGTCAACATGACTATGCCACTCTCGTAGACAATAATTACATATTAAACAATAGACAAAAACAAAACCTACCAGGTTACTATCTTACTATCTAAACATTAAATGAAATAAAGTTATATAACTACTGGAACAAAAACCTAATTAAATTATCCTACCTACTGAAATACTCTAAGGTAGTTATCGACTAATTAACATTTCATTACATAACAAACGTGTACAGCTTCACTAGCATCTTGGCCTCCTCAGATAGTGGGGCAGCCAAAATGCTATTACACATACCTACACTATGGCTATACATAAATCTCATACTTTGTCGCTGGGCCTCGTCTTCCACGTCACACTCCAGGCAATTTGGTGATTCAGAAAAGCCCATTAAAAACGTAAACTTGTTTGACGGTATATGTCCAGAGCGTAACCTTAACAGGCAGACTATATTCTTTCTACTATATTCCTGCTGATGATCAAACCACGGATAACGAGGAGGTCGGCATTGTATAGTTTTGTACCAAATCCCTTTAGTCAGAGAGCGCTCGTCGAAATACTCATGCCATAGAAGCCTGCTATCTAATTTAACTTTAAGCAATAATTCGTCGGTGTTGGTATACAACAATAAGTAATACCGTCTCTTATCGCTTGTCTTGCTACTCGGTCGGCCTCCTCATTACCTGTTATACCCACGTGAGAAGGAATCCATTGGATAATAACATCTTTATTTAGTGAGGAAATTCTACTAATAGAATCAAGAATGCTGTAGGCCAGGGTTGGCGAACCAATGGCACGCGTGCCATGAATGGCACGCGACACAATATTTTGGGCACGTCACCTATCACAAAAACTCATAATGCACTTATAAAAAAAGTGTGAAGTAGGTACAGATATTCTATTTCACGAAGTCCGTTGGGCTATGTATGTCATAGCAGTGAATGCGTGTACACATTGTTTGTGTGCGTAAGCTCAGAGATTTTTTCAGTTCAAGGAATTATCGGAAACACTCAAGTTCATTATGTACCCTGATGTGACGACATTTGATAAACTGAACTTGTCCCAATTCGACTGGTTGGAAATGGAAGAATTTGAAATGCAGCTAATTGATTTCCAGTCTAGTTCAATATGGATTAAAAAAATTATTGAAATAAGGAAAGAGTTGGAAGTAATTGAAACAGAAAGATTGACAAGTAATATAAGTAAAAATGCCAATAAACAAAATTTTGGAAACATGGAATGCGTTACCAGACACATTTAACTGTTTGAAGAAGCCGGCTTGTGCTATTCCAACAATATTTTCATCTACCTATGCCTGCGAGTCATTATTTTCAGAGATGAATAACTTTAAAAACTCGTTTAGAAACCGTTTGACAGATAACTCTAGTTCAGCATGCATTCTGCTAAAAGTAACATCTTACAACCCTGACATAAGTTACTTGTCATCTAATCTGCAACAACAGAAGTCACACTAATTTTACTTTGATTTAAATTACGCGTACAACTGTGACATCGCAAACAGTATTTTTTGTAGTAAATAAAGAGTTTTGAGTTATAAATAGTATTTATTATTATTATTATATTGTGAGCTGGCCCTAACATGCGAAGAACCGACAACCGTTGGGGTAAACGTGTTCTTGAGCGAAGACCGCGGCTCGGCAAACGTAGTGTAGGACGCCCTCCGACCAGGTGGGATGAGGATCTGCGAAAGACTGCAGGCAGATGCTGGATGCGGCTAGCTGAAGACAGGGCACTATGGCGCTCATTAGAGGAGAGCTATGTCCAGCAGTGTACTATTATAGTATGATAATTATATTATTATTATTATTTTCCCAGTAATCACAGACAAAATTATGGGATGGCACGTCTATGACCTCATTTAACATTACTTTAGAAAAAATGGCACGTTGATACATAAAGGTTCGCCAACCCTGCTGTAGGCTATCGGAAGTCCTCGACTATTCGAGATCAGCCGAGCCAAATGTAAAAGGGCACTTTTACAATCAGATAAGATGACAAACTTACTACTACCACACTACTACTCAGAGATTCAATATATACGATAACGCTTCGGACATAGCGATAAGCTCGCAATGATTAACTATTTGACATATAGGTTTCCTCGCGGGCATAGCCGCGAGTCGCAGCTAGTTATTTATAATTATTATTTATTCAAACATCTTGCTCCATTCTTACAGGATATTTTTCGTGACAAAATTAGATACCAACATAATATTAAAGCGAAAAGAATAGGTCAAAAAAAATTAATTATCTTTATTTGGAAATAATATGCAAAAAAGGTAGTCTTATCTAAGAATGTCCGGTTAAAAACGTCCTGAGTAGGTACTCACCCCTTATTGGCTGAACAGATCTTATTAGACGCTTTCCTATTGAGGATCCCATAATTCCGTATCTTTCCAGTTTTTCCTGTCCAGAAAAGCGCGTGAAAAACCGCGGGTAGTACCTAGTTATTATTATATGGAATGGTTGGGAAACACTATTTTGGTACTACTGTATATTTTCCGATACAAGCAAAATAATAAGGACCATTTTCATTGTTTGCAGCCAAAACTAAGAACAACAAAGCGATGCTTACTCGAGTTCAAATTTCGGTTTTCTTATTGATTCTGTGACATGATACTCGTAGCTCTTGAACTATTCATTCATAGATCAAATTTATGTTGGTAAAAGGATATAGGAAATATTTTTAGCAATTTGTAGGCTTTTAGCTTATAATACGTAATTGTATTTTTTTATCAACTCGGTAAGGAGGCTGGCAGAATCGAAAATGACCTGTGCGGTGGAGGATTTAGAATGGTGATGAATTAAATTTATGAAAAGGTTATTTTATTTTAGTTTGAATGTTTATGATTAGGTAAAATGAACTTTTGATCCGATTTTAAAAAATATAGCTAAAATTTTATCAAAAATATACCAACTTATACTTACAATCAGAGAGTAATTCGATTATTTTAAGTACTACCGATATCTAAGTATACTACTATGTTAACAATAATACCGAGTACCGAAATTTATACAATATAATAATTGGACAATCCACACAGCATCATCTAGCTTGCCCCAAGCTAAGCAGAGCTAGGGTTATGTGTACAATACAATAGATAGACAAATATTTCTTATTATACATAGAAAATACCTAGAACACCCGGAACAAATATTTGCAAGTCGTACAACCATTTTTCTTACGACGGGAATCGAAACCGCAACCTCCTGCGTCGCAGGCGGACCTCCGCCCCATCAATTCAATTCATTTATTTCTTAAACAGTTCACATTGTGTCGGAAATTTTACATAGGAGCACATGTTATTCATAAGTAAATAGTAACACTAGCGACTATTGGTACAAAAATAGATACTAGGTAAACAGAACAATGGAATACAGTATAAAATCACTTATAAACATAGACAATTAAATAACAATAAATGATGAGTATTCAGAACAATTCTAGAATGTCAATATTACCTAAATGTCAAAAAAATACAAATAAACAATGTCAAATAAAAAATAAAGTCATTGGTCGTCACTAGATCGAATTCGCAATATCACAATGAGGTAGGTAGATTTCGGTACTAGGAGTGCTAAGAATAATAATTCTTATCAAAAGGTTGGAGACATTATATTTATTTACCCTGTTCACAGTATTTTAGCAACGTGTTCTTTACTAGGCAGGGAAACCAAATATATAATACGGGTTCGGTACATTCTTCAATAGGGTCCAGTAGAACTCAAAATATTTTATTTATTTAGGCTTTCAAAATAAGCACTTAGACAAGTCATACTTTATACTATAAATTATTATTTAATAAGATTATTTTACTTTTCATATTAAAACGAATCGGGAACATAAATTAGTAATTTAATATTGAATAAATAAACATACATGAATAACATCTTAAAATATTTCATGAAACAAAATCTCGAAGGCCTATGTCCAGCAGTGGGCGGATGAAAAAGATGATGAAAAACCCAAACTAAATTACTAGTAGGTTTACCTTTATACATAGTCAGTTAATAGGTACATACAAATCGAGTACATAGAATTTGGATCGACCGTGCGCCGCCACAGATTAGCCAAGAGTAGGTGCACGTTCTGCGCGCGCATGTCAGTGACGCGTCTGTGCTCTCGTGAACACCGCTTGAAAATATTACAATTTACAAAATATGTAGGTAGTACAAACTTACAAGTTACCAATACCTTTGACTGATCACGAAAAATAACCAGCGAACAGATACTGAAGGTTTTTGTTTGCAGTTTACGTTCTATCCCAAAAATTATGTGATTATTTGAAGACTCGAGAAATTTTGTTTGGTTATAATCTGAAGAGTGAAGTGAGCGGCGGTCCGGCGGCCGTAGCAGGCACACTCGCGCAAATTGACGAGGATACGCGCAGACCTGCGAATGTTCGGTGATACTGAACATCATTTATTTATTGAAAGTTTTCTAGTTTCTACTGTAGCAAGACAAGACCAATCAATACTGATCTTCCTACTTGATACTCATGACACAATGAGCTACAAGATGAAGCCAATAATTGAAGCCCAATTAATATTGCTACGCGACATAAACGCAGTCAAAGACAAGCTGTTCGGACGTTTTACCCGTGAACGAACAAAGGAAGTAAAGATAAGCACATGGAAGGATATTTGTAAAAAAGCAAAGTCCCTTGGACTACTTGAACGCACCAAAGATTACAAGTACATGAGAGACGTCTACTGGCAAAACATGAAAAGGAGCACTTCACGAAGGCGAGAGAGACGGAATGTAACTGGCACTAGGTTTGGACCTATAGTGGACTTAGTCTTAGAGATCGTGGATAGCACTTCACCATCGCCCCAGGCTAAGCCCTCCCAGCGGATATCAATCAGACGTTGCGCCAGAAAAACTCCAGATCCCACCTTCTCCCTGGCACCTATTGAAAGCATAGGATATAACATGAATGAAGACATAAATGTTACGACACCATCTATATTTACCGAACGTGACGAAGCAGCTAATAGAAAAGACACATCGACCGCGATGATAGATGATTTAGAAGAAGAACCGAATGACGATGAACTTGAAACTCAACATGAAATAAAAGAATCCACCAGTAATGAACACGAGAAAGCTGAAGCGGCGATAAATAATACAACTACCATAGTTAACGACGTCATCTCCGAACCCAACGCAAAAGATACTCGTTTTAATAACAAAGATTATGTAGAAGAAAACGCAGAAGATAGGAATGACAATGGTGTAAATATTAAAATAAAGAAAAAAGAAAGAAAGGCCCAGCTAAAGATTGATTTGCTAGAATTGCAGAAATACAAAGCTCAGTTAGAAGTGTTGCGCTTAGAGATTCATCTAGGTATCAAACCGTCGGAGTTTACGAATGCTATAGCCAAGAGGATAAAGAAAAAGGATTTAAAGAACGAAACTGATGTCGATGATATGTCAGATTTCAGCATATAAGTTATATCCGACTATGACAAAGCTAAATAAGGATTATACAGTCGAAAATCAAGTGATTTTAAATTTGTGTGACTCTAAATGTTTGACGTATCTGTTTGAGGACGGTTGTATGAAAGTAAGGTTTTTGTTAATTAATTCTTTATTATGTCTACATCCAAAAAGAAGGCGTATATGTAATTTTTCCATAGCTATATTTTCTTGAACCATGAAACATAAACGAAAATCTAACACATTAAGTCACCTTAACCACTACCGCAAACAAATTACACATGCACACAATTTTGTGTATTTATTTACTTATTAAGCACGAAGTACACACTTAATATTACTATGTTCTTATTTCTGACCAAACCTTGGCCCTCGTGTAATATCATTTTACCCACATAAACACCAAAACTATTAGCAACAATACACAAATAACAAACAATATGATTCGCGGCTCACTTCTCTCGCCGCTTTTACTTCCAGCAGTGACATAATTCTGGTCTATCATGAAACGAACTTAGAGGTAATGACCGGCCAGAATTTTGTCAAGTGGTCCCTGATCACAAAAATATGTATAATGTAAATAATGTTTGACGTTTTGGAATGTATAATTATTCTGTAACAGCGGCCCGTCCCGGCTTCGCCCGGGAGGTCATTTGTTTCAGGCAATTTTTTAATTTTGTCTCTTTTTTTTTTTAAAAAAAAACCATCCTCGTACTTCAAGGAATATTCTAAAAAAAGAATTAGCGAAATCGGTTGCGCTTAGCAACACATTCAGCGATTCATTTATATATTATAGAAGATGTCTAGCGTGAATAAATAATATGTAAAAAATAAATCGCTAAAAATGAAGCCATTCACATAATACGATGACCATACGTCCGTACATACTCGTACCTAACCTACCTACATATTATACCGATGATGTTTCGCTCGCGACTACTCGCGAGCGTTGACCTTCCTTATGCGTAGAGCTTCGTAGCACTGTTGCTACGAACTTTGTATTCGATGTTTTGTAACGTTTCTTTTCTCACCTACTATTTAATACTAGTGTCTGCTCGCGGCTTCTTACGCGTTGTTTCTAAACGTTTCGGAAACGTTTAAAGTAGGTAAAGTTGAAGGCTTTCTTTTCTGACTTAGGTACCCGATGTATCTACCCTTTTCTGTCTGTATTTTTTTTTTGTTTCATGTATTCGTTTTGACTATTAGTGATAATATTGTACCTATATGGATCTCGTGTCTAGAAATAAAGAATTTATTATTATAATCTTGTCATTATTATTTCTGTGTCACAACAAGGTTATTTATTTCCCATAGAAATTGATTCAAGGGATTGAAATGACCCACAATTTTTTTTCAAAATAGTAAATTTCATCTGATTCGTTCGGTAGTTTTGCCGTGAAGAAATAACGTACATACGATACTTCTGTTATGTGACTAACTTTTGTCCATGGCTTTCCTCTCCTAAACCTATAAGTACCTTACTTGCCCTATAATTTTTATGCATCTAAGTGAAATAAATATTAATAAAAAAAATCAAAAAATTAACGTTTTATCCAGACTAGTTAAATTCTTTTAAATTCATTCAAATTCTCAATTACAATTTGTGTCTTCAGACGCATGGTTAATATTAATATTGAACAATTTCGTTATAATTTTTCAAATAATAATAAATGAATATAAAATAAAAAATTTCGCAGTAGCCTTATAGTATCCTTATTCAGGATACAAACATTCTCCTGAACATTCCAAAAACCGCGTAAGTAAAACCTTTGTGTTTCTCTATCTTCATTAATAAATAAATAAATAATGCTGGACAATTCAAACAGCATTATCTAGCCCCATGGTAAGCAGATGCTATGGAAAGAGCTATGCTCGGAGTTTCTCTGAAGGAAAGGATTCGTAACGAATACCTACATCCGACAGAGAACCAAAGTTATCGACATAGCTCTGAGAATTAGCAAGCTGAAGTGGCAGTGGGCCGGCCATATCTCGCGAAGAACCGAAGGCCGCTGGGGCAAACGTGTTCTTGAGTGGAGACCACGACTCGGTAAATTTGTGTAGGACGCCCTCCGACCAGGTGGGATGACGACCTGCGAAAGACTGCAGGTAGATGCTGGATGCGTCAAGATGAAGACAGGGCGTTATGGCGCTCATTGGGGGAGGCCTATGTCCAGCTGTGGACTAATATAGGCTGATGACGATGATGGTGATGGTAAGCAGAGCTTGTGTTATACATGTTGGTACTAGATAACTGATATAGGTACATAATACAATACATTACATAGATAGATTTTTTATTATACATAGAAAACGACTAACACACCCTAAGTCTAAATAAACAATAAATAATGCTGGAAAATTCAAACAGCATTATCTAGCCCCATGGTAAGCAGAGCTTGTGTTATGGGTACTAGATAACTGATATACATAATAAGTACTATCTATGAATAATACAATACATTGCATTACATAGATAGATATTTTTTTATTATTATACATAGAAATCGACTAACACACCCTAAGTATAAATAAATAATGCTGGACAATTCACACAAGATTATCTAGCCCCAAGGTAAGCAGAGATTGTGTTATGGGCACTAGGTAGGTTTGTTTGAAGGCACTGACTCCGCTACACAGTTTCTTAACTTTTGCGCTAGTCAGCCCACAACTGTAACCTATACTATAAGTCTTTGTTTCTAATAAACATTTTTGTATTTGTATGTATGTATTGTTTAAAGGGCCGCAACTTTCCCGTAAAATAAAAGGATTTTTCAGCATTTGGTAGTTCAAAAAAGGTACCTGCACATACGTACTACCTCTTTATGTCTGAAAACTCTTTGCCGGTACCTTCGTAGTGTTCAGGTTTCCCACCACATCAGATTCTGAGTCTTCTAATAAACTTTTAAAACTATTAAAATTCACAAAACACCAACAATTAATGTTTATCAACAAACCAAACTTGTGAACATAAAACAGCTTTATTCATACAGTATTTGCATACTCATTAGAGAAATCCTACTAATTATAAACGCGAAAGTTTGTTAGTATGGATGGATGGATGGATGTTTGTTACTCTTTCACGTAAAAACTACTGAATGGATTTTAATGAAAATTTACATTAACATAGCTTATACATCAGAATAACACATAGGCTAAACTTATAAAGATATATTGTATATTATCCAAAATATCTAACACCACCAACAAACCGCGGGGCGCAGCTAGTTATAAATAAATCAATACATACTAATATAACATTCATAAAATTCCATCAGACACATACAAGAAATACTCGCAAAAAAAAACACATACTTCTATCAAGCAGCGTGCGAACCGAATTCGGGAAACGAGCGCAAAATTTCGAAGGTGTAAAAATTTATAACAGTCTTCCAAGAGGAGAAGAATGCGGAGTCGTACAGTAACTTTAAATTTAAACTTAAAAAACACATTCTTAATAACATATCCTTACTCAAATAACAAATTGACTAACTATTTTCGTTTTCACTGTGACATGTTACTTCGAACTACTCTCTGTATTGTACATTTCAAGGGTAGTAAATAAATGTGCAGGAACTTGCGGGTAGTGTTAAAAACTTTCTTGATAACTTACTAAATCTAATAATATTTCTTGTGTTTTGTCTTATTAATACGTAATTGTTATTTAAAAATTATGAACTCAACTTCTACATTAAATTATTTTTAATTAGCTTAAATTACTACTACTAATTTTTTTTGTTTATTTGTCTTATTGTTACTGGGAAAGCTCTCTAACTTCTACAGTAGGTACATGATTGTTAATTAGCTATAATTCTGTGGAATAACTTAAAGTAGGTAGGTACTAAAAATTGTTTGGTTGCTCGAATTTTACTTAAAATTAGCTTAAGATGTTTTCTCAGAGAAGTGAAATGTAATTTATTTTGAGAAAATAAATATTCTTTAAACTGAAAATTGTAGTTCAGCTTGGTAAGAGTATCTTCAGATAAAATGAATAAAATTGTATTATTATTTGTAGGGGAGGGAGGACTTTGCTCTGCAGAGTGGGACACTCCGGGCTAATATAATAATAATACCTGGGCCTCTGTGCTGTTTGGCTTCGGCCCCACGCAAGCCTTCCAAAGGACCGGGTCACTTTACGGCCCGAGATCATGGTAATGAGATACATAATAATAATAATATGTAGGTACTTATTAGAAATAAATGATTAGATTAGAAATGGGCTTCAATAACTTAACGAGGGGTTATCTATCAACAAAAATAAACATATGAGACACATAAGTGATATAGTGTACAAATGCTTTATTTTCCACTTCTTCCACTAGTGGACAAAAAAATACAATGAAGAGAAAATAAATAAAGTTCTATATATCTATATATATAAAAGAAAGTCGTGTTTGTTACAACACTTATAACTCGAGAACGGCTGGACCGATTTAGCTGAAAATTGATGGAGAGGTAGCTTAGAACCAGGAGTCTACTTTTTATCATTTGACACATAGATTTCCACGGGGGCGAAGCCGCGGGGAGCAGCTAGTAGTATATAAATAAATAAAATATTATATCTGATGCAACTCTGTACAGTACGTTATTTTATTATTCCTTGTGTCAATGGCTATGATTTATCCACAAGTACCTACAACGTGAACAAAGCCGCGGGAATAAACTAGTCTATACTAATTTTATAAAGAGGAAAGGTTTGATTTTTTGTATTGAATAGGCTCCGAAACTACTGGACCGATTTTAAAAATTCTTTCACCGTTGGGAAGCTACACTATCCCTGTGACATAGGCTATATTATATTTTAGAAATGTGAAATTCGAATTTAACGCGGGTGAAACAGAAGGCAGAAGCTCGTTATTGATAAAAGCAGGAGCCTCGATAACAAGCGCTGATTCACACCAACTTCCCGGAACGATGCATTCGACGAGTGACTCATTGGGAATATCGTACGTAAGCAACGCCAGGACTTGCTGATTTCATTGTGGCTTGTTCGTCAGATTTATGTAGTTTCCCTTGGTTATTTTTCTGATAATTATTGGTATTCATCAAAGACGACCTCTGTGGGCGAAGGTCCTCTGCGACGCAGGAGGTTTCGGGTTCGATTAAAACCTAAGGACAATTATTGTGTGTACGATCTGGATACATTTGAACCGGGTGTTCTGGCCGTTTTCTATGTATAATAAAAAATATCTATCTATGTAATGTATTGTATTAAGTATATAAGTCATCTAGTACACATATCTAACACGAGCTCTGCTTAGCTTGCTTGGGGCTAGATGATGCTGTGGATCGTCCAGCAATAATCATTTATTCAAATATCAAAGTACTTTTTTCCCTTAGACCTTACAGGACTTCTTGTATACATCACAAAATTCAATTACAGAAGTAAAAATAGAAAATTAAGTCATCACTTACTTAGATTTTTTGTTCACTTCAATCTTTAATCCTAAGGTAAAGTAAAGAAGCGAACAAAAAACCTTGATAGATTAATTATTAATAATATTATAAACACATAAAAATGTAATCGGTATAACAATAGGACATAACCGAGGTAATACATAATATCCGTTATTTGTGAATAATTGTTTATTGAATTAAAACACCGAGGCCGCGGCCGGGGTATTTCTTGATTGGTCTTGCAGAACGATCGACGAACCTAGGCTGGATTAGAACAAATACACGGCAGGCAACAAATATGTCTAGAAGAAAACATTCGAATAGTTCCGAAATATTTACATTGCACAACAAAACGATATCGACGAACTATTAGGTTTTCCGGGAAGCGTTGCGCAAATTGGTTATACTCGTAAGTAACTGCCCGTAGGCTGGCATTGCAACGGTTCTTTTAACTGACTTCGAAAAATAATAGGTTTATATGTTCGGCTGGTACTCAATACTCTATATATTTACTGTTGTAATCATCAGCCTATAGCAGTCCACTGCAGTCTTTTGCAGCTCGTCGCCCCACCTGGTCGGAGGGCAGACAGAGTTGTTATGGTTGTTGGTATAATTTTCTATGTATGTATGTTCGTCGATTTCTCCGTCAATAAATGACCGATTTTGAAAATGATTTGGCTATTGTATAGAGAATTACACCAAATTTGAAGGACCACGTCGATAGTTCCTCATACAAGCGAATCATCAAAATCGGATATAAATTAACTAAGATATCGAATAACACACATACAACAATATCCGTCAAGTGCGGGTGTATCTCACGCGCAAAGGGTTTCGAAATTTTAACAATGATACAAATAGGTTACAGTTTTCACTATTTAATGAATATCTAAAAACCGTAGATACAGTACATAGGTAGATTTCAGATCAATCTATTTACTTCGGGGATTAGGAGGTACTTTTTCGACTCATTTCAATGAATTTCAAAAAGTATGAAACCTAGAAAAAAATCTTCCTTTTCCTGGACACATAAAATTACAATCAATGAATATAAACTAATCAGAATGCGTATATTCATAATTTATTATTATTATATTTCGTATTCTTATTTCAAAATCCTAAAATTCATGAAATGACCGTTGCAAATCATGTGAAATTAGATTTCTCAAGATATTATCGTTTTTACCTCTCCAAGTATGTATCAGTACTGTATTTACATTATACAATGCACACAGATGAGAGAAATATCCAGATAGCGTGAGAGAGTGCTATGTGCCAAAAACACGGCATCCACCGCACTCACCCGTGTAATATTGTCTTTTGAAAACATTTCCCAACGTGCCTCGGTACTCCACGAGAGTCTGGACTCCAAGGAAGGAATGAATGAATGAATTTACACTTTATTGCACTTAAACATAACATAAAACCTTTATATCTAAATTTTAAACTTGAACAGTACAATAATAAGCGTCCTTATCGCTGACAGTGATAAAGTGAATGCGTAGGCTCTGTCGAGACCTGCTTATTTGCGCCTCTTGAGATCTTCAACCGAATATGCCACCGTATCAGCCCTTATGCATGTCTTCGGAAGATGGGAAGGCACAAGTATGACGATTGTAGCGTCTCACACAATAGACCTCCCTAACATTCATGGAAATAGACTAGTGTCATACCATCGGACCTCTTACCAACGTCACGCAACAGACCATTCGTTTCGAGAATAGCTGGTACGTTAGCGGTGACAAAGGCCTGCCGGATGATGTCGTTAAGGCTTTCAACTAAAGAATGAGTGATACCTAAGGTTTGACAGGCAGAGAGGCCTGCGACCATACCTTGTCATCAAACAAAACCGATGGTAAAGATTTCTTTATTCATTGTCCCACATAGTCACCTCTAAGCCTTGCGAGGACTCGCTCACGGTTAAACGTTGACAACATCTAAAAAATACGTAAGTTTAAGTACAAACAGACGAAACCTAATAATTGTAAAAGCTATGGCTATTAATTTTTAAAAGTCTGTCCGAAGTTTTGTTGAAATATGAATTTTTTCATCTACAAATGACTGAAAAGATTCGTCAAGAATTAGTTAATTAATTTATACCCTTTCCAGTTTTGGCTAATCTATGTGTTTGAAGACAAATATTATTTTTATTTCTTCTACAATAATATGGATATTCATGGATGTCACAGTTCACTTAATTTTTTTTTTAATATAAGTAATACATTAGCTTTATGATACACTGTACTGTACACATACATAGCATATCACTGTGCTTGTGTGCGTAACTGCCTACCGATGATGCTAGCATTAATTTTTATTTTATTTTAGTATTCTTAAGAGAAATCTAGTCTCATAAACCTATATTAGGATTTAAGATGCTATCAACAAACTTTATAACAATAAAGAAATATATCTTTCTATCTATAGATACATACCTAGTTGTGTAACATTTCATAAAATTAAATACAGAATTCATGTCCGACGCTAGCCCCATACATTTATATAAGGCCCCATGACGTAAGCAAAATAAGCCAACGACAATAACTCGCTCGCTCTCGCCAACATCGCAAAACCAATTTGCAAGCTTCAAACTCCAAACTCGCCGCGAAGGTTAGAGAATATGGCGCTGCGGTGCTCGACCTCTCCGCGTTTCCCGGAAACGGCGCCGACGCCATTTTGTGGACGATGCGCGAGCGCGCCTGATGCCCTCAGCCGGTAGGGTGACCATTTACTTTTGATGTGACTAGGACTTGAAGTATGGAGTATGTTTTAGCGCACGCGTTACCATCAAGGAGACTGACAATTTTCTTCATCAACTTTTTCAACTACTAAGTACCTAACCTACTTTTATGTTTCTTTGTTTGGATAGATAGATAGATAAATTCTTTATTAACAACTTTACACATACATATAAAATACAACGATAATACAGTACTTACACAGAAAAACAAAGAATATTGAAATATAGTTGACCAAAAAAAACAAACAATGATAAAATTAAAATATGGGTAAGATGTCTGTGTGTGCTGCAGTAGGTATGTCAAAAAGGCGTTGGCTCAGCGTAATATTTTGATTAAAATAACGTAGCAAATAAATGCATAATGCACATCATATTCTTTTTGTCTTCGGAATAAAATATGAAACTTATAAATATATTTAATTTATAAGTTTAGATAGTCGCCGTTTTTGCGATATCTAGATGCCTCACTTTTAAGGAACTCCTGAAAATCGCAATTAAACATAATTTAATTAAATAGAATAGAAAAACATTTATTTGGACACAGGTAATACACGCATGACAACAAAAATCTGACATAATTAATTCTAAATTCAATTCAATTCTTAAAATTATAATTTACCTACACGACTACTAATTCTTTATTTTACTATTATTATTGTTTTAAAATTGTACAACTATTGGGATATGGAATAAAGCTGTTTTTATTTTATTTATTTATTAATACAAGCATTGAATAACAAACGGCAAATAAATTAGTTTATCATGGGGGCAAGTGACTTTTAGACATCAATAATGGTCCATAGAAATATAAAATTACCCATAAAGGATGAGATATTTTATGTATGTTGCCTAACGAGTGTTATGGCCGCATCATTCAACACGGTCTCGGGTCACTAGACCTATTTACATAACTCTGTAATCAATTAACTGATAGTACCGGAATCTGTATACTTATTACAGTAACTAACTAACCACAATGTTATATTTGTTACAAACAATACAAATCGGTACGATTTTCTATATTATTGGTGTAGTTATTTCTATACCTATATTTATTCACTAGCGGACCTTCCCGGCTTCGCGCGGTTTTAGTACGGATTCCTAACTTTTTGAAAATATAATATAGCCTATTTTCACCGCGGATAGTGTAGCTTCCCAAAACGGAGAAATAATTTTTCAAATCGGTCCAGTAGTTTCGGAGCCTATTCGATACAATCAAACCTTTCCTCTTTATAATATTAGTATAGATTCACCCAATGAAGTAAAAGAGGTATTGTTCTAGATCAGGACTAAATAAAGGCTACGTTTTATTCGTGAAACGCGTGCGAATCTATTGTAAACTAAGTAAAAAATTACCAAATAATATTGTTTGTTATCCCTAAGAAAGAAAAATAAAAATAAACACAATCTCTCAAAAAAAATATTGGAAGTGGTCTAGCATTTAGCCATCTATTCACTAAAGTGTCAATGTGGCCTAAGTTCCTTCTAGAAAAGAAGGAACTTAGGCCACATTCTTCTTCGCTTTTCCAGAAGGAACTTATTCCCTCAATTTAGTGCTAGACACTGAACTATCTACTGATCTTGAGTGGAGACCGCAACTCGGCAAACGTAGTGTAGGACACCCTTCGGCCAAGTGGGATGACGTCTAACGAAAAACTGCAGGCAAATGCTGGATGCGGCGAGCTGAACACAGGGCGCTATGGCGCTCATTAGGGGAGGCCTATGTCCATCAGTGGACTGTTATAGATTGATGATAATGACTTAAATATCTCGTTATTGTTCTGTGGTGCTAAATAATGCTGTGTAGAAGAATAGAATAGAAAAATCATTTATTTAGACACAGGTACAAAATACAGGCATAGAATAACTAACGGCAAATAAAGTAGTTTATCATGGGGGTGAGTGACACAAATAGGTGATATTAAGAATAAAATAAGACTACCTCCATGACATCTAGGCTCAGCGTTTGCTGGACATTATTATATTATGCTGTGTGAAATGTATAGCGATGATTAACCTTTATTAATTCCGATATTGTTGAGTCTGCTCTAAGGTATCCCCTTTCCCCCTTCCTCCTATCTGTCTGCCGTCCTATCGATTTTAATATCAGCTTTTTAATATACTGTTGAAAAGCACCGGGCCAGACCTAGGTAGGCATTTATTATAACATCAAACAGATTAACTGGAGGTAAAGTAATAGTTTATATATTCCTTATTTCTACAGAATTGAACTTATTTTTGATACTTGGTATCGTTAAAGTATTTTATTGTGAGTACTAAGCTGTGTTTGTGGAGTTATAGTTATATATGTATATATAACTACGCAGATCTGATATTTTATAGTAAGACTTGTAAAATATAATTATGAATCAATGGCAGGTACTTTCTGATTCATATGGCTCAACAATAGTTTTGTCTAACTTTATTAATTTACTTACTGATAATAATGATTTTAAACGATCCATGTAAACCTCTCATTATGTCCTATCACACAAGCAAAGCAATGCTAAGCTTGGGGCTAGATGATGCTGTGTAAATTGTCCAACATTATTTATTTATTTATTTTATCGTACAGATGTATAGCGAACATCGTAGCAGATATAGATTCAAATGAAGCTGCAGAAGTACCAGTTGGAGTTTTGTCTTGGATAGAATATACACGAATGACATCGAATCGCCATACATTGCGTAAATTATTAAAGGTTGCAATTATTTTACACTTTTTATGGCGTAATTTTTTTCTATTCTCCGACAGACAACTAATCCCTGTGTGAGAGAAGAATATCGACAAAAATGAGTCTTCATCGAATGCGTAATGTTTGTGATTTGAAGGAAGATCCTTTAACCTTTTATCAAATATAAGAGCGGTATTTTACTAAACATACAAAATTACATGCAATTATAGATTTGATAGTATGTATCTCAGACATGAGGGACCAATATTGTGCCCAAAATGGGTCATAGAAAATACACACTGCAATTGCGTACCATCCGAACATGGCTGACGCTTCGCGCGATTAGATTTAGACCCATCTCTTCCGATTAAAAGTGAAGTCTCGAGCTGAATCTACTTCGCTATTTCAACCAAAACCAATCTGAAGGGAGTAAAGAGAATCAGAGTGTCACAAAAACATTACCCGTACGAACAAAACCGACAGATGTACAGACCGGCTATTATTATCTACCTGTCTTTGTTACCTGCCCACAGAGTAAGTAGCAGTCACCATGGCCTATACAATTATTTTTTATTGCGATGGGGATCTCGTTCAATGTGTTGTGTACTTATTATTAACTGGTGAATGGTCTTTTTAACTTGGGATGGCTTGGGTTGTGAGGCTTTTCGAAAATGAGACATCGGGGTTACATTCAGAGGCGGCCATTTTGGTGAAGTTAGGGCTTACATGAAGGATTTTTTGCATTTGTCCATCTGTATCACTACAAAGAATAAAACAAAGTCGCTTCCCGCTGTCTCTCTGTCCTTAGGTATGCTTAGATCGTTAAAACTACGCAACGGATTTTGATGCGGTATTTTTTAATAGATTGTGTGATTCAATAGGAAGGTTTATAAACCATTTGACACATAGATTTCCACGCGGGCGAAGCAGCGGGGCGCAGCTAGTGGCTCGTATATTGTATAACTACGAGTATGTTCTTATGTGAATCTAGCCTTTTTATAATTTTGTCTTTTGGTCTCCTGTGAAAAGTAGGAATTTTCCTATACGCCTTAGAGATTTCCATCCACGATATGTTTTACTTCGTTGTGTGGACTGAGTTGAGTTTTTTATAGTTTTCCATTAAAAACCTTTTAGAGCAATATTAATGTGTCTAATTGTGTCTTGTTTATTTACAAATACGTGCATTTCATTGGCTGCCATTGCAAGTTTCGTCTGTGCGGCTTAAAACAGAGGAATAAGGCCCAAAAATGTATTGTATTGTTTCTGTAAAGATACCTAATTATAGTTACTTTTTTGGAAGAACTCCAAAACAATTATTTATCACTAGCTGCGCCCCGCGGTTTCACCCGCGTGGTGATAGATATTTTGAATAATATACTATATATCTTTATAAATTGTAGCCTATGTGTTATTCTGATGTATAAGCTATATTACTGTAAAGTTTCATTAAAATCCATTCAGTAGTTTTTACGTGAAAGAGTAACAAACATCCATCCATACTTACAAGCCTTCGCGTTTATAATATAAGTAGAATTATCTAGTTAAAAAGGAATCCGTTCATTGCCAGTGTGGTGAATGTGGTTATAGCTACTTCTTCAGTAAGAAGTTATCTCTAGTACCTAACCTACGTACGTAAGCAATAACTTTACAATATACTTACTACTTACGAGTACCTATAAGTACCAAGTTGGCGAGCTTAAAGCTCCCCTATCTAAACTGGATCCCATCTTGCTGTTAAGTTTATTACACTTGGGAAACTAATTATAACTCAATGGATAGAACTGCAATGCAATTCAATTTTAAGCTCACTTTTAAGTTAGCGCTCTTACACTAGCTTCGGGGTAGATTAATATTAGTGAAATCATTTCAAAGTCAGCCATTTTGTTCGGAAAATTAACTACTCGACTCGATATGGCGACCAATGTGGCGCTGTGGGCGAAGGTCCGACGCAGGAGGTTGCGGGTTTGATTCCCGCCTCGGAACAATTGTGTGTACGATCTGCAGATATTTGTTCTGGGTGTTCTGGTCGTTTTCTATGTATAATAAAAATATATATCCTATGTAATGTATTGTATTATGTATATCAATTATCTAGTACCCATAACACAAGCTCTGCTTACCATGGGGCTAGATAATGCTGTGTGAATTGTCCAGCATTATTTATTTATATATTGAGACTTACAAATTGTACCTTTATGTTACTGATAGTATCTACAGTGCTGAAGTAAAGTAGATAAAGGAGTTAGGTTAGTTAGACTATACGAACGACGATTTCATCGTGCCATAAAGCATGTATTTTAATGAAGTTTGTTTAATATGACGGAAAAATATATACACGGAAAATGCATTCAGCTTCCTGTTTCTTTAATTGTAAATATTTTCAAGCATCCAATGATGAATTGTGATATGCTTTTCTATAGAAAAGCATGATATCAACTCACTCTTTATAATATTAGTAGGTATACCCACAGATTTACTATTTGTTTGTTTGCATTAAATAGGGTCCGAAAGTACTAGACCGATTTTAAAAATACTTTGTCCGTTGGGAAGCTACACTATCCCCGGATGACATAGGCTATATTATATTCTCTTTATCCCCCTAGAAATGTGAAATTGGAATTTATCGCGGGTCAAACCGCTGTGAACAGCTAGTGTTGAAATAATTCTCAAGCGTCTGAAAACAAAGCCCCGCTGCTTACACCAGCCAGCGCGTATAACACGAAGCAAGGCTCGGTTCCCCGAGTCCTTCACCTGCACAATAAACTCAGGTAAATGATAAACCGGTTTGGACGAAAATTGCCGACGCCAACGAGCAAAGGATCTTCGAGACCTGAAGCGTTGGTACGCTTGCTTTGAACGTTTATGCTCGTTTCTGCCTACGATTTGAATGTGGCTTAGGTGATATTACCTGGCTATAGTAGCCTAAGTTAGACCTAGGCTAGTCACATGCGTAACTGTTAGTATGATGTCCTCTCCTCTGCCAAATTTTGACTAGTCTCAAAGGACCTTGTAGAAACATGTGGCACAAGGTCCTTTGAGACTATTTGCGATATAGTGCACAGGTGTGTGCATAAACACAGGAGCACTCTCTTTTCCCTATCCCCAGTCTGCTTGATACCTATCAAAGGGTTTCATAGGAATGGATATTATCCCTTACTGCCAGAATCCGATGGGATAGCAGACCGGCACGACCGGTGAGAGGTCAAGCTCAGGACCAACGGCTTAACGAGCCTCCCGAGGCACGGCGGTGGAATACCGCCAACCGCTAGTTGTCCCCGTCCGAAACCGTCGTCGTCGTCTGCAAACGGCGATAAGGCTACCATGGTGATATTAGAGATATATGTTGATTTTTTTAAAGATTCGAATGCTAGATTACACATTTTATAAAACAACTGTTTTTAATTAAAATTGATGAACACACCGGTTTCAATTTCAAGAAAAGGCACCAGTTCTGTTCGTTTCTTATCAAGTTGCAATTTCATTAGAATTTCTAATGGAATGAACCAAAGATAGAAACGAAGCATAATTTGTTCTAGTATATACTTTCCCAAACCAACCCATTATATACGAGGCTGTTATACTCCCGAGGGACAAGACCTAGTTACAATGGAACGCTTGTACCCGAGAATAAAAAACTCTTTTTCACTTCGATTGCTGAAAAATCAAAATCAAACAATCGAAAGTTACCATCATCCTACTTAATATTATAAACGCAAAAGTTTGTAAATATGGTTGGATGGATTCTATTTCGGTCAACGAATTAGCATTGCCATTTAACGTGGCAATCAAATGCTGCCAGCATTCTGGGCACTCTGCCTTCTTCAAATATGACTTGTCTAAGTGCTTATTTTGTAAGCCTAAAGAATAAGTGATTTTTGACTTTGACTTTGACTTCTTGGTCACCAAGATGATATTTATAGATGTAATTTGTCGTTTTGCTGTTTGAATAAATTTTCGACCGCAGCAGATGATATTATTTTTTTGTCCTTCTGTTAATTTGCATATTATGTAGTATCATTTAACAACTATTCATTTTCGCTTGATGACATTTTCAATCAACAAGCCACGTTTAAAATAAAACATTGTTTCTGTTTTACTACATAATAAACTGAAGCTGTTCACCTTCAAAGAAATGCCAGTTACTTTGTTGTAGGTTAGGTACATACTACAAAAAATTTTATGTCTTCGTTACGCGCAACGCTAAGTACCTATACCTATCTACGCATTCTACCACGGAGGAAGAATCACCCTTGTTATAAACACCCAACAATCGCCAACAAGGCGTTTTCAGTTCAATTTCCAAAAATAAATTTAAATTAAATGTATTTTTTTTAATGTAATACCGAAAAGTCGAGTCTTTATGTAATCCTCTTACGTAAAGACTCGACTTTACGGTGTCCGAATGTCTTGTACTGGCTGACGATATCAGACAAAATTAAAAAAAAAAACTTATATTCCCTAGGACGTAACGACTCTAACTTAATTAAGAATTTTAAGCACCACGATAAAAATGTATGTCTGCTCAATTAATAAATCAACGAAAAAATATATATGTACAAGTGATATATCACTACACCCCTCCCCTGGTGATATTTCCAATCACCCCCTCCCCCTTTCGAGCCTCACGTGATTAATGAACTATCGCTAATTAATATACATGCATCCACACTCGTTATTATTCACTTTCTGTAATTTAATCAAAGTTAACTGAGACTCAGCAAACAATGCAAAACACCTTAGTAGTAAACCGTTTTATTTCCTAAAAAGTTATAATGAGGAAAGGTACGATGAACTTTTATGAAAAGATCGGAGCTTTGAGGGTATCTGCGTTCTCAGAAGAGTTTGAAAATAGATATTTGATTTAGGAGTGGAAAAAATTCATACACAATTATATAAATACTAGTTTAAATTTATTTTTTATTCCGTATTTGTAATTTGATTGGTGGAAAACACTACTTTAAAACTTAGTTTGGGTTTAGGTTAGTAGTGCAAAGTGTAGTTAGTTTACATTCTGGTGTAAATATTTTTAGGTTCTAAAATGTTCAATGCTTTATTATATTAGGTTTGACTTAGTAATTTACGTTGATTGAATGTTTTTTGCTTATGTTATATCTAAATTGGATTATCCTTTCGAGAGTTTGGTACATACATACATATCACTCGATTTAAGTTTACACGGCGAACTTTATTTTGCAGGAATGTACTTAAGTGCACAAAAAGTCTTAATAATAAAGCAAGGCATATCCTATACATTCTGCCTCGTCAAGGCGTGCAAAATTAAGTGATAAAAAGGTACAAAATACAAGTCACAAAAACGCCAAACAAAATAAAGTACATAACCTCAACAATATGTTTGTTGTGGTTTTTGTGAACTTTGTGCCACACATATTAATTAACACGGCAAATGGCTATTTCTCCCTTTAATAACAATGGAATAGCAAACAATACTACATTGTAAACTAATAACTTACATTGTAACCTATTTGTTTGTACATTACTCATAAATTCGTGACACACAATAAAAGTTTTTGCCCATTGAGTTAGCTAAATCAAGGCTTTACCTTAACATTTATATTACAGCTTCGAAAAAACGTTTGAAAATACATATTTTTTATCATCTTTCGCGAAGTCACTGTCGTTACAGTTTGTCGGGAATCTTGGCTTGTTACGTTCTTATTTCGACAAATCATATTAATATTATTATTTTACTAGTTTCTATGGAAACGTTTCTAGTTATTTCTATCCCATGCAGTTCCCATGGGATATAAATAACCACGTTTCCATAGACTACTTTTTATTCCATAAAATCAGTCCAAACAGAGGAGAGGCTTTTAGCTCTCTCTATGCCAATGATCCGTTTAGTAAATTTGGCGTGAAGAAGTAACAAACTTTCGCATTTATACGTGTAATAGCAGTTCCTTTGGTCCTAACTTATGTCCACCCCTTGTCCTCAGAGTGAGAAATGGCTGACATACGAGCTGCTAAAAGAAGAGATAATGGAGAAGATGCGGAAGCTTGAAGAGGAGAGGCACACGGTAGACCTGTGGAGCGGCGGCACGCAGGAGTGGGGCAAGAAGAGACGGAAACGACAGGTCAGTCTAGTTACTTACTGGAGGTCTACATTGAAACACGAGATACGAAAATTCAGATTACAGATTGCACGAAACTAACAACCTTACCATCAAGTTGCTTCGGCCGCGTCACTATGTTACTGACATCTTTCGTTTGGGATCACGAGGTACAAAGATTCGGGTAGACGGATCCCACGAAACGAACAACCTTACCATCAAGTTGCTTTGGACGCGTCTTACTTACATCTTTCGTTTCGGATCTCTATGAAATAAATGTAGGAATCATATTCATAGTATAATTATATTGTCTTTCCATAGAATCATCAAAGGATCAGATCGGTCGTTAATCGTATATGCGATCCGTCGTCCGTCAACTTCGTAATTCATTATTTTAAATAGACCTGTACCTCAGCGACGCATTAAATAATCCGTAGGTATAAAACAAATAGGTACAAGCAGTATTTGTTTTCGTTTTATACCTATTGATAATTTAATTATAAATTAAAGCTTGAAAATGTTTATCTTATGTGCATTGTGCATTTGATAAAGATAATTTTACGACTTTAGTTTTTATATAATGTTTGGTTAATTAACATCACATTTATTTGTCCAGCTCGACGGTAAAGCGTAGGGTTTCAAACTTAGTAGAAATAGAATATGTTGTGTACTTTTGTTAGTAGTTTGGCCATTTCTCGAAAACCCTTAGTAGCTTTAGTACTTAGGCTTCATAAACAATACGAAAATTCAAGCTATATTATTGTAAATCTCAAAGATAAACTGTAAAGTTTTACGGTTTCGTGTTGAGTCCCTAGTTTTTTGATACGAATAAATTTTAAATTATCTGGCGCCATCATCAGACCGGCTTGGTACCATGACTTTTCGTTGCCACCGAATAAGTATGCCAAATTTCAGTTCATTTGCACGATTTGTCCCACACATACGAACAGGGCAAGTTAAATAATAACTTGTAAAAGCCTTTTAATGAATACAAATACAAATTTATTTATACATAAAGACGTCAGGTATAAATCCATGGAGATCCATGGATATCCGAAATAAATAATAATAAAATAAAAATAAAAAAGCCTTTATTTGATCCTGCTACATTGATTTAGGTACTGTTAGTGCGTTATTTATAGCATTACGTTTGGTTGATAGCAGCGTCCCCAGGTTGGGTAAAGGCCTCCTCCAACGATGTCCACTTCTCTCTATCTTGAGCTGTTTGCCACCACTTTGGGCCAGCCCAGCGTGTTGAGGGCCTTCCTCTCTTTCTTTTTCCTTGAGGTCCTCTCCATATGGTGGTGCTGTATGTCCATCTCTTGTCTAAGCCTCGCTATGTGACCGAAATAAAGAGATTTTGTTTATTTTATTTTATTTGTAAAATGTCAGGTCTTATCGATAACTAGCTGCGACCTGCGGCTTCGCCTTCGTGAAAATCTATGTTTTAAATATTCTTTAATAAATGTAGTTTATAAACCTTTCTCTTGAATCACTCTATCTATTTAAAAAACCGCCTCAAATCCGTTGCGTAGTTTTAAAGACCTAAACATCATAGGAACAGACAGACAGCGGGAAGCGACTTTGTTTTATACTATGTAGTGAAGTGTTTTATACTGATGACAGGTCTAATCGATAAGAAGGTATTAGAACCACTGCATCGTACCCTAGGGGCGAGCAAAGGGCTAAGATTCATAAGTATAAAGAATTCTGGTCGAAGAATGTCCTATTCCGGCGTTTTCGCGGACGATTACCGGTCGCAGCATATTGCGTCACACACGTCGCGTCGCCGACATTACGTGCTAGTAATAGGTTTATTTGATGTATGTTAGATTAAGGTATATATTTTATATCGGCCGTAGTTTTTAAGTGTTTTCCATCCTGTACTAGACTAATGTGATGTGTGTTTGTACTATGGAAAGAGCTATGCTCGGAGTCTCTCTGAAAGATAGGATTCGTAACGAATACATCCGACAGAGAACCAAACTTATCGACATACCTAGCTCTAAGAATTAGTCAAGCTGAAGTGGCAGTGGGCCGGCCATATCTCGCGAAGACCGACGGCCGCTGGGCAAACGTGTTCTCGAGTGGAGACCACGACTCGGTAAACGTAGTGTAGGACACCCTCCGACCAGGTGGGACGACGACCTGCGAAAGGCTGCAGGTAGATGCTGGATGCGGCAAGCTGAAGACAGGGCGCTATGGCGCTCATTGGGGAGGCCTATGTCCAGCTGTGGACTGGTATAGGCTGGTGATGATGATGATGATGATGATTAGACTAATGTTGCCTGAAATAAATGAATGATTATTATTCTAAGTGTTAGTATATTTTTGTTGTCCACAGGTAACAGTGCAGCCTCCATACGTGGTGTACATGCTGCCTGATACCGACATCATGGAAGACTGGAGACTGGTGAGGAAGCTGCTAGAAAGGGAATAAGGGTAGGGTACTTCCTTTCAGTTATGTGGATGTGGGGCACGGACAATCAGCAACTTATTTAAGTGAAAAAAAAAACATCTTAGTCGACATATTTTAATTAAAAAAATTACTGATTTCATAGGTAAGGTTGATTTACTAATTTTGGCCCTTCCCTTAAGTTATATGTGACGGGGAAGGGTCCCGAGACCTGCCGTTCGGAGCGTCAGACATGCCTCGAAGTTCACAATAAAGAAATGCAACGTATGTGTAGTCCAGATGTTTATTGGTTGATCACTTCGCTACGTACAATACCGCTAATAGTGAAACGCGGCAAGTTCAAGACAGAGGCCAGACGGGACCAGTGCTCTGCTCGGAAGTCGCCAACCAAGTGAACGTGCCTCACCGTCCGACCTAACCTCTCTGACACTCTGTCTCGACCATGCCCAAGCGACAATGACAGTTGTCTACTCGACGTTTCCTACTACTATCACTCAAGTGACAATGACATTTGTCTACTTGACGTTTCTTACAAACTACACACTCCTTAATTCGCTAACAGATGGCGTTGGAGACCGGACCGGACCACAAATGAATCAACGCGGCGGCTCGATCTCCGACACGGCCATCTTGACAACTCACGCGTCCTCGCGTGGGGTTTCTGGAAAGAAAGAGAATTCCGCAGAGTAAAATGTCATTCGTTCGGCCGTTCCTGACCTTAAGTAAAAACTTCCATTATCGGTTTGGACTTTCTTTAATGAAAACAAATCGCACAGAACGTAATAAATCTACAATGAAAATAACAAAAGTAACAAGCAATGTTTTTCATTAAAACGGAATAAACAATCATCATAAACAAAGTACTTAATTAAATTTTAAAGAAGCCTGTACATAATCTAAAGTCACCATCAAATCAATAATCTCATTCACGTCAAGTCGATCTAGTCACTTCCATCTAGTGACTCTTGGAAGCTTCCATCCAGCTTCCGATTACCACATCAACTAGTCACTTCCATCTAGTGACTCATAGAAACTTCCATCTCGTTTCCGATATCCACATCACCTAGTCACTTCCACAAGCGACTCTTGGAAACTTCCATATCGTTCCCGATTTCCTCATCATCTAGTCACTTCCATCCAGTGACTCAGCGACACCTCTATCTGGTGTCCGTAAACTACGTGATGGTCCATCCCCATCACCTTCGCACTTATCTCGGTCAGCACTACCTAAGATCAACAAGTCATCCTCGTCAACAACCTCGTTCGTGGGCATTAGTCTCAGTCTATCGTGTGCGTACTTGTAAGTCCTATTGGAGTTTAAGGCTTTAAGCACATAACGATTACCGTCAAGTACCTCTGTTACCCTGAAAGGACCTCTAAACTTCGGATCAAGCTTAGTTTGGTTACGTTCCTCATTTTGTAGTAAAACAAAATCACCAACAGAGAATGGTTTTATTTTAGCTTTGGTTTTGTCAAAATGTACCTTATCATATGAAGCGCTTTTCTCCATGTTCTCTGCAGCTTGGGCTCTTACCTGCTCAATGTCAGCTTGGGGTTCTTCATCTCCAACGAGTAAAATATCTAGTGGCCTTGCAACCTTACCAATAAGTAGTTCCAGTGGGCTAGCTTTCGTGACTCTATTTATGGTACAATTGAGGGCAAGCTGGACATCCGGTAGAGCATCCTGCCATGAACGTGAACTGGTCTCGACGGCTGTCAGCATGTTCTTCAACGTACTCATGACCCGTTCAACTTGGCCGTTCGCTCGCGAGCTACCTGTTGCGATTAAATGTAACTTGACGTTAACGGACTCACAGTAGTCTTTGAATTCCTTACTGGCAAAACATCGACCCTGGTCAGCGATCAGGCGACTCGGCGCTCCAAATAGAGCAACACTAGCCTTAAGAGCTTTGATGCTGCTAGCTGTATCAATGTGTAGAGTATGATGAAGTAACACATACTTGGTGAAGGCATCTATGAGGACGAAGACGTATTCCTTCTTGTCGTTTTTACCACTAAGTTTACCTGTTGCGTCAACGTGTACAGTGTGCCACGGAATTGCTATTTTCGGGATCGGGTGCAGCTCGGCCTGTACCTTACCTGAACGTGTTTTGGAGATGTTGCATGTGACACAGTTCTCGGTGAATTTCCTAACATATTTGGACATATTTTCGAACCAGTACAAGTCATAAACCTTTTCAAGTGTCTTTTCCCATCCTAAGTGCTGCAAACCTTCGTGAACACTGTTAATAATCGACCAGCGGAATGACCTAGGAATTATCGGTAAACAACGAGTTTTACCGTGTCTTTGGATTTTTCGATGAAGTATGCCAGAGCGGAGTTCGTAGGTCTTAGATACCTCGGCTGGAACATTACCTTCCTTCATGTCGGACATCAGTTTGGAAATTTCTCCATCTCTTTGCTGCTCCGCTATCAACCAGCTACTGGTAATTTCCGCCAAGTTTACCTGCTTTGACTCTACTTTTTTAAAAGAAACGCTTGGACCAAATTCTTCACTTTCAACCGGCAAGGGATTCCTTGAAAAGAAATCGGCATGTGCCATGCGTTTACCACTGCGATGAACAATATCAAAATCGAATCCTTGTAGGAACGCCCACCACCTGTGAACACGTGGGGTGAGGTCAAGCTTTTTACGCGTTGATTGAAGTGAATTGCAGTCGGTTATTACATCAAACTTACGTCCATGTAAATACTGCCGGAAGTGTTTGACAGCGTTCACCACGGCAAGAGTCTCTAACTCGTACGAGTGGTACTTGGACTCTGCAGCTGTCGTACGCTTGCTGTAATAGGCAACTACATGCGAATTACCATTTTTGCGTTGAACCAGAACTGCTCCGTATCCAATCGAGCTGGCGTCCGTATGTAGCTCCGTCACTAGACTGGGATCGTAAATCGTCAATATCGGTTCGCTCGTTAAAATAGAGATGACTTGTTGTCTTATTACCTCGTGTTGCGGCTCCCATTTTATTTTACCGTTTCCAGATGTCAAGGCATACAGAGGTGCTAAAATCTGCGAAAATTTAGGAACAAATTGGCGAAAGTACGATGCCAGTCCAATGAATTGTCGCAGCTGAGTAACTGTGTTGGGTGGCGGTAGAGCAGTAAGCGCTACTATCTTTCGTGGGTTGGGATGAATTTGACCTTGCTGAACTTCGAAGCCCAGATACTCTACCTTTTCCTTCAGGAAAGCGCACTTTTTGGGATTTAGTGAAAATCCTTTTTCTGAGAGGACCCCGAGTACTACTAGAAGTCTTTCGAGAGCTTCTTCGATGTCACTAGCCACAATTAACACGTCATCCATGTACACTACAACGTACCTGTTTACGAGGTCACCCAAAGCACGTATGAGAGCTCGCTGAAACACCGATGGCGCGTTTTTTAATCCAAACGGCATGGTAACATACTCATACTGACCTTCCATTGTTACGAATCCTGTGCGCTCTATAGATTCCGGCTCAATGGGGATTTGGTGAAATCCCGATGCTAAATCTAATATCGTGAAAAAATGCCCTCCATGCAGCCTAGCAATCTGATCTGATATGAGTGGCAACGGAAAACGATCAGCAATGGTGTTGTCGTTCAACTCCCTGTAATCAACACACATTCTGTCCGATCCGTCTTTCTTCTTCACGAGGAGTATCGGACTCGCGAATGGAGAAGAACTAGGCCTAATTACCTTAGCCTTCAGTAGGTCGTCGATCTTATTCCTAACTACTTGACGTTCATCTTGAGTTAACCTGTATGGACGTCGACTTACCGTCTTATGTGGGTCCTTAAGACGTATCTGCATCGGTTCGGTATCAGCGGGTGAAGTAGGCACACCGGTAACGAAACTAGTCTTAAATCGTTCCAAAATGTTTAACAAACTAGATCTGTATTCAGGAGTAACATCGGTATCTATAAAGTCAAGATCAATGCCCACGTTCGACAGTATATCGCATGATTCCACAACATTTATTTTCTCAAACCTAATTTTGTCTACTGTCATGTGTACAGTCAAACCAATAGCCAAAACTTCACGTCCAATCATGATACTGTGTCGCAAACAATAGTCAGGTAACACATGAAGAAGTACCTCCAAGGTTATATCGTCAATCTCTACATGAGTCAAAATCTGCATCGTCGAGACTACATTCGTTTGCCCTATACCTGTCATAGTTACATTATCGTACAAACGCTTACCACTAAACTTACAAGCAACAGATTCTTTAACTAATGAGCACTCTGCACCGGAATCGTATGTGAAAGGAAACGACTCACCAGAGTGACGCAGAGAACCCGAAGGCGCATTAACAATGCACACGTCCACTCGTTTCTCCTTGGCTGGACCAGCTCCAGCAGTACCAGCGCCGTCCTTGGTCTTCCGCTGCGGGCAGTCGGATGCGTAGTGGCCTTGTTCTCGGCAGCTGAAGCAGGTGATGCGGTCAGGTCTCGCTGTGGACTGGTTGCTCGAAGCAGAAGGTTTGCGGTCATCTTGCGTCTTCCAATCTCCTTTGCTGCGGCATTGAAATGATTTGTGGCCTGATTTCCCACAATTGAAGCACTTGATAGTCGCCGTTGATCCACTAAGACGGTTCCTTTTGGCGTCAGGTCCATTCGGATCTTTGCTCAACGGATAAGTTCTTTTCAAGAACGAAACAGCCTTCAGTTCCTTTTGTAGGTGATTGCGTGTCTTGATGTCAGTTGTTATGGCTAATCTCTGAACTCGCGGCTCTTGCTTTGAGATATGAGCTAAGACAGTGGCAATCGCTATCTGTTCTGTAGTCATCCCATTCCATCTTGCCACTAACGATGTCATCAGGGTAGCAGCGTAAGAAGCTAGGCATTCATTATCCTTTGGTTGCTTATCATGCATGTTGATAAGAAAAGAAGCAGCAGTTTCAGGACAGTCATACCTTGCCACAAATAGTTCCTTAAAATCGCCCCACGTCATACCAGGAAATGATATTGAAGACAGCCACGAAGATGCTTCGCCCTTAAGTGCGTGGCTTAAAGCGATCATCAGCGATGGTCCTTGGCGGTGTTCATCAGCCACACACATGTCGGCGGTCGTAATCCAAGCATGGGCATCATTGTCCTTTTTCTCCGGGTCAAAATCAGGAAAGCGAATCGAGCTCGAAGATGCGGGTAGTTTTATAGCTTGCACCAATGCCATGAAATTTCGATTTTGCTGTTCAAAAAGATGGCGCCATTTTTCTTCATCTTTTTCAATATTCAAACCACGTGTTTGTAGGTTATGTTGCTCACCGATAGAATCGCGTTCACGTGGGTGATCCGGGTTGCATCCCACTTCTGATGACGGGGAAGGGTCCCGAGACCTGCCGTTCGGAGCGTCAGACATGCCTCGAAGTTCACAATAAAGAAATGCAACGTATGTGTAGTCCAGATGTTTATTGGTTGATCACTTCGCTACGTACAATACCGCTAATAGTGAAACGCGGCAAGTTCAAGACAGAGGCCAGACGGGACCAGTGCTCTGCTCGGAAGTCGCCAACCAAGTGAACGTGCCTCACCGTCCGACCTAACCTCTCTGACACTCTGTCTCGACCATGCCCAAGCGACAATGACAGTTGTCTACTCGACGTTTCCTACTACTATCACTCAAGTGACAATGACATTTGTCTACTTGACGTTTCTTACAAACTACACACTCCTTAATTCGCTAACAGATGGCGTTGGAGACCGGACCGGACCACAAATGAATCAACGCGGCGGCTCGATCTCCGACATATGGATGTGAGGCACAATCAGCGACTCATTTATGTGTTGTAGATAAAACATCTTGTTCGACATATTTTAGTAATAAATCGTTTACTGATACAGGTTGACTTACTAATTTTGTTTAACACGATATTCCTTAAAATGTCTGAAGAATCAATAATTTGAGGGTTTTCAAAGGTGATTAAGAAATTCTCGGCAAAGGTACCACAACCTTGGTCATATAATATGGTGGAAATATGTACCGCATAAAAAAGTTATTGTCAACATTCATAAAAAATTTAAAGTGTGTCAAGCAACGGCAACCAATGGTTTGTATTGTGAGACTTTCGTATTTTACTGGGTCAAGCTAAAATATTTTGAAAAAAACAAGTATAATGGTTGCAATTCAATGTATTTTTTACGAAAATTCATATAACATTTATTTCGTAACTAAATGTATGTATCTAGATAAACGCATCCTTACAAGCCTTCAGTGAAATGTTTTGTTACACTATTTATATGTACCTAATGTAAAAGCACGAAAAAGCCTCGATTTTCTTATAAATGCGTACATATACCAACTCAGTAGGGGTTGGCAGTAAGCACGAGGATATTTGTGTAGAATAGAATAAACACACGTAGTTTTATGTGTTTACGTTAAAGAGGTTTTGAGTTATAGAAGGGTCAAAAGTGGCACCAAGGGGTTCACTCGGCGCGTTCCTTTGCTTGAACTTGGCTTGGACACGCTGCCGCGTGCCCTAATAGAGAAAAATCACGTCACTTTGTCATCGAATGTGTAAATTATGTGAAATAAATTCCTTCTACTTCAATAATGCACGCAATGTATGACGATACCATGTCATTATTGTCTATTCTACCCTAGAGAACAATCCCCGTGATTGGCCTACAGGTCGTTTACAGTAACATCAATACAAAATTAGGTTAAATACTTATGCAGATCGAGGAAAACTCAATGTATTATTGTCATGAGTCATCGCTATGATGACGTAAGTATTATACATTAGAAGGATGTTTGAAGCTCGACCACAGCTCGACCTAGTGTGCAAAAGCCCTTACATCGGTTATTTTCCTTGACTTTAAAAGAATTTATTTATAGCCAGCCACACACAGTAATAAACAGTTACAAAAAAAAGGAAAACACACAAAAATGCAGAACAACATAAGTAGTAGGGATTTAAACTTTACATAATGTAGCGTGGTAGTAGAGTCCCCAAGTGTAAGGAAAACTGGTCTTTCCCTATGTGCGCGGCTAATCAGGTCCAATCTCAGCTTGTTGTCACTATCTTTTATCCTACAATTCATTTTGTGAACTATCCCAATTTGTTCTTGAGTAAAGGGTTAGGCTAAAGCGGCGCATAATGGTGTAAAAATAAGAATCAAGCGAGAAACAGACACGAGTCTACGCCTTGCAACGTTATCGAGACATCATGAGATGTAGAAGCTTAAATTTGTTTAAGGACAGATGGCCTAAGAGACACTTATCTTACGCCACGCTATCCGACGTTACGTTATCCAGATTTGATTGCGTTGCGGATATTTCGTAGCGTGGGCTAAGTCTATCTGTTCTGAAAGGCTGCGTCACGCAATACGCAACAAAACATAATACAAGTATGTATTATGTTTTGTTGGTGCGACCCACAGGGAGGAGATGAACACAGAGCATGTGAGTCTTGGGCCATGAAAGTGTTAACTACGTTGAATGTATGATACTGAAATGTTTCAGAAGCGTCGAATTAGCGTGTTTACTTGTACTTGATGCATGGTATCAAAAAAAAATAAACTAAAAATACTGTCCACCAAGATAAGATTTTCTAGATTGTATCAGATTGTTATGTTTCGTATGTCGCAAACCAATCAGCTGGGGTTGGGGTTATTGTAAATGACGTTAATATTAAACAGGTTACAAGAGAATTCGAAAATTATTTTTAAATAGTCTACTGACTGACATTCATTCACACATTTTGCTGCAACACTTTTTTTATGCGATATTTTTTGTATGTTGATTTAAGCTCATAATGTCGTGCCCTCGTCCATGTCGTTATTTATTTAGCTGTAAGTTTTCAGATGCTCCTTTTAGTACATATATTTTTAAAATTAAGTAGGTATTTAAAAAGTTTATTATATTAGTAAAACATTTCAGAGCTAAATTTAATTTAAAAAAGAAGACAGGTAATTATACCTTTAACAGGTTTGTTACCTGTTTGAAAACATCGTATTCATTTGATGGTAAAAACGGGAATCTTGTCCAAATTATAATAATCGTTTTCCGACTGATTTTAAGAATCGGAAAATACTACTGAAATTATAGGCGAAATATTGTGCCAGTATTATGCCCGAAGACAACGCCAAACTGATTGAATCGAGATGGAATTTCATACACATAAAGATCTCGACCTGGAATAACATTATTGGCTATTATTTATTCCGCGATAATCGCGGGCAAAAGCTAGCCTTCAATATACCATTTTGCTACCCTATGATCACAGAATGAGTGAAGTAACTTGCGAGTCCGTAGTTTTCAGCAGACATATCGATCTTCCATTTTTTGCGAGCGAGGCGTGGTTTATACTTTGCGAGTGTTTCTTTTAGTTGGCGGACTCTCTTTATTACCTCCTAGCTTTAAAACTGCTAAAAAAGGTTTTGTTATGAGAACTATCAAAATACTTGTAAGGTCTCCTATATGGTTCTTCGCTACATGATGTAGGCCTTCGTATTCTCATTTGGCGATAAAAAAAAAGTTAAATAGAACATATAGAACATACTACACTCGAAAAACAGAACCCTCCTTCTTGTGCAGTCGGGTAATAATCAAGAATCGAGTCTGGTTGTTTATAGTTTTGAAATGTATCTACCTATTTCTTTATAAAACAAAATCCACAGCCCTTAAGGGAAAAATATACCTACAAGCTAATAATTTCCTTGTAATCATCATCATCAGCCTATAACAGTCCACTGCTGGACATGGGCCTTCCCTATTGAGCGCCATAGCGCCCTGTCTTCAGCTTTCCGCATGTTTCTTGTAATCATTGCTGCAAATTGACTTGTCCGAGTGATTATTTTGTAAAGAAATAAAGTTATTGATTCTGATTCTACTTTTCCAGTTCATTACCACGATAAGATCAAAGTTTGACTCATGCAAACGAGAACGAAGGATTTGGCCTTAGTATTTCCAGTTCAGTTTAAGACTGCCTTTATTACGTCACTTAATACTTTACCCTGTTTTAAATAAATAGCTAGGGAATAAATTTTTATTATTTTTAAATTACAGAGAAAAATTATCTAGTGATAAGAACTTATTTGTAAAATTCAATGTAAAGAAAATGTGTAGATATAAGTAATATTCTGGACATACACAAGGTTTTCCCGAAAATGTATGTAACGAAACGAAAAAAATATATATAGGAAAATACATAAATAATAATTGAACTTTTCAGTATTTGATCAAATTTTCCGGGAAACCTCGCGAGTCCAATAAAAAATGTATAGATTTAGGGTAAATTTGCATTTAATTGTGGAAATAAAAATTGTGAAACTTCAGAATTGTATTTCTTCGAAACTCCTATATCTACAACCTACCTAAACCAACCCTTCCTTAGCTAGGTAATAAGAATAAGAAAATCTTTTTAAATGCTACATAACTACTATGTCAATAAGAAATCCTCAATGCTACAAAATGGCGTCCGACTCAGCTTTATGTTGTGATAGCCAAGTAGATAGTAGATTCATTTCTTAAACCATATTTCCTTCGTAAACTAGGCTAGCAGAGTTTTAATATTTATTAATTTACTTTGTCTAATTTCAATTTATATTTTATGAATCTACTTTATCAACAATTCTAATAAAGATAGGTACAATTTACTTGTCAGCAGGGGTTAGTAACCTCTGAAATTGCTGGTCCGATTTTGATAATTCTTTCCCTCATAGAAAGCTACAGTATCCCTGAATCACAGGCTATATTGGATCCAGGTACCACGTGAGTGAAGCTGCGAGAAGAAGCTAGTTATGAAAAAGTAAGTTTTGCTAATAATAAGATATCTATACTTAATATAAAGAGGAAAGGTTTGATTTTTGTTTGTTTGTTTGTAATGAATAGGCTACGTAACTACTGGACCGATTTGAAAAATTCGTTCACCGTTGGGAATCTACACTATTCGTGGTGAACATAGGCTATATTAAAAATTAGAATTTCCCGCGGTTTCACCCGCGTTAAATTCAAATTTCAGAATTTAACGCGGGTGAAACCGCGGGAAACAGCTAGTATATTATACATATATCACTTGTGGAAGATATCGATAAAATAGAGGTATTTAACACTTTGAGTGCTGAAATCACACGGTATGTGTTTTCTACAAGTGACTAATATGCGTAAATCCACACTAGCGCAGCGGCTGAGAAAATACAGATCTTTGTGACTCAGCACAGCCGTAATATTTTTCGAACGAAACGCATGTGCGGCGCAATACAACCGCTGCTGTGTAGAGCGGCAGCACGAATTTTTTAGGTTAAAAAAACATCGCTGTCGTCGAAAAAACATCGCAGTCAAAGTGTTAAAGCCGATATGTATAAAATTCATTTTTTCACAAGAGGTAATATTGTTAATGTGTATGTTTGTTACATCTTCCAAAACGAATGAACGGGTCGTGTTGAAATTGTACTTCGTTTTCAGTCTAGATCTGGTAACATAAGTGATTGAATCCCAAACATCAGTTCCCATGGGATATAAATATCCTATAGATAGACGCTTCTATAGAAATAAAGCGAGCGAAGCCGCAGGTAGAAACTACATACCTAGGTATGATTAGATTACTTACGCCTCGAAGCCATCATGAATTCCCTGAATTTCCCGAGTACCTACGTATATATATTCTAAGAGCTTTATTCCTATTTTACCTTATAACTCTATTTTACCTTATATCTAGCAGGGATCTTTCGCGGAATATTTACTGATTACACACACTTATTACAAAACATAAGGTACCTACAACATAGATATTTTTATGAGGTAAAATAGAAATCAGCCAGAACACCCGGTACTAATATCTGCAGATCGTATGTACAAACATTTGTCACGAGGCGGGAATCAAACCCGCAAACTCCTGCGTCGCAGGCAGATCTTCGCACCACCGCAGAGGTCGTCACGACTTAGGCTAGCTATTCTTTCTCCCGGAAAAAACACAAGTGAAGCCGCGGAATTAATGAACACGTTATTGTAGAACATAAAAAAGATAATCTTATATATAATTAAAACTTCACAAAGTACCTACAAAAGGCGGCCTTATCACTGAGAGCGATTTCTCCCTAGCAACCTTCGCTTTAGGTTATTCAGTCATATAACACAAGCTTCGCATCCTTTCATACAGTCACAGCATCATTATAGTGGTTCTGTGGCCGAGGGTCCACACTTGCTGCCGAGAGACAGTGGTCTAAGTACAGGGTGATAAGTCGGCAAAATGCCACGGGACGGGCCCCCCAGCCCGAAGTCCCCAACACGGTCAGAGGAGAACATTTATTATTAATTTATTACACATTTACTTAATACAAAAAAATTGTTTTGTTAATAAATAAATAATGCTGGACAATTCACACAGCATTATCTTACCCCATGGTAAGCAGAGCTTGTGTTATGGGTACTAGATAACTGATATACATAATACAATACATTACATAGATAGAATTTTTTTATTATATACAGAAAACGACCAGAACACCTGGAACAAATATCTGCAGATCGTACACACAATTGTTCCGAGGCGGGAATTGAACCCGCAACCTCCTGCGTCGCAAGCGGACCTTCGCCTAACGCGCCACATCGGTCGTCATAATGAAAAAATGTTGGAAAAAAATACAACTTAGAGTTATGTGGAAGGGTTTGTAGATAATAAAAGCTGTGAAGAAGGCTTCAGAAGCAGTGGTAAGCTTTTCCCAGCTGAGGGAGGCTTTTGCTCAACAACTGAAAATCATTGTCTAGTAGATAGTAGGTAATTAATCATTTGATAGGTAGAATAAAAAACAAACAATTAAAAAAAAAACATAGGTATCACACCAATATTATAGATGCAAAAGTTTGGATGTTTACCTAGATATTTTGGATGGATGCGTGTTTATTACCTCTTTAAACCCAAAAACTATTTGAATAGATTGGGCTGAAATTAAGCTTTTTATGCTACAAATCAGTTCGAATGCGATTTTCATAGAAACAACGTGTGCGAAGACGCAGGCAGAAACTAGTTCTCCATAATTGAAGGAGAAATCGACGAATATAAAAAAAAACTGTTTTAAAAAACATATAATACAGCCACCACCTTCTTTTTTAGAAGTTGGTTTATAAAAGAAAAAGGTGGCTTCAAATATGATTATGACTATGTATCCTTTATTATTGAATAAACATTTTGTATTTGTATTTTGTAAAAGAAGCCACGTCAGACACTTACCTATGTAAGGTCTAATTATAATTAGACCTTACATTATCAGTTTATAACCACACCACATATCGACCATTCGTTATCGTGGTTAAAGGTAGGTAGGTACATAAATAATAAACAAAAACTACTATCAAATACAACAATGAAGTACCAATAAACTTAATTTAATTTGACCCCATTTCTACTTAGTAAATATCTAGGTAGGTATCTAAACTAAGGTTAAGAACTAGGTACTTAACCTAATAGTTGGTTAACCAATGATGGGTCAAAGCACTTTATCACCTAGGTAACTGATTCTTAAAACAAAAGATTTGAATAACCATTGTATGTGTCATTATTGTAATGTTGTTCAAAGTCGCTCAGCGAGCTATGGAAAGAGCTATGCTCGGAGTTTCTCTGAAGGATAGGATTCGTAACGAATACCTACATCCGACAGAGAACCAAGGTTATTGACATAGCTCTGAGAATTGGCAAGCTGAAGTGGCAGTGGGCCGGCCATATCTCGCGAAAAACCAACGGCCGCTGGGCCAAACGTGTTCTTGAGTGGAGACCACGACTCGGTAAACGTAGTGTAGGACGCCATCCGACCAGGTGGGATGACGACCTGGGAAAGTCTGCAGGTAGATGCTGGATGCGGCAAGCTGAAGACAGGGCGCTATGGCGCTCATTGGGGGAGGCCTACGTCCAGCAGTGGACTGCTATAGGCTGATGATGATGATGATGATGATGAATACTATAAGTGTGATTTTAGGTATAGGTCCGAATTCATAAACCTAGTTCAACCGATTCGACGTGCGCAGCGAGTTTCTAGAACAAAAGGATAAGGAGCGTTGATCGCGTTTAAATCGTTCGGTGAAATCAGACCTGTTACCAGTTAGATGTAATTTTGTTTTATAATGTCCTCAAGATTTACTACGTCAGTCAAAAAAAACTATTTTCTAGACATTGCGATCGCTTAATATAAAAGACTTAAACGCGTGATGCTGTTTAAAACTCACGTGAAAATATTAAAAACTGTATGAGTATCTATTTAGTATGTATTAGATCATAGATGTACCTACCTTACCTTAGTATCCTATTTAAACAAACAACAGATCCCTTATCTATACTAATATTATAAAGAGGAAAGGTTTGATTTTTTGTTTGTTTGTTTGTATTGAATATGCTCCGAAACAACTGGACCGATTTGAAAAATTCTTTCACCATTGGGAAGCTACACTATCCCCGGTGAACATAGGCTATATTATATTTAAAAAAAAGGGTACTGAAACCGTGCGAAGCCGGGAAGGTCCGCTAGTTTTTGATATAAAGACATTTATTTATAACAACATAAATTAACAAAAGACACGCTTATAGAATAGGTACATTGTATAGAGTTGTTATAAAAAGGCTCTAACTCAGCATAATGCTGGCTAAGCTCTATAAGAGACTTAGCCAGCGCTGGTCTTCCGTTAGAGCCCATGTTTACAATATAATATTGAGTCCGCATGATCAATGGCAGGTTAATTTAGTCGTTTCTATCGACATTCACGGACTGAGTTGAAGGGGTCGATTCTTAGGCCGCCACTCGCCGCCATGCCACAGCAACTACATACCTACTCATCAAACTCAAAATATTTTATTTCCTTAGGCTTACAAAATAAGCACTTAGACAAGTCATAGGTACATAAAGTAGTAGGTATCAATTATTATCAAATAAGATTATTTTACTGTTAATATATAATGTGTTTTCTGGTGGACAGGTAGAAAATGCCTCAGCATTAAGCCCACCCTTTGTCTTTGTGCAATAAAGTTTTAAATAAATAAATAATCCCTAATAAAAATAGAAAATAAATAGAGTTCCTGTGCAAATTGCGAAATACGCGACGAGACTAGCAATTAATAGGAATATGGAACGTTTGCATAAGATTACAATATATAAATAAATAATGCTGGACAATCCACACAGCATCATCTAGCCCCAAGGTAAGCAGAGATTGTGTTATGGGTATTAGACGACTGATAAATAAATAAATAATAAATAAAACAGCTTTTATTTCTCACACTTAACTTAAATACTAAACTACATATTATCTCTATTATACTATATATAATATGTGAGTACCGCTTTCAGCGGTGAAAGCCTCCTCCAGCTCCTTCCATCTTCCTCGATCTCTAGCTACTCTACTCCATGTCTTCCCTGCTATTTTTACGATGTCATCGTCCCATTGTTTTACAGGTCTTCCTTTTCTTCGTGTCTTGTTTATTGGGTACCAATTCCTTATAGCTTTGGACCATCTCTTGTTTTGCATTCTCTGGATGTGCCCCGCCCATTTCCATTTTAAAGATAGACGACTGATATAGGTACGTAATATAATACATTACATATATATTTTTAAGATACGTCATAGAAAATCCAGAACCCCTGCAACTAATAATTGCAGATCGCACAAACACTTGTCCCAACTCCCAAGGCGGGTATCGAACCCGCAACCTCCTGCCTCGCAGACGGACTTTCGCTAGCCGCGCTACATAAGTTTTCGAAATAAAATTGGTGTTTGTAATATCAAAATAACAGGTTTTTACTATATTTATGCTTAAAGTAGGTAGTAGTAAGGTATATATTATATCTAAGTACCTACCTACTCGATAAAAACCACCAAACTTTAAATGGTTTTTTTGTATATTTGTTTGTTTTGGCTAATGTCCGAAACGGCTGAACCAATTTTGACGGGGCTTGCAAATGCAAATGGCTATACATATATCATATGGGGTAACAAATTTTTCATTATGTTGTATATTATTATTGTTATTTTAGAAAAATTAATTGATTCGTCCAAAAAAAACCCATGAAACTGAATAGAATAGAATTTCGCGTAGAATTTATTGTACGCCAGGGACGCTGCTCGCTTGCACAGCTAGGTTATAATTCAATTGACTTTGGTAAGTAGGTACCTAGCAACAATTAGAAACTAACTTATATGTAGTAACTAGGAATTTAGATGACCCTTTTTAATGTCGCCTACACGACGCGCGACGAGTCTAGTTGGTACATTTGATTTGACGGCTAATGAGTGGCTCTACGAGAACAAGATAGCAAACATTTAAAACTAGAATGGTAATAATAGTTATCAACTTATCACTTACATAAGTCTTTAGAATATATTCCGTGATCGCGTATGATACATTGCCGAAATATTGGAAAGCTCAAAACCAAATGATGGTGACCTACTAAAAATATCTCGTTGTAAATGATAAGCATACTTATTGGATAACTCAGAAATCAAATAATTAAAGGGTAAATATCCCGTTTTAAATGACTTTAGTGTTAATAACCAGCCTAGCTTATTCCTAAAAGATAGGCCTATTAACAGACAAAGACATTCATTAATTTGTTGGCGTAGTTATTGTATTCTCTTTGTTCCTAGGTATTACATTTTGAGTAAAAATAACATAATTTAAGTAATTAATCTCTATCGAAAAAACAATTGCACAAAATATTTATCAAAACGAGAGAGATTTACACAAAAACATTATTTATTATGCCTGGAGTCCTCAAAGTGGATCTGAACTTCTTTTCTGATTACTAAATCTTTGAAACTTTCTGAGGTAGGTACCGACCTACCGGCTACTAGATAAATAAATAATGCTGGACAATTCAGACAGCATTATCTAGGTAAGCAGAGCGTGTGTTATGGGTACTAGATAACTGATATACAATACATTACATAAATATATATTTTAATTAAAGGTACATAGAATACGACCAGAACATCCAAAGATAGAACCAAAGATTTTAAATCTTTGGTTAGGAACCACCTGCCTGCCTACCCTACTTATTCTTAAATCATATCTGAGAAACTGAATGAGCTCGTCCCTTACGTGCATTAGAAAAAAAAATGTAGTAAAAGGTAGTCCAATTTTAAAAGGTACCTACCAAATACCTAACCTTAGTAGATATGTACGTGTTAGTATAATTAATTAGAGTAGACCATTCTGTATAGCTTACCTAGGTAGGTACCTACCACGTAGGTTCCATATTTTTTTACGTAGTACCTAGCCTACCTAGGTACCCTTTAATTAGGTACCTATGTAACCTACGCATCTACCTAATGAACATCCCTCTACATTAAAATACATACCTCCACACTTTACCTTCCTACATAACCTAATAATGATTTAGCTAATGCAATTAATCAACGTAGCGTAGAATGAACACGTGTCCACTGAAAGCGTCTGACCTTGAGCATCATTATATACCTACCTAGGTCGTACCTACCTCGTACATAGTTACGTAACCATGAACGAACAATCGAACATTGATTAGCTCACCGAGCTACGATAACTTTAAACTTTCAACAATCGATAAAAACAAATTGCCACGCTAAATTGTGCAAAAAAATATTTTTCTCAACAATAAATTCCGAATCTAACCTATTTATTTTCGCATAAAAATATCATTTTGGTAATGAAAAGTGTCGTGGCGTATATAAACGCTCAAACGATGCAGAAAAGTTGCTTTATAACAAAGACAAGGTGATAGGATTGGATCGAAAATAGTACAAATGGTGAAGAGGCCCACCACAACAGCTCAACTCGGGCGGATGTCGTATAGTTATAAATGCTAGGTAGAGATAAAACCTTCCGCCGCGGACAGCGCCCCTAGCGGTGGCTGAATAAAACAAACTTCATGCTCGTGCGTACACCCCTCCACAAAGCTTTCGATTGCCTTTTTATGGAATAAAAAATATTTGATAGGTATATTTTTTTTGTTTTCTTATTTTTGTCGACACGTATGTAATATAATGTAATTTTTTTGTAAATTATGTATGTATATACGAGTATGAGTGCTCTCGGTCAACTTATTCTAGAGAGCTAAGCGAGACCTAGTATTCTCTTGTGTAAATCGAACTAGAATGAAATATCTCTCAAGATTTTTTCTTTTTTGACGAAATTGTCTAATTATAAGGGACAGTACACTACAAAACCTTATAATTTCCAACGAAAAAAAAATTTTTTTTTTACCAATTCTAAGGTTTTTTAAGTTTATGTCATGTATTGTGTATTTTTAATAAAACAAAAAGTGAAAATAATAGCCATATTTATTCAAACTAAAGTAATGTACCTAGGCATATTAATCTATCTAAAAACCTTTGGAGAGTGCCCATTCTTTTAAATCATTAACATAATCTCCTTTAGTTTCGATTAATTTTGCAACTTCGTGAACTCTGGTTTCTATGTACCTATTATTCTTCTTCTTCAAATATGCTTTTATTTCGTCATTCATAAGCCAAATGTCCCCTTCAATTTTTTTTATCATTGATATTTTACGAATTCCTCGGTATGTTATTTTTAAATAAATCGGCATTTCGTGATTCTTATTTCTTGGAATGAAATATGGATGATTGAGAGCTTCTTCTTTTTGGGGCACCCAGCCTGAGGGATAGCTGTCCTTTGGAGTCACTTGCGGAATAGTCTTAAAAGGTAGTAATCGTTCGACGTATTTCCATTCTTCAGGATTTTTCACAACGTCAAATTCATATTGCTCTTTTATCTTTGTAACGAACGGCGAATGAGCATAATTTGAGTATTTTCGAACAACCTGAAAAAAATGAAAAGGAATTTTAGATGACGTCATTCTAGAATTTGTTGCCGCCGCCGCCGACACGACTATATCGAATTTACTAAAATATATATTTATAATACCATTATTCAAGTCATTTATTTTTAAAATGTTACATAAAATAAACAAGTAATTTATTAAATCAGTACCTACCATTAGGTAGTAGGTACCTAACCTAAAAAATGGTATTTTTGTAAAAGAAACTTGCGCGGATGTGTGTACACCCATCGCTCCGTCACATGTCACGGACAAAGTAACATTTCTACGAGAATCAAGTTAAAATACAACAAAATAATTACCGATTGTGATCCCGGAACAAGTTTAGTACCCGAATCAATCGCGTTGTTCAGGATTTGGCCACTTTTTCCAGCAAAAAGCCGCAAAAACGCGCACTGTGATCGCAACACGGTCGCCATTTTGAATAGCGAATAGAGCGAATTGCTACAAGAGAGCAATAAGAACTATATTATTCGTTTCGAAGGAAACATTATGGCGGACGCCTGTATAAATTCGGGCTTTTCAAAAATCGTTTTCTAACTTTATTCGCGTGTTTTTATTGAACTTTTTCGCATATTATGGTGCATTGTGTATCAGATTAGCTGTTTATTGTGGTTTTTGGAGGTTCCATTGGATAAAATGTGAGTATTTTGTGAGGACATATCGGAGGTGCGCCACGGCTAGGGAAATGATTTGGTGCTTTCGTTCGTCGACGCACACGCACTCGCTCAGCTGGTAGGTGGCGTTGGATGTCACTCGACCTCAAAATATCAAAACATCAAGTTTTTCATGAGTTTTCCGGCGCGATTTTCTGTGCTCTGAGCAACGTAAACAAGAAACTTGTTTCATATTCAGCTAAAATATAGTTTTAGGAAGCAAAATAACTGAAATAAACCACGATTGTTATGGAAACTAAAGCGTAAATAATGCGCGAACTTGTTGATTCCGCAATGCTCCCTTTTGTTTATCATGACTTTTAGACTTGATTTTAGTTGGGAATTGGTTATTTTGAACGATGATTTACGGAGTATTGTGGTAATCTAAATCTTATCCTTTGTTTTTATGCTAAAAATACCAAGTTTTAATCGGTAATTTCTAAGCTAATTATGAAATAAGTGCAACAAGTCATAACTCATTGCCAAGTAGCTAATTATATTGTATTTATCTTTCTGTTTGGCTTTTCAGATTCCGATGGCATATTCCTGCAAGCACACGCTTGCTTTACAAACGTCCCACTAAACAACTGTTGAAACAAAACAAAGGAAGGAGGACAAGAAAAGGAGTTTTGTAACAAACTTCAGGTTTATCTTAGAATAATTTAATAACTTCAAATAACAAGGTAATAATTAGTAACAATAAGTCTAGTACTTCCAAAAAACTCTTACTACAAGATCAGTCATCATCGGATAGCAGAAGTATAGTTGACAAACCCTAACCTGATGTCGGATAAACGGGGTTATCTCCCACCACACATTCCATCATGAAAACTAAACAGATCAAGGAGGAGCAACATACAGATGAAGAAACAGTTATAGAGCCCAAGACACGAGCTCGCAAGAAAGCCTCTGACATCATCAACGATGAAAAGAATAAAGGTGGCCAAGATGAGCCTAAAACGTCCAAAGACACTAAGAAAGTACAGCCAAAACCTAGAGCAATAGTCAAGAAACGTCCACTGGGTATCCGGACAGCACTAAGGAGTAAGAAAGGTGGCACAGTCAAGGAAAAAGTTTCAAAAAATGTCATAAAGGCAAAACGAGGTCGAAAGCCTGTGGTTAAAGTTGGACCTGAAAGCCCTCAAGACAAGGAGCCCTCACTGATTCCTGCTGCAGAAATCAAGAAGGAGCCCGTCGAAGACACTTCACCCAACTCCAGGTCATCGAGCCCTAAGACAGCGGGCCGCAGGGTCCGGGTCAGCTCGGATATGGCCATGATGAAAACCATGCTCAGCGACTCACCCAGCACCCTAGTCCTGGGTCCTAGGACCAGTCCATATTCCATGCGCTCGGAGAGGAGTAATAGTCCATCCCTCACCGAAGCCAAGAACCTTAGAACAGGAAAGCCAAGGAAAGTGAAAAACTTACTAAGCGAAGTTGTCATCAAGGAGCAGAAGAAGAGACGCAGACTGCTCTCAGATTCCAAGAATCCAGAGACATCTGAGGAACAAGACTGCAAGAAGCTGAAGCGAGGCCGCTCCTGCTCCCGCGACGGCAGCGAGGTTTCGAAGTGCTCTGACAACACGGAGTCCGACATCAGCATGAGTGAAACTCTCAATGACTCAGACTCTAAGGATACTAACAAAAAACTAGATAAATCTAAGACTGACCTAGATGTAGATATTGAAAATAGTATTCAGATCACTACTATTGAAAAAGTGCCTTCCCTTAATACTGACTCAAAATCAGCAGAAACTACGCTTGACCCGGAGACCAGCATTGTATGTGAAACAACAAAGAAATCGAGCTTACAAAGAAGTTCTTCTCTAGACTCTGACAACAATAATAGTAATAGGTTAAAGTTAGATGCTTTAAATTCATCAGACATTGAAGACAATCTATCGTTTAAGACTGAAGATGATATGCTTTCCGAAGCGCGAAGTAATATACTGACCAGTATGTCGAAGACATTCAATTCAAAGGAGTTGTGTAAGAATATTCGACGCGCGCGCCGCGGGCGGAAGGCGGCCGAGGCTCGGCGCCCCTCGCGGCCCCCCGCACGCCCCGCGCCGCCCAAGGCTCCCGCCACCAGCACCAGCACTAGCACCATCACCGAGCCGATAGACGACAAACACGAGACCATCGAGACACTCTCTAAAGACATTGATGACCTCATCAAAAACCTGGACCAAAACATTGACGGAGATCACGAGACGAACGCGGAGTCGGCGACTGCTCTCCCCGAAAACGTAAACGTACCTTTACTGGAAGAATCAGAGGCCGACAAAAACTGCGGCCTGGCTAAGCCGCTGAACAGCGTTGATGACAATGCTATGGCGGTGCCTAATACTCCGGTCAAGGAAAAAGAGGCGGTCACCGCGGTGTCTATGGAGAATACGCCTTCCAAGTTGGATGAAAGTGAGAATATGAGACTGCACTACGAGGAAGACTCGATAGACAAAACGGACAGTGCGATAACGTACACCAAGCCGGTGGCCAGCATTGACAAGCTCATGGACAGACTGAAGGAATTTGAAGAGTTTGACAAGCGAAGGCAACGCCTGGAGTCGGAGTCTAAGCCCAGCGACAGCAAGCCCGTGATGGTCACCAACGATGTGGTCCTCATACACAAATCCGGCGCCGAGTTCAAGCCTCTTGACATACAATCTGTCAGATCTCCAGAAAGGACCATCGAGAAAGAAAACGTGCTGAGCTGCTTCGAGAACAACTCGGCGATATCGATCGTCAAACGGGATCAAGTCAGAAGATCTGTCGATATCGATCTCCCTAATTCTGTGACGCTGATCAAGAGGAACAGCGTGAGTGCGCGCAAAGAGTCCACTAGCTCAAACCATTCGCGGGAATCAGATGCTGTGACTATCTTCGAGAAGTCCTTAGGGAAAGATGTCACCTTGACCGAGATACGTAAGTCGGTGGATAAAAGTGGAACCTCCATGGATCTGCATCAATTCGCAGCGCTTCACCCCGGCAACGCGAGCCCGGCGGTCTCGAATATGATGCTGGACCACAGCCAGATATCCATCACCAGAAGCTCCGAATCCAAGGTTCCGAGCAGCGATTTCCAAATTCCGAAGCGAAAATCCAGAGAAGATTCATTGTCACAGAAGACAGAGTCTACGGATTTGGAAGAGTTGTCAGCTATTTTGGCAGAGGTTAGAAAGATATCGCCTTCAGCTTCGCCGTCGCACCAGCCGCCTTACCTCGTCGCGCCTGTGCCGGTCGCCATCAAGTCTCTGGAGGCGGCCCCGGTCGAGACCGAGGCATTGCCACCTCCTCTTGAAACTATTAAAACGGCTTTGTTTATCCCTGAAACACCCGTGTTTTCAGAAACACCTGTAGAACTTAAACAAACCGAACCAAAACCTGAAGAAATAGCGGAAGCGATCGCCAAAGCTTCCGAAATCCTTCCGGAATTAAAGAGCATAATTACTGATTCTCAAAAAGAGGAACCTGAAACGATGGAAGTTGAGAAAACCCCGGTTATTGAAGAGGCTGTAATAGCTAAGCCTGAAAACATAGAGCCGGTCAAAGAAGATATAAAACCGGTCGAAGTGCCTAAATCCATCAAAAAATCCTTACGCAATTCAATCGAGTCCCTGCCTGGACCAAGCAACGCTTTCAACGAAACGCCTGAATGTCAGAAACGTAAAGAGAACGTGCTGCGAACTCTAGGGCTGCTAACCCACAAAGCTGCTAAAGAAGCAAAGATGGAAAAGGCGAAAGAGAAAGAGCGAATCTTTAGCGAGAGGATGTCCAACAAAGGCAAAGCTTCTAAATCTTCAACAGACTACACAGGGACATTGAAGACAGTAATAAAGCTGAATCGGGGTGGGGAGAAAAAGAAACACAGGACTTCTTTGAAGATGACCTTCCAGAAGAGCAAGTACCGCAGCGGCAAGCCAACGCCAGAGGTGGGCGAGGCGGCGGCTGACGACAGCCCTTTCTACACCATCGAGCGGCGGGAGGTGAGTGCTTTGAATACTTATCACCAATTATTTTGTTTTGAACTATTCCGTTTCAGCATAATTTGTCAAATGATTCAATTATATACCATTAATGTTCCTTTCTATCACACGTCATCATTATTTAGTAAAAACCAAGGTTCGATTCTAGATAACTAGCGTTACACATGCTATTTTAGATTTCCTAGGATCTAAAATAGCTTTTGTATCTCCTCACTGCTTTTTTTAAACTTTTACTAACTAATGACTTTTTTCTTACCGGTCCTTTTATTTACTAATAAGTATTAGATTAACTGTTAAAAAGACAAATGCATTGCAGGAAAATCTTGTTTTATCGCGTATGAGTCACAATGACCATCTTTGTCAGAGTTGAGCGGCGTAGCACCCCGTAGCACCCCCGTAGCACCCATTAATATGCCTCAAACTACATTGTAGTATTATTTATTGAGTAATCTAATCAGAGGAATTACATTTAGCCGCCTTTTACTTTATATGGCCCATACATTTTACTTTTAAAAACTGTAAATTTTGCACACAGCGCCAAACTTTACAAAGATTATCCCAAACGAAAACATTTAGGCTTAAACTTTTTTTTGTTTTTTTTTTTTCGGATAAACCAGAAAGGTCGGCTTCGGTCAGATAAGGTTATCTAAGTAATCAATGTTTAAGTAAAATAAATGTAACTCTACGGAATCCCAGAAATTTTAATAATACCACAGCAAACCTGATGCAACTTAACTGTTCTCTAAAACTGATTAGGTATAACTAGACGACGTTATAACATAACTTAAGCAGTTCATAAGTTGCTTTTAAACCATCAGCTCACCATTACCTCGTTGTTTACAGATCGCGGCAGCATCTTCGGCAGATGGTGGGCAAAGAAAGTCACATTACAGTAATCGCCTTAACCACCACGGTGTGTGGATATTCACCCGCCTTAACCCTTAGATACGTGCAAACATAAAAAAGCTTTAATATATTTTATTTGTGGCCTAAAGTTGTCATAGTTACTTTTACGATAAACTTTGAAGCGATATGGTTGTCTGACTAGATAGAGTAGACAGCGATAACTGGAGGCAGGTTAAAATCAATTGCCTCTGTTATGCCGCACCAATTTCAGCTTATAGTAAATTATACTAATTGTATTATGTACGCGTAGCGATTTACTACGTTTACAGAGCTTAAAGCTCAGTGTCTACAATATCCTTGCCTAATGATTATTACAAATACAGTCATATTTTAAATATTTTATTTCTAAAAACGTTTGCTCCATCAAATGTTTGCACGTAGCTAAATTCCGCCAGGATAATCGAAGTTTTATCCATTAGCAAGAATTAGTAGAAATTTATAGATTTTTAGTAATTTATTTTCTTATAAGTTAACTTTCATTTTTCTGTTTTTTTATTTATTATTTTTGTTTTCTTATCTTCGATAATCCTGGCACATTTGTAAGCTAACATTATTAATTTATTTAAAATTTATGGCCCGAGTATGAATTTTCACACGTTTGTTAACACAAATACACTTATGTAAAGCTCGTAAGCCAAAGCACAAGAATTAGTGCTCCTAACTTTGATATTTTCTTACCTTTTACTCATAAAAATACACGTGAAACATTTTCGTACTCAGGCCACTGCTTAGATCGTTTTGAAGGCATTCGTTTCAACATCAGGTATTCACGGTGAGGGCCATGATGATTCATAAGCTCAAAGTAAGGCATGGAATGAAACTAACTTTTGGTGGGAAAACTGAACACTCACAGGGAAGTTCTAGCATGAATTTATCTGGTATCAGGTCACTGATTTTCATTGTGCATATAATCGAAGCGAAACCAAAGCATAACGCAAACCATTACTAATTACATCCATAGCCTATTTCGGTCCACAACTGGACATAGGCCTTTCCTAAAGCCAATAATAACCATGTGGTGTGTGGAAATATTGGGTTGGTGCAAATTCAAAGCCACACAAAGTCACCATTACTATACCAACCATGTTTTTTTAAAGACAAAAGAGGACTGTATTTTATGGCGAGAGTTTGTCTATGGTTTTACTTCGATTACGTGCAAAAATATTATTGTTATCGACACGCAGTGAGAGTTAAAAACGTTTTGGTGAATTGTCATGTCTCATACACTCTACATACAATTTTATCTAAACTTTTAAAATCAGAAATAGTACCCGCGGGTTGGATAGTTGGAATACCGGCATGTGTTACCAGAACTCGAGTATAACTCGAGCTTCTGTTATCAAAACAACCCTCCACAGATTCGGAACCGACCCCGGAACCTTCGGAACCGAAAGAGACCCTGAACCTGGTGATTCCTGAGAAGGCGTCCTCGTTCAGCATCCACCCTGGCCGCCTGTGCATGGACCAGTGCTTCTACTGTGGGGGGAAGTTCGGGCTGTTTGATACACCGTGTCATATCGCGCAGATCAAGAGCTCGGAGCGGCAGAAGAAGGTTTTGGACAGTGAGTTGCTATTGCTATTGTACTTTTCTTTTTCAGGAAACTTCTTACTAGTATTCCTGTAAATAACCTAATTATTGTTGTATTTTGTATAAGTGTGTCTGAAGTTGTTCATAAAGATTTGACACATCTATCTCAGCTATCCAAAGTGGATTTTTGGCCTGTGTTGCTAATTCAATGCCTCAGGAATTAGGCCGAAACAAGAGTTCATGTTTTTTTATAGCATTTACGATCATTGATTCAAGATCTACATTTTAAATCACTCTACATTCGTTGTCTTGTCATGCGATCCGTAAAGTTTTGATGAATAATTACATTACATATAATATAATCTCTCGAAAGCTTTTTCTCGTACTAGAATTGAGATATTGGAATTAATAAGACAACAAGAAAAAAAAAATACTTCGAATTAAAATAGAAGAAACGAAACCTAAGGTTTAAAACCCCTGTTTAAGGTCAAGAGTCTTTCCTAAAGCCTTAATAAAATCTTTCCTTTCAGATGAAGAAAAGCTGACCATCGACAGTTGTCTCTGCGACGCGTGCTATCGGCACGTGGACCGGCGCGCCAACTGCCCATCCTACAGGAAACGACCACTGCCCAAGCAGAGCGACCTGCCCAAGAATGAGCCGCCCACACCGTGAGTTAATTATTGCTAGAGATCAAGAGAAGCTGACCACTGACAGATTTATCGATTGATTGATCTCTAAGACGCGTGCTCGACCACTGCCCAAGTAGAGCTACCTGCCCAAGAGCGAGTTCACACCATGAGTTAACGCAGTCACTGCCCAACCTTAGCGGTGATCCGTATGGGCGTGCTGGTGTTATGTTGTCCTGTCATGGGCACTAAGAGTTGTTTAATAGCAAAGAATCAATGTATACTCAGTCACATGACCCGTAATATCAACCCGCTTAGAAAAAGTGTGTAGAAAAGCAAACTCAGATCTGCAAAAAACAAAAATTTCTTATCATCTTCCATGTCGTGAATTTTGCATGTCAGCCAATTGCGAACTTGGCTTAAGTCCCCGTATCTACAAAAGCTGAAAGATAAAATGACTTGTACAAACAAGCAATAGCATAGTGTCCAAATATAGTAATACAAAGTAAACAAAGACCATAGTAACATGCACTGTTGAGAGTGAAGTTAAGGTAGAAAAGCTCTACCTTAAGCCTCGAGAGGTCTAGGCTACGATACATTTGGAATGTTTTACTTACTAATTGCATTTTCGATGTCTTTTTAAATTTTACCACCATAAGGCCATATTTAAGCTATCCATAATTATAAGCGAGCGCGTGGAATAGTAAAAGATATGATTATACTCTTATGTAAATATTAGTATTAATACGGTAAAGCCACTGGTTCCTGAAATCCTATGGACTCATATTGCCTGTTACACCATCTATTATGTCAATAAACAACATTTTTACTTTACTTAACTTTAAAAAGCAAAACAATGTAAAAATATTAAATCGTACAGTAAGCTGTAAGATTTCGCGCTTTTAACTTTTTAAACTTTCTGTTTTCTTTCAGTACCGGTGAGAAACCGCCCAGCCCGCCAATGGAAGAAGAAAGTGAGTCGGATTCAACGGGCGCCGCCAGCGGCAGAGTGGCCACCTGCCACACCGAGGGCTGCACGGCCGCCGGAGACTATTCCATCCGCAGGAAGTGGCTCATCAAGATGAGGAGCTCCGTCAATAAGGTGGTAAGTACACCTGTAGTCTAGCGCTGTTCCAAAACTAACTAGGTATGTAATTGCCCTGAGACAGGCCGAAGACAGAGTGGCGTGGAAGCGGTTCATCAGCGTCACCGTGAAAGCTTTCCAGGACGGGCACGATCTTCAGCAATGAAGACTACGACAAAGAAGAAGAATAAACTGCGATCACAAATGCTATCTAGATTTCGGGTCACATACGAAATCAAAGCTAAAAGCCGTCTCCATAAATAAGAGCGTTTATTTTTTTAATTTTTTTGCAACTTTTGAATACATATTGCTGCATTGTGACACGTGTTTCAATCGAACTAAACAAAATAAAAGCTCACATTACAAGTGCGCTCTTATTTACATTTACGGAGACGGCTTCATTTTGCGCCGACCCGACGACATCTTGATAGTATTTGTGATCGCTGAATATAAATAATTGCCTCCATGGCACAGTAGTTTCATACTTTGTCCTTAAATCTACCAACTTTAAACCAAAGGCTTTTTATATGGCATGAGATTGACTATTTTTATTATTGTATGTCAAATTCAAAATGTTTTATTTCTTTAGGCTTGCAAAATAAGCACTTAGACAAGTCAAATTTAATGATCTGCTCTACCATAGCACATGCTGAGTGGAGACCGATTTTGTCAGTTTCTCTGTTAATTTCAGGTTAATTTATATGAGTATTATATTATTTTTATATGTACATATAATATTCGTCTCGGTTTTGGCAAAATAAAAATATTTTTACTTCAGTTTTACCTTTCTAATAAATAATAGACCACATTTCTGATTCTTGAACCACATTCCCAATTTTTCTTGACATTACCCTAGCTAGAAGACGATTTGTCTATGGCAGAGTAAACAAATATGCAAATAAATGGTCTTCGTACAGTGGTTTCGTCGTGTAGCTATTTATAAATCAATGAAGTAATACCAAAGTCTTTAAGTTGTCTTAAATTTAAAACGGGATATTTACCATAATTAGATTTTAGTGTAAATTAAAATAATTTTATTTGATAATAATGAATAGTATAAAATTTGACTTGTCTAAGTGCTTATTTTGTAAGCTTAAAGAAAATAAAAACAATTGAATTTAACATTATGTATGTATTTGTTCCAGTTGAAGTTAAAAGGCGACTACCCAGGTCTGCACACGCTGCCGCTGTGTGGCGCCCACCACCGCGTGCTGGCGCCGCTCATGGCCTGCCAACTGTGTCGCCGCAGGCTCACCAAGCACCACAACCTGCACTTCATACACCATGTCAGTATTACCAACCACTATGCCGTACAGGGTAGACTTTCAAGCGTAGCCTACGCATAGGCTTTTAAAATTGAAGATAAGATAGAGAATCTGAATAATTAATTCGATTGAATTCAATCAAATTTCATTCAAACATATCCTTTGTAAAAAGGCTTACTACAAAATATTAGATTATCTAGCTAGACGATAAAAAAGCTTGGGCTGAGTTTTGTTCCAACTCGAAAATTAACAACAAGGTAAAGCAAGGTAAAGGTTTCTTGTTCGCTTCTTTACTTTAGCTTAAAATGATTGAAGTGAACAAAAAATCAAAGTGATCACTTTATTTCCTAGTTTTACTTTTGTAATTTAAATTGTGTGACGTGACTAGGAGTCCTGTAATGTCTATAGGAAATAAAGCACTTTGATATTTAATATCTTAGTCACCTTTCACAATATTTTGACAGTTTCAATGAAAATCTTACAAATCTTCAAGACGAGGCACGCTCAATATTGTTTTGCTTTTGAGTATTCGGGCGTGACCACACCTATTTGTTTTTCAACTCGCAGGCTCTAAAACAGCTTTTAATGTTATACATATCTCTCCACAGGGCTACCTCGACCTGAACCCGCTCCTCACAGCTGCCCACATACCAGTCCAGTTCAACGCGCGCGTGGTTCTCTGCAAGGGCTGCCGTTACTACTGCTCGCTGTTGCAGCGGCCGGGACATAACGACGAGTACGCGAACGGATACAGGCGCAAGTGAGTACTATTGTACAACCAACTTACGCGTGGATCTACAAGAGACGTCGTCCCGTACTTCTAAGTAATCATTAAATAAACAGCGCGTTGAATACCCCAGGCTTTTCTTATTTCTCGCGACTATTTAGACAAACTTCTCACATGTTGCAGTTTCGAATGACTCGAATTTATATTTTCTAAGCAAAATTATTAGCTAACATTCCTATAATCCAACCTTTCTCCCGCAGACTACTACAAGTTTACAACATTGAAGTCCCGCCCGAACCAGAGGGTAGTAACACTCTCGGGAATCTCTCGATCACACTCAGCCTCGACCCCGGCAAGATCAAGAAGAAACAACGAAACAAATCCAAGCAAAGAAAGTCCACGGAACCAGACATGAGCAGCGAAACATCCTCAGAGAAAACTAACGAGTCCACCCCAGAGAAAGAAGAGAAACCTATAGAAGAAGATATTGAAAGCCTTATCTCCTCAAATAAAATCCTAGTCCCTATAAAAGCACCGGCGAATGATGTCCACCCTAGCGACGGGTCAGATGAAAACTCCGGCGAGCTACCAGCCATCGTCAACAAACAAACAGAACTACAGTACCTCCTACAGAAACAGAACAACCCAGCGCAATTCCTCACACAACCGAACCTCACACAGAAACAGAGAAACATTCTGAAACTACAGACAGTCCCGGCCATACAGAAACCTGCGTCACAACACAGAATCACAGAGAAAAACGCCAAAAAGATACACAAGATTGGACAACAATTGCTGAACAAGGAGAAAGTTGTCGCCAAAAAAGATGAGATGGAAATCTTTGAAGAGAAAAATAAAGATTGCTTCCCAGTTCTTCAGAATCTTAACCTAAACGACGAATGCACGATCGAGTCGATCCCGCCTAAACGTGCCCCAGATATCAACACGCTCAAAAACAAATGGCAGATGTCGGAAAGCTTCACGCAAGTCAAGAAAAACCTGAGCGAACTGTCCAAGAAGTTACCGGTCGAGAAAGAACCTAAGAAATCTGAACAGAAATACACAAATCCTGTCAAAAGACTCGAGACAAACCCGTCTATATCCGTCCGGGAACTATTCCCGGGCGAGGAAGAAATGAACTTGCAATGTAGCGTTGAGTTCAACAACGTGAAAGGTGTGACCCCGGAAGGTTGGGAGAAGTGCAACACCACGATACAATACGACAATGAGACTAAAAGACTGTGGACCGAGCTACAAAGGCCGTACGGAAACCAATCCAGCTTCCTACGGCATCTCGTGCTCCTAGAAAAGTACTTTAGATCTGGCGATTTAGTTCTATCGCACAACGCGTCGCCTCCAGCCGCGAATTACAGCGATTCAGTGCAGAGTCGACTCCGGGCCTACGACAATGTGGTGAACGATACGCCAAGACGCGCGGAACCCGCTATCAGCCTGATAGAGTACCGCAAAAAGCCGTCAATCAACGGCAAAAGCTTGCTCAAGTCCAACCAAATGGACGATAAAGAAACTAAGAAATTCATGCCGCCTCCATCCGGCACGCCTAAGTTAAAACAGAAGGATAAACCGAGGAAGCAACTACCTCCTGAACTGATAGCTATAAATACTCCGAACGCTCAAGGCAGGAAGGCGATTCAGAACGTCCTACACAATATCCAGCAGCTTGTGAAGGGTGTTTCGGCATCGGACCCGACAGAGGTGGCGGCGGCGCCGTTGCCGAACTTACCCCTCCCAGCGGTAATGCCTGGTCTACCCTTATCGACCGCTTTACCCATCCCAATAGCATCTTCGAAGCCTGCCTTACCCGGGACGCCTCCCGTCGCTAAAACGGACCCTCCAGCCAAGGAAAAGAAGGACAAATCTGATACGCCTAAAAAGTCGAAGCATAGCAGTAAACCGTGGCGACCGACGCTTATGCCTATCACTTCTGTAAGTATAACTTTGATGTATTTATTTCTTAGTAGGACGGATTACTTGCCATCCTTATAATATTATAAAGTCGAAAACTTGTGCCGCTATCCATAAAAAGAGGGAAGGAAGGCCTTTGCCTAGCAGGCAGATTTATTTAGATCTTATACATTGACATTTTAGAACGTTTATATGTTGGTAGGTCTGATTTCACACCTAGAGCATGGACCTTTCGAGTCTATTATTTGCAATTGGTCTATAAGTCTATATGTGCTCTGCTGCGTAAGCTCCAAAATACCAAATATAACTATCCTACATTTGTGAATACTTCCTCAAACAACTTATTCCTTTAATAATAATAATAATCTTTATTTCAGACTATATGGGTACATAATCACTTTAAAGTACACAATAGAAATTAAAAAGAAACATAAATCTACAAAAAATTTAAAATAAACATGAAATAATTGAAAGGAAAAATAACACAATTTTCTTGATAATATTATAAGTTGATTTTCCCTATTATTCCCTGGTTTCACAACTAATTCACTTCTCTAATGATTCCAGGAGAACCTTGCAAAGATAACGCGCGAGCCAACCCAGCTCGCCGTCGACGGGCGCTCGCTCCCCAGCCTCGTGCAAGTCATGTCGTCCGGCAAACGGTACCACATCACGCTCCAAGACTACAACAAGATGTGCATCATGCGCCGGGAGAAACTACAGCAACTACAGGACGGAGAGAAGAAACGACCGAGCTTAGACGATAGCACGGTGGTCACAGAACTACAGCCGAGTACGATGCTCGGCAACGGCGGTACAGTCACGCAGATCAACAGCGACGACAAGAAAGAAGAGTATACTTCGAACGCCGCGACAATACTCAAAAACGTCGGACTGAAGAATATCACCATAGCACCTATCCCCGCGAAGACTTCAACGGTAACGTCCCCCGCACCGATGGTCTCCTCCCCGCTAATGATGACGTCAACGCCAATCAAGTTCCCGCAACTGGGACCGGCCGTGTCTATAACGAGCGAAACGGTGCTAACGCCTAACCTACCCATTATGACTAGCACGATGATAATGCCTAAGATACCTAAGTCGTTGACGATCGTCCCACAGACGGTAATGGCAAGCGTGCCGCAGAATATAGTGATGACGTCGCCACAGGTCCTACAGTCGGACGGACCGAGGCCCTAACGACACGTCTTCGTGGTTTTCAGACCACCGCATTGACCCCCACCAACAGACTATGTAGTTGTGTGATGTGAACTATTTATTTTTTATAGTGAGATGATTAGTGATGTATGTGATCACCGGTTGAGCCTTAATAATTATACTGTGTACATATAGACTAGGACAGAGCTGTGAGGAAAGACGTTATTTGTGCAAATGATATGATAGATTGCCTCGAATGTTCCTCGATCTTGTCCGGTTTACTGATTATTTGTGTTAGATCAGTGAATAGACTTGATTATTATGTTAGAAGTAGAGACCTGACTACACTCAAAGCAACGTCCTATTGGATGCCCAATTCTAAATTCTCTAGTCAGGTTGTGTTGCATTTATAATTTATTTAAAACTCATCATTTCACAACAGATCTCTTGTATCGTTTGCGCGAAATAACTGGCAATGTATCGAACTTGTATAGCTTACAGATAGTGAATATCGCGCGCATATTTTTCCATTGTTATTATGTGTAATTAAAACATAAAATTATAAAAAAAACTCATAGCGAATTGTAGTGGAAAATGGAAATAAAATTAAGATATGTTTTCAATCCTTTTAATCATGAATATACCTATATAAATAATGGTTTGCTTACTTCACCGTACATAATTAATAATAGGAAAGTGAGTAGTAGAATACAGAATAGTAAGAGTAAGATGGGTATCTCTCGCAGTATATAGAAGAGGGAGATAGCAATAATGCTTCCTGAACTTAAGTTTATTTACAAAGTAAACATAGGTAAAACTTGTAGCTTAAATGTCCCCTTAGTATAAAGAATTACACGCTTTTTACACCAACCGACGTGATATTGGTTGGTGTAAAAACTGCTCTAGAACTCTAGCAACTAATTCAATATAACTGTGTAGCACATAACTGACTAAATTGGTCCAAAAAGAAAATGTAAAATGATTTAACATTCAAAAATAATCTATTTAGATACAAACAGGTTATTTGTACAGTTGGCTTAATGTTACAGTGAGTAACTAGCTGTAAGGAACAGCTTGTAGGTACTTTTCAGTACAATCAGCGCAATATTGACAATATAGTAATATTTTTGACAAATCTGCCATCAGGCCTGGTATTTTTATAAAAAGCTTCTAGTAAATGTATAGAAACAAACCCTAGAACAGTTCAGTGTAAATAAACTGTTACTTATCCAAATTACAAGTATAAGAGGAAATTTGTGTTGTGCCTGAAAGAATATGAAATAAATCACATGAAATTTAAGTGCACTGTAAATAAAAATAACAGCAAACAAAAGCTGGTGATTTTTATAGTAAAAAAATGTCTTGAATGCTCATCGTTAAAAGTAACTTAGTACTTATAAACTTCGCTAAAAAATCGCTTTAAAAAAATGTGATCACATTGTAATGAGATTTCTGAACTTATCAGCAATATTTATTTGATTCTTGAGTCTCCTTTGAGACTCAAAATAAAGTACAAATAATTAAAAATATGATTTCAAAAATGATTATTGCTCTAAAAATAGAGAATTAATAAAAGTAGCAAGGCTTATAAGTACTAGGCGATGTTAATACATATTATAATATTGTTGAAATATAAGTATTTTATTTGGTCCATTATTTTAGGATACGGCCCAATGTTACAGTTGAACTTTGTACAGAAATGGTTCTTTTGGTTTGTTAGGCGATGCTCCCATACCCGTATATTAAATTACATTTTTTATAATTTACGTTAACGGTAACCGATAAGTCGAGAATGTAATTATTTGACAATCATAAAAATTAACTTTTTTGTGTAAATACAACTTTATTTGGCTGATTTATATAATCTTGATTTCCTATCGGTTTTTTGTAAATTATGAAATCGGTTATATCGCCTGACGAACGCATGTTACGCCTAGCTTAATATTTGGAAGTACCAACAATGTTTTGATTTGTATTCGTGAGATTCTGACTCTTTAGCTCTGGTTAGATTTTACCCAGGAGAGAAACAAAACTTATACAGAACCATGCATCCTACGACAAATTCTTGCGTCGAGATTCTATGAAACATTGGAACTTAGCTACTAGCGCAAGAATTCATATATTCTATTTAGTGCACAATTAGCTCAACCTCATTGTGTCCAAATTAAACAATAATTATGACTACAACAGAAAAACTCGTCTCCATAAAGAGTTCTTATTAGTTTACAGTGTTTGAACCCAGGAATTCATTTTGATCAAAGTTTCTGGTGAAATTATCACTAAAATGTCAAAGCCAAAGCAATAAATAAAAAGAGCTTTATTGTTCCAAATACACCAATGTTAACACAATATTAAAAAGCCATTGATACCAGATTAAATTAATCTTGATAATTTTTTTGATTGATTTAAAAACTTCGCTAACCAATCTTATTTGGCTAACAGTACCTACCTACGCTGACTGTAAGTACACTTCAGTATTATGTTATCGAGTCGAACTTTTTCAGCTGAAATTGCTGCTTTATAGCTCCGCTCAGCGACCCAAGCAAATCCTACTTGGTCCCCCTATTAATAAAGACTTAAATCTAAAGCTCAGTTACATAAAGCTGGCACGATAAATTTTGTTTTTGATTCTACAGGTGTTTTAATCAAAATTATATGCTAAATTCCTACCTGTATCCTGCCAACTCTGACTGCGCTACCTACGATGAAAATACTGAACGATTCTCTGGGTTAAACTAACCGATGTTAAATTGTCTGAACAAAGCGGTCTCACGCAGCCCAGACGTTCTTCCAAAGATAGCGAGTTAATTTACAATATTTTAGTTAAGAGGACGGTGTCGTCTAGAGTAAAGTTGTCTAATAAATAAACATATCCTTATCTCCTGAACGCTTGTGTTTGTTTTGAACATTTATTACCCTTGTAGGCCTACGTTTGATTTACGCGCGTCGCTGCGCCAATTGTGCAGTGTAGGTGCAGATGATCTTGAGTGGAGGTCTATGTCCAGCTGTGGACTAACACATAAACATCGTGCATGGTAGGTATTGTTTAGATGCCATCATAAACTTAGTGCTTTATTTCTTCCACTTTAGACACGTCACAAATTTCAATTTGCTTTAAGTAAAACTAGGAAATCAAGTGATCATTTTGATATAGATGTCTAGCGAGGATCTTCTGGGAGATACCTAGATCGCGATACTTTTTTGACAACATAACATCTTTTAAGTAGGTATATTTTACTTCATGGGGCTATTGTTAGTTTCCTCCTTCTTGTGTTTTGACACGCCCTTAGTGCGCTTCCATTTCATCCGCCGGTTCTGGAACCACACCTTTACCTGCGGAAAGAAGAAATATTTTGTTACAAGAATATTCAGAATCGGATAGTTTTGTCCAGGTACCATGTGTTATGTGAACGAAGCCACGGAAAAATGCTAGTTGCTTGATGTGATGCACAACTGTCTGCCATCTTGGCCCGTTAGTCGTTGCAACTAAGAGTTCCCAAAGTGTAACTTGATGGAAAAACATCTTAACGAGTCACACTGTGACCGGCCGGAACTGGTGTAACTCGTTGGGAACCCTACCTGTTGCTGCATTGTATAGCGAAAGAGTGGACTTTCCGGGGTCGGTAAGAAGGGTCTTTGCCCAGCAGGGCATTGAGACGCTGCAATGATAGGTACTGTAAGCTGACTAACCTGTTTTAGTAAGTACCTAGCGCCTTGCTCCTTGAGGTTCGCCTCTCGAGAAGTCCAGTCCAGGCTTCGAACCTACACCTTCGTGAACGATAGGTAGAAACTGACTAACCTGTCTCTCGGTGAGACACAGCGCCACTGCTATCTCGTACCGCCGCAGCCGCGTGAGGTAGTTGGCTCGCGAGAACTCCGCCTCCAGGCTTCGAACCTGCACCTTCGTGAACGCGGTGCGTTCTTTACGACCGGCGGAAGTCGGCCGCGCTTCTGTAAGGAAGTTCCATTTACTCTACACTAATCTGGCTTTTTCCTAGCCACAGATCTATGTATACTTTCGCTTCTGCAAGCCCTTTTTGTCCAATGATTATCGTTTGGAAAATTCATTACCTACACACCACTAAATAATAACTAAATAATGCCGGACAATACGCACAACATTATCCAGCTAGCCCCAAAAGGTTACAAGATCCTATGGGTAACTAACTAGATGATATGCGAAATAGGTGCTCGGTAAATTTTGTCTTTGCAATAAATAACCTAAATAAATAAGTAAGTAGGCTGGTTTTAAATCTCGCACAAGAGTTAATTTATGCCGTGCAGATCGCAATCGACAAAGAGGAAACCTGGTAATAACTACCAGATGCGCAAGCGCCGGCGCTTGTCTGTTTACGGCTAGTTTTATGGAGGACCTACAGCGCGTCCTGCTCAGGTGGCCTTTATGGGCTTGTCTGTTTACAGAATTAAATGTAAACTACCTTGGTGGGTAGGATCCAACAAGATGAAAATCTAGCTTTCGATACGTAGGTACACACACAAAGACAAACACACAGAGATCCGCGTTTGATCTAATGGTGACTCTACAAAAAATTATGATACCTAGGTACTGAATTCATACATTTTCAGACTTGCCTTACCAATGAGTTGCATTGATTGCATGTCATCTAAAACCACTTCTGGACACACCGCTGCATCGGCCCACGCCATTTTCAATGTTTTTGGTATTTAATCAGCCTAGCCTATACATAAAGTATGTACCTACTTAATGAACGTTAATATTCTAAGGTTTTTTGTTATAATAGTGCGTACCTTAGCCTTGAATTTTTGGGAAAAGAACTTACCTATTATTTAAATCTCTTTAAACCAAATTTATTTTTATTATTATAAATAGGTATTACTAGACATACTTACACATATTACTTATATTACTACATATCTATACACTTTCGGCAATAAAAGTATTGGATTTGATTGTTAATTTGATACGAGATACACAACAAAATGTTTACCTCTCAAGTTTTATGAAAAAATCCACTCACCTTCTCCCTCCTCACTATAGCTGGCCCCCTCATCCTTGACAGGCTCCGTCCACTGGTACTCCCTGGGCGGTTCCTGGCTCCAAGGCCACCACTCCTGGGCCTCAGGAAACTGCTCCTCCAAGTAGAACTGGTCTTCCGGGTGGAACGGGAAACTGGTTCTGATGAACTCCATGGTAAAACGAACAGATGCTTTGTTGATTTTTAGAGCATGTTTTTAAACTTTTTCATCAGATGGATGAAACTTAGCCCAAGGCACTCAGCCAAGGCAAGTTAACCTAAGCCAAGGCACAAGCCAACTTAGGCCTAGGCACAAGCCAATGCCTGATGGATGGAACCTAAGCCAAAACACTCAGCCTGGAAGATATAGTCAGTCTCAGAGCCCAGAGGTGACTCACCTAGAGTCTAGTCTAACTATTTGGCACTTGACTATAGTCCTCGAATATTTTAATCAACTACACTAATACGTAATATTTAAAAATGGTGTTTTTATTTGTAATTAAATGATTGATATTTGATATTTAACTGGTTAAAATTTTCTCTGTTATAGGTATTTCAAAAATATACTCTATTAAGTATTTGAGCGCTTCGTCGATGTTTTAAAGACAAATGTTTTTTAACCGATACAATTGTAATTTACATAAAAAAAGTTCGAATAACGCGAAACGTTCACTAGTGTCCAGTTTCAGCGATGGAATACATCAGCTGAAAGTCGAGTGGGATCATGCGCGAGCGCAGGTGGGCGGAGTCTAGCAGGCTTGGGCGGGGAATGTTTATGGGTCTTAATATAAAGAAGTACTCAGTATAAAAATCACAGCAAGAAAGATTTTTATTTTTTTTATATGCATCTAGCTGCTCCCCGCGGCTTTGCCCTTGAGGAAATCTACGTTTCAAATAGTTTATAAACCGTCCTCTTGAATTATTATTACTCTATCAATTTAAAAAAAACCGTTGCGAAAGTTTTAAAGATTTAAGCATACATAGTGACAGACAGCGGGAAGTAACTTTGTTTTATACTATGTAGTGATTTTATTTTTCTCTCTTAGAATGCACATTTTAGTGCTGGGTAGTAGATAGCGGTATAGGTTTACTAATTGACTTTTTGACTATCTGACTAACCAAAGCGGGCGAAGCCGTGGGGCGCAGCTAGTAAAAAATAAAACACTATGAATCAGTCAATTACCAAATCAAGTGATTTAAGTGTGAAAAAGGTCGGAACTTGTCGAAGGGACTAGCGAATCCCGAGGGACAGTAGTTCTCACGCCCTGCGCCCTTTGGTCGGCTGCGGTGAGTGAAAGGTTTATGGGTAGGATAATATGGGAGGATGGAAATTAATTCCTCATTTATGGAAATATTTAATAAAAATAGGAAGGGCTACTAGCTGTGGGAGCTTTCAGAGGGTAACATAAAAAAATTACGTGTCTTTAAAAACAATACCGTACGGATCGGCCTCGGATAGGATTTCCTATTCGTAGTTTGACAACGGTTGAACAGTTTCTTATGACTTCGATTACTAAGATATGTATGAGCGCAAAAAATATACCTACCTATATTTCTGTATATTTATTACTTATGTTCTGTTTAAATTATGTGTCTCTCCGCCTAATCCTAAAATTATAGCTTAACTAAATTCTGCCCGATACTTCATCATCATCAGTCTATATCAGTCCACTGCTGGACATAGGCCTCCCCCAATGAGCGCCATAGCGCCGTGTCTTCAGCTTGCCGCATTCAGCATCTACCTGCAGTCTTTCGCAGGTCGTCATCCCACCTGGTCGGACGGCGTCCTACACTACGTTTACCGAGTCGTGCTCTCCACTCAAGAACACGTTTGCCTCAGCGGCCGTCGGTTCTTCGCGAGATATGGCCGGCCCACTGTCACTTCACCTTGCTAATTCTTTGAGCTATGTCGATAACCTTGGTTCTCTGTCGCATGTATTCGTTACGAATCCTATCCTTCAGAGAAACTCCGAGCATAGCTCTTTCGCTTATAGCTCGCTGAGCGACTTTTAACCCGATACTTGACTATGCAATAAATGAAACTACTTATGTATAAGGCTATTAAATTGTAAAAAATATTGCTTAGTGGCGACCTCAATCAATGTGTAAATCAAGCTATTTATATCTAATAATTATTGACCTTGCACACCTCTAATACCTATATGAAAAATTTGTTCCCAACCCAACTTCCTACCTAATAATATCGAGCTCCTAGTAATGCACCATCAATCGAACGGACAATCTAATTAAGCTAATAACAAATCAGTGAGTGGAGAGATCAATGGCAGCCGACTACCGCTGGTTACACGGCTCGCCGCCACTTCCCAGCATTGGGACTGGAGTTGCGCTAGATTTGTCCTGCAGAAGCTAATCGGAGCATCATCATCATGACTGGCAACTGGTGCCGCTTTACTGCAATATTCACAAACAAACTGAATTGTTACATGTTAAATTGAATTCATTATTATTAGTATGACCTTAATTTAATCTGAATGTGACGTTTTATTCATGAAGTTTGCGAAATAAATGATTATTAAAGAAAATCCTAGGACAGGGCTACTATAGTTTCAAAGAGTTCTTTGATGACAAATTAGTTGACGCCGATGTCGTACAAACAGATCCACACTTATAATATTTACCTAAATGATTCATTCATTATTGGCAAAATTACTAAGGAAACTTATCTCCGTACTTAGTTCTTACACTATTTTGTACTAAATTATATTATTTTGCTGTTTCTTTTTACCTATGTGTATTATGTTTGACATAGGCATAACAAAATATGTATTATGTTTGACATTAGAAAATTCTTATAAATAAACAATTAAACTGAACTGGCATCTTTATTACTACGATTACCGAGTCGTGGTCTCCACTCAAGAACACGTTTACCCCAACTAAAGATTGTTTGTAGTGCAGTTCAAACAGCCTATTTGAACTTGGTACCTACTTTACAATCTCTAGAGCACTAGGTACTTTAAAATAAAAAAAAAGGTCACATAAACAACAAAATATTTTTCACCGTCGTCGTAAGAAATTGTCATCTTTGTCATTCCACAGCTAAAAAGACAAAGCTTGCAGGCGCGTGCGCGTGCGCACCCTCCTGGCTTTGTTTTGGCAGCTGCGCTGGAGTCACTTGATGAACGCTATATCGCCTGATATTGCTTTGGTTTTGTGTTTTTTCTCAGTATGTTGATGAAAGGTGTATCACATTAGTTATATAGCTATATCTAAATCAAATCTTATAGACGGCCTCTCTGGCGCGGTGGGCGAGACCTTCGCACACCGCGTCAGAGGCCTGCGACAGGAGGTTGCGGGTTCGATTGCCGCCTCGGGAATTGTGTGTACGATCTGCCGATATTTGTTTCTGGTGTTCTGGTTATCTATGTACAAGATAGCATTGTAGGTGTAGATAGATAGACACTTGTAGTACCTACTGCCAAAAGAACACAAAGCTACAAAATTACTTCTGCCAACCTATTAGAAGTAATTTGTAAGCGATAACTTTAGGTCATTCATTATAAATAATTTATTAATCTCGTATTTATCAGTAGCCAAAGCTTTATTTGATAGGGTTGTCACTATGACCGATCTCTCAAAAGTAGATATCCAGAAGACTGTTGTCAGAACAAACAAATGTGTGTATGATCTGCAGATATTTGTTCCGGGTGTTCTGGTCTATGTATAATTTAAAAAATCTTCCTATGTAGGTTAATCTATTGTATTAAGTATATCAGTCATCCATAATACAAGCTCTGCTTAGCTTGTGACTAGATGATGCTTTGTGTTATCCAGAATTATTTATTTATTTATTGGTGATCGCAACAGGGGTATTCAAATACAAACAAGGAAGCTGGTCTTCCTTAGGTAGATTCCTATCATCGACTCTAATGACATCCACGCGCTGAGTTGGTGGTCTCGATTCTTTCGCCGCGTCACTACCGATTAGCTTTTAATAGCTGTAATGTTACATTCATACTCATTATATAGTCTGAAATAAAAGATTGTTATTTCATGATATGATTATTTACAATAAACAATAACGTGGCAACCCTACCACTATCAAAATCTCCCGCACTGATGAGTTTAGCAGCTAACTCGTAACCCGGTTATTTATCGCCTTCACATCATAACGCCGAGATCGGACACTCCATGTTTCGGCTATTTCGACGCAGATGATGACACTCATTGTTACGAAATTAAATCCGTGAGATGACTAACAAACAATACCTACCTACATCTGGTGACACAAGAGTAGGTAAGTGTAGTATATGTATACCTACGTAACTACGTCTACTATATAGTTCAGCCATAATATCTCACCCTGCCTTTCTTGAATTCGCATATTTCGTTCCATCCAAAAGTTGCCCGGAAGAGATCGCTTCTAAGCGATAAGGCCGCCCATTGTAATTGTTGCATGTAATGTATCTGTAATGATCTGTGTATGGTGTACAATTAAGTATTTTTACTTGTACCTACGTTACTGATTCATCGCAAACCACGTGAGTTATTGGAAAGCTTCTCTGCGAGTGATATGACGCCAATTTCATATAATAATAATAATAAATAATGCTGGACAATTCACACAGCATTATCTATATTGTGTGCATGATTATTTATTTTTACGCTAAAAGTAAGAAATAAAACACATTTTCCAAAGCATTAAGAGATTTATTAAAACCAAACGACACTATAACTCAGTCCAATATATTTTACATCGATCACAAACAAGCTTCCATAGAAAAGCTTAATTCTTATAATCGAAGCTTTCAGAGCTCATCACTTTAACAAAAGCTTAAACCATTTGTACCTTTGTCGAAAAGAGTTTAATTTTTAATCTAAATTATATAATGAATAAAGAAGTATTGATTTGAGAATTGTATTTTATTGGAAAACACTTCAAAGTATTCTACAGGACTATTAATTCTATTGCATTAGGTAGTACCTATGTCCAATAACATATTTTAAAAAATAGGCAGGTAGGTAAATAAGTTGCTTAAAAGGAGTGACAAAGTAGCGCTTTTATAACTATTGTGCTCTATTGCAATATTGCTATAATAAGTACTTTATATTAAAATATATCTATAGCTATAATGTGCACTAGCGAACTATAGTTTAAATACGGCAGTTACGGTAAACTGCCTGAATATTGTCATCAACAACGTTGGAATGCTAAAGAATATGGACAAAATGTCATTGTTAGCTATGTACCTGTACTTCTGACATTCATACGTCACATTTCTTATTTTTTCTTATTTGTTATTAGTTAACAACGATGGTTAGGTATATTGTTTAGCATTTTTACTGAAGGTATATAAGGTAGCTGCTTTAAATTGAACAACGACCCTATTTTCAAGACAACAATATATCACAATAATGCTAAAGCTAGAATTCAGGCACCGTTGTTATATGGAGACAATATATGTATGGCACAATATACATAGGAACAACTAATTAGAATGATTTGTTTTTGATAAGTAGGTATATAAAATATCCTGATAAGATATGGGACCTTAAGACCTAGAAAATATTGTAGAGCAGTATATGGGTGAGAACAGACTGGAAACTTATTTATTTCACTAAGTAGGTTTGCTTGAATTATCACTATTGCTATATATACGTATATGTAGCAACTGAACAGATTTGTAATGAGTCCCGCCAACCAGAAGTCAGGAGCGGAAGGCCATTATCCTGACGAGAGTAAGGGTGGTATACATCAGAATGGTTCGGCGAGGGGGCGTTGGTTACCGGGGATCCCCCTGAATAGATTGACCCCCTTGTTGGATGGGTTGATCCCTCTGGAAAGACGGCTGATGTTCTTGGGAGTTACTGAGCGCGGACAGAGAGTTTGCGCGTTTCATGCTGTGAAAAAAAGGAAAGGTATAGTGGACTGGTGTTTTAAAAAAAAAATATAAATAATAAAGCACAATCACAGAACTAAAATAAAACGTCACTCACCGTATTTTGAACTAAAATAATTTTAAGATCTATTATGCAAATCACTTTACCTATTACTAAGCTAGCAAGTTGCAAATGAATTAGAAAAGCAGGCACATCCTTGCAAACAGCTCCTACGCATAGAAATTGATGGACCTAGCCAAGACTTTTCATATTTAACAGGTTCTGCAAGTGAAACCTAACAATGTAGAAAACCTAGGAAAGATATCATTTCACGCCTTCCCAATTAACTGTAAGTAGGTTGCCTTTAAAGTAAATCTCTAAAAAACTTAGACAAACTGCAAACGCATCAGCGCTGAGTGGACACATTGTACACCCAGCACAATGCTGGGTGAAGGCCATATTTGCCATGAACTCTGCTACGGACAATTTTTATTAAAACATTTGTATTAATTAGTGTAGTTTTAAGGTAAGTAAAAATATTTTCTTTCTTTCAAACGTGGTAGGTGCCTTAAGACTGTAGGGAGATGCTGGATGCGGCAAGCTGTAGACAGGGCGCTATGGAGCTCATTAGAGGAGGCCTATATCCAGCAGTGGACGATGATGAGGTGCCTGTACCTACATTTTCTGTCTGTCTTAGACCATACCCCCTACAGCGCAAGTTGTCGCCCTGTCTGAATCCCCTATAGTGCTAGTTGTCGCCCTGTCAACCCCCTACAGCGCAAGTTGTCCCCTGTCTAAACCCCCTACAGCGCAAGTTGTCGCCCTGTCTAAACCCCCTATAGCGCAAGTTGTCGGCCTGGCTAGGTCCACAATTACCTTTCCGGGTCAGCGTAGTCTAGATCAGGCAAATGCGCTGAGTGCCTCCCCGCGAGGCGGCCCAACAGCCGCGCAGAGGAGCGCCGCAGCGATTCGCGAAGTTTAGAGAAACTGCCGCTTCGCTGCACGGTTACCTGCCCCGTGTTATGCAATTTATAACCTGGAAGCTTTACCGTCGCCAATACTTTTTGATTTGATGTGGAAGAGTGCCTACTTTCTGGAAGAAACCTTGCCTCTTCAGCTCACTAGGTCGAAAGGTCTGTCCTGGAAGCATTACGACCGCCAATAGTTTTTTAATGTAAGGGAAAGAGTGCCTAGTTTCTGGAAGAAACCTTGCATTTTTACCTAGCTAGGTCGAAAGGTCGGTCCTTAATATTAGGACAAACGCGAGAACAGGAAAAAGCTAATCGGATAAGTAGCCTTCATTAGATAGTTTAGTGGAGACGAGTTGGCTCTACTTGGTTGGAATGATAATTACTAAGGATCGAGAATATTAATGAAGAAGAAAGGCAGTGCATAGGCATTTGAAGATATCCCTTCGCTTATATTTAAAGGTATGCTTAGAAAAGATACAGCATCAGGGTAAATTATTTTTACCTGTTGCAAATACTTTTAAATTTAGATAGGTGGTGTAGACATTCAGTGATGATCGTGGTCAGTAGGTAAGAACTATTGGAATCAGAGAGATAAAGCAATAGTAGTGAAAAGTTTGTTTTGAAGACACTGAAAGGAAATCTATGTGAAAAGTATATGAGATGCAAACTTTCAGCTCAGGTCAAAGTTTTGCTAATATTTATGTGATGGAAGTAGGAAATGAAAATACAGCTAAGCGTATGCAAGTCGTCTTTAATTAAAGATGCAATAATTTTGTTTCTCTAGGCTTATCCAATGAGCACTTAGACGTACTTACGTGTATTAAAAACGAGCTACTGATTTTTTGTAACTACGATGGGTATGAAAATTTAGTAGGTACTTACAAATTTCTGATGGTTTGAATGGTAATAAATCTAGTTTCAGGGGTGGGGTGTGAATGAGATGCTACCATGCATCTAAAGGGCTAAGGGCAAAAGCAAGGAAGCAAGCCTATTTTTCTACCACAAAGAAACTCCCATGACCTATAAATTGCATAACACCGTAGACTTACTAAATAAAAATAAAATAAAACAAAACTTATGTTACAAATATTTATTTTAACAATTTTAAAATTATTCTTTATCAGACATCGAGACGTAAAAATTCTAATAACATCAAAATTGTGACAGAAAATTGTAGTGATTAAAATTGGAGATTCGTTTATCTGCGGGTATTTTAAGCCGATTTCTATCTTGAATTTTTTATATTAAAGTGTACATTATAGTAAAAAAACTCACAATAAAAGCACCCACATACAGAACTCAATGTTATATAAAAATACTATCACCCTTCTCACATAAAGCTTAGACCGATAAATTGGAATGAAAGTTTTATATGCGTAATATTACTGACAAAATGACGAAAATAAATATAAGTCGACTAAGCGACAAGGTTCTTTATGAACGTGACGAATAACGGAACCAAACACCTGTCACTTTTGACAGGTCTTGAAGAAAAAAACGCGACACGTCATTTAAAAAAACCTTGCCAGGTATTAAAAAAGATATTCAGACGTTCACAAAATAAAATCCACTCATGATCATGCATTCTTAAAACAAAGAATACATAATTATAATAATATCAGCAAACTAAAATTGTATATTGTAAGCGAATAAAATCGTTGTGTAACCATGCACGATTCTAATGTGTATTAATTATAAATAAAACCCGATTCCACAATAATAATAAATGCAATTTATATTACTGCAGTTTATACATCCAACTGTGCTACTGAACATTTCTACTGATAAATCTATGTCGGATGTATAAAGTGCATTTTTATTAAAATATGTGACTAATAATGTCATCGATTTAAAATCTTATCTCGCCGCCATAGTGTTTATTATAATAATGTATTTATAAAATTATTCTGCATATATTTTACGGGACGGCTTACAAACATGCTTCGATAATCTCTATCACACTTTAATTTGTATTTTTTTTTTAGATTTTTCCTTCGTTACTTATAATTATTCCTATCAGCATGCTAAAAATAATAAATAATACTAAGCTAATATTAAATTCAGCCATCTTGATTTTTGTCATAAAATTCAAAATGGCGACGAATATTTAAGTGTGTTACGAACGTGGACCTTTTAAACAAAATGAGCGAGGGCTTGGTCTCAATAAAAATTAGAAACAACGGATTATTATAAGCAGACCCATAGACACGCTTGATCAAAAACGTTCAAGGTGTATTTCGTTTAATATTCTGAGACAAAATATTTTTACGCAGGTCTCAACTTTAGGAATATATCTGCTTCGTTAATTCACAAAAGTTTTTCAAAAATATTTTACAAGTGTTACAAAAGGCATTGCATCGACCAAGCCCAGACAAAAGGCCCACGAACGCAGGAAGCCAGTGATCCTTACAATAAGCCTACAGAACTAAACTACTGGTGCGGAGCGCTCGTTGTGTTGATCCCTAGGGCATTGAACAGCTTAGACTTTAGATTGAGACGCGGTTCACTCGCCGGGTTCGCACCCTACAATGGAAAATAACATAAAATAAACGCAAAATAAACGGTGGAAGCGTGCAAAGGGGACAAAGCCTGAAAATGTGACTTTTAGCCTGACTTAGCTTTATTGCTATGTAAGTATTATTATATCCGATGTTACAAAAACTCTCCTAATCTGACAGCATTAAAATATTTGCTATCCTTTATATTTCGATCGATAAGAGGGATATTTTTAGTACTGGCTCATCAGTTATAAAAAAAAATATCTATCTATGTAATGTATTGTATTATGTATATCAGTTATCTAGTACCCATAACACAAGCTCTGCTTACCATGGGGCTAGATAATGCTGTGTGAATTGTCCAGCATTATTTATTATTAGTTTTATTTTTGTAACATCTGTAATGATACCATTGACACTTCAATATAGGTATTTAGTTTATAAGCTGTCCTAAACCAGCTTGCGAAAGTCCAGTTCTGCTAATATATTTGCAACTACTATACTTTTAATTATTAAGGTCACTGCTTTTTAAGGCTTTGTCATTTAAATAATGTTTACACAAAATAATGCATGGTGTTCAGTGTGATATATGATACAGTGATAATTATGATAAATAATATAAATGTGAATAAAATATAGAATATTTGGATAATGAATAGAATATTAATTTAATTATATTAAAACACAAAATGATTGCAATACTGCCACACTATGAAATAAACCAAGTTAAATTATTATATTATTTCGAATAAACGTGAACCCGTTCGGTTCCCTTCCTAAATTTCTTAGGATCCAATAGACTAATGAATCTATTAAAGATGGAGGATAAAGGAATGTGATGTGATGAGAAATGAACTGAAATATGATCTCACTGATGAAGACTTCCAATGCCCTTAGAGTGCATGAATGAATCGTGCCAATCGATTGAAATAGAAATCAAGCACCAAACGACATAACACCAAAACGATTATTTATCTAAGTTTAGACAAGACAAGAATTTCAAGCAAGGAGATGGCTTGGTTACTGAATGATAATTAACCCTCTTATTGATAAACCTCTTCTATCCTTATGCAATAGCTTAAAGTCCGATATGAGCGTTTTCTTCTATTCACATAAGTTAGAGTGAGAAAAAACACTGCTTAGCAATTGTTTACTTATGTTAATAGATTATTTGTATGAGAGGGTTCGTTAGTGTCCCAAACCATCTTAATAAATGACGAAACAATTTACAAGACAAAATTTTTCCATTCCGAATGCCTCGTTGTTGGTCAAAGGCAACCTGCAGGTGAAGCTCATTGATACGGCATTAGTACGCTTTTCAGAAAGTCCAATTTGGTGGAACATGGTCGCCATTTTAAAAATCTTACATTAGCAGAATTTATGGTTAAAACTTGAGAGCAAAAATTAACTTGTTGGAGAATTAAATTAATGGATTAATTTAAAAGCTAGCAAAGCTTGTTTATCGCCATAGGAGACTTTGTTTTGTATTTTTACTTGTTAGATATTAGATGTTATATAAAAGAAACTATAACTTAAAATGATGTGGATATTGTTTAATTAATAAATTATAAGAAAAGTTTTTTTTATATGTGTTTTAAGCGCACTAATACCGTATCAACATGACACTGACATAACCAGCCACAATGACATTGACAGCTCACTCCGCGTGGGTTCTAACCTCCTCGAGGTGGTCCGAATGGGGCTCCATAGAGTCGCGGCTGCCCTGGCGCGCCTGCCGCGCGCGTGACTGTTTTACGATGTCCAGGGCCTATTAACGAAGTATCTATATCAACACACGTACATTGCTGGCATCCTGATCAGGAAGTCTAATTGCCAAAATGCAAACAAATTCAAGTAAAATGCCTAAAATGTAAAATGATTATATTGCAGAAAACTTAAACAGAAAAATGACTAAAGTTCCATTGTGCCGTGTACTCGACTTGGCAGATTCACTGCCGTGCCGCATTGCCGTTGTTGGTATCATTATTGAATTTAATTTGTAAAAACCAGCTCAGCCGTTTGGGGACTCTATGGCTATAGCGACAGCCTACAAAACTTACATATTCAATCCACCCCAATATTATTGTATCTACTCCGCAATCGGGTTTAAATAAAAGGTCATCTCTAATTATGGGCAAAATAAAGACAACTAGTAAAATTTTCATAAAATCTTGTGACTGCCAAAATAAAGAGAACTTGTCAAATTTTCATACAATCTGGCTGCAGTAACGGCCAAAATAAAAACAACTTGTCAAATTTTCATATAATCTGGCTGTAGTGACGGCCAAAATAAAGACAACTTGTCAAATTTTCATATAATCTGGCTGTAGTGACTTACTTGCTGAACGTGCTGGTATAGCGGCGTGCAATCAATAGACAAATGTTAACTCGTGCGGAGGAGACTTGCAGTGGTAATACGTATCAGTATAATATAGTATAAATATAGATAAATCATAATTAATTTGTAACTATCGTGTCGCAGTGGATATAGTACGTAACGTAAGTATCAGTACAAAAAATATATAGATCGCGTGTGTGTGTGTGTAATAAGTAAATAAATATGTGTAATATTATAAGACACGGCAAGTATTAACTACATATTATAAGGAAAAAACTACGATAAATGTCTAAAATGATACGTTTTTGTGAACATAGAAAAACTCAAAATAAAATGTTAAATTGTGTGCATGTAGTGTGTTGGAGGAGGCCTGAGTTGAGTATGGCGAAAATGCATGAAAACCAGCTCGCTTTTGTTTCATCGTAAGCTACGTTATATCCAGAGAGCCTACTCGGAAACAAAAATGGAAGTTAGTCGTTTTCATGCAAAACCTACTCTTATGTCACCAACGTAAGATAGCATTTGCACGCAAACGAATCCGAAACTTAGGGTTTCGTTTTTACGAGTACGTGTCCTGATAATACGTGAGATAAGCCGTGAACAGACGCTTGTCGTAAATAAATTCAGCAAAAGTAAACGATGCCACGGATAAAATCAATTGTAAAATATTTTATTTATACTAATTGCTGTTAACTCTTGCATTTTTCTCAAACTCAGACCTCTAATAAAGCTGGAAGAAGGTTCCACGTGTATAATTATACTATGATTATAATCATAAAGCTATAAACAGACTAGAGCCCACGCCACGCAACGCACGCGACGTTATGTAAGGTAACGTCAGATGGCGTGACGACAAGTAGTCTCTATGCCATCTGTTTAAATACAAATTAAAGCGTCCAGTTGTCATGCGTCGTATACGTTGGACCAGTCTGTCTTTAGCTTAAAGCAAAACGTGTGTGATTTAATATGCACTAAATCCGCACTGCAGACGCCTAGGCAGGTGATAGGTTGGCTGGCTGTGTAGATGGTAGCTTAGTGGGTTGCTTTGATGCTATTGTTTACCCATCTACGTGTCAAATGGTTTATAAACCTTCCTCTTGAATCACTCTATCTATTAATCAACACTATAGTTAAAACAGCTGATAAGCAGCGCTATTTATCACTCTGACTTCATGTCAATAGAAGAAGACAGGAGTTAGAAAGTTAGACTATCACTAAATGGTATAAAACAAAGTCGCTTCCCGCTGTCTGTCGGTCCCTATGTATGCTTAGATCTTTAAAACTACGCAACAGATATTGATGCGGTTCTATTAAATAGATAAAGTGATTCAAGACGAAGGTCATAAACCATTTGACACATAAATTTCCAAGCGGGCGAAGGCGCGGGGCGTATCTACTTATGATTAAGTTACAGTTCAAAATCCGTGTCTATTCTCGCTACATACAGGCGACTAGCTAAGCTAGAAGCTAACAGTATGATATCTGTCTAATGTCCTGTCATTTGATCGAACCAACCCACACGCCAGCCAACCTAGCCACATCCAGGGGGTCTACTCCGAAAACTAAAGTTTCGGATTATTTTTCGAGCAAAACCTACTCTTATATTGTCACTTACTTAAGACAGCTTTTGCATGAAACTTAATCAGAAACTTAGCTTTTGAATCTAGGGCCAGAATCGTGGTCATGATTGGAGTTTCTGCCTGTATTTTAGCATACCTCTTTAAAGAAAGGGAGAATGACGTCATTTCTTATGGAGTTCCGGTCTACTTCAACTTCTTGTTTTATGACGCCGCTTGCTATTCGCTACGACTCTGCTAGTGTCTGTATCACGAATTTAATCAGACCGGGACGGCATGACAGATGACGTCATTATGAATCCCATTCTTTAAGTACGCATGATATCATTGCACCAGAGCGGGACGGCGGCATAAGAGATGACGTCATTATCACTCCCATTCTTTAAGCACGGAGGTAATCAGTGCTGGTTTACCTCCTTCCGGCTGCGAAGGGCGCAGTCCTCTAGTGTCTCCGCGGCCTCGTACTTGCCCTGGCGCCGGTAGAGGGCGCCTAGGTTCTTGAGGGTCGTGGTCACGGTCGGCGAGTCCACCTGTGGGAATAAATAAAATAAATAAACAAAATGTTTCTTTAATTCTCTTCAAAATGGATATTGAAATTATCAAAAAAATGGATGTATAAGGATGTATGACTTGAGCTCGAATATTCAAACGTATCTCAAATTTAAGCACGTCTCAAGTCGCAATTTATTGACAGTTTTCAATAAAAATCTATCCGAAAATAGTCACTTGAGACGGACTTAAATCTGAGTTGCGTTTGAGTATTCGGGGGTTAGTATAAGGATTTTAGGAAATCGTCAAATTATTATCTTTCTAGTTTATTTATATGAAGAAAAAAGTGTAGCAAAACAACACAGACATACAAAAGCGTTAATCTAAATGCACAATTTAAGATAAAGTAATGATAAACACTGCACAGTGAAAAAAGAAATGAATCAAATCCACAATTGGTGGTCATGTATTAACATATTTTTCACAACATAACACAATGAGTTAAATGAATGAAATGAAAATAAGTAGCAAAACCACAGTAAAACAGTTAGGATAAGATATTATAAAGAAAAAAAGTTTTAATAAATCGGATCTTTGGATCAGAAATACTAAAATTTTTTGAGAAAGACAACTATGCATAGTTTTTATATGCCGAAACCCTGCAAATACCTGCAGATCGTACAAACATTTGCCCTAAGCGGGAATCGAATCCGCAACCTCCTGCGTCACAGCCAGACCTTCGCCCACCGCGTCACAGAGCTCGTCACAAAACAACACACAAAAAGCACATAATACAAGACAAAACAACACACAAAAGTGTTAATCAATAAATGCACTAACAGCACCCACCTTGGCCGCCTTGTGCCAGCCCCCGTACTCCCCGTAGGGCGCGTTCTCCTTCTGCAAGTGTTTGTTCTCCTCGCGCTCCTCTGCCACTTGCCAGATCGGTTTGTTGTCGCCTGTACAAAGAGGTAGCATATTTTGAGGTTATATGACAATGAGGGTAGATAAAATGATTCGTGCTGTATCAGGCCATAACCTTAGGTCCACGTGATCAATTGAAGACGAAAGAAACCCATCCCTCATGGATGTCTTAACATCCAAGGATGGGTTTTCTTTTAGTTTATTTTTTATATTTTTTTTATTCTTCATCAAATTTTTTTAATAAAAACCCGTCTTGGCTTTTTTATCGCCAAATCAATATAGCTAAGAATCCTACAGGAGACAAGACGATTTTTTTGATATTTCATTTTATCAAAATCGCTTTAGTAGTTTTTTTGCTTGGAGGTAATAAAAAGTGACCGTACGACATAGAAACACTCGAAAAAATAACCAATGGCTCGCAATATTTTTTTAAATACAAATATTGGCAAACGGAATATGTGTATTGTGTACGTATTTTTAATTGAGAGAAGCTAAGGTTATGGCCTAGCTAGATAATTTATCCGCCTTAAGATTAAAAAAAACGAAAAGCTGAATCACAGTAACGGAGTACCGTGGTTATGCACAAGTTTCACAATGTATTTTTAAGGTTAAGTAATTAATTAGGCAAAAATCAAAGCAATAGATAGATAACACACCCCACAACCAGAAGAAAAATATTAAATATTCTGTGACACAAGCCGGGAAGGTGTGACACAATCGGCAAAATAATAAGAATACTTCAAATAAAAATATTGAAAATAATCAGAGATAAACTTTTTGTTTTGCCTTTCCTACCTGTGCCACGCGAAATCCAAACTTGTGTCACTCACCTAAGTCTCATTTTAACAACGCCCAATAGCACCAACTGTGTTTATATTTGAACCTTAGAAAAACACATAGAAAAGGAAAAATTCTATGATATTTTCTAAAATATCTTTTTAAATAATAAACAATTCAATTTACAACACTATTTAATATTGAGTTTAAATAAATAACAAACATAAAATTCATTCAATACAAAATAATAAAATTGCAACATTCACATAATTGGATTGAGTATAATACTACAAAATACAAATTATTTTAGCTAGGAACTACATTTGCGTGATTGGCAATATTTACTACTGACTACATAGAGAAGCTTTGTAAAACAAAAACCTAATAATACTAATTAGCAAAATAAAGTCTACAAATAGCGCTTACATTTTGAAATGCGTTTTACAATAAATTTTGTTATGTTTAACACAGATTATAACTGTGTATCCACCATATCGAAATCGGACCGTACGCAGTAAGGATTTGTTGCTTTGCATTGATTTCTATGGCACAGCGACTATCTATAGGATCGGTATATTTACCGATACCAATGATTTATATTTCTGCCGATGACGTCATCCGCAAAAATATCATCGTAGTGACGAGGACGATGTTGTGGATGACGGCAAACTCGAGCGCTTTGAAAATAGCTAGTTTGTCTATGCAAAGTCCGAAAGCAGCGGACGCAACCTATCGGCTTATTGCAAATACTGAAGCCTAGTATGCTGCGTACGCTCCTATTCCGATGCAGTGGAAGCACAACTTATAACAGGGTACATAATACATTCTCTTAGAAGGCGTAGAATAAAAAATCTTTCAACATTAAATACATCATGATGTTGGGTGACAAGACAATGGTGTCATTTCAGATGTCTCTAAATTGACAGCACTAACATTATTGCCATCCCTTTCATAACGACCAGAATAAAAAAGGATGGCGTCAGTTTCAGTGCCAAATTACTGAAATTTAGTTTTAGCGAGATTTTACCTCGGAATACTCAAACGCATCTCAGATTTTATTGAGCATTATTTTACTAATAGCTTGGTCTGCCTGCACTGATCATTTTATAAATTCTACATTATCAAACTATCTAACTACACTTCGACCAAACTAAAGATACAATGTCAATGTCAACAATTACCCTCATACTCAAGTATGAGGCCCAAAATAAATTTCTTGTTGTTGATTATTGAATGAGATTGGAATTGAAGTACTTGTCGTTAACTCTTTCCTACAATACTGCTGTCAATTATTTTGCAAACTCAACACCAACCAGAGAAATTATGATTTTTGTGTTACAAGGTGTTTACAAACATTTTATCTTCAGAATGGCTTCTGTATATATACACTAACTAATACTATTCATCAGGCAAATCATTGGCAACAATCATAGCGCTATAACAATCGTACAAGCTGCCTTTTACAAGGAAAAGGCGCTAGAGATTGTATTTACTGTAAAGGGACCTTGCTTTTATGAATTTGTACAATTCATAAGCAAGTTTTGTAAATTTAAATGAAGAATTTATCTACAAGATTAAATTAACATTATAGTATCAGAAAGCTGTATACAAAACCACTATAGAACTGAAAACTTGGAAGACTTCTTGCTACATTATATAGGATACAGACATACATTTCTTTTCTTCTTTTTTTACATAAATTTGTAATTTATGTAAAGTTTTTTTTAAAATACTATATTTTTTACTATATTTCGAAAATTTAGAAATAAGAGTTAAAGTATATAGAGTATTATTATATCTATACTTTTCTTTATGGCAACTGGCACAAGCTTAGCGTGTGACACATTATAACAATACAAAATTGTATTAATTTAGAAATACTAACGAATACGAATTCGAGCGTTCAATGAAATGCAATAGAGATCGATAAAATGAAACAAATATAAGAATAATTACAAATAAATATATGAATAATATTTGGGCTGGGCAAGCAAAAATAATGGCTACCATTCTTGGCAAATATTAAATACTTAAAAGGCTGAATTTGGCAAAAACAAACTATAATTAAATTTTAATTGGTCTAAATTGCACCCTGAAACTTAATAATTACTATAATAACTAAGACATGCTATCTAAATCATACAAATCTACTATCACTAAATCTCACTAACATTTTACTGATAACATGCATTGTTTTTTGTCTTTTTGTCTGACGATATTTTCTACAAAAAAACTTCCATTATAAAACACAAAAAACATTACAAAAATATTTAGGTTATGCATTTTGAAGCATTAAAACCTGAATGAAAACCATTATACCTATAAAAGACACTTAGTGAATTGGTTATATATTGTTACTATATTTGAGCTAATGTTATAAAACTTCATTAAAACAGATAAAATAATCTAAATTCAACATCTCAAAAAATATTCTAACAATTACAGCTCAAAATTTTTCTATAGTTTCTCTACGTTAATGTAAAAACGGTTACTGTTCAAAATATCCTCAGTTCCGTGTTTCTTATATATAAAAATGTTACACAGATGTTTGGAATGATGAGAAATATAACATTTTCTATTACGCATTATCTACACAGATTGGTGCAGGGCGGTTGTTAAGTTTTACGCTTATTATTTAGTGCTGTTATATATTCTGAAACGGTAAAAAAGTTTGATATATAGTAATGTACAAACTAATGTGGAAAAATAAAAAGGTATCAGTTAAATTTGTCGATACTTTGCCTTGTTAGAAGTACTTTAAGGCCCCTAAACTTCAAATTGGCTGTTATTTATGAGGTGGATAAGATATTATGGAGTTACTGGTTAAATATAAAAATTAACAAGACTACAATTTAGAACTCAACCAAAGAGAAAACATGTGTAAAACTGACCAAGTCATAATAAACAAAAATTATGAAGAAATATTATATCAAAATATCACTCAAAAAAAACTAGAAGTACGATTTTTATAACACACTTTTCGCACATTCTCTTTGATTTAAGTCCTAAATGACCGGCAGTAGAGTTGAATTAGCCTTGGCATGTTATTGTAGACTTACCGTCAATTGTTCCGAATTCCCTCTCGTGAGCTCTGGTCAGCACTTGTTTGTATAACGTCTCAGCTTCTTTGTATTTGCCCTGCAGAGAAGTCATTGGTTTAGTATATTTTGACACAAAATCCTAGCTCAGAATATAGTGTTCTACAGTGACTTGAAGTTAAGTTGACATTCTTGAAAACCCGTAAAAATTTCACAGGAAGGTTTCACGATTTCACCCGCGTGGTGATAGATATTTTGGATAATATACAATATACCTTTATAAATTGTAGCCTATGTGTTATTCTGATGTATAAGCTATATTATTGTAAAGTTTCATTAAAATCCATTCAGGAGTTTTTACGTGAAATAGTAACAAACATCCATCCATACTTACAAACTTTCGCGTTTATAATATTCGTAGGATGTACTATTTATCAATTTATTTCGAAACACCCATCTGCTAGAATTATGTCTATGGAGTTGTAAATTACTACAGGGAGCTAATAATAGGTAGGTAATAGGCTAATAATAGGAGCTGCCATCGCTACAAGCTTATTTAGATTCATTTCACTGAATGAATCTAAATAAGCTTGTAGCGATGGCAGCTCAGAACTCAGATGCATGGAGACGTGTTGTATATGTCCTAGCTAGATTAACATTGGTTTGTTAGAAAGGAAGTGTTTTTAAAAATATAAAAGAATTCCCTCGATGAAACGTTTGTATTCTTCCAAGACAAGTAGGGTTCGTAGTTAACCCGCGTTCTTCTGTAATGAGTAAGGTACCTGTTTGAGATAGCACGAGGCGAGGTTGTTCTTGGTCTTGGCTACATTGGGGTCGTCCGGGCCCAGCTTGCTCTCGTAGATCTCTAGCGCACGCTGGTAGTATTGTTCCACCTCCTCGTATTTGTTCTAGAAGATAAATAATACAATTATGTATTTTATTTAGTCTATTTAGTATTTTTTAACAAGTAAATCTTCTCTCAAGATTTACTTACATATTACCTAGTTATAATTCTATATTAACTAATTCTGTTATAGTAGCAATAAATATTATTCGTTTATATACAAACACAAAATCACATGTAAGTAACATGTGATATTATAGAATATTACAAGCTGGAGACGAATGACCAAATATAAGCTTGCTATTTTATTTTTGTGTAGAAGATACAGACAATATGACCGCTTTTGGTTAAGTTAGCTTTGATTGTGTTAATGCGGTCTGATGCAGCCCTTGTTTTAGCGCCATGAATCTCTTCTAAATCAAATATGATTCGAAGTAGGTTTTCAGTGTCCTCACAACAATTAAATTATTACTACTATCTTGGAAAAAACTAAAAAAAAAAATCTGCAGATCGTACAAACATTTGTCCCAAGGCGGGCATCGAACCCTCCTCCTGCGTCGCAGGCGAACCTTCGCCCACCGCGCCACAGAGATCGTCAAATATCGTTGTCAAATTGAGCCTGAGTGTGTGTCGCAGTAGAGACAAGTTTAGGTTTAGGTGGTTGTTTCCGCATTTGGACTCCAGTCGGTCCTTTATGCGTGTGTTTGCTAGCATAGCCAGCCAAGCTCCGCAGAATCTTGGGGTCTTCGCAGGCTTCGCGGAACATCCTCGGCAAGTTGAGGATTTCTGTTCGTCGCGCTGTTACTACTGTTACTGCGGTACTAGTAGAGGCGGATGTAATGTAGTTGTTTACCTGGTTCTGACACAACAGTGCTAAGTTATTAAGTTGCTTGGCGACGTCGGGGTGGTCGCGGCCGAGCACCGCCTCGCGGATGCACAGCGCGCGCTTGCAGAGAGGCTCCGCGTCACGGTACTTTCCTGAAACCAATGTTATATGTCAATATTATTTATTTAAAAACTTTATTGCACTACATAGGGGACAAAGGGTGGGCTTAAAGCAGAGGCATTTTCTACCTGCCGACCAGACACATGTTTATACAGAGGGTTGGCGTGCTAACACATTTTCACATGTTTCAGAAATATACTGATTGTTTATTTATTCTTTCTGAGGCCTTTGCCCAGCAGTGGGACAATAATGGCTAAAAATAAATAATAATCAATAATTATTTATTCGTCTCGTCGTTGGCAGAGGGTGCGAGACCTAGTAGGGCTTATCACACAACATGAAGAAGAGAGCGAGCCGAGGGAGGCTCATAGTCTATAGGCAGGTGCCATTTATGTAGGTCACTCACTATTATGGTTGCCTGGAAGAGATCGCTCCGAATCGATAAGGTACATTGTACCCTGTCGTCAGCTTGGCGCAGCCAGCATCTACCTGCAGTCTTTTGCAGGTCGTCATGCGTCATATATATTGTATGTAGTAGAGTGTATATTAATTACCTCGTTTCCCGTAGAGAACGGCCAGGTTATTCAGCGTAGCAGCCACGGCGGGGTGATTCTCACCGAGGGTCTTCTCGCGGATTGAGAGAGCGTCGTTCAGGAGGTTCGCAGCCTCCTTGTATTTGTTCTGGTCTCTGGAGAAAAGATAATTTCATTAGTTATTATTTCTTTGAACAATAAACATAAAGAAAGTCAGGAAGGTTTGGAATAGATATTATGTTCATGGCTTTTGGTTGGTTTAGCCGAGAGGATAGCTCAATGGATGTTTTGTTTTATGTGCGGCAAAGCTAAGCTGCGTCAACCCCGGACATTCGACCATTTCTCCATACACAGTAGAAAGAGTTAAACTTTATTTCCAAGACAAAAGGATTATTTTGATCCTATTTTTTTCAGTTTAGTTTATTTATTTCCACCGTAGGTACACATGTTACACTTGATGTCGTTAAATATTATTTTAAAAGGTAAATTACATTTTTATTATAACACACACTAACTTTTGACAAAGGAAACACCATAGGACATTGTGCAAAGCAAAGCAGACAGATATGCCTTCTTTAAAAAATTAAAATAAATTCATTTATAATAATTTGTCACAATAAACTCATAACAAATGACTTTCCATTTTCATTGCATTTCCATTATTACGGACGTCGCGTCGGTGGAATTGTACAATTCCACCGACGCGACGTCCGAATAATAAAAATGCGACTTCGAAAGCTAATTAACTCGGGACAGACAACCGATGGCTTCGTGAATAAATAAGCATAATCCAAGTTTCGACTAATGGCCGCCGGCACGGTATAAATGCCGCTCGTTAGTCTTCGGCTAACGACCGCCATTATTAAAACTGCGGTAATAGTGACCATTTATTCATTCACTTCAACTTGTCACCTTAACGTTCCAACTTTTTTTTATCTGAATAGGCCTTCGTTTGACCGCATTCTCTCCTGATGGTAAGTTACTCATCATCGACCTATAATAGTCCATCGCTGGACATAGGCCTCCCGTAATGATTGCCAAAGCGCCCGGTAAGTTACTCGTAAACCAAACCATCAATTTCATACGTAATCAGTGAGTGACTCAGTTTGAAGATTTTGTGCTCAGAATATTAAATTTTTTGTATCACCTATATGTATGTATATAATTTTTTTTTAATTTTGTAGTATGACACGGTATTAAAGTGTAAATTTATAAATCTAATGCGTTTCGTTAGAGGCCCATACTACACCAAAACGGAGATGTGTGGCGTAGCGGAGACGAGAAGAGTAGAAGAAAAAGTTTTTCAGCTATAGCGTCTGAACTAAAGTTATGCGGAGATTCGTCGTGGCTAGACTAGTGGAGATGTGTGCTTTGGCTAGAGCGGCTGAGCTTGTTGCGACAGGGCACTGCTTACATACCTCCTTCAATCGTATTTATTTAATTTATTGCAAAATCAATGGTTTAAACTAACTTAATTAATTTTAGGAACAGCATCAGAGGACCAACTAAAGATTTTTAGATCTTTCTTTCTTCAAATATAATATGCTTACGTAGCGGCTCGATGGTCTCCACTGAAGCTGAGATATAGACTGAATATCACTACATAGTATAAAACAAAGTCGCTTCCCGCTGTCTGTCTGTCCTTATGTATGCTGATATCTTTAAAAATACGCAACAGATTTTGATGCTGTTTTTTAAATAGATAGAGTGATTCAAGAGTAAGGTTTACAAACCATTTGACACATACATTTCCACCGGCGGAGCTATTAAAAATATAAAGAAATAAATATCTCAGAGGGTCTCTTACTAACCTGTAGACCAGAGCCAGTATATTCAGCATGGTGGCGACATCTGGATGATCATGCCCCGACGTCTTCTCCAAGTCTTCTAACGCTTGCTTGCACAGCGGCACGGCCACCTGGAAATTCGGATTGATTAGTTAATGCGGGTAGTTCATAGAAAGTAACGTTATGATAAATTTTCACCTGATTAATTACATTATACTCGTACATATAAGTACTTATACACTAGCCAAGCTCCCACATATTCATATTCAATACGAATATACAGGCGATATTCGTATTGAAAATGTATTTGCGGGTAGTTCATAAAAAGTAACGTTAAGATAAAGTTTCACCCGATAACTTCAGTTATATAGGTGCTTGTACACTAGCCAAACTCGATGTGGAATGTGTTTGTAAGCAAACCGCCCATACTTAAACTAATATTCATTCTGTTGCCGCGTTTTTTTATGCGAAATTTACATTACTTGTCGATTCAAGAGTTTTCAATAAATATTGCTTACTGAATATCTGCAATTTGACACCAAGGCAAGTGAGTTTTCGTTTTTTGTGTCGTGGTTTGTTTACAAACATTCTACATCGAATTTGCCTAGTATATAAACCAACTACTATAAAGGTTCGTTCAGACCAACACACGGTACTAGAGCGGCGGCTGTAATTTTTAGAGATTTTTTTTATTATATGTACGTACATAGATAACGACCAGAACACCCGGAACAAATATCTGCAGATCGTACATACAATTGTCCCGAGGCGGGAATAGAACTCGCAACTTTTCAAGACTTACTTTAAATAAATTGAGTACAATACCTCGTAGCGTCCCTGGGAGGCGTACTGTATGACCAGGTTGTGTAGAGTGCGGAGGCGCGCCGGGATCTCGTAGCCAGCGTTCACTTGCTGCGCGAAATGGAAAGGCGGGGTCGGCGACATGGCTGGAATTAAATTAATTAAATACGGTTAGCGTTAGATAACTCGATGTAACAAAAAAGCCAGGTAATACGAAAGATACGAAATCATTTTGTTTTTTACAACATATTTATGACCAAATTTGTTAAACAAACATAATATCACTGTAGAATTACTTAAACTACTAGCTTACTTATTTATAACAATACTAGCATAATACTCGTATATTAATTAGTTAAGATAGTAAGCTTTAGAATATTGTTTATACATCCTCATTTAATTGAACTTTGTTCTTTTGAGAAATAAAATTCATTAAACTGAACTAGGCAGTCTACATTTCATGCAAACACAGACTCAAGCATGTATGTATTGCCGTTGCCTTCCTGCAATGACCTACATGTAGCTGTTAGCTACCTCCTGGACACAGCGTCCGCTCAAGCAACACTGGACGAAGGCTCATATTTTCTATTACTTTTTGGTAGGTCTAGCTTTTCTGGATTCGTTACTTTAATTTCGAGTTATTTCTATTTAATGTCAACTTATTATACTTAATTTTTTGTTTTACTTTATATGTGTATGTGATGTATAATTCTCGTTGTATGCACTGTGTATGTATAAGGAGCTATTTATAAAATAAATGTGACTTGATTTGATATTTGTGATCAATAATATCTCCTGCGCACCTCCCGCGTCGAGACTGGCCGGCTTTGACGAAATTCGGCTAGGCCGATGATTAATAATAAATAAATAAACAATAAAAAGGCCGATAAATTAGTACATCATAATTCCGGTTTGTCCACGTGATCATTATCAGGAAAGAGATCGGTCAGCTCTCTTCTTCTCCGCCGGAATCTGACCACAGCTATTTATCTTCAGTAGAAGTATTATTTGTATACTCACTCTTGTTATTCCTGTTGTCCTCGTGATCATCATCAGGGAAGAGATCGACCATGGGGTCGTCTCGCTTCTTCTCTGTCTGACCGCTGCGGTTGGAATCCTGCTCCTCATTGATGTCGCTGTCGTATTTACTGGAATAAAGATGGACAATTTATTAAAGGATCTCTGTTTTAAGTTCTTCTGAAAATGGAATGTTGAGCAGTGAGGTCATATGGGGTAGACTTAAGAATAAGTCTGTAAGTAAAGGATACAGATTTAGATTTTTGTGGTTTTCTTTTCAGTGATAAAGCAGCTTTTCCTTATTATTTCAGTATTTTTATCTAAGGTGTGCAAAATAAATAATGAACCTTGCCTAATACTGATAAAATCTTATCTTTCCTATGTGTGTTGTGTACACTCCCTAATGTGGGTCTTATATGGTTGGACATATACAGGGCAGTGCCCCTTTATAATTTAGTTGATAAATAAATAAAAAAGACATGACTTGGGCGTCCTGGCAGTCTAAAGCTTATCAAGGGGTTGTTTGTTCTCTTTTTACAGCCGTGCGACTTTCTGGTTCTCTATTGCTAAAGCTTCTCTCTCCTGTGTCCAAGAGCCAAGTGACTGAAGACTCACCGTATAGACGCCATAAAGTCCAGATGCTTGTTCTCTTCCTCCAGCTGCGCGACCCGTTGCTCAGACGCCTGCAGATGCTGCTGGGCCGCTGCCAGCTCGTCCCGGAGCCAAGCGTTCTCCTGGCAGAGTCTGCGGACCTGTGTACGGAGCTTCTGTTTCTCTGCCTCCACGGACTGTAAGTGGGAGGCTAGGGCCATCATCACCTGGAAGGTAAGAGTGAACATTGTTAAATATATAAATAAAATTTGATCACAAATACATGCATAAATAATACAAGAATCATATCAACTTAAAAATAATTCATATTTTGCTAACTAAGACTAATATTATAGTGATCTCACTTTGATCTCTACACTAGGATACCCTGTGCCGTGGAGACCAAAAAGGAGTATGGTTAATTTGCATTAATAAGTCAATGCTCAAAACAATAATAAAAATCGAATGTACATATAATTCTAAATTTAAAGATTTTAACTACACAAAAACATTAGCGATGGCTTTTTTACTATGTTTTTTTTTCTAATTTAGACAAGTTTAAGATTTTTGTTTATGTTAATTTTTAGTATCTACAATAAAGTGTTCATTCATTCATCAGCATCTATTCTAACCTGCATTCTACACATTTTATCACAAAAGCAACCTCAGCATCTATTCTAACCTGCATTCTACACATTTTATCACAAAAGCAACACCGACTTAACAATTCAAGTTAAACATTTATTTTCACCGAGCTACAAAAAACAAAAACTTCTCACTCAGCATTTCCCCCTATCATCAAATAGACAGCTCTTTCACAATGTTTACCCCAACCCCCAACAACCCAGGCTACACAGTACACACCCTAATGAGTGCTACCGGCTAAACTTAAATTCTTTTTTGTACGGTAACGGCGGACGTGTTAATAGGACCGCTTTTTGTAGAAACTAAGCTTTTACGTTTTTCTTCTCTAGAATTACCGTTGGAATACTTCAAATGTGTTTGCTGTCTATGACAATCGGTCAGTAATCGGTCTGATTCCAAACCGTTACCTACTAATAATTAATGAACTATGCGAACTCGCAACAATGTTGTCGAATGAGATTAGAACCGAGAGGTCTGGAGGTCCTTTCCGAGGCCAAGATTCACTTTGGGTAACTGATCTGTCTGATTCACTTTGGGTCACTGTCAACTAATCATGTGGATCATCATCATCAGCCTATGGTAGTTCACAGCTGGACATAGGCCTCCTCTAACGAGCGCCATATCTTCAGCTTGCCGCATCCAGCATCTGCCTGCATCTTCGCAGGTAATCATCCCACCTGGCCGGAGGGCATCCTACCCTACATATGGATGACTAGTTGTAATTATTTTGTTTAAATATAATCTTCTTTCTCAGATTTACGATTACATTAACACTTTGACTGCGATTTTTTTTCGACGACTGCGATCTTTTTTGTAACCTAAAAAATTCGTGCTGCCGCTCTACACAGCGGTTGTGTTGCGCTAGAGAATACAATCCCGGGATCCCGAATCTCGGGATCCCGAACGTTTTCTGGCCCCGAAAATCCCGGGACTATACTTGGCTAATCTCGGGATTTTCGGAATTGCCACAAACACGTCTAGTTTGTTATCCGTAGTCCGTTGCGCCTGGACTTGACTTGATAGCCCTACCTTAGATGATACTATAAATGAACCTCGATAGATGACAGCGATGATGAACACCATTTAGAAAACTTAGACTGTCCAGAATCAGGTTTAATCGTTGCAAAACTATAGTTTTTTGTTTTAGCTTTTTTCTTTTCTTATTATATTGTGATTTGTGTTGTGCAAAGACCTAATTAAAAAATTTTTTTTAATTACTCAAGTTTTTTTTCATTTGAGCCCAATTAGAAACCACATAGTCTAATCCCGGGATAGGCCCGGGATCCCGGGATTACACTTAAAAAATCCCGTAATCCCGGGATCGAAAAACATGCTCAGGATTGTATTCTCTAGTTGCGCCGCACATGCGTTTCGTTCGAAAAATATTACGGCTGTGCTGAGTCACACAGATCTGTATTTTCTCAGCCGTTGCGCTAGTGTGGATTTACGCATATTGTCACTTGTTGAAAACACATACCGTGTGATTTCAGCAGTCAAAGTGTTAAATGCCCTTTCCAATACCACACTACTCGATAAGAATATTTTCGTCAAATTACGGTCACTGCCTCTTACAAACTTCATAGAGCACCCCACAGAAGCAACTCGTACTGTACGTAGTTATGCAAAGGACGTGTAAGGCACAATGTAGGGTCTATACAGTAGTATACAGGGCGGTGTACAAAGAATATACGCCCTCTGTGGATAAAACAAACATTCTCACGTTCATCAGCTCAGTTGTCGAGTCAAGCACACGTCCTGCCCGTGTCGGCTGGATTGCCGTAATTTATAAGAGAGAAGATTATACATTTGTAATAAAAATCGGATATTGTTAAGTGTAAAGACATTAACGATTATAATAGTTACTATGATTTTGCACACCCTATCAGTATCTGGATGTACTCGTATATAAAATTAAGACCTGTTTATTCAAACATTCATGCAAATAAAGATTATGATTATGAAATGTAAAGAACGGAATAATCTTCATTGCAATTCTATGCAGATCATCATCATCATCATCATCAGCCTATATTAGTCCACTGCTGGACATAGGCCTCCCCCAATGAGCGCCATAGCGCCCTGTCTTCGGCTTGACGCATCCAGCATCTACCTGCAGTCTTTCGCAGGTCGTCATCCCACCTGGTCGGAGGGCGTCCTACACTACGTTTACCGAGTCGTGGTCTCCACTCAAGAACACGTTTGCCCCAACGGCCGTCGGTTCTTCGCGAGATATGGCCGGCCCACTGCCACTTTAGCTTGCTAATTCTCAGAGCTATGTCGATAACTTTGGTTCTCTGTCGGATGTGTTCGTTGCGAATCCTATCCTTCAGAGACACTCCGAGCATAGCTCTTTCCATAGCTCGCTGAGCGACTTTGAACTGGTGGACCAGCCCTATCGTGAGTGTCCACGTCTCAGCTCCGTAGGTCATAACGGGTAGGACGCACTGGTTGAAAACTTTCGTTTTCAAGCATTGCGGTATGGATGAAGAGAAGACTCGACGTAGTTTCCCAAACGCTGCCCAGCCCAGCTGGATCCTCCTTTTGGCCTCCTTCTCGAAAATGTTTTTACCTAACTGCAGAATCTGCCCAAGGTATGTGTATTCGGAAACGATTTCGAGAAGGTGACCATGTACGACCACCGGCCTTGGATCAATGTGTCCATTGATCATGACTTTGGTTTTATCCAGATTCATGCCAAGACCGATACATCGGGAGGCTGAAGCTAGGCCGTCCAGCATCTGGTTCAGCTCCTCTAGCGACTCCGCCAATAGGACTATGTCATCAGCGAATCGTAGGTTTGAGATGTAGTTGCCGTTTATGTTTATGCCCTTACCTTTCCAGTCCAGAGTCTTAAACAAATCTTCCAACGCGCTTGTGAACAGTTTCGGGGATATGACATCCCCCTGTCTCACTCCTCTGCGCAGTTGGATAGGTTTAGACTGCTGGCCCTGTACTTGGACACACATAATGGCGGCTTCGTAGAGACATCTCAGAACCTCGATATAACGATAGTCCACTTGGCATCGCTGTAAGGATTCCAGAACAGCCCAGGTCTCGACAGAGTCAAAGGCCTTCTCATAGTCCACAAAAGCCAGACACAGGGGCTGATTATACTCTTCGGACTTCTGTATAATCTGCCTCACTGTGTGTATGTGGTCTATGGTGCCATATCCTCCGCGAAATCCGGCCTGTTCCGGTGGCTGAAACTCGTCGAGTCTCCTAGCGAGACGGTTCGTGACTACTCGTGAGAACAGCTTATAGACGTGGCTCAAGAGTGAAATGGGTCTGTAGTTTTTAAGAAGGGTTTTATCGCCCTTCTTAAAAAAGAGCACCACCAAACTCCCGCTCCACGCCTTTGGAGTTCTCCCACTGTGAAGAACGGCGTTGAAGAGGTTCTGTAGCTCCTGTATAACAGGAGCTCCTCCAGCTTTCAAGAGCTCGGATGTTATACCGTCTTCACCGGGGGCTTTTCCATTTTTAAGCTGCCTAAGAGCTAACACGATCTCGTCTTGACTGATGTCAGGTAGTTCGTCGGTGTAGTGGCGTGTCAGGGTGGCTCTGGAATCATGGTTGTCTCGTTGGGAACGAGGGGCATGGGCAGCGTATAGACGGCCATAGAAATCCTCTATCTCGGCTGAGATCTCCGGCTTCGACAATACGGTCCTTCCGTCTTGCGTTTTAAGCTTTGTCAGGTGGCTCCTGCCAAGCTGCTGAGTGAATACTTTGGACCCCCGGTTTCGCTCTATCGCCTCTTCAATGAGGCGCGTGTTGGAGCTCCGGAGATCGTGCCGTACCATCTTCGCAATTCGCTTGTTCAGATCTGACCTCTCTGACAAAGTCGCTTGGGTGGTCTCCCGTCTTTTTGTCATCAGCCCAAGAGTCTCATCCGAGAGTTTGGACTTCTTGCCAGTACGCTGCTTTCGACAGAATTTGATGCCCTCGTCCCTCAACGTTTCAACCAGATTATGTAGGGTCTCGTCAGCGTCATCAGTTGGTTCCAAGGCAACAAATCGATCCCCGAGAAGCTGCTGAAACTTCTCGGTGCCCGCCATGATTTGAATTAGGTCAGGTCGGAGCGTGGACTTCATCAGACGGTTTCTTTCAAGCTTAATGTTGATATTCAGAGAGCCTCGAAGGAGTCGGTGATCAGATCCGGTATTGAACCTGTTGATCACTGAGACATCTCTGAATATGTGCTTGCTATCCGTCATGATGAAGTCGATCTCATTTTTAGTCACAGTGTCGGGGCTTTGCCATGTCCATTTCCTTTGAGGCTGTTTCTTAAAGAAGGAGTTCATTAAGAACAGCCCCTCCTTCTCAAGGAAATTGACAAGCATTTGCCCCCTGTGATTCCTAACTCCATAACCATGCGGGCCTAATCGGGATTCGTTGCCAGTCTGGATTCCCACCTTGCCGTTAAAGTCCCCCATAACAACGTTGAAGTGGGCCTTAGTGGTGTTGTGTAAGGCTTTGGATATGTCTTCATACATATCCTCCACTTCATCATCCGAGTGTGCCGAGGTCGGTGCGTAGACCTGGATGACCTTCATGCTGTACCGTTTGGACAGCCGAAGGATCAGGTACGCTACCCTGGTCGACACACTGGAGATTTCTTGGACGTTGTTAGAGAGGGCCTTATTGACGAGGAAGCCTACGCCACCCTGGGATGTTTTATCACCCTCGCGAAAGTAGAGAAGATGGCCCGAGTCTAGGGTCACGGTGTCCTCCCCCTCTCTACGGACTTCACATAACCCCAGAACATGCCATTTGATGTTCTCTAACTCCACTTCCAACTGCGCTAGATGATGGTCAAGCCTCAGAGTGCGTCCGTTAAACGTAGCCAGGGTCAATTTAGATTGGGTGTGGTAGCCTAATGTAGCCCGGGGATTCCTAGCACCCCCTGCCCCGCCGTTACCGTGGCCGCTACCATGGCCAGGAATAGCGAGGCGGCCGGGAACTGGGGGCCACATTCTACTGGCGTATCGATCCATGGGGGGGTTGATGCCCATAATCCCCACGCTGGGCATGCGGGTTGGGGATCGCAGTATAGGGAGTGTGCTGCAAGGGACGCTGCTGCCCGCCCCCCGGTGTATTTCCCTTAGTCGCCTCCTACGACACCCACGGGAAGAGCTGGGTTGGTGCTATTCTATCTAGGCCGACACCACACAGCCCGCACATTCTATGCAGATGTAAGTATGGTTTCTCACAAATACTTACAGTTCGGCTACATTGAATTTCATGCTCGCCACTCTACTTATTGAACACAGTTTACCTAATTTTCATTGATCTCTATCTCGCTCTCTGTTTCTGCTACGCGGCCGCGTATAAGTCATTTTTCTCCGACACAAGGGAAGTTCAACGGATCTCAAGGATCAAGACGAGAAGGAAGTCTCAAGCATTTTCTACTTTGCGTCATTCCATAGATAGAGCATTTATAGCCTCTTATAAATTCCGCAATAAACATTTCCATACCCATACGGAACCTGCCCACTCCGGTCCCGCTAAAGTCATCAACCCAACATAAAAGGAGTGAAGAGGCCTTTGTACGGAGCCCCAAGAGGGCTGTCGTGTCTTACACCGACCGACGTACGGAACTCAGTGATAGTGACGTAATTTAGTTTGCCCTCGTGTCGCGTAAGTTTGCTGTAAGTTGGGGTAACAGTTTTGCTTTAATGGCCACAATGTGGGTCGTAGGGATAGAAATAAACGATGTAGGAATAGATATTGCGAAAGTTTAACTTTATCGGTTTAAAGTTATGGTATTCTTTCCCGACTAGTATTTCAGTGATAGCCGCAGCAATCGATCGATATAATATATTCAAAACAAAAGAAACTGATAGACATAATAAATTTTTATTCTTTTGAAATCAAACATAGAAGTAGCGATCCTAACATGTGGGTTAGATAACCGCCTTCCAAAAAAGATAGTAAAAAACAAAGCCTAAGGTTCTGCAGTTTAAAGGCGCTGTCCGACCGCCATGCAGGCTACGCTACGCACGAATACGAGATTAATGACGTCATTGCTGCGTGGTTTGAATATGGCACCCACGCAGCTCCACGCTGTCAACGCTATACACGAGCTACACGTAAACCAATAACGTAGACCCACTAAATTACGTCACTATCAGTTGTCAAACAGAAGAACCCATGCAGCTAAAATGCGCCGCGTGGCCATCCACAGCTTGCGTGACGGTGGGACAGCAGCTTTATTCCAACGCCAAAGGGCCTTTCATTCAAAGCGTTTCCTTTCACACTTCCGAAGCAAGGTGTGACCTAAATTAGGCGGAGTCCTTAAGGCATTCAGAGAATGTGGGGCAGCCTTCAGGCGCCAACTAAAATTGCGAACGTGCTGACGTTATATGATGAAGGGGATTCTTTCGTGATATCTTTGCGGTAACATATTGCAGAATATGAAAATGCCTGACTTGAAATAAATAACACTGGAAACACACAGAATCATCTTGCTCTATTATAATCAACGTTTGTGATAGAGACAGTAAATGCCTTTCATTGCCAACGACGCACATTTAGTTAGATATGTAAATAGAAAACACTATTATACCACACAAAACAATACAGAAAAAATATTTAAAATAGAGGAAGTATAAAGGGCAGCCTTAATAAAATTAATTAATTAAATAATTTACAAGGGAATTGGTATAAGTAGATATAAGTAGATCGACTATAAGTTAAAGCATAATTATGTCAAATTACACATTACAGCGTACAAGTATTGATAGTATCTGAGATAACATGGCGAAACTATAGGGTTCCTTTTTGACTACGGAACCCAAAAGCCTCTTGTAAGTCTAGCTAGAGTTGTAACCACAAAGCCGCATCCGCATGGAACGTGAAGCATGCATGTCACATGCGGTACCCCCCGACCGCAAGATCACGTTTATCCTATTGTGCGAACCTTGGCAAATTACTGTCATTTGATGCAAGCTGCGTAGTTTGCCGGAAATTTGCAAGAAGCTAATGTTTATTGCCATAAATAATATTGTTCTAGCCGAATTTCCGGCCACGGCGCGCGGCTCGGCGGCATCGGATATAGCTTTAGAAACTATCATGGTTATTAACACAAAAGTCACTTATAACGGGATATTTACCATGATTAGATTTTTGAGTTTTTCAAGATTTCGAGTTTCAAGGTTGAAACCATTCTATCAATCAAAAAGTACAAATAGCACGGGACACACTATCTAGAGTTTCTTTGCTCTATGGACGATTCTGCGACGATACCATTATTGTCGTAGTAAAGTGATTGATTAGCAGAACTCAGCCCCAGTGTGGATGCAATTTGTCAGCGTCTACGTTAATGTATTTAAGACGGACACGAACTTAATGAATGAAGAATACCAGATGAAGAAATAAGTGTTGTGTATTTAGCTGGGCAGAAATTTGATTATTCGAGTTTTATAATTTAAGTTAACTTTATTCTAAAAGACAATATTTGTTTGTGCACTATACCTCTAATATGTCCTGCGCACATAGCTTGTCTCTGTTAAGACTGGCCGACGACGTGGCCGAAATTCGGCTTGAAGGACATCATCATTCTGACCAACCAATGCCGTAAATCTTTTCGAACAAGCTACAGTTAGACAAAGGAAATAATTAACGCTTCGAACCTTACCTACCGCTCCACTAGTACTACTAACATGGAAGTGGAACATAGTTCTAAACGAGTTAGTCTCCAGTAAAGCTGTCAGTCAAGGATACTGCAGTCGCCTACGGCTAGTTGTTAAGCTGAACGTTATTAGATGAGTGCTGAACCGTGTAAGTAATTACGAGTACTTACGCGTTTACGAGCACTAAACGAACTCCTAAAACAGTAAACCATCTTTAAGTCTAGTCTTTCGTGTGTCCATCATAGACTTAAGGACTTAACACTTTGACTGCTGAAATCACACGGTATGTGTTTTCTACAAGTGACTAATATGCGTAAATCCACACTAGCGCAGCGGCTGAGAAAATACAGATCTGTGTGACTCAGCACAGTCGTAATATTTTTCGAACGAAACACATGTGCGGCGCAACACAACCGCTGTGTAGAGCGGTAGCACGAATTTTTTAGGTTAAAAAAAAGATCGCAGTCGTAGAAAAAAAAAATCGCAGTCAGTGTTAAAGGTTACGGTAGGATACGGAGGATATGGTAAGCAATTTTATATTCGTTTTGCCAGCACGGCCGGTGTCGTCCTCGTCGCACCGGTGCACAAGCTGCGCAAGTCGGAGAGGTCCGTAGTTAAGGACAATATTGGATTTACATTTATTACCTGTGACTTGTAACTTGGTGTTATTAATAAAGAATTTGCATTTGTCTGTCGGTGAATGCCCTGTACATAGAAATACCTTTACGCACACGGTACAATATAATATTTTTTAGTCTGCCAAGACACGCTTTGTCTGTAGATGCAGATATAAACGGACCTTAACACGTTACATTACGCCCCGTAACGCCGCCGGTCAGTGCCTAACGAGTTTTAGAGAGTCACTAAACTAAACTGTTAGTCTGGTCTTTTAGTTGTACACCAGTAAGTATAAAAACGTACTAGCAAAACTGTAAAATATGATGATACTAATGGCAAACACCGCCTGGCACCAGATGTGTTTTACAGATACGCGATTTATATCTTGCAAGACACGGTCGAAATATTTGGATGGTGTTTGTTGTCGCTATTTTATACCAATTCTATTCTACGATATCCTCAGCGTTGTTCTGGAATTAACATTCTGAGCAATTTGACTTGCATACTTTCTAATAGACAAAGACTATACCTATGATGGAGACGGAGGTAACCTTTAAATCGACCTTCCAGTCCCGCAGTTCTTTTTAACCTAAGATTCAGGGTCGATAACAACATAAAAATCCTACTCAGCTCACAAATTTACTATCCTGTTAAATAAACTTGGTCCGACATTACGGATCGCTACCGATTTCCGTCCTACCCCGCCACCATATAACTATCTAATGCAATAGGATTCGATTATTATTCATCCAGCATGACAGAAGATAGCGCACAAGGAAACAATACCAACTTAATCAACCGTCAAGAGTTGTAATTTGATCCCGTCTGGACTGCAAGAAATCCTTACTTGTGCTTCTCCCCCTTAGTTCAATAGCGTCAATGCTCTTCTTGACAAGCGACATCTTATCCAGCACATGGTCTGTTTTGCCTGTTTCTACAGCTAGCAATTGCTTGTATTCAGCCCTGTTTATTCCTACTAATCAGCAAGAAACCCTTACCTGTGCTTCTCCCAGCCCAAGTTCAATAGCGTCAATGCTCTTCTTGACAAGGGAAGTCTTCTCCTGTTCATGATCTGTATTGGCTGCTAGTCCAGCTAACAGCTGCGTGTGCTCAGCCCTCAGAGCCTCGAGGCCAGCGGCGACGGTACGCGCGCCAGCCACCATTTCCTCCTGCGTCATCGCCGTCATCCTTCCTAGCGATTCGATCTTCTTTCTGTAGACAAGAGAAAGATACATTTAATATGAGATGGATTTGATACACATGACAAGATAATATGTTGTGAGAAAGAAACATGTGAAAAATTATTTTTCTCGCATCTCTTGCGTAGTTACGCAATCTACAATACGACACCAGCAAATACCAGCCGCATGCTGAAGACATGGCGCTATGGCGCTCATTAGGGGAGGCCTATATCCAGCAGTGGACTAACATAGGCTGATGATGATGAGTTTCCCCTTAATTCTGAGGCGCAGTGGTAGAAGTTTTGGTTTTCTATGTAACACTACTTTTCTTATGTTTCTTATTAATGAATTAATGGTAAATAACCTCGGTTGCTCTTCGAAACAATGACTATCGAGAACAGTCTCCATTTTGAATTCAAACTGTAATCAGTTTCCTCCAATTCTATTGTACTTTTAAGACCAATAAAATTAACATTTATTGATGGAAATTGGCAATTTGGTTAAAGAGCACTTTGTTTCTCATACAATGTATTTTACGAACGTACTCATTTATAAAGGATGTTCAAATCTTAGAACAAACAAAATAAAGCGGTTGTATGGAGAATTCCGTATCGAATGTAGTATGTTATTCAAGTACTTTGTTCAATATCTGGTTTCTATAAGGACAAGTCATCATCAGCCCGTATGTTTCCATTGCCGAACTAAGGCTTTCCCCAAACGACGCGACGCACGCAACTAATAGAAACTAATTTCGATGGAAAATTGACAAAATGCGGTTCAAAATATAATAAGCTACCCCGCCAACTAAATCGAAACCTGCGGAACTTGCATGGGAGTATGATAGATGCAGATCGGAACGTCTTAGATGGACCCCCTGTATTGTTTCCATGACTGATTCAATCATGCACAATCAAATTGACCCTCCTACTGAAGACAAAGAGTTTGACCCCCGGCATGTCTCTACTACTACTATACGAGTATGTCTCCGCTTACATGATGATTGATGTTATGATTGGCTAGGTTACAAGCAAGGCGAACACGAATAACCTACATAGATGTACGGACTGGACGACCGATGTGGCGCGGCGGACGAAGTTTCGCCTGCGACGCGGGAGGTTGCAGGTTCGATTCCCGCCTTGAGACAATAAATGTTTGTAAGATCATAAATACTTGACCCTGATGTTCTGGTATTTATATGTAGTGTATAATAAAAAATAACTATCTATGTAATATATTGTATTAAGTTTAACATCTAGTACCCATAACACAAGCTCTGCTTAACAAAAAACGCAACATTATACCCACGACACAACGGCAAATACAATTAGGTCTGTGTGGGCCATTTAAGACGATCTGTATACCTACGTAGGAGTACATAATACCCGTCCTACATTAAAAACGATTAGATTTAGAGTTTTACATTAGGTACGCGACATTGAAAGAAGTTTGAGATTCCTTTATTTCCTTGACTTCAGTCTTTGATTGAACGCTGTTCCCTTTTCCCTTTACTAGTTTGTTTGTTTCGATGGCATAGAAGCGTCACCGAGCTCATCAATCATGATTAATGCCTTGTTTACACGTAACGAGGACAGTAAAATTATACTCTATCACTCGGTCGAGCACTCGTCACAGAGATTCATTATACATAATGTACATACCGAACACTCGGCCGAGCGAGAGCCCTGTCTCGTGTAGTCAAGGTTTTGGGTTAGTGACCAAATATTAAGTTTCCTTTGATCGATCAGAATATTTGGAATACCAACTATTCAAACGTCAAAGCAACCCACATTCAGATTGTTGATATGCGTATCAAAAGCCTTTCATTATCGTAAAATGGACGTGTCATAACTGTGGCATAAAAATAGACGGAATAAGGGTAAAGGTTAAGGCAGTTAATAGAATGAACGCTAAATCTCTTTCAGAGAGAAATTTACTATTTACTGTTAAGATGTGGCCTCGGCATTATTAGGTAACTCAGAAACCAATGAGCTCTATAACTACAAGTAAAATTTTGCAAGTCTCTGCATCAACGCCGGAAATCGCCTAATTGAAAAGTTTTAAACCTTTTAAACGAAGCACAAAAGTCGAAATCGGGTCAAATTATATCAAATTCAACTCATTATAAACTCAGACCGCGACTCGGAAAACGTAGTGAAGGGCGCCCTACGGCTAGGTGTGATGACGAACTGCAAAATATTGCAGATGGATGCGGCAAGCTGAAGACATGGCGCTATGGCGCTCATTAGGGGAGGCCTATGTCTAGCAGTAGACTATTATAGGTAAGTGTGGTTCTTAGTAATGGATTTTATCTTATTTCTTTGCTGTGTATGCTGTGTGACCATGTGTAGCTGTACTATTAAACAGACAAACATCGTTTCACATGGTGACAAACCACACCAATAAAATCAATAGCGCGCATACATTTCGCAACCATCAGAATACCAGGGCATCATGACCGGAAGGAAGCGGCGCACCCAATCGAAACAGACTGCACAAGTGACAGTTGCGGGAGTGCTGATATAGGACGGAGTGCCGTGAGAAAGCACACCCTGCTAGGCAAACCTGACCATTATTCCAAAGAGCATACTGCTGGTTACAGCGTCAAGTGGTTAATTCATTGTGATACAGGAAACGATTGCAATAACTGGGATCCTAGTCCATGCAATCTTTAGAGATGACAAAGTCTAATGTCTCATCAAAGAGATGTTTATAAACATCATCAAAGACAACGATTTAACAAGAATCGTTTGTCTAAATTACGTTGAACTGTAATCATGATTCCAGAAATTCTTCACATAATTCGAGAACAAGCAAAATGGATAATTTGACAAACGTACTACGCCATGACATGATAAGAAGCCTACAGTAACAGGGAAACCTTATAATCTGACATTGTTCGGTACTTTTCCGATGTTGTGTGACAAAATATTTGGCCTAAACCTTGGCCGAACTAACAGGATAACAAAAGATTAACTTAAAGCTAACTTGATTAGCAAGTTACTTATCATAGGTAATATTTCAGTTAACTTGATTAACGGAAACTTATACGACGATAACGAAGTTTATTTCCAGATAGATAGAGATAACACTTAAGGAACCGTCTCAAAATGTTATGAAAGAGAAGTGATTATCGTAAACCTTATGAATATATGATACGATATATTAATACTATTACGTATGACTCACACAAGATTAAATTCCGATCACAAGTTTTTTATGCCGACACATAAAAAAGTAATCGGATTTCGAGCTTGTAAGAATTGTCATCGTAGCTTGAAACGTGACAATAATGCCAAAGTTTAAATTAATATGCGTAAGCCTTCACAAGCGTAAGATATTCGCGATCATCATTAGCATTCCAATCGGAGCCTTTAATAACTAACTGTTGTTTGATAAATCGGCATCAGTACATAACCTAACGTACATCCCATATAAAGAGAACTATGTCATTAGAACTCGAATGTTTTGATAGGAAACGGATGTAGACACGGCTTTGAAGTACATATCTATGTATATTGATTCTATTACAATACTTATTTTAACAGTAATAATAATTTACATAAACAAGGCCGAAGGTCTGAATGAAATAACAAATAAAACTATGTGTAACAAGTTATGATATGTTAAACGATACAACGTGTCCAAGAGCACAGAATAACTACATAATATAGAACTAAGATATGTCCTGTTAGCAGTTGTATAGACAAGACCTTGAAAGCATGAAAATAAGGTGTGAATTAAATAGTGAATTGTGAATAAAATTTATAGTAGACAATTTGAAGGCTAAAATATTTTAGCAAAAGGATAACTTACAAAGCAAAGAGCACAATCTACAGAAAGTACAAAATAACCAAAGCTCTTTCGAACAGAATGAAGTAAATGAACAGAGAAAATAAAATACAATGGTTGGTAGTCGACAAATGTCAAGGTCTAAAAGAGCATTCCCGCGAGAATGCCAAATATAAGAACGCGCAATATGAAATACTAAGCACAAAAATAAACTGCCAGGATGCCGGTCGACTGAGACAGCGTAAAGCAAAAAAGATATACAGCATAACACATTTATTCATACAATTGCAAAGGACACTCGTGCAAATGAGTATCGAAAGCTAACGATGTCGCAGTGCGCTGAAATACAAGACAAAATAAGGAATACAATAGGGAAAGGCACCCGGAAAACAGAAGACCTTTCGATAAACCCTACTGATCGGATAGTAAGACTGCAGGCAAATATTTATGTTGATATAATACGAAGGAAACAAATGAGGGTAGAATTATAATAAAGCCTCGTGGAACCCTCTTGTAAAGATTGCATAACATTGAGAGACGAATAAATTATTTATTTAAATTTCTTATTGGTTTTATCACATCACACTACGCCAAAAGTACTGAACAGATTGTGCTGAAGCTTTTTTTACATAGATGTAGCTATAAGCTTGACATCAAACAGGCTAATTGTTGTCCTATAAACCGTTCCTATATTATAGAAATCACCTATAAATGTTTTCATAAAAACAACGCGTACGAAGCCGCGGACTGAAACTAGTTTCTGCGTAAATTTGCAGAAAAATACTCAAGATTACTTTGCTTTATTATATCTTTACATTTATGAGGTTCAGAATTTTTCATCTGTGTTGCGTGTTGTGGCAGGTGGTAAACATGTTCTTTATACACAAACAGCGAACTTGTTATCAAACCAGAATCTAAATATTTCGGCCTTGTGGCATAAGCAACTCGGTCAATCTGCTTGTACTGTAACCGACTTATATCATTCAAAGAAGGAGGTTCTATGTTCTGCTGTGCGTAGCTTTTTTAATATTCGTCGATTTCTCTACGTCAAATTACCGACCGATTTTGCTTATCCTTTCGCTATGGTATAGAAAATGATCCCGAGTTAGTATAACATTTTTATTCTCGATGAATTTGTTTTTATCCCGTAAAGCTTGAACAACTAAATAATACTTTTGAAAAATCACGACTAGCTATTATGAGCAAAAACAAAAAAAACAAAACCTAGGTTTTTACATAAGAATGCGTCAACGCACTACTTAAGAATTCTCAGTTTACCCGATAAACAATAGGCCAATAGCACTATTCTCAATTTCAATACATAAACAACAAAGAGCATTAAATCAGCAAATCTTTGCGCACGAAATATCTTATTTTTATGTGTCTGTCTGTTAGCGGGTTGATTATAAAAGGGTACAATAATAGAACATTAATGCACCTCATTCCTACCTGTTCAAACAAAAATAAACATAGTTACATCATCTCACGTAAACTCATTGTTCAAATTCCTTTAATTCATCCAATTTCAGGCCTGAAAGAGGCGACAGGGGGTGACCTTGCCGAAATGTATCCTCCTCGGAGGGTGAGTGAAACGTGGGACGCATAAAATCTGAGTTTCCATGGAAACCAAGGGCGACAACCCTCCAACATAGCCAAGTTGAGTCAAAACAGTATAAGGATTTTGTAGACACCACAAGACAGGTATTTCTTTGGGGTTATTAGAATTTAGATGTCTCAGTTTTAGATTTAGATGGATTCATATTATATTGTATAAAAGTTTATGATATGGGTGATGAATGATACGGTCGTTTAATAATGTTGAGCCAGACATATAAGCTTCCTAGAGTCGGCGCACCAATCATTGCAAAACGGTTCATCTTAACATTCCCGATATAAAGATGAACCGTTGTACAGTTTACATATGTAACAGAGCACCGCAATAAAAATTTCAAATATGAAATTGTTACCATACCTCCTACTAAAGATGGGTAAACATTTCTTACTTCACTTGTTTCATAATGAGGTTTACAAATATGAGTTTAATAGAACATTAAGAAGAAGTGCTTTTATTATAACAGGGGCAAAACGAAAGCAGAAAAATTAGCCAAACACTTTTAAAACTTAACAGTTTCAAACGAAGTTTGTCCTTATTTCTCGGAATCCATTTCACGCTAAAATGAGAACATTTTAAATGAAAGTAAGGAAGCAACCGTGAAATAGCTGGTGTTTATAATTTAAAATTTCAGTTGCTATAAATTCTGTAGTGCAATAAAACGCTGCAGGGGGATTAGAGTAACAGGGGTGTTTCATATAAAAAAGGTTATTCCTGGACACATGCCAGGCTGTGATATTGAAACAGACACTCTGCGTAGGGAAAATAAACTTAAACCATAAAGGCTGTTGGAACCAAATCTGGCTGGTAAAATATACTTAAGTTCGTTGTATGAAAAGAGTCTGTCAATTTCATCAACAACAAGCAAAATAAACTTTGCCCTTTCGATTCCATTCTTAAAAACCCAGCGAAGTGTGCGCGGAAAACATTTCGAGGCGAACCTTTGAAGACCCTTCTCAACGGAGTAGCAGGATTAGGCTCATTCGTGTCCAGCCCAACGGGCTTAAATAACTCAGCTCGGAACTCACTCAATGTTTGTGTGTATTATTAGGTCTCGAAGGTCAAAGAGAACAAACCTGGTGAAAACATAACAAAGTTGTAATGAGTTTGACCCGTTTATTGGTGTCTCGAAGAACAAATATGATCTTCGCTTTGCCAGCTTAGGAAAAAGAAAAAGAAAGGCATGATTATCTAACAAAGTTACCGTCAGCCTCCCGGCTAGGAGCCAATGAGTCAGAAAACAAAGGAACTAATGCAATTACACCACACGTAAAGGACAAAGCCTGTGCAAATCGATATGTCTAGACGTATAGTCGGCACTGTTGAACCGTTTGCATTAAAAATTGAACTCGTCTATTGAGCTAACTTTAACTTTATTGGTATACGTGCTGCAGTTGGGTTTAAAGTTTGGCCACTTGTAGTTATTGCGTTTGGAGTAGATGATCAAATATTTAGAGCACAAGTCGGGTGTATCAAAACTCGAGTGGGTAGGTGAAGTTTGTTTGCGGTGTGCAACCAGGAACTTACCAGACTTTGAGGATATGTATTGTATTGTAATGTATTGCTCTTGGTTGTGAATTGTTGATTTATCAGACAAACCAACACCACCAAAGATATCCTCTAATCCTCTAAATAAGGCATGTGTTCTTCAAAAAGTATATAAATCAATCGGACAACTACAAGTTAATTGACGTTTCTTTGTTACATTTTTTTTTTAGAAAAAATACAGATTTTTAGTCTATTTCCTTGTAATAAAAGTCTTGTACTTGAAATATCCTAAAAAGGATTTCTTCTCCTTAAAAGTAATTATAAATTATAATGCTTTTCGGCGTTATTTTTTTGTCCGGCTTTTCGGCGTTATTTTAATAAAAGTACTTTAATACTTTTATTAAAATGGACAAAAAAATACGCAGTGTTAAGGAGTTGGCCGATTTATGTGAGCTTAATGCGAAAACTTCTGTTCCATTCCTCTTACTAATTGGGCGTATAAATCTTGAATGGCAATTTTGCAAAAGCAAAGATGTGAACAATTTTATTCGCTCGATATATTTCAAAGGGAATATTGAAGGTTCCGGGAGCAGGGAGCGAGATGGGAGTACAAGTATATCAAGGTCGAGGGTTGCTGAGGGTTCTATGGCGGACGGATGTATCTACATCTACCAGTTGGAAACCTTTTCAAGGCCAGGCTTAGAAAACCCTTATGATAACGAAGACTTACAAATTCGACGACCTCAGAATTTGCAAGATTGTACAGAATGTGTGAAAGTTATCTAAACTGTTGGTAGCTGAACAAAGCAAGGTCTAACATAAAATACAGTGACTGAAGAATGGTACAATTTTGTGGGGGCAAGAGGCATTCTGTTCTAAAGAAGCTTGTTTGAAAAGACCTTGCTCAGCGCTTATTGGTAAACACATAATACCTACACAGTTTAGAGTCAATTCATGGATTATTTTAAACATATTATATTTTAATACCACATGCGCTAAGAAGAGCAGTTCATAGTGCCACAGAATAACTATATAGTTTGTAAGTGCTTAGTGCAAGTTATTTGCGTAAGTTGCCCGACCCTCAAGAAAGTGGCACAAGAGATGCTGGAATTAACTTAGTGTGCTTCAGCTCCGGATTTTGAATGTGCCAGTATGTGGCTCACTCATTATGTTCAAAGTATAACTTAAAGAATTTTAGTTTGTATGTTATGTATGAATGATGCAGATATGTACATCATTAATTAGCTTACAGTACATTTAGTTACATGTAATACCCTTGTATCACACACTTCACACTGCTGGGCACAAAATAGGCGAGTTTCATATCATTTTGAAAGGTATTTGTAAAGACAATGTATATTTTTGCTGAAAGTATTACGCCTGGAATTTCATAAAATTAACGTAATTGCCACTCTTTGCGTTATTAAAATGTAAATAAATGCAAAAATGCATTTGCATCACTTTCTATCTGAAAATGAAACCTTTATGATTTCACTTTTAATCACGTAATATAATAATATTAACTCTGAATTACGAATTTAAAAGCCTACTAAAATGTTATAATCGCAATAATGGATACAATTGATATAAAAAAGCGAATGAGAAATTCTTCGCGTAATATTAATAAGAGAAATCCTACAAGCCTTCAAGAAAAACAAATTGAAAGAAAATATTACTTTTTTGTAATTGTTTAATTTTTTAACTAACTATATAGGGACGTCACCTTCCTGTAGCCACAGGAAGGTGATGATGAGGTGGCTACCTTCACAAATGCCTCCGCCTTACAATTTAACTAATAAGAATATAAGAATATTTCTTATTAATAAAGAACTGATCTGAACTAACTGTAGGTACCAATTCTGAATTTGAATATAACATTTATTTATTTATTTAACCAATGATTGACCAAAAAAATTAAGAATGAATTATTTTTTCGTGATAACCTAAACTACTTTGTCCTTAGGCTCATCATCATAAAACCTGAGGGTCGTAAGGTCCTCGCCCTCAGCATCAATTAACAGGCAAAGTGCCCGTTTCCGATTAATTACCTTCCTGACAGAAGCTGGTAGTGGGTTGGTCAATGGCAGGCCGTAATTGCCAATCTGCCTTTTCGCAATTTTCATGCAAACTGATGAAGAATGGAAACGCCTTTTCTAGTATTTAAGTTTTTTCGATCGCGGGTTTGAATTGAGGTTAAACTAATATTAATTACGCGAGGAAGTACATGTATCTAAATCGAGTTCCGATTTAATATATCTAAAGAGAGCCGTTTTAATTAAACCGAGCATAAGTAATAAGGGTGGTCATACTATGAAGTTTAATGAACTCGAAACGCTCGAGATAAATTTTATCGACAGATAGAAATCAATGTGTACAGATAGGAAAACACTATAAAATATTAAACTAAGACAAAAAATCTATAGAACTCCATACTTACATTCTGTAGGCGTTAAGGGTCTTCGACATTATACAACTGAAGTCTACCAACAAGCACTATTCATTTCACTGCACTAACATGACGCGAATGACGTCATTATCACAACAATAATACTAACACTGATAAAAGAGGTTATAAAAATACTAAGCCACTATATAGTCTGATATAATACTGTCCACTGAAAAGATTAAAATTTATGTTAATCACTTACACACGACCTTGGAAGGCTAAGCTATATTCAACGAAGCTGAAGCTAAGTAACAAAAATAGACACGACATAAGCCTTTAAAGAGAATGACGTCAACGGTGAAAGTTTTGATAACTCCGGTAGCAAAAGCATAAAAACACTCTGTTATTTATCTACCCGGGACTCAGGTCATCCACGTGTGTTTTGGCACAGACGCGAACGAAAAATAAAAGTCTTGCCAATTCTTACACAATTCCCGAAACGTCGAAAAGGAGATACACATAACGCGGGAGAATGAGCGAGATGGATGTAAAAACTATGTTGATCGAAATAGATCAACTCCTACACATCCCGGTAGGTTCGCTTGTGTCGTTGATCTCTTTGGATTTGTCGCCAGATCTATTGTTTGTTATTGTATATGGACTATTTGTTTGTTGTAATAACGCAACATATGGAAGCGGGAAATGAATTGGCAATCAAATCAAACATGTTTTGATAAACAAACGGCAAATAGGGGCATTTAAATATGTTATTACAGTATTACACATATTACTAACCAAAAAGATGCGATTTAGAGTCCCTAAATATGTGAACCTGGTTTAGCAACACGCGTTAAAAAGAATACGGTATCTAATAGATTAAAATCAAAGAAAGCTAAGCTAATAATTCACCACATGGCAGCAAATCTCTCTTGTTGAAAATAATATTGGTGCAATTTTGTGGCTTAACAGCCGACATAGTCTATTGATGAAGCTGCGGCTAGAACTCAGAAATTTGAACCGATATAAATGCAGAGGAATTCACGACTGACAATGCATGACTGTATGAAAAGCGATAATTGAACCGCTAGCACGCGTGTGCACGGTACTAAAAGTATTTTTTTTTTACTGATGGAAAGGTAATTGTTGGGACAACACGTGTTACGGTAATTTAAACTCCCATCAAGCCAGTGAGAGCCTACTTAATCGAATATGAAGAAATTCATAAGAATACTTCTACCTATTTAGAACATTTTAACAATACAATTCTTAATACCAACAAAAACAATCTTTGTTCTATATCGGCCCCCTGATTATGTAACTGCGACCGGTTTGCGACAGGCGAAAATTAAGCAATCAGTGCTGTCAAAAGCCAATTTTGTATTAGATGACACCAGGTACTACGTCACCCAGCAATCGAGCACTAGGTTTCCCTCTGCCGGACAATCGGTGAACTAAAAATTGCTTGCTAAAATTGCGGTCGCGGTCGCGTCGCTGTTGCTGTTGCTTTTACATAATCAGCCTGCGGATGTATCTGTACAAAGTTAAGCATTCAAATAAACTAGGATATTCCTAGCTTAATTTCAAAGGAAACTGTGCTCCTATGAGCCGTAAGATATCAAAGCTCAAAGTAAGTGCTGTACTGTCCTCTAGGGAAATCCCGAGAAGCTTTTCATGAAGCCTTCGAAGAATATCTTTAGCAAGAATTCAAATGAACGATCTTTGAATAATGTATTGAGATAAGCGATAAAAATTCGAAGTTCTTAAACCTGCAAGAGATTCGTTTGATAAATACGCACGATATCTTTATTGAGGATTGCGAACATATTATATAAAGATTTGGATTTGAGAAACGATGGAACTTGAAAATAAATTGGACCGAATAAATTATATATCTGTTGTGATAAAACAAAACTTGAATGACAAGTATGACAATCAATCTTACTCCATTTGTTAAAGATCATTTAATAAAAAGGCAATTCAGGTAGTTATTATTCATGATAGTTTCGAACATTAATAACAAAGTTTGAATGATAGAAACTGTGAAAACCGATACCTATAACAAAATGCGATGCATAACATTTTTAAACAAGTTTTTATAGGAACCTTACTTTATCGGAAACTAACAAATTCACAATAACCGATAAGAAGCAAATAGACCTGACATCATAGATTAGGTACACAGATGAACGAGTAAGAGCAAATAGAACCGGGGCAGCGGTAATGAAAGCTAGAAGAAAACCAAAGCATGTTGTTTACGTAAAATAGGTCAACTTTGAGACAGAATTATCTAGTTTAGTTCACGCACATAATACAAGACATATAAGTTATTTAAGTATATAAAGTTATTTTTATACATATATTAGTATTTTATTTACCTTTGAGAATACATTATAGAGAAGTTTGGTATATTTCCATTGGATTTATAAGAATAGGAAGATACATCCCAAATAATTATTACAATAAAATCTACATTCATTGATGTTGTTCACATTGTTACATTTGAATGTTTTTTCAGAAATGTAATCAAAAGAACAGGAGGTAATCTCCATGTTATTATATCACGGCGAAAAAACATAACAAAGAGTTAGCCAGAAAACTCATTTCAAAGAATTGCATGAATCTCAACTTTTTATGTAAGAGTCTACATAAAAAATGATGTTGCCAAGTGCTTCAAATTGTCGTTTAAGACACCGTAATACCCCAATCAAAGATAAAAATCGCATTAGACAAGTGATATCTCGGTTAGCAATAAACATACAGTATAATTTACAAGCGATTGACTAAATTTAAAATGTGATGATTATGATCAGAAGTAAAAGTGTTAGAAAGCAAGCCTGATCCGACTGATTGATTTTGCGACAAACGAGGTGACAGGAATTTTAATTATAGTTAGAAGCGATGGGCGTTATAAAATTGTTTATCACAGATTTAGACCATCGAACTGGATCAATTTGACTTACGTGCTCTAACTAGGAATGTATAATGCACAATAAAAAGGAGATCAACATTTCTAAGTATAAATATAGAATATTTGTGAGTTAACTATAAAACGAGCTAGTGGTCGATAAAATATACAAGACCTCGTTTACCAACATGCGATTACGTTAAATTTTAATACACAGTTGGCCGCATACAACGATAAGCGAAAATATATATAGAGCGAACCAAAAAATTAACTAACTGAAGCTCAATCCAAGTCTTGAAACATACAAAACACTATCACTTATTGACCAACGGACGGGTCTTTAGGACGCGTAATGTTATCAAATAGATTTAAGTGCCGGTTCGCGGAGACAGCGAAATACGTCCGGACTCTCTGAAATCTAGATGCGTACTAAAGTGAATCGACTTGCGAGGCGAACTCAGCGGTGGCCTAGGGTGGTACGCAAGCGCCACGATTAAAATCATCGAGTCGATAGCTACAAAAATTAAACCTACAATACCAATGGATTGACACTGACGGAGAGTCCATTATTATATATTTAATCTATTGTTGAATTGGGTCGAATGTTTATTTTCATCGAGAAAGAAGCGGTAAGATATCGATTATACTTTCTCGTTTCATAATTTCACTGATATTACTGTATGAAAGGTGTGATACCATAACAGACATTAAGTAAATACTTTCAATTATTAGAAAGAGGTACTAAATAATGGCATAGCTATTTGGTATAGGCACAAACTTTCTAGTCAAATTAATGACTTTAGTATTAATAACCATGATAGTTTCAAAAGTTTTATAGTCAAATTAAGTTCAGTAATTAATCATTTTCTTGCATCTCGTTGACTTCATGTCTTCAATGTACATTTATAACTAGAGTAATATTTACTTACACGCCGGTCTGTTACATTTATTACACAATAAACTATATCCTGCATCCGAGCAATGTGAATAAAACCTTTTCGATTTTCAACGTAGTTTCCCCGCTCTAGTCCGCCAATCGCGTTAACCACCCCAACCCCCCACACACGCGCAGATTGTGCAACACGTACACACACCTACAAGCGCAATGCAGGGGTGCCCATGAATCACGAGTAAAAAGTTTTAGGGGGACTTTTAAATCGATATCATCTCAATTATAAGGGTGCATCTAATTGAAATTAAGGTTGCGTTTTAAGTTTACATTATACAATTAATTGTTTAAATACGTTTTGAAGGCAAATTATTTTAAAAAGAAAATCCTAATGTAATGTTATTCATAAAGAACGCTTTAAAAGTTTTGAAACTATCATGGTTATCAACACTAAAATCATTTAAAATGGGATATTTACCATGATTTGATTTTTGAGTAAAAAAAAAATCAAATCATGGTAAATATCCCGTTTAGTATAAAGAATGCTTATTAAGCTTTAAAAGGTCTCGTACAGCAAGTCTTGCTTTTAAGTTATAAATAACTACATATGTTCAAACCGCTATAAGATAACTAGCAAACCGGACGTGTTATGTTCATTGCGAAAATTACACTAGTAGTTACATAGACGATATGTGTAGTGTACACATTACATGCTACGATATTACACAAATGACGATGTAGGAGCCGAATTCATGACAGATAACAAACCCCATTTAGAGGGGGCTAGGGGAGGCGATCAAGAAGCTGAGGTAACCCATAATGAGAAGTTGGGTGAAAATGTATTTGGTACAAGGTCAGATGGAATCGATAAGGTATAGAGAGCAGACGCCAGAACATCTGAAAAGCAAATTGCAGTTGTAAACAGAAATCTGTAATAGTTTGTAGTAGAACGTTATTTTTCATTGTGGGAATATGGCTGGATAATGTTGTGGCTTTGTTGTGATGTGTCCAACAAAACAAATATGTCCAAGATATTGATGGATTCGACTATGGATAATTGACTTGAGTATAAAAATTGATCTGAACTGGGAGAGAACTATGTGAGAAAAGAAAGCTATTTCAGTGAGATACGCTTATCTTAAAATATATAATGCCCATTTTTTCTTAAAATATATAAAAGAGGGAGCTCATCCAAACTCGGATGCACTTCATTTGAAATTCAGCAGCGAATTCTCGGGAACGAGCTAAGTTTTTTAGATTTCTGTTCCAGCTACGGTTTACATAATACTAGAGATATAATGGATGAACATAAAGAGAAACATAACATAAGAATAAGAGATAACATAATAAGATATTGGATGTTAGTTTTTCTTTGGGAGAGATAGGATTTTCCTTGACATTGGTCAACAAAGTTATTGTTGAAGACGCTACGTCATCTGATGTAATTTGGCATGGATTTCAGAAAAGGTCGCAAAAAAGTGAACAACCAAGTTAATGGCTTGGCCAAAATTATGTCGACTGATGAAGCTGACGCAGCTGATCGATGGACATCGAGAAACCAAATTATTTAATGGGATATGAAGATTACAGTTCCTGTTTGTTATTTTTAATTGGTTATTTTATTACTAACATACTTAAAGGACATTGAGAACACAACAAATTACCCAGATTTTTGCCTTGCTAGCATCAGTTTTTATATGATAACAACTGTGTAGGCATTTGTTATATTATCAAGATCACAATGTCAATTCAGTAACAAGCTTACATAATATGAAATTCCAACATAGTAAACACACTTTATCTTTAAAGAGTGCCACAAAGTATTTCTTAATTTCTCAGTATGGTCACCTTGCTTCGTTGCAAAGTTTTAGATAAGCCTTGTTTCAGAATATCATGTATCGGGATCACGTACAAAACTGACTCGATAGCTTCGAGGCCTGTAAAGCTTTCCTGTATATACATTATACATACATACTCTCAGCGGTATACGTCTATATTATGTTTACGAAGTGGACTTGACAAAAGAATTCCATTATTATGATGATATACCATCTAACGCAATAAGGGTTCCTAATTCGGTATTTAATTTGGCGTAATTACTCTAGAAATTCAGATAATACTTAAATCGTGAGAAGTATCAGTTGTTACTTTGAAAGTTTCATCAAACACAATAGCTTTATTAAACCTAATAATACCTTAGCGAAATCTCTGAACAACATCGAATTATTCAAACAAAGCTAACCAATTCAGACGAAAGTAATGAGATCTGAGAATTTGAAGCAAATTTTCTTTTGATCCCATCAGATATCGCAATACGAAAATGTAATCATTATACAAAGACAAGGCATTGATCTAAAACTCCCACTCACAAACAATGAACTTTCTCTATTGATCCCGAATAGAAGTTATGTAAGAAAGAACGGCGTACATAAGAAGCGGGAAAAGAAATCTTTGAAGAACGGGAAACGAAAAGTAAAAATGTCGCAAACTAAATTGAGCTCAAATAGAACAGAAAAGAAAATTCGATGTGAATGGGTAATCATAATCAGTCACTGAAGCAAATGTAATGTTAACGTATATCATGTTACACGATAAATATAATATTGTTTTCAAGACCTTATGTAAATGACCATGGGCTAGGCAATGACTGGAACGATCTAATAAACAAGATTACTTTCAACGATAACAAAGTTAACAAACCTTCGGTAGCAGTATAGAATACAGCCATATTATCGAAGTTAATCTAGTTAGATATACCGCGTGTGACAGTATCCAATGGAGTTGAACAAACCACGGGAGACGCTGCCGATAATAGCAAAGGGACCGGTAATAAAGCAGCAAGTACTTAAGGGCAGATAAACCTGTCCACGACTTGCCTCGTAAAGTAAATTCTCGGATCTTCAACTATTCTCCAGTTTTTATTATGAGAGACACTGAAGACGTATATTATGGTAAACAAGATGAAATGTCAGTATGCTGGGGCTGTTATAGCCCTATATATCAAAGTTATCTCGTGATCTAAGAACTGGTAACAGGTGATATTTATAGACGAGATGATCTATTCTCTAGTAGGAGATGCATTAAACATGACGTAATTTGCAATGTATGAAAATGTATGCATAAGGCCGAAAAAAGTGCGTATAGAAATGAACTATCGTTTTTCATTGAGCTTAATGAACTCATGAATTTGTTGCCGTAATTACGTTATAACGGCAATGAGTTTTAATAAAAGATCGAATGACTTTACTTTCCATCTAATTAGTATAATATAATAGTATTAAGTCCACGAATTATAATATCTACTGTATTCAAATCATTATTGTAACGAATTATTTTTGGAATTCTAGATAGTTGAAATAAACCTCTATAATCTTGTCCGTTCGATATGTAACGAAATGAATGAGCTATTGAGCAACCACATAACAACAGCGTTGTGGTTGCTCCTCAAGCTTCTTCTTCGGCAAATGGATGAGTCGTTTTGTCAAAATAATCTTTATTATAATTTTTTTCTTTGTATTTTTCTTTTATTTGGAGATTCTACAAATTATATTCTTGACAAAAGTTTTGTCACAAAACACATAACATACAGTGTACCAACCGTACCTATCTATAGTAAAATTCTTATGTGCTGCTTGCGTAAAATCGGCACATTACTTTGTATAAATGCGGCACATTAGAAGACAAGTCACAGAGTTATTTCTTACCACGAAAATTCCACAGCAAATACTTTCCTCTGGCGGCTACGCCGGCGACTCACCAAAGTAATAAGTTCCTACACTAGTTTCTCGCAAATGCACGCCACGTTCCGCCACAGCGATCGATAGTGACTCACGCACGAAGCGGTCATGGCCATTGTCTCATTGGATTCTGATTAATTTATTTACACAAACATATATACGGCAGACAGAAAGACGCTGGTAACTTGCATTTAATTTATCGAATAGTTTTGATTTTAAGAATTACCGGAGACATTTTCCGAACACTGGGATGGTTGTATGTGCTGCATTGCTTATAATAATTCTAACGAGAAAGTCAAAAGATGAAACCTAGAGCTAAATCAGACCTTCAAGAAAAAGAGTCGACTTCTCAAAGCATTAATATGAATCCTTAGACCTCCCTCAATCCCTCGGTTAGACCTTTTCCTATCCTAGTATCTTTGGTTGTTTCTTTCATTCGTGTGATCTATACCACAAACACGAACAAAATAAAGAAACAGAACAATCGCTGAGCAGTAATAAGGTAACATTAGTTTCTCGAGACATTTTGCATCATAAATAATACGCGTAATGTCAGGAAGGCGACACTTATTAACTGAAAGCGACCATTAACATTATAAACTGCAAGTGAAAGATAGCAAATGAAATGAACTATCACGTAGGTCGTAATACCTGGAAAGATAAATCTAAATTACAAAAGGTATAATGAAGAGATAGATGAACTATCTAACGAAGATTACCGGTAATTTCGGAACGCAATAAGTTATTTGAACGATTGATCTTAATGTTAAAATAGAAATTTAATAGATTTTGACAAGCTTTCTAAGACGATTTATAATATTGAGTATGTAAGTCCCTAAATAATATTAAAAGTCATCGAAAGCTTCTCAGCAAGCGAAGAAAAAATGGTGGATTTTAAAGTAAGAAAAATCTTATGCTAAGTAAAGTATTTTTATGTGTTGCTGCCAATTATGTACTTCCCTGATAGATACGACACGATATTGGACTGGATCTCATTATCTAAGTACTATAGCTGCAAAAAGGAATAAATGTATAATTGTAACGTAAGATTTTTTTTCTGCAAGGACCACCTCAAGACACGGTCTGTTTCTGTGCTTGACTCAGCGATAGATTTCATAGACATTCGAATAATTATCAGACTACAAAACAACCAACCAAATACGTGAATTAATTAAATTAGAGCCCGGTGAAACTAGTATGCTGTGAGTGAGCCATTCTTTTACAAGAAGCAATTACTTTCCCTTTTTAATTTCTTCTTTAAACATTCTTTGTTCCCCTGCAGTTATCAGTATTGAATCTAAAATTTGTTATAGTACAAATCGTATTTGATGATAGATTAATTGGCATTTCAATTTCTCTTTACGATTTATTATTCACGTGAAGATAATTAAAAAGAGTGGTCGTAATGTGTTTCCTTGCGTAACCCACGTGGGAGTGCTTAGCATAAATTTCATTAAAATTTGGTGTCACAACACAAGCCAGTGGTCGTTAGTTATATAGAAAACTGTGCCCAAAAAGATATCAAAATGTCAAGGTTACATAGAGGCCCAGATATAATGTAATTTTGAAACAAGGGACCGGGGGTTTATCTGCCTTGAGAAGTGAAAAGGGACTGAAAGATTAGATATTTAATTTTGTTAGTATAAGAATGTAGTTTATATTTTAAAACTATCATTTAAAAATTGTTTTTTTTTCTTCTAATATATTGATTTAATATTGTTTATATGACTATGTTCCATATTCTTCTGTCCTTCCTTTTAAGGTCAATATTTTAAATTGGTAATTAAAATTTGTATTTTACCTAAAGTTCTTATTTCGTGTATAAGTTAAGTAAGTTGAGTAAGATGTGTAGAGTACATAGTAGAGACTTAAGTGATTTGTCCCGTAAAAAGGTTTCAATAAAAAAATATACGTTTGCGACAGGCGAAAGTAATGAAAAACAGGAAACAGTGTAGACAACACAAAAGTGATTAAACCATGGAGTACCATTCCCCTGTCAAGGGCAGGGCTTGAAATAGCCAATTGAATGTGCGAAATCGCGACAAAAAAGTTTATGTTTACGCTTGTGGCTGGTATTCCGTCGCTAGTCAAAAGATGATAAGGAAAAGCCAATAAAGTCATTTAGATTGTCGTTAATCATAATATCTTCCCGATTCTTAAACCATTTACGAACTACTAAGTAATTAAAGGATTCAGTACAGAATCAATAAGATTTTTGTAAGAGAAGCTTCTGGGTTTTACAGGTCAGCAGAGAAATGAAAACATTCCGTAGTTATCATCCTGAATGTACTTGTATCCTGTGTAACTTACTTATCTATAAAAGAAGATACGGACTAGAAGTGGTTTTGCTAGGATTCGACTAATTTAATGGTTAGAAAAAAATAAGACCTAAATAGTGTTAGTGACGGACATTACGCTCTACGGTGACGAAATTTTCAGGAAAAGCATTACAAACAAAGTAGTAATCTTCAGGATCGTAGAATTAATTATATTGCAACTGTACAGAAAAAAGCACGAATAGAATTAAAGGTACAAAAAAATATGGACAATGCAGAATGCCGAGGATATAAAAAAAAAAAGACATGCCCATCTCGATCGCAAATAGCACAACCGGTCCATCGAGCTCGACAATTACTATCTGTTCTATACATGACAAGACAAGTTGTACAAAGGAAATCCATAGGTAGTACAAAAATCTATGTTTTACCTACTGTTGATTTATATTTTTTTACTTTTGTCTACTTGGTTGGTATTTATTAATTTTATTTTATTTTTCAATTGGTTTCGTTTGCTCTGCGGTTAATTCTGACAAATTTAGCTAATCTGGTCTAGAAATTTTACGAGCTTGCAGATCTTGGAGATTGTACAATGAAAGACCAGTTTTTATAATTATAGTAAATCCTATGAGACTAAATGTCGAAGCAGTTAATAGAATCATCTCCCCTTTCCTAAACATGACATTTCCATACCTCCCAGCCGGGTCAATGGCCGCTGGTAGCTATTCCGCGTACTGTGACTGGGCACAGGTGCATTCCCGATTGTGACCAAATGCGGAACCGTCACAGGTATCAAGCAGGTGTTCCTTTCAAATTGAGTACTATGTCTTACGTCGTTTGGTGGGAAATTAAATGGATTTGAAGGAATAATCCCAATTGGTCGTCTTCTGAAATGAATGGGGTGGGGAAGTATTGAGGGTGTTTTATTGATAACTAGCTGCGCCCCGCGGCTTCACCCGCGTGGAAATCTATGTGTCAAATGGTTTATAAGCCTTCCTTCTGAATCACTCTATGTATTTAAAAAACCGCATCAAAATCCGTTGCAGTTTTAAAGATCTAAGCATACAGAGGGATACACAGACAGCGGGAGACGATTTTGTTTCAACAAAATGCAGTTGAAAATTGGTAAAATTTACGATCAATCGGGACACAGTTAAACGACAATAATCGCTGAACATTGTAGATTCTAGATATTTATTGACAAAGTGAACCTTCCAAAAAAGCTTTTAATCGTTTCACGACAATTAAAAATCAATGCCAAGAGTTGTTTTTTCTTTGGTTAGACTAAAGCCCGTTAAAATAAAGATCTTGTTGGCCCATGAGAAGAAATAGTGCAATACAAATTACAATGCGGAACAATACGTAAAACATTCTTTAAAGCTGAACGCGCCTGTCGGACCTGTCCGCGCCGCAGGATGCGCACTCGTCGCAGTCATCGCATTTCCTAAATCTTTATATGAAATAGTATGCAACAGTATACCTACCCGCGCCGAAAGCGCAGCATTTCAGTAAAATCGAGTGCGGCTTCTGCGGCGAGGACAGGTGCGCGGCGAGTTCAGCTTTAAACTTTTAGATCGACGACGACGTCGCGAAGGCTAATCAATTAAAACGTGGAAGTAAATGTCAAAATTGGTGTTAAGACGAGAGTTCAGGGTAAGGGTTCTTACTCAAGCCAATTAAGGTATGACTAACTGACATGACTTTAATCACTACAATGCGAGACAGACTACATAGTCAGGAAGAAAATTGTATGCTAGTATGTTGGGGCTGATGTTGGCATACTACTCGTAAACAAATGTATTCTTATTTCCGCATTTGGTCTCGTATTTGTTACGTTATGTGTGGTATGCGAGCCGATAAGCCGCTGAGCCAATTAACGATTTGTTTTTCATCGATTCTGATGTTAAAAATTCTGCCAATGTCGGAATTGAAGCTATCGCATAATCGCTAGAATAAGCGCCAAATTTTGAGATTGCTAAATAATGGAAATCTAGAAAAATGGTTGAATGTATTGATGTATAAGTCTTTATTCTGTCCTCGTTAAGGTTCACGGTCGGGCGACAGACACCCGCGACTCCGTGCCAGCTGGCGCGAAGCGCAATCGCAGCCCAATGTCTCTGTAGCACTTCCTTTGTTTCAATGTCAGTAAAAACAATATAAATTGCAAATCCAAAACAATCATTTTAATCTTTTCATTACATTTTTTTTTATTGATTTATGAATATTCGGAGATTTTTGGCGTGAACCAAGAAACTTTTTTACAATCGTTTTGAAATTATTGTTTTTGTATTAAGTAGATAATAATTATGTAGGTTCTTTGTAATAAATATCTGTCTATGTAATCTATTGTATTAAGTATATCAGTCATCTAGTACCCATAACACAAGCTCTGCTTAACTTGGGGTCAGATGATGCTGTGTGGATTGTCCAGCATTATTTATTATTTCTAAGAAGTAGGTAAGTGCAGTGAATTTAGCGACAATTATGAATATCAGGGCAATAATAATAACCTTAGCCATACATTATTTAAATTAATCACTAAAGACAATAAAATTTCACATAATACTTAAACAATGGTTGGTACATAGAGTTCTTATGAGTCATGTGTCAATGTGTTTTGTTGCCAAGCAAAAACATTGGCTCACATCCAAATACTACAAAGTGTTATTGTTTTCATAATCTGACAAGAAATGTCAGTTGGTTCTTCTAATGAGAATTAGATTGGCTCTCTTATCATTGTTTACCATTAATATAGTACCCTCAGAGTTAGGGCAAGAAACAAGAGACACTGTTATACACTGTCTCTTGTCGTCTTCGTGATGTGGATTGTAGAGGCAAGTTAAAGACCAAAGGTCCTGATTTGAGTTGCAAGAGATAGATATCAGTGGAATCTTTTGCGGGAAGCTTAGAACACTGTGCTATGAGGTACTACATACCTACGCTCTATTGTAACTTTACCAAAATCAAACACCTTAAACATGCATAATCACCTTTTTATTGTAATCTTAATGCAATTCTGCAGGTTATGGTGAACATAATTAGGTTCAAAAAGGTTTAGTGTGTCTCAACTAACACTAGTCTAACAAAAGTGTGTTCCAAGCATAGCCTGATAGCCCTCAAATAACTTCTGAGATAAACTTATCAGGTCAACTAGGTATCATAGAAAATACATATTTTTAGTTTATATGCCAATTATTATTTAATAAGTGGATCTTTATTCCCTGACTAAGATTTATCAATAAAATAAAATGTTGTATGAGAATGATTTGCTCAGTTTACAGAGAGGCCAGGCACGGTTACTCTTAACTAATAAGTGATGCATATCAGTCAACTTGAAAGAGGTGTGAACTTATGAAAATTTCATTGAGATTTTTATAGTCAACATTGGATGTAACAAAGTTTATTCTAGATGATTTCTCTGTGAAAACCCATTGTATATAGTTTAAAAATAATAGTTTAATATGGTACCTCAATCTGTCTTACGATATCAACACGAAAATGGGTTTGTTAATTAAATTAACACTTTTTTATTCTATTGAATATTTTGTCAAAAATAAAGTCACTTAGATACCTGAGTAAAGTCTGTCAAATAATACAAAACTTTGAACAAAAGTAACGAAATTTATTAACGGTTTCATAAATAAAATCGATTGTCATAATAAATTGAATGGGTAAAGCCGTAGGACATGCCTATTTGTCAGTCGAACTACCTAACACCAAGTAGCAGAGTGCAATAACTATAGAATAGGAATAACATGCTTTCATGACATCATTTAACATATTTTGTTGACTCATATCAAATACAACACTGCAGATTATGTCTACATCCAAGTTTTGCACTGAAATTGAAGTAAAGGCTGAATCGAGTTGACCTAGGCAAAGGAAATAATGTTAAATTATCCCGTAGTAATATTACCTAATATGGGCTATTTTTTAACCTGAACCTCAGTATAAGCCTAAACAAAGTGTTTAAAAACCTAGCCTTGAAAATACAAAGGCTATGGTAGTAAAATTTAGATTACACTATTTAGACTAATTAATAAATCATTAGGTAGGTGTACCAACAAGCTCAATGATGTGATTATGTTTTAAAGGGAAGATTCAAAGGTAAAGCCAGTTTGACTTGAATAGTACGAAGATATTCATCAAATCGACATTAAATATTATAAGTACCCAGTTATTGCGATTAGTCATCAAAACTGAATGGAAGGTTGATTTTAGATCATGGCGATAAAAACTAGGATTATCACTACATTATGAAACTTTTTTCAACATCGTAATAAATAAAATCGCAGATGTAAGGCTTTTAGGTCAAAATTTAGCCCAATGACGAGAAAAATACGAAAAAACATTTCTAAATCGGTTTCCCATCGGAAAATGGCGTTACAATTTCTCGAAGAAATTGACTTCTGTAGTGCAACAAATGGTATAAACTGATGTAAATTAACAGGGCCAATATAGCTATAGCATTTGCAAATGAAAATACATAGAGGAAATCATAGAAAACTCAAAAATAACTCACCTTTCTAAATAAATTGACAGCAACACAGCACCACAAAATTCACTTTATCAAATTTCAATCTTACCAACATTTGAAAAATAGCTTTTTGACAACTGTTAACGGGCTGTCATATAGGGTTGTCCAAACAAAGATAGCCGGATTTTTTATACGGCTATGTTGTTTAAGGAACTCATCTTGCTATTCACTGAGATTTATTCGTGCAGCAGCGGGAGGTTGTGAGTTTCCTTTTCATCTGTGGCATACTCAGCAGTTGGATTTCTTCAAACGCTTCATGTCCTGCTTCCTCTGGCATACTCAGAACAAAAGTGGTATACTACCATAGCTGTGCTGAGCTTGATGCATGGACGGAAGAAATCACCGGTGTCCTCAATAGCGACTGAAAGTACTCAATAGTGAAAATAGTCGTAAATGCTTCGGAGCCTCACGGTGATACTAACAAAAAGAGATTGTTAAAATCTCAAAGCTTTCAGACTGAAACGACTGTCGGCCCCTCAACATTTTATATCAAACAAGTTGGACTTGTCAGGCCACAATGGCGCTCATTGGGAGAGGCCTATGTCCAGCGGTGGACTGCTATATGCTGATGATGATGATAAGTTGGGCTTGGACTCTGGAAAGTTTTTCCTTACCGTCTAGGGAGAATACTTCACCAAAATAAAATATACACGGCTTAGTTAGTAAACAATACTTATTTGATATTTATCTAAATGAACTGGTCCGTCAACAAGAGGATCCTTAATCAACTTGAAAGATTGCTTCGCTTTATTTATTGAGAGCTAGAAATGGAAACTGCGGGGACACCTGAACCCCTCCGGGAATGGCCTCTCGTCGGGTCGCCAACCGACAATATACATTACTAGCGGACCGTCCCGGCTTCGCACGAGTATTTATTATTTTTATTATTCATAATTTATTTGCGGCCGGTTATGTCTTAACCTTGTCTTGGCCTTTGACTAGAAACGAGACCTGGGCTGTTCTGGAATCCTTTCCTTAATTCCAGAAGAATTTCGAAGTGGACTATCGTTATATCGAGGTTCTGAGATGTCTCTACGAAGCCGCCACTATGAGTATCCAAGTACAGGGCCAGCAGTCTAAACCTATCCAACTGCGCAGAGGAGTGAGACAGGGGGATGTCATATCCCCGAAACTGTTCACAAGCGCGTTGGAAGATTTGTTTAAGACTCTGGACTGGAAAGGTAAGGCATAAACATAAACGGCAACTACATCTCACTCCTACGATTCGCTGATGACATAGTCCTATTGGCGGAGTCGCTAGAGGAGCTGAACCAGATGCTGGACGGCCTAGCTTCAGCCTCCCGATGTATCGATCTTGGCATGAATTTGGATAAAACCAAAGTCATAATCAATGGACACATTGATCCAAGGCCGGTGGTCGTACATGGTCACCTTCTCGAAATCGTTTCCGAATACACATACCTCGGCCAGATTCTGCAGTGGGCCGGCCATATCTCGCGAAGAACCGACGGCCGTTGGGGCAAACGTGTTCTTGAGTGGAGACCATGACTCGGTAAACGTAGTGTAGGACGCCCTCCGACCAGGTGGGATGACGACCTGCGAAAGACTGCAGGTAGATGCTGGATGCGTCAAGCCGAAGACAGGGCGCTATGGCGCTCATTGGGGGAGGCCTATGTCCAGCTGTGGACTAATATAGGCTGATGATGATGATGATGATGATGATGTCTTAACATTGACTTCCCGTACCCGTACCCCAGTGACGCCTTTAACGCATAGTTATGGTTAGCCGAGTGTGAGCCACGCGACTTTTTTCTAATGCGTCCTGTACACGTTGGGCCAATGCGTTGGGCCAAGGCGTTGGGCCAACATGTAGAGACCTACTTGGCACATGTTGGAAGTTGGCGGCCAACATTGGCTCGCAAATCGACTAGTGTTGGTTTTTCGTGCACACATCAAAGGATCTTGGCACGCTCCGCAAACACTGTTCACACGTTGGCTGGCTGGCATCTTATTCAGTTCGTCTCTATTCGTCAGCAAAGACAGTCGTGTTGCATGCATGTGAGATTAACGATGATGGAATGGACAAGTGCCGAAACTTTTAATTTCATAGAAATCTATCGAAATTAACCGATTATATGGAACCAAAGTAAGACACTCCACGTCCATCTTGGTTGAAACCCCAATGCCGAATGATCGTACGCCAAATGTGTACAGGACGCTTTATGCTTCCATTTTTGAACTCGTGATATCTTTCGAATGGAGTGTCCGAATTGAATAATCCAAAAAGTTTTATAAAGGTATTGAAGCAGTTTTTAATATAAAGTTTGATAAGGAATAATATCACGGTACAAATAAAGAGCCTTTTATAGCGGCAGGATCGTAATTATTTTTTTTAAATAAAAAAGTACTTATTGCGACGTAACTATAAATAGTAGGCCTATACTCGAAAGGGGTCCTAACCAAGAAATATCTAATAATATTTTAATTCATGGAAATCTATATGTATACGTATACAAAATCAACATCTAACTAAGTAAATGCATGCAATTTTATTTTTAAGTCTAGCTAGATGATTGTATTATTAATTTTATATATCAATTATTTTATTTTATTTGACATACATACATTAGTAACATTACATATAGCATCAATTATTATTGATGCGGGGCAGCCTTTCGCGTGTGGCTGGCACGCTATTTGGACCCAACGTGGGTACAACCTGCGGTCTGCCAGCGGAGAACCGTTTATTGTAAATAATCATGTAATATTACAGCAATTTTAAACTAAGTCGCTAATTGTGCACATAATAAAATTAAAGAAAATAAAAATCACAAAAAGACAGACAAAGAAAATACTTTGTAAAATTAAACAGAATTAATACAAAGAAAGGGAATCAATAAAATTCACCTAATTAAAATAAACTGGCCCAAAAAAGAAGTCACAAAACAAGTAAAATACAAATTGAAAAATAATAGGTGGGTAGGTACTTAAAACATACAAAATTAAAATTATATTACACAAAAAAGTACAGGGTTGTATTATTATTATAAATAATGAAAAAAAAATAGAAAATACTAATACCTAGTGTCTTATGTTCATCAAATTATGACTACCCACAGTGTGACCAAGACGAGAATTGAATTGAACGAAAGATGTTCTAAAGGAGCCTGCCATTGTGAGTAACTCACTGTTATTATAAAGAATGTATGTACAGATGACGCACTTTCTAATTTCGATCACACAAGTGCTGTGTACAGCAGCCGGACGGATGGTATTGACTGCTATTTTACAGCAGCCTTACAATTCCTTATATCAAAAGTCAAAACCTAAGCGTTTAACAGTCCTTTCTGAGCTTACGTATATGTTCATGAAACGTCAATTTAGGGTCAACTAGAACACCAAGATTTTTTACTAACGCGCATCTATTTGGCGCGGAATCTATGTGCTAGTTTTGCATAATTATACTCGTAGTATAGGCATGCGCCTTATTCTCGTAGTTATACTCCTTGATCATATAGGCATGCATGCACCTTATTCTCGCTCTACTTACATAATTTCCATTACCTGACACTGGCAGAAAACTCTCCAACCAGACACAGTTGCCATTAACAAAGAAGAATCTTCTGTCTGACTGACAGATGATTGATTTTGTTCGTTTAGTTTTTGTTGTTTTTCAGCGGTGTGATAACGTTTATTCAGGTTTCTATCAAAATTGTGTGTACCAAAACTGTAAAAACGTGATTATTCTGCTTTGTGGGTGATTAATAATTATACTAACATACTTGGTGTCGTCATTTGCGGTCACTGTAATTGTGCATGAAATCCTCAAAATTTCCGATGATCATTCTTCCGTTGTTGAAAAATGCTTCTTCCTTCTTTGAGCGTAGCGGTGTATATACTGGGTATTATGTGGGGGGTAGCGTTTATTCTCGCCTTTGTAACTATGCGCACTAGGCATAGCATTGGTAAAATCGCTATTCTAGTAGTAAGCGTAATTAATGTACTCGTGCTAACCTTGCCAATAATAGAGATCCAGTCGGTTGCCAATTATTTATGGTATGATAAATATGAAATGGCTCACTACTATTCCCTCTCCATTCTGCTGATAGGTGTTATCTGTGGGTTTGGTTGTGTTTATTACATTCTTTGTGAACCTAGGGAAACCGAGAAAGTAAAAACATTTGGTAGCCACTAAATACTGGTTGAACTTCACTGGTAAGTTGTGATTATGAACCATGCATATCAGATTTTTGTAATAAATTGTATGATTTTGCCAGTCATAAATTAGTGTGGGTGTTTGGGTAATTTAACAAGGTAAATTACCAGACAGAAAAATGCCTTCAATCTACATAGTAATATGTATATCAACCAATATGTTAGACCAATGACCAGCAGTGGCTGAAAGCTGCATTATGACGATCATTAGCCAAAACAAGGTCTATTAAAGATATAGTAGTTTTCTCTTTAATTTACTATTTGTAATAAGTTATATAAATTATCAGCATTAGACTACTAACTGGAAACCGCTTATCAAAATTATCTTACACTAATAGTTATCTCTTTTGTTTATAGATACTTATATATTGTCTATGTGAGTTTTATCTTAAAGACTTGAGTTCCTCTTGTTATCTATTAATAACTGTTTTGTCTGCTTGTGTTAATGAACTCTGTGAATGGTATTACAACAACCAACTCGGAAATAAAACACTGAAGATAAATTATATTTGATATACATACATTGAGGCCCGAGACCTCTGCAGCGATACCATAGCAGGGGAATGCAATGGTTTCTCCATGATTTGTCAATTGTACCACAGGTGAAACTGCCTGTTCCAATGCATGGATTTGACTATGATTCTATCTCATTCCCACGCGATTCCATCATCTCGCCAGACGCCGGCTATATGTCCGCTCTCGGTCTGCGATTAGAGATAGATAGATAGATAGATAATTCATTTATTTGACAACTGCAGCACATGTTACAAAGGTCACAATAGAAAAGGCACATCATAGAATAACACAGATAAATTAGAGAACAATGAGTTAAGTACCTAGTAGTATACAATAAGTAAAAGTACATATAAACAATTTAAAAAAAAGAAGAGATTTAAAAATTGTGTGTGTGCTGCAGCCCGTCAAAAAGGCAATAACTCAGCGAAAAGATTTGCTCGATGAGCAAAACACTGATTTTCAGTATTGCCCTTTGAGGCGACCAGAAGAACGAAACACTGACAAAATAAACAAGAACGAAACACTGACAAAATAAACGATGTGTGATTGCATAATATTAAAAATTAATAATTTAGGTTCAACCAAATGAATTACTGTGCAGTGTTAGCGCGGACAAAAACTGATAGGTATAGCTTGGGTTATTGTTATGTGGCAGTATAAAATGGTCAAAAGTATATTAGGCTTTGACTGGACTAAGAAACAATTTAGGAAGAAGTAGTAGCCACAGTGTTTCCTATCTCTGGCAAACGAAGCGTTTCGGAATACCCTCTTTTTGTATTTGTAACAGTAAGAGTTTGAGATGAAATTTAAAAGTGAATTTAGTGTTGAGATTACGTAAGGGTATATTATTCCAACACTTCGTTGCCAGGTATCGAAAACTACCTTTGAACGCTGCTGTTTTATGGTTATGATATGAGAGTGCAGATGTGATTGACCGGAGGCCTCGAGTCATATCTTTAAATTTTAACTTAGAGTGCAGGTATTCGGGCTTATTAAATTTCACAACATCAAAAATCAACCCCCCAAGGTGCAACTCTCTACGCGATTCCATATTGAGCATGGACATTTTGTTCAAGTAAGGAGTAATGTGACACCGGGGCGGGATAGTGAAACAAAATCGACAACATGCGTTCTGCACTCGCTGTACCAGTTGCTGGGTCCGAACCAGCAATCGAGGACCATACACTATGTCACCATAATTCAACCTAGAAAGGATCAGAGCTTCACAGAGAGCTATGCGTGAAGCCTCTGAGAGCTGATTCCGGATGTTGTAAAGAATCTTCAGTCTATAGAAACAGTTTTTCACTAAACTAAGTACGTGATTCTCGAACCTAAGCTGGCTATCGAAGATAACACCCAAGTTCCGCGCCTCATCCACTCGATCTACCGAGACTCCTTGTATCATTACATCTAGGTTACAACGTATTTTAGCAATTTGTTTTTTCGTACCCAAAACCATATATTTTGACTTAACTGGGTTAAGTACGAGAGCGTTACGCATGGACCAGTCCGAAATTGCATTCAAGTCTTCATTTAGTAGAGAAACGGCTAGCGGTAGCTGATCTGGTGAATCAGACACATAAACCTGGACATCATCCGCGTAACAATGGAACATACAGTTTTTAATTACTTTAGGAAGATCCGCACTGTATATAATAAAGAGGAGGGGGCCCAGTATCGAGCCCTGCGGGACGCCACGATCGACAAGTGTAGGACGTGAGCACAAAACGGATCCGTCATCTTTGACCAGTTTAACAGACTGTGTGCGACCATCCAGGTAACTTTCGAACCATCTGACTGATCTCTCGCTAGAGCTGTATGTAATACAGCGTTTGTGGCTTAAAAATAATACTCTGCTACTGGAACAGTGATAAAATATAATGTAGTAATGTTGCTATGATTTGGAGTAAAGATAATGCTATGTGTTGTGTGTCTAAAAGTTCTTTGTGTGGATTGCAAAGTAACTACATTGTTTTTCTTACATGATAGATAAGACTCTTAACTTATGAACATAATAATAATCATGAAATAAGCAACAATTGGCAGTCTTATCAAGTTATCACTCAAGATGGGCTTCCGGAAGAAGTTGTAACAGCTCCCTCTGTGAACAGCTTCAAAAACAGACTCGACCACTGGTACGACTGCACAATCTGACCTCTATAAGAGACAATTATAGTGTAGTGAGCATATATCAGCTCTCAGCTGCGTCTATAAGAAAATAATAATAGATACATGGAAAAGTAGTCTGTGAGAGACCACATGTCTCTCACAGACTACTTTTCCATTTTTTATCTATATAATTACTTTACTTTGTCCCATTTCATTGGTATCAATATTCATGAAACAATACTGACACGACATTATTACTAACAACATTTAACTGCCTCTGCTCCACTAGTTTTCTCGGAATAAAAACTAGCCTGTGTTATTCTAGGTAACTATACTTATCCATGCAAATTTACACCTGATTCAGTTGTTCTATGTAATCTGAAAATAAATACATTTATTACTATTATTTAATACATATTAGTGTGAGGTTCTCCTTTGTTATCTCGCTGTTTGTATTTGGCTCTGAAGTCATAATCAAAAACCAAAGCGGTGGTCCTATATTTTATCAGTTTTATCACACATTAACTCTGCTTACTTTGTGGTTACATAATACTTCATGGTGTAAAATGTCCTGCATAATTTTTATTACTCCATGTATTTGTGTATTTAGGTATATATATAGTAAAAAGGTAAGTATAAATAGGTAAAAAGGTTCATTTTATATATGTTAGAGTAAGGTCTAGCATTTGACCTGGGCCTTAGTTTTTATTCTGTATTTTAATATTTTCTATTCTATACTAGACTGTTGCCTGACATAAATGAATTATTATTATTTATTTATTCACAGCGAAGATGTCGAATGTCATTTGCCAGGGCCTCCGGTCCCCTATCAGGAGCCTCTCGAGACTGAGTAAAGCCAGAGCTATATCTACTTCAAGAGTCCACAACGAGACGATTCTAGTCAAAAATAATGAGGAATTTGTTAATAAGGTAAGTAAATGTTAATTTATCTCGTCATTTTCGGTTTAAAGATGTTTATTTCTCAAAAAACAAAATGTTCACTTATAATGAGATACAATAAATCTTTAAAATAATTCTTAATCTAAATATTACATCGCCGGGGCCAGTTAGGCGGTAAGTAGTTTAGTGATGGGTGTACTTTTTTAGCCTTTTAGCCGTGTGGTGCCGGCCTAGAATTTGCACCACCCAACTCTTCCCGCGGGAATTGAAGAGGCGACTAAGGGATATCCACGGCGGCGGCGGGGCGGGCAGCAGCGCCCTCGAAAAAATCGTAGTTCCGTGTCTGAAACCACTACATAGTATAAAACAAAGTCGCTTCCCGCTGTCTATCTGTCCCTATGTACGCTTACATCTTTAAAACTACGCGTTCAAAAAAGTTTCGTTTTAAACGGTTTTGATGCGGTTTTTCAATAGATAGAGTGATTTCGTGATTCAAGCGGAAATTTTATTTGACACATAGATTTCTACGCGAGCGAAGCCGCAGGTTGCATTTACTAAAATAAAAATTAATTAACAATTTTAATATTACAGGTAATGAACAGCGAGAAGCCTGTAATAGTGAACTTCCATGCGGAATGGTGCGAGCCCTGCAAGATCCTCACTCCGAAGCTGAAGGAATTGATCGAGCCTCTGGACAACTTGGACTTAGCGGTTGTTGATGTAGAAGACAACGCGGAATTAGTTCATACTTTTGAAGTAAGTGTTTTGACATAGTGGTGTGGGGATAATGACAGTAACACGTCCGACTAGTTACCTGCCTTAATGTATTTTTTTTATTCTTGTTGTTATTTTAGCGACTTTGAGTTATTACAGTACTCTCTCGCTAATCCACCACTGTAGTCGCGGGCGGAAAGTAGTAAATAATAGATTCATATTAGAGACAGCGGGAAGCAACTTTGTTTTATATAAGTATGTAGTGACAGTCATACTAAAATTAAGTTTTATATTTCCAGGTGAAAGCCGTACCAGCGGTAATAGCAATCAAGAACGGCCTAATCGTGGACAAGTTCATTGGTCTAGTCGACGCGGATATGATCACAGGTCTTATAGATAAAATGTCGGGGATAAAGAAACCCGAGTCTTAGAAATGTTGCCCTTTAATAGTGATAAGTAGACATTTTTAGTGACTAGTGACATATTGGCCTTACAGAATAACTCTTGACTAGACTTTTTTAAGGCGAAGTGGGCTCCGTTTTGCGAGATAAGGAAAGTTAAGACCCTATGAGGCCAATATTTCACTATTTGTATATACGCAAACCTGACTATTACAATGTAGGTACCTTAAGTAATTTTTTTATTGAATTTTGTTTTTATTCATGCCATATTTTATAGTGAAGTGTTATCATTTAGGTTAATCGAAATGTACTAAGAAATTATGCTGTTTACACTTGAGTCAGCTAGAAAGAGTTTAGTCGGCAAGTGCAATTTTTCTATCTTCAAAACTTTAGAACACTAGTGTACATAGGGCATAATACGTGTAATACATAGGTATTTGAATACTTATTAGTGATTTTAAGGTGACCTATAAATTTTATTATGAAAAATCGTAGTTTGACTAATTCATTATGAAGAATGAGGTCAACAATGAACCGTGTTTCTAAAATCAGAATAGTATAATATATATATATATATATAATATCTAGGCTTACAAAATAAACACTTACACAAGTTACATTTCATACTATAAACAGTTTCACACATAAGAAATTAATTATAATTATTATCAAATAATGTGTTAATAATTTTAATTTTTGACCACTAGGGGAAGAAGTGAAAAAGAAACCACTAGTATTTGTATATCACTTAAGGGTCTATAATACATGATTATTTTACATATCTAAATCTAAATAATTATTCAATTTAGATACATGTCAATGTGTATATAAAGCTAAGCACAACATTGAATTTCTTGTATACTATTGTTGGTGCGGAACTGAGCGACATACGGCCTGGCTTGGTTTGTGTTGGAAGAACATAAAGTCAAACTTCACTCACCCCGAAGAAGTCCCTTGGTAGGGGACGAGCCATTGTTCTAAAAACTTGATTCCTTCAAAACAAATACGGTTCGTATTTAACCCGCTTAGATTTATAATGAATTGGTCTATATATTAGTAACATTCACTATATAACTAGTTAGTATAAAAATATTACCATCTTAATAAATATAGTTGCAACAAATAACTAAATAGAGTGTTGCTATAACTACTCGTCTAATAAGCATTTGATAGCAAAAGATTTCTATCAAATGCCTATAAATCGAGGGGTATAAATGTAATACAACATTGACAAATAAATATACTTGAAAATAATTAGCACAAATATAAATAGATATTTAAGAACAGTAGAACCTTTTTTGATTATCAGTAGATGTGGTCTGTTTAGCTATTCGAAACTTGCGTCGGGCTTCATGAAATGAATCTAGATAATTATTATAATGTACTGATGACCTTCTAGTCTTAAGTCTTAAGGCTAGGTATTCCTGAACTGATTTCCTCCCAAGAGTGATCGCGCCTAAGCTCGATCTTGTGTATTTTGAAGGAATTTAAACATAATACCTATATAAGAAAATCATTTTATTATGTTACTAGCTGCTCCCCGCGGCTTCGCCCCCGTGGAAATCTATGTGTCAAATGGTTTAAATGATAAAAGTATCCTATGTTAGACTCCTGGTTCTAAGCTACCTCTCCATCAATTTTCAGCTAAATCGGTCCAGCCGTTCTCGAGTTATAAGTGTTGTAACAAACACGACTTTCTTTTATATATTATATAGATAGAAGATAGATTTTATCTCTGCGAAATTATTTAGTGTCTGTCTAGTAAAATACAAATAAATGAGATCTATTTCTTTATGATTGTAAATTATCCTTAACAATGGAAACATCATCTCATCATAATCTGATGAAATTCAAACTTTATAAATATGATTTGCCCACAACATTACAAAAGTTAATAAATAATGTTGGACAATCCAATAAAAAATTAAAATATCAGTACTTCAGTCATAATATTGAAGAAAGATTAAAAATAGGGTAACTTTGGTATTTTCATATATCTTAATCTTGATATAAGATCTTGTAAGTGAATGCTACTTTAACTATACAAGATTCTTAAGTAATTTCAAACACTATTTTCTGTCTCAGAAATTTTAAAAATAACTATACCGCGGCTTTAATAATACCTTTTATGTGTGCAGGGGAATACCTAGCTTTAAATTACACCAACTCTTAGTATGGGTGCAGTGTGTTAATGCCGTGAAGCCACACGCAACTTTATCTTAGACGGACGGACTATACATTGTAGGATTCGATGTAGATAGTGTAGGATTGTAGGACCTATAGAAATAGTGTGTCGATGAGGTGTTTTAGGAATAGCAAATTTTTAGCTACTCCTAAAACGACATCGGCACCAATATAGTTCAATATGTATTGTTGTAAAGAGCTTCATTGTGTTGTGTATAGGTGCTTGACTATTCCCTCCCATGGATGTATACCCCCTTTTGAAATATTTGATGTTATTGATTCAGAATATTGTCAAATTGTTAACTTATTATGACCTAGCCGAGCGAGTAGGTAAAGTAAGGCATGTTTAGATCTACGTGGTATTAGCTACCCAGCTGTGGAATGACCCTAAAAATACCTATGCTTGATATTTGAAAGCAATTTCAATGGACTTCGCGATACAATTGCGAATTACGGGGTATAAGGGTTATCGGAAGGTTTCGCTTGTATTTCGAGAAGAACGGGCCTTTATTTGAGTCATAAAAACTATCGCCCTAAATGACGGGATCAAGCGTTTTGTAGGAACATTAGGACCAGTAGATAGGTAATCTTCAGAAACCGAAGACGATAATAAGAGTTCTGAAAACGCTCTAATAGTTTAATAAAAAATTGTCCTTGCCTAATAAAGTAATCGTATTTAGGTTCAGTCGTCTGGAATAACATGTAGTCAATTTAACGGTTCTAAAGCGGTAAAGAAAATGTAAAGTAGACTTGCTCGGGCGACCGCTTTTATTCAGATAATAAGCGCTCTTTTAGAAAGTAAGTTATATACTACATGTTATTGCAGGAGACTAAAAAATATGATTATAGAGACGCTTCGTGAGTAGTAAGTAGTGTGTGAATTTAAATATAAAAATTATAGAATCTTATTCGACCAGTATTGGGTCCATTTTACCTTGCACTTATATCCCAATTGATTTTGGGCTCTAAGATTCTTTTGATTTCGATATTTACCACGGAACGTACGTGCTACTATGATCTTTGGATAATTATTACCGATTTACCTACTGGAAACTGAAGTCTCATAGATAGTTAGCTTTATTTTTTATGGATTTGATTTGTATGATTTAAACGAAATATCCATCTAGGGAATTAATTGGTAGATTGTGTAGGCGCTAATTTTGTACATACCTATGTTAATGATGTTTATTATAATTACAAACTATTCATCGAATTATTTCAAATTTCATAATATATTTACTGAAACACTGAATCTTTTCTTTCTTTTTAAATGATGATGATGCTCGTTTTCCTTGTAGTTTTTTTAGATTTTTCCCATTGAAGGACCAAAAGGGAAATCGTCTGAAAAAACCAGTTCAGTTAGAAAAAGTTCTGAGTACCTATGTTTAAAATTTGTAAACGAAGGGTAGACATCATCATCTCAGCGTATGTAAGTCCACTGCTGGGCATAGGCCTTCCCTTATGAGCGTCATAGCGCCCTGTCTCCAGCTTGACGAAGGGTAGACTTATTTCTAGTAAAAATGAAAGAACAAAATCTCCATGTACCATTTAATCGTGGATAAACCTGATATCATAGTGTAACGAAACTTTAATATTTATACGGCGGTTTTCACTTCTCACTTATATGACTGCCTTTCTTTAACCTGTGGACATCGTTTTTATTATTTTTGAAGTTAGAGTTTAGCTTTTCATTATCTTATGAAAAAATACCTTTATTATCAACTAGCTTCGGCCCACGGCTTTCCATTTTTTCCATCCAGGATATAGCTTGTCTCTGTCCCAGGGATACCGTCTACCTCCAAGCCAAATATTATAAAAAACCGTTCAGCAGACAGAATTACTTTCGTTTTAATAATAATAGTATGGATGTCAAATCTTGCGATCTCCTTTTGAGAGGTTCCAGGAGGTATAGACAAGCTAGCGAATTGGACTCATTTTAAATTAAATGTTTCGTCACTGATTCATTGATTCATATAACTACCAAAGGTTATAAGAAAGGCGTCAAACAGAATTCCAAGAACAGGGCCATACTATTTTGATAAAGGTAGGCAAGCAGATTATTTACTAGTTGAAATGCGGTTGCACCTACCTAGTTTTTCATGGACGGATTATTCCTCCTTTTTCTACAATCTTTTTAAAATTTTATAAAGAATACTCTCATTTTACCCGCACAATGGTGTCAATCTAGATGTCGCCAAAATTAAACTTGACTAATTAACACTTGAAATATACTAAGTGCCAAATAAGGTGGCAATACAATTCGTTCACCTCCACGAAATCGTAAAATGCATCGAAAGCGACAGAATAGCGATAAATACGCTTTTCTTTCGCTTTTGATACAAATCTAAAGCAATACCAGTAACCAGTGTCAATATATCTGACAGATAGGTCAACGACCGTTATTGCCAAGCTATCTGGCACCTATTATAGCATCATTTTAATTGCTGACAATTAAGTTTTGGCCACATCTGAATTGACACTATTGTTTCTACAGTCCAATTTCACCTCTAAGGGTACGTTCACACACCATCTATTTTACAGGATCGTTTCTTTCCGTAATGGCGTAGGTATGTAGTTGTAGGAGCGAGTTTACACACCTGGGGCCAAATTTTTCAAACCAATCACTACTATGACAATAGTACCTATCGTCGCAGAATCGTCCATAGATGAAAGAAACTAGCCAGATGGTGCGTAGAGTGCTTACACGGAGACATTGATAGAAACCTTTCTACCTTGTCACTTTTGACACGCGTCGCTCCATCTGAAGTTTCTTTCATCAAAGGTTAAAGCCAAAATGTGAAATTCTGAGAAGATACCATTGTTATGGTGAAGCGATTAATTTGATGTAATTCGGACCCTGACAATATTCCAGATCCCGTTAACAAATGTTTTCGGTAGCCAAGGATTCGTAACGGTCCTGTAAAAACGGATCCGCTGTGTGAACCCGTCAATTAGAGATTTTGTTAATAATGGCTAAAATGGGAATACTCCAAAACTATGTAGATATTTGTATTTTCGAACCCATGATTGAAAACTAGCATGATTTTATATTACAACTATAATACAGCTTCAAGTTTACACATATTATTATAACTATTGATAGTGTAAAACCGCCTACTTACTCACAAGAATAGAGACAGAAATCCTCCTGACGTGTAGGTAACAACATAAGAAATAAATTAACATCCCAAAAATTTTCGATTTTGGTGGGATTTGAACCCACAACCAGTACGGGAATGCGCCAACTAACTGCGCCACGATACCAAGTAACCCACGAGCCGAAAATCTTTGGGACTTCCTACACTCTTTAACTTTTTTATACTTAAGTTCTTTTGTTGTTGCCTCAAAGTTATAACTTATCAAGGATACATCTTTACAGACTTAAGAACGTAATAACCTTAACAGTAGGTGCATAGGTACGTCCACGTGTACATATAATATCGGTTAGATACGCTCACGATTATAAAATCAGTCTAAAATATATTAAGGCAACTTCAGAATATATATATCGGAATGTCTGCGTTTTCTTAAAATGCAAAATTTGGTTAACTTTAAACAGTTGTTTCGCAGTGTTTTTCTCACTCTGACTTAGGTCAATAAATGGTAATGGACGACTTTTAGCTGTTGTGTAAAGTTAGGAGGTTGAACTTAACTTTGTAGTAGGTAGGTACATAACATACATACAGTACAAAGCACAAGGGAAAAAATGCTCAACGTTTTACAGTTTCATATGGTGTCGTTTACAGCTATATGCTTTTGGAAGATTGGCCCTGTTCAGAGAATTTTTACGTTAAATGAAGCTGTAATGTACCAAAAACGTGTATAATGATAAAACTTTGTAGTTCTTTTGTGAACTTTTTGAAATGATACTGAAGTATGTGTTAAATCAATGAAAACGCAGACAATCCTCGACACACAGTGCCATCTAGCGTCGAATGCAGGAATCCCCTACGCTGTTTACATATTTTCCTTGAAATAAATTGAATGTACTCAAAAAAATCTTATCCTTTGTGTCTAGCAAGAAAATATACGAATAATTATGCAGAAATATATAAGATACCTAAAAAATTATAAATTTTTGATTTGTGGTCGACACCATTGATAAAAATTTATCAATTGTTCGATCAATGTAATGTTATGTATATCGGTAAATAGTTAACAGCTTAGAGGTCGCATAGAATTTGAAAATATCATGTAACGATTAGGGGAACAGTTATCAACATCCTATTTAGCGAGTCTTGATCATTATTTACCACCATCTTCACATGTAGATTTAGTTTATTTCTCAAAAACCTATATAAATATATAACCTATATTAACCATAAAATCAACTAAGATGAAATATTCGGTTTTTAAAACTGAGAATCTGGTGTTTTACATCGCATATAAGATAGGAATCTCGAATCTATATAATATGTATGAATATAGGAAAATTTAAAAGCAGAAAAAATCAAAAGCCGATTCGCTTAATGAGTTTAATTTAGTTTAACATTGCTCCCCATTAAATTCGTGAAACACAACACTCTATATAAGAATTTGTCGATTTACTACATAAACAATACATAGATATACATCACAAGTACATAACTAACAACCAACAGTAACATATAGCAAACACGAGCGAAAATTGTTGTGATTTTTTAACGGGAATCACAAGAATTTTCTATAAAAATTTGCTCGGTGTTAATCTAGCTTTATCTACATACATTTTCATAAATAATTTTAATACATACAATCATTTGGCGTCAGAAAGACTAAGGATCATTTGGGAGCGATTTTATAAAAAAAAAAACAAATTTAGACAAAAAATAACAATTTAAAAAGTTTTACACGAGTACACGATGTTTTTACACGAATACACTATTAACATCCTGTTCTTCCTCATAAGTGCTGAAATGCATAAGTTATATTAAGAGATGATATATTAAGTGATTATTTATACAATATTTACAATTATTATTTACAATTTTAACTACCCACACGGAAGGACGAACAAATCAACAGTCCCCGTTTCCTTATATTTTGAATTAAATCGTTTTTATTACAATTTACTTTGTTTAACACTTTCATGACCAAACACGCACATGCCCAACGCCACCATATAACGGCGGCGCAGTGAATGCGTTAACATTTCATTTCTTAAGAAAATACTCTGCAATTGTCCTAAGCTACTGTTAAGAATCTTGAGTGAGTAACTGGTAAGTAGGATATAAATATATTTACATGAAATATATTATAATAAATGTACAATTGAACTATACTAAAGCAGACTGCACACAGGCGCGGCAGTGTTGTGGTGTTAACTTTATTTTCATAAGTTTCCATAAGCCATATTGGTTATCATAGCATTTCTTACTAATCAAATGATTTCTCAAAAGTTTTTAAACATGCAACCTCACCAAGAAATCTGTGACCCGAGCACTGATTTTGAACGTATTGAACATTGTAGTATCAACACTTCTATGAGACGTCTCATTATTGTATGGTATTATGTATGTGGGATGATGACCTGCGAAAGACTGCAGGTAAATGCTGGATGCGGCAAGCTGAAGACAGGGCGCTATGGCGCTCATTGGGGGAGGCCTATGTCCAGCAGTGGACTGCTATAGGCTGATGATGATGATGATGATTATGTATGTATGGTACATGGAACTATGCAAATCCCATACAAACATACTGACATTATCCTACTAATATTATAAACACGAAAGTTTGTATGTATAGTTGTTTGTTACTCTTTCACGTAAAAACTACTGAACGGCTCGGGCCGAAATTTTCCATACAGGTAGTTAGAGGCCCGGAATAAAACATAGGCTACGTTTTAATGTTATTTCTATCCCATGGAAACTGTCTGTTTGATTATAGTCGAGCTACATCTATACAAAATCTCAGCCTGATCTGTTCAGTAGTTTTGGTGTTAAGTGACAAACATCCATCCAAACTTTCGTATTTATAATATTCGTGTGATTAGGCCAGGTCACAGATATGTTGGTTATACGAAGTCTTGATTATAGCATAACTGGAAGCCTTTCAATCTTTTCTCACCTTATATCCGAAGTTAACGATTAAAGTTTATAAAGCACCAATAGTTTTGGTAGTATTTGCCTGTCATAAGATCCTTTTTGCATTTGTATTGTATCATGGCAAGCCTAAACGGTCTCCACGGAAGACCAGCGCTATGGTACGATCTGCTCTAACATAGCACATGCTGAGTGGAGACCGATTTTGTCAGTTTCTGTCTTCTGATAATCTTAAGTTTAATTTATAAGTCTCTGTTCTGATAAGATAAAAATCTTTTTACTTTACTAAGCATCGGCTAGAGTTTTTCAATACTTTCAATGGGCGTTCAAGTAATTAATATCTTGACAAAACTCGTTGTTTTCTTATAAAACTTGTGTCGAATCCTTTTGGTTCACAGTTGTTAGATTGGTTTTATTAAAATAGATACATAATCGAACCAGCATCAACCTTCAGCTTCCAAGAGCAACCTTCACCCACTCTGCCATAAAGGTCGTTAATGCAACTGACTCAGACTGTTAAAAGCTCCGTTTAAAACAAGAGTATTTCCCTATTTTCTTTCATACTTTTGTTGCTTCAAATGATTTTCATAAGTACAATTTTACTGTATGTATAAGCAAGGAACTAAAAACGTTTCAATCATAAGAATTTCATAATGCAATATAGACCTTATCACTATTGCAATAACGCTACTGAGGCACGCGCTGACAATGGAAGCTACAAACCAAAGGTGATCCTTTTCTAACGTATGGTTTCTCTTTCTAATGCCGCCATCTTGAATGCATCGCGCGCCTGTAAAAAACAATTATTAATTTTACTAGGAGTCAGAATCAATAGCTTAAATTCATCTTTTATTGCATATAAAAAGCTAAGAACAAAAAATATGAAGGTATGCAATATGCAAAGGTTTACAAAAACATTTGATAGACGGAACTGGTGATCGTAATACTGGCTTTTATTTCGGTCATGTGGCAACGCTGCCAGCATTCTGGGCACTCTGCCTTCTGGTGATGGCTTAGATTTTAGCAAATAAAACAATAGATTTTACATAGAAAACGACCAGAACACCCGGTAAAAATGTCTGCAGATCGTACACACAATTGTCCCGAGGCGGGAATCAAACCAGCAACCTCCTGTGACGCAGGCAGGCCTTCGCCCACCGCGCCACAGAGATCGTAATACATAAGTAAGTAAAGATCTTATTATTTGAAGTCGTCGAAAATTTACGCAGCCCCATCTATCCGTGAAAACTGAAATAATCAATTCTCAGCTAAAAAAGGCCCTTACCCTTGCTGTTGTCATACTTCGTCCCCCAAGTCTTGCACGCAGTTCTCCGCGATCGGCACAAACTTGTCTTCTATCTGCAGGAGCAGTATTGTCTTGTCCACGTGAGATCTGAGGCGAGGGTCGAAGTGGTTCGGAGTCCATTTGTGTACCACCTGTGGGAATGGTATAGTTTATTTTACTTGCAGTGCATCAGGGATGTTCGCAGAGTATGAGACGGATAGGTTTGCTGTCATTCTCCGGAACTACAGCTGGTAAAGCACCACCTCTCCCACGTGGCGTTGCTTTGTGCTGAGAGTGATCTAATTTTAGAATTATTAAGTAACTAGTGTTCAGGAATATAACTCCGTCGAATATCCGTTGATAACGTCCGAAATTAAAAACAACTCGCAAGGACAAGACTAGGGTGTATCACAGTATCAGGAAGGAAGGGTTGCTATCCCAGAAGTGGGCTCAGCTACGTACCGTGCCGTCCATCCCCTGTCCCGGCACCCAAGCGTCCCACACGTTGCGCCCGCCGCGCTCGCGTTGGTACTCCGAGGGCCACTGCACGTCGATGCGGCGCCCTAGGTTTATACAGTCGTACACTCCGAGAGGCTCCACTATGACGCACTGAAACAAAACCTTTAGTTAGACATAAATAAATAATGCCGGACAATCCACACAGCATCATCTAGCCCTAAGCTATCTATTAAAAAAAACGCAGCAAAATCCGTTGCGTAGTTTTAAAGATCTAAGCATACATAGGGACAGACAGACATCACTTCTCGCTAATATTAAAAGTGCGAATTGTTACTTTAAAAAAATGCCGAAGATTATTTTTTACTTTAAAAATTGTTTTACTGTTCACTTTAATTTTTTGACTACTAGTGGTAGAAGTTAAAAAGAAACCACTAGTACATTCATACTTAAGTGTCTAATACTTTTGATCTGCCTATCTAAATCTAGTTAATACTTGTGATCTGCTATCTAAATCTAATTAATACTTTTGATTTGCTTATCTAAATCTAATTAATACTTTTGACTTGTTTATCTAAATCTAATTCTAAATAAAAAAAACATAACCAATCCACACCAACCTTAGAGCCAATCTGAACATTGATTTTCATCTCGCTCCGCCCAGAATCCGATCGTTTAATCTTCATCTTAACATCCTTTCCCTTATCCTTCTTCAATATACTCTCCTTATGGCTCAAGTCTGAGTAAAGCGTGGTTTCCTTAGCACAATGAGGAGTTTCTTTAGGATGAGGGGTTTCTTTAGGAGCTGAGTCTGGCTTCTCGATGTACCGTCCGGTTAGTTCCCGGTATGATTCCCGCTCGTGCCGGATTTCCTTGCTGAGTTTTGATAGGTCTTTTGAGGTGCCTTCGCTCATGTAGTATCTGGAATTTAAGATATTGTATGGTAAGAAGTTAATAAAATACTCGTACAGTAAAGAACTTATTATTGTATAAAGTGTTAGTTTTTGAAGTGGAAGAAAAACAATTAAATTGTTAGGAAATTAAATAATATCCCAAAAGGAACGGTATTCGGCGGATTTCTTAAAACCCTAGAATCAAATAATTGTATTTTATACAATTATTTAATTTCTTAAAGTATGTTTGGAAAAATTTAATACCGACTTCGAATCCCGTTTGGTATATAATAAATCGATTTTATTTCTTTTTTTTTTTCTATCAGAGGCTGAGGTTAAAAATTAAGACATGTTTAATTTAAAACAAAGTGATTCGACCCTTTGTTATAAATTAATCTGTTTCTAAAGTTTTGCGGGATACATGAGGGAGTCTTATGACTAGTATACAAGAATGTATTACTAAAAATAGCATTTTACACATTAGTATAGACTAATGACGAGTATGTTACCTGTGAGAATGTAGAGGCTGTAAGCTGGCCGCTCTATTGGCTATGATCCGGCAGTCCGGGAGCGAGACGTCCACACCCTGGCCCAAGTCTTCCAGCGACGACCCCGAACCAGCTCCGCTCACCATTGAAACCTGGACGTTATTGTTATAGACTTAGAGTACAGTTTACAGCCAATAAGTACAAGTCAAAAGAGTACAGTTTACAACCAATAAGGCTTATAATTTCACGCATTATAGAGGAAGAAAGTGAAACTTTTTATAGTGTATCATAATCGAAAGAATCGAGTTTTTAGCCGAAAGCAGATATATTTAATAAATTTAATTTGAATTCTCTCAATTCTATCAGTATATATTTACATCATTTTTCGGATTCCAAATCTGTGACGCACAAAAATTAGAGTATTTTAAAAGATTTAGCCCGGTTGAAACTAGCGTAACTCCTCATCACAAAAAAACACCGATCGAGATAGATCTTATCATAATAATGTCAGTATAATGATTACTACCTACTTTAGTTCTGTGCTGAGTAACTGAGATTGATCAATAAATGCTTCTCTATCTCTATCTATCAGAGGATATCCGGCTGAAGTCCAAAATAAAGCCGTCCCTCTCTTATCAGTCGAAATAAAGATGGCGAAATTTTAGTCCTGTAGGTTTTGGTCCGCTGTGTTATATAGGTTTTAGGGACATTTGAATTGACATCAATAACAGCTCTTAAATACAAATAATACCAGTACATTCATTACCTTTTCACTAGCTGTCCGCCGCGGTTTGTCTCGCCACCCACACTCCAATAACTGTAAATAATATATAAATAAACAATTATTTTCAAAAAGTAGGTAGAATTAAACCGCAGGAAGAATTTATTTTCCACGGGTCTTGTTTACATGAAGCTTCATATCCCCCGCGCGTTTTGCCGTTTTTTAGTTTCGCTCTCATGTCTAATTGCATATGTGGTTATTTATTTATAACCTAAAATAAAGCAAATAACTTGTATAGCCAGTGGCACTTTAGTACTGACTTGACAATATTAGAGAAGTCTTGTATCAGGGGGCCAAACGTATGAACGCCGAGTCACAGGAATAAGAAGTAAAGCCTCAAAATAACCTATAATAACCGTCATTATTCTTGACCTCAGCGAATCACGTGACAAAGATGAGCTGTTCTAAATAAAGAACGAGCCAGACAGCTCCTTCGTCTGTAACGTTGTCGCGACATGAAGACATGACATCCGTGAGTAGGGTTCCCCCCGCATTCCGGACAAAGACTTGTATCACCGGACATGTCCGGAAAATTCCGGACGTATGGCAACCCTATCCGTATAATTCCCACTCTCGCTGCCCGTCACCGGCCAAGATGTTTGGCGACTACTTTACCTGTGAGTCAGTAGATTCATTATGCTGCGCCTGCGCGCGTGCGTCGGCCCCCAGTAGTCGGAACGACGCCGCAGCGCGACCGCGTCTAGATCGGGACCCGCCTCCCTGTATCAAACATTCATAACATAAAACATCGTATTAGGCTTAATGTAGCGTTCCTTTGTCCTTTGTTGATGACTTGTAAAGGTTGTGGTTCATGTCATTGGCGTTCAAATATGAGCCTAAACTCGATATCTTTCGATATATTTAACAGAGACAGTTTAACACAAGCTCTGCTTACCTTGGGGCTAAATAATGCTGTGTTGTTGTCCAGCATTATTTATTAATATTTACCTGTCTGTGTGGTTCCTTGGGCGGTCGCACGCTGCGCTGGCGGCCTCGCGACGCACTGCGGCGCTGAGTCTCAGTGTTGTATGCTACGCCGGGGTATGATGATGTATGCACTGTGAAAATATAATTATTTCTATTCTTGAGACTGGTTCAAACCAGTAAACTTAATACAATACATTAAAGGTATACATATTTTTTATATCAGCATAGAAAAACGATCAGAACACCCTGAACAAATATCTGAAGAATCGAAACTGCAACCTCTTGCGTCACAGGCAGATCACCGCGCCACAGTGGTAGTCAAAAACTAAGTAACAATAAAATATCTCGATTCTCGCTTCGTCTTAAGCATTTTTTTTATACAAGCGACCCGTTTCAACTTCGCACGATTTTCTATATAAATATAAAACTTACATATAAAACTTCCTCTTGAATCACTCTATTAAAAAAAACCGCATCAAAATCCGTTACGTAAGTTTAAAGATCTAAACATACATTGGGACAGACAGACAGCGGGAAGCGACTTTGTTTTATACTACATAGTGATGATGTGGTTTCTATGAAAAGAAATATTCCCAAACCTTGTGTATTCTCCTCTTGCGTCCGTTCATGCGAGTGTTCTCTAAGCAAGCCGGCGAGCGAAGCCAGCGTCGATGACGTAGGTTTCCCCGCGCTGGCCAAGCTGCCTCTCGTTCCCGCTGCAAGCAAAAATATTTTATTTTTATTTATTTATTCAAAGCATTACAACTATTTTTACAGTAACTAACCATTACAAAATAAGATCGAATTTGAATAGCTTGTAGTGATTTCAAACTTCATCCACACTTTGCTATACTGATGTAACAATCTGACAGAAAGAGCTGAGATTATTTATAATCGCTGTGGACCATTATAACTGTGGCTTACCTACGTGCCACTCGACAGTGATCCGAAACATGCATTCCATCAGAATTATTTGCATTTAATTTCGTTTAATTCTTTGTGGTGTGACTGAACGCATAGTTCGGACCGGTCTCGGTTGGTCACTCGCGCGCAGCCGTTCATTCATTTGCATTCAATCAGCGAATTCTATCTAGTTATTCCTTTCATTAAAATCACTCATTTTATCGTAAATAACACCATGCATGTCTTCCATCTCGCTATATTTCTTCCACAATCAACCATCCAACCTATCCCGAATGCCGACGATATTTTACAAGAAACTACACACCCATACCTATAAAACCAAACACAAGAGCAAAATATATAGGAAAGACAGACTTAACAATTTCAATAAATAAGTAATAACACGCACTGTCCAAGAAAGGTACGGTGGCAGTCAATTATTAAATAACGAATAGATAGATCATTCTCGAAATTGACACACTTAAAATAAAGATAAAGGTAATCGCCCACTTACCCAACGACGTCCGCGACAGTGTGAGGTTGTGCCTCGGCGTCGCGGTCCGCGCGGCGGCGCCCGCCTCGGCCTGTGCCGCCGCACACGCGCCGCCGCCGCCGCCGCTCGAGCAGCCCTCACCGCAGCGACGACGGATCCTGTATGTTAATGTCATTGTTAGACCACTATTGTGCAGATAGAAGTACAGCTGTCATGGTGAAAAGGACATGTACCGCACGCTCCGACACGATAGCGAGCGATGTCGCACGCTATCTACAAGACAAAAGCAATGATGCGCATGATCGTAAATTTTGCTTCTAGTGAGTGGGCGCGCTGTAGGCGCTTGGACCTCGTTTGGAGCTAACGGTAAGCAATATTTGTGTCGGGTGTTCTGGTCGTTTTCTACGTGTAATAAAAAAAATTTAATGTATTGTATTATGTTTATCAGTTATCTAGTACCCAGTCACTGTTAAATATATCGAAACATTACGATTTTAGGCTCATATTTGAACGCCAATGACATGACCTTTACAAGTGATCAACTAAGGACAAAGGAACGCTACATTAACCATCTTCCATAGTTTGTTTGGGGGACGCACGATCATCAGTGGACGTATGTGCGCTGATCAGGTGGAGTTTAGTTATTGTAATGTAGTTAGTTACCTCCTCCACAAGCTAGCCAGTTTGTCCCGTATAACGGACACGGTCACGGCGGAACCCAGTAGCTCGCAGAGCGGTGGTGAGGTGTCGGCGTAGGAAGTGGTGAGAGGAGACACGTAGATTGGGTAGCCGATTGGTTGGTCGCAGGAGGAGTTTATTATGTTGCGGAGTGCCTGTGGGAGAGATTTTATTATATAAATCAATGCTGATGTTCGGTAATGGACACGTCCACCACTGGACATAGCCTCCCCCAATGAGCTAAAAAATAACGAATATCAATTTATTTTTTCACATCACAATAATATAAGCACCTTTAAAATTATTCATTCTAGTTTGAAAAGTGACCTTCTTGTTGAGTTGTTGAAATTCTGAAATAGTAATCTACGCATGAAAACCTTCTTTTTTAATAGTCAAAGCACATTGTTTTAATGGAGTCTAAACACCATAGTCGGTAGGTCGCCGACAAATAGATAAAATACATTTAGGCCTCGCCTACCGACGAGTTCGCGTCGTCGACTTGTATACCCTTAAAAGATGAAACATCATACTATCGTAGCCGTGTGAGACGTCACCAAACGGCTCTATAGGAAGACCAGCGTTGGTTGTAAAGTGCTTACAGCTAACTCATGCTAAGATAGAGACCGTTTGTGACTAAATTGCAAAAAATCTGTTTTGTCTTTTAATCACGTTTATTTTGTTTTTATTTATTGAGTTGCAAATAAAATAATCGATATCTCTCTCTCGAATATATCTCACCTGTTTAGCGTTCTGTATGGATCCCCTCTCAGGGTTCCGGTTCCGTAGATACACCAGTTCTTGCTGCTGCCCCGCCCACAGCCCTCGCACGCACTCGCGGTTCAGTTTGATGACGCGGAACCCTAAATGTCTCTTGTTCAACATTATTATCTTGTAGTCGTCGTTGCCTTCGTCCATTACGTGCCTGAAAGATAAATGTTTAGAAATTAACGATGATGTCACAATGTCAGGCGTGGGGCAGGGGGCTTGTGCGCATCGATCTCTTCAGTTTGTACAATTTTTATCTAAGAATAGGAGAAAAAACGTAACAGAAAGTAAGGACCAATGTGACTCACCTAAGTGCCAGTAGATGGTCCGCGCCCTGCAGTACGTTGTACCGCCAGGCCGGCGCTGCCTCGTGGCAGATAACGAGGCGAGACGAGTGCCGCGTTATCGCTGAGTGTAGCGCTGTACTGCTGCAGTATTCTTCGGGAAACATGAAGTGGTCCTGGAATAAAACATTTGAATATAATATAACCTGATTTAAAAAAAATACAAAATATTTATTACTTTAACTTAATGTACAGTAATATTACAGTGTTTGAGATTCCCTTCTAAGTAAAAGAAATACCTGTTAGGGAATATCGCTGTTCCAAATAATCGAATATAAAAGTGATTCTAGTTAACAATTATCTATATCTTTCATAAAATCGTTAGTGGGGCATAAGAAGGCTCCAGTCACAAAGACACACACACAAAATACACACTTAAAGGGTCACAAGGGGCAAAATTTCTATTGTATTAACCATTACAGTATGGTATGCTGATAGTTTCCCTAAAATATATTATATGAACAAAAAAATACCTGGTGCAATTTCAAGGCCATTCTGACAGCGGGCGCTAACACCGCGTGCAGTAGCGACATGTCCGTGAACACCCACTCGTCGCGCGCACACGTGATGCGGAAATCCCCCTTGAATAGGGAATGGAGGCCGTACAGGAAGAATTCCACGCTGCAAGAGAAAATAAAGTCTCATTTGTTAAATGTCAATGTCCTGTTTTCTACCTAATCTAATGGATAAGTTAACTTTGATGGATAGTTTGTACGACACGGATGCTATCGATCGACGATCGATCGATTGGTTAGTCGACGACGTTTTATAGACGGTGTCCGTCGATCAACCAAAGGTACCACACCAAGTCACGAAACTCATCGCGAAGCATAACAAGGACAGAGCAGTCAAGTCCTTTCCCTCTGGGTACAGTGGAGTATCGCGGTTTACGTTACATAATCATCATCATCTACAGAAAGTGGTACCTTGAAGCAGACACGTGTTGTGCGGCCGCCAGCGCGCGGCGTCCCACGAGACTCAGCGCGAAGCAGAGCGAAGACAGAGCGGAGTCCTTTCCCGCCCGCCGCCGCCAGGCCGCGCCGCGTCGCATACTACAGTGGACTATCCACTCTTGGTATACTGCGCAGAATCTACTCCTGAAAACGTTATTAAATCTTAAGACAGAAAGCAAATAAAATAAAAACCGTATACGATCCTGAAATGCTAAAACTTTGGGGTGTAAGGAGGACACCAACATCTCGTCTTCCAAGCGAACCTAACCTGTACGTGGTACACCCGGCTAAATAACGAACTAGGCTCTGGTGAAAATATGAAACCATCTGCATACTTTAATAACTCAGATTTTACAATTATATTTCCATTACTTGACACTGGCAGAAAAGTGTCCAACCAAACACAGGTGCCATTAACAAGGAATCCAGAATATCATTTTGGAGCGCAAAAAGATAGCGATTCCACGATCGCGCTTGATTCCACTACATCTTATATCATTTATCTAATTTATTTTTTGATAAATTATTGTTTTTGGAATTACTTTGTCAATGTTTGTATGCAATAAATTAAAATAATCAAATTTCAAATCTGACTCATTTACAATTATACGACAGTAACTGTAGGTTGAAGAAAGACCCCCAGCATATGGAGTAGATCTTCCTTTGCAATACTGGGGTATTAAGCCTGCGTCATCCCACCTGGTCGTAGGACGTCCTACACTACGTTTACCGAGTCTAAGGATAATACGCTGAATTTAGCTTGAGTAAAAGAAAAAACTTACCTAGTGATCCCAGAAGCTCTGAAATCGTAGTCTTCATCCAAATTCACGTTGAATATCGGATCCAGATCTACAAAGTTCCTTTCGTTCATCGGTTTCAAGGCTTCACCTAAAATGGGCGAGCTCAGCCATTCTTCTAGCTTGTTGGACTGGATGGTGTAGTAGATTATACTCTGTATAGATGAGAGAAAGATACATTAAACAAGTCTCAAGTGACGATTTTCCGACAGTTTTCAATGAAAAACTGACAAAAAATGGCTACTAGTATTCGGGGGAAGACAAATCTTACTAATGCACAAGTAAGAGTGCAAACATAGATGTATTTTCAATACCGCCTGCGACGTAGGAGGTTGCGGGTTCGATTCCCGCGTTTGGAATTTTTTTGTAGATTGTCCAAATATTTGTTTTGGGTATAGTCTATTGATAATAAAAAACGTATTGTATTAAGTACCCATAACACAAGCTCTGTTTAGATTGCGACTAGATGTGTGGATTGTCCAACATTATTTTTATTTACTTATTTACATAGCTAACTTTCTGACTCCCATTTTCTTACTAATTCTGTATATTTTCTTGTTTTTAGTATTTTGTATGTGCTGCTGGTTTTCCTTGAACAAATAAATAAATCGGGTTTGACTCTCACCTTGACATAGTAAGTGAGTAACACCTTCCTAAAGTCAAATGCCTGGAGCATAGACAAAGCGCTATTATCAGTGACGCTGTATCCCTCTAACACGTATCGCGTGGAGGCGAGCTGCCACGCGAGCCAGCGGAGCGCCCAGGCGGAGCCGGGGGCGAGCACACGGCCAGAACAGCAGCCGCACCACCAGCCACCGGCGCAGACACCCTCTGGGAAACATAGATAATACATTATTGCGATAAGGCCGCCCATTGTATTTGTCGCATGTAATATCTTTTTTGTAATGATCTGCATATGATGTAGAATAAAGCATTTTTGTATTGCACAATTACATAGTTTATAAGAACAATGTTACATAAAAAGTACAAAAAAAAAAAGATACAATTAGCGGTCTTATCGCTCAAGAGCAAGATCTCTATATATATGTATATTTGTAGTGATCGATATCGCTCTTGAGCGATAAGACCACCAATTGTAACTTAGTTTTTAAGATGTTATTGTACATGGTTTCTTATATATTAAGTGTGCGATAAGAGTATTTCCTATCTATATATCTATCACACAAACGAACAATAATGTTACTTAAATTAAATGATGAAGCTATGACTCTATTATCTCCTTGAACCCGATTTCGCCAAACAAAGTGCCATAAGCTAATTGGTTAATCAAAAATTACAACAATATTAAACCATGCTTTCTGTTTGGAGAAATCGGCCTTAACCTTATACTGAGTTTGAGCGCGGGTGCGACACAGTTATAACTTATGCGCTATCCAGTGATTTTTTGTCCCGTTCTATTTTAGTCTTTGTTCATCCTATCCTACTCATGTTTGTTGCTCTTTCACGCAAAAACTACAATATGGATTTTGATGAAACTTCACAATAATATAGCTTACATATCAGAATAACACATGAAATGAAATGAAAGAAAAAAATATATTAAATAAATAAATTGAAATTGAAGGATAAACTTACCGCTGCTTTCCTCAGGCCCTTCCGAGATCGCCTCCACTTCTCTCTGCTGGCAGTAGGTGCCCCTGAACTCCAACCCTCGCAGTTGGAAGGAAACCAGCCCGTTGCCCATCTCGACTATGTGGACTAGGCAGTTAAGGTAGTCCGATGCTAGTACTGTAGGTAGAGAAAGTACTCAATACTCAAATATTTCTGCAAACATGTTGTACACAAAATTAAACATGTTACAAATTCGATAGGTGGTTCCTGTTGACATGACGTCATCATCATCATCAATCTATAATAGTTATCTGCTGGACATAGGCTTCCCCTAAAGAGCCCCCTCACATGGCATGTCATATAACAGACTGAAAAATTAACATAACGCTATCGCCGTTATTACGCTAATTTTAGCGCGAATAACGCGTGTGTAGGCGCATTTTCACGTCTTTCACGCGTTATTCACTATAAAATGCGCCTTTACAAGCGTTATTCGCGCAATAACTCTGATAACGCGCGTTACGTTATGTGTTAAATAGCGAGGTAGCCTTGCAGTTTAAACTTACCAAAACAATCTCCCTGCTGCACCGCTCCCCACCTGCCCATCATGAGATCTCCGCATAGATAGTGTTGTAGAGATCGAGTTAGATGCTCGTAGAATATCGAGTTTAAGTTGTTGTCATCTGTAATTAGTAAGTTACTTTATTATTGTGTAAACTTATCCTGTAGCAAAGGTGAAATAGGAACAGGAAGCATCAGAATTCAGATTTCAAACATTTTATTTCCTTAGGCTTGCAAAATATAATACATTTCAACCAAAGACTGCATAATCCCTTAAACATTAAATTGACATTTCAAAATAATACTATTCAAGCAATTGACTCTACACGATTCCTAGGTTTACAAATTGACGAAAGGCTTAATTGGAAAAAACATATAGAGATTCTAAGTAAAAGGGTTAGCAGCTTAGCTTATGCTCTATATAAAAAAAAAAAAAAAAAAATGATCACTAAGACAAGTCAAATTGTATACTATAAATTATTATCATATAAGAAGCAAGGTGAAATTGTGCAAGATAATTTACTATTTTTTTTAAATATATTACTGTACTGAGCCAAGTGTAGTGGAAAACAAAATAAATAAGTCTGAAAACTATGAAAGTGCATATATCGCATATACGCGCGTTATATGTGCTGTCTTTTTCGTTTATCGACTGTTAGTATTTAACTTTAGTATCTTTTTCTTGTATCTGTGGAAACTTATAATTAGCCTTTAGTTACACACTGTGTTTAGTATTTAGTTACCTAGCTGTTAGTTTTCCCAAAATTATAAAATTAAATTAAATCAGTGAGATGCATATTGAACCCCGAATGGGTTTCAATATGCATCGATTGGACACAAGTATGTTTGCATAGATGTATTTTATTGTATGTATATATTTAATTATATGTATTGTATTTTACCTGCTCCCAAATTTCTTTCCAACTGCGACGACAGCCTGGTATTGCTTTGGTCGACTCTCTTTGTGTTGTAGTCGCGCTCCCAAAACTTGACAGGGCGGACGTATGACGTCATGAATATCGCGCTTCCTGGAACAAGATGCATTGAATATTTAAATGTTTTCTTATAAACGAAAAGATGTCAATGTGATTGATTATTTTATCAGTTTTATCTGCAATTGTCGCCTTTTCTGCTGTGAACTTTAGAGGCAATTTAATTGGGTACATTACAATTACATAAATTAAAGAGTATTTAGTAGTATTTGAGTCATCTAATACCCATAACACAAGCTCTGCTTAGCATGGGACTAGGTGTTGCTGTGTGGATTGTCCAGCATTATTTATTATTATTAAATAATAGAATAATACAATTTATTTACATATATGAATTTTTCAGTGATCCTGGGTTGTTGTGCGTCTGTCTATGAATAAGCGTTTTTGTGAATTTCTGTCTTTAAAACCGCTGCTTTAAAAGTATGATGTTCGGGTCGTAGAGTATCAATTATACCTACCGTTTAAAATAAAAAAAAAGAAATAATTTATTTATTTTCAGCCTGTACCGTCCCACTGCCGAGTAAAAGCCTCCCTCCCTTTTACCTGCGACATTTATAAAAAATTACCTAGAACGGGTTTTTATTAAAAGTTACCTAGAGCGGGTGTGAGCGGCGACGACAGCGTGGCAGACATGGCGGCCTGTAGAAACAACATGGCGGAGTGCGGCACTGAGAAGGGCTGCGCAAACGCATGGAACGCACTGCCCCACGTGATCTGCCACGGGGCTATGTATGTCACCACGAATTGTATCTGGAAGGAAAGGAATTTTACAGGTATTAAAGACCACGGAACTATGTGATACTGGCATGACATTTTGTTACTGGACTTATACATGTTTCTTCTTATTTTAAGTTTATGGTCTGTGTAAGTCTTATAACGAATAAAATTAATTCATTGATAATACCACAAACTTAGATCAATCTGGTTGTGGCAATCTACTCGACTTAGAACAATCCCTAGCCAGTTACAAACACAAGAATCATCGGCACAGCGAGAATAGTAGATAGAATAGTTACTCGTAGGATAAAATATTCGAGTCGACCTTTGGACCAAAGGACGAAATGTGTAAGTAGCCGCGAATATTTTGTCGCGTAGATACGCGATACAAAACAAGATAAAAAAATATATAAATATGTGAGAATTTGGCAGCCTTCTCGCTCAAGAACGATCTCTAACAGACAACCGTGGTTGAATAGGATCGTTGGATTGAACACGGAGACTGTGTGCATTATTATATTATATTTCAGTAAATAAAGATATCAATGGCTTCAGACATTCTTCTAAAAACAATTTTACTATGAATATGTTTCTTCACTTATTAATAACTGATTTAATCTTATAAATTCACACGTGCAAGTAGAAACAACAATTAATGCTAATTTAAGACAACTTACCTTTAACAGAAACTCGTACACCTTACTAAATATAACGGCAGTGATGAAGTAATCTACTAGAAACGTCTCCGATATCTTCTGACTGCTCAGATCCCTTTGGAAGAGCAGGACGGCGAATACAAGGATCAGGTATTGGGAGTCTGGTTCGGAGTAGGCGTGTCTTAGACCTGGGGACAAAGTTTATCACGTTCATTTCATACTCTCTCTGATGTATATGTATTCGCTGTACATACATAATTATATGAAAACCTCATAAATTTTGTTTATTTATGGACGGTATAAATAATATAGCTATACAGAATAGATATAAACTTGCCAAGACACAAATTAATTAATGAAAGTAACAAAAAAGAACGTAACAAGTTAAGATTAGGAACTTCTATGAAACTAAGCACCACCGTTTTATAATGATCTCAGCTCTTAAATATAAGGATAAAACTGAACCTAAAACTTAATGACATACGACTCACATTTTAAGGCGCAGACGCATATGAGGAGCGCGCCGACACCGTCGCCGTATTTCTCGGCTATGGCGGGTGCGTCTTGCGTAGTTGCTGCGATCACCACCGCTGGGTATAGGACGTTGCGTTCCAGAAAGCAGAGGTATACGAATATCTGAAAAGGGGAGAGTTTATATTTTTTTAAAATAACAAAAACTTACTTTCAAAAAAGTTCAACTACCGAATATTTCTCTTAGAAACTCGGGTACAAAGATGACCAATAATTATAAGTATTGATACAACGGGTATTTATCGCGTTTATTTACCTTTTTCCCGACGTTTCAACAGGTTTACACTCTGTCATCTCTATCTGTGTTAATCTGTGTTCAGATCGCGTAAGTTTAAAAATATTTAAAGATGACCAACCATCATTGGAACGACTACACTGATTTTCATCGAACGTTATATTATTACATTAGCAAACACTAATGTGGACTACTGTGCATATTAGTGTTTTATTTATCAAAAGCTAATGCTTTTGAGTCCGCCTCGGGGCAATTGTGTGAACGATCTGCTGATATTTGTTCCGGGTGTTTTGGTCGTTATCTTTGTATAATATATGAATTTGAATTTGAAAAAATATCTATGTATGGTAATGTATTAAGTATGTATATCAGCCATAACACAAGCTCTGGTTAGCTTGAGGCTAGATGATTCTGAGTGGATTGTCCAGCATTATTATTATTATTATTTATTCACTACTGAACGAACATGCCTCACCCAAGGCGGGATTCGCCATAATCTCCCGGCTTGACAGGCAGAATTGTGATCGCAGTACAGATGTTAAAAATTAACAATACACAGATGGAATCTGCTGCGTTTCCTCTGGTAGGTTCCCTTACTCGGCTCTTACGTCATCCACGATCTAAATTTCACGGGTCGACTTTGACTGCACTTGAGAGTATTGAGTTATTATTACCTTCTCAACCAGCATAGTCTTCTGCGGTTCAGTGACCTCATACATAGCGTGCTCGTGAGCCTTCAGTACCGGCCCCGCGAGGCATAGCCAGGGCTGCTGCTTGCGGAGTTGCGGGATCAGGTAATGCAGGCCCCAGCCGAGGATGCCTGCTATTATCCATAACACCTGAAAAATAAATAATTATTTGAACATCATCGCCAACAGCAATTGGCATAGGCCCTATGCTAATACTGGACGTAAGCCTCCCCTTATGTGCTTCTTACATTATTAATCTTATTATTCTAATGTATTAACATAGCATATTTTTCAAAATAAAGTCACTCATTTTAGAAATTTAGGTTTATTATAGCATCGGCAGTTTCGATTTTTACGAAATTCATAACGTGAGGGATACACGTCATTTCATAAATGAAATGTCTTATTCGATTCATAAAAACTTGAATATACTATAAGGTTTTATTTACAAACTAATTATTTCTGACTACAGAGAAAAAACTGATGGATTTGTTTCATTTCCTATGACGACTTCGGCTAGTCTACATTTTGATAAAACAGAACGATAAATGATAAAAGATATGTACCGTATTTAGCTGTGGCCGAAGTGTAGTAAACACTGTGGTACAATGCAATCCAAACACAAGCAACCCTAGAAAGGTGCAAACGATGACATCATTCTTCAGCCGCGCGTTCACTGTAGCCTGCAGCTTCTTTGGTAATGGGTCCTCCATATTCTCCTCTGACATTTCTGGGAGCTCTTGTTTATCTTTACACTCCTTTTTCTCTTCTCCTTCATTCGTTTGGTCAACTTTGAGAGAAGACGTTGAGTTTGTATCGCCACCGCGTGGGTCCATTTTTAGAGAACTAACACTAGATGTCTGCGAACGCTTGTGTGTCTTAGCTATGTTCGTTTCAGAGCTGAAGTTGATCTTCGACGCTGAGCTTCCTATCGAGTTCTGTTTTGATATATTGCTCTCTGAATGCTGCTTTTTGTCGTCAGTTAACGCATTGGGGTCAGGTTTTTCCAGTTCTGGGTTGCATTCTGGTGTGTGCACTGCGTAAAGCTCGGGCGGTAAAAGATGTTTCTTTATTAGGCTCCAGATAAGGCTGTAATCACTAGCGGATCTGCTCAAGTGATACGCGATAGGCACTAGAAGACCGCAGAAGATTGAGAAGAGAATGTTATGCTTCTGGTGGTGGGATTTCTTCCCTTCAACGAGACCGCTGTAAGCGAATCCGTACAGCACGCCTATAGCAGCTACCGATCGAACTATGCAGTACACAGCTGCACTCAAACTGCTTGTAGCGTTTCCCCCAAACACATGCATGTCTATTTGCTCCAAAAAGTACATAAGAAATGTATTCACTTGGGGAAACAGACCCAGACTGAACGCGATGGGAAAAAACAGCAGAAACTTCGTCAGAATCTCTTGTACTATGAATAAAAAATTTCGTTCGTTAATTACCAATCCGTAGATCGTCATCGGTTGTTCCAAACTCCTTCGGCTTCTAGTGTGGATATCGTCTATAGGAGCTGTTTGCTCGAGGTAACTGTGGACTCCGCATAGTAAAGCTGTGCATATACAGAAGTATACAGGTCGCGAGAATACTACCATTTTGTTGAAGCCATGGACTGGTGACGCGGAATCGGGTTGCACGCTTTTTATCAAGGAATATTGACTGCCAGCCATGATGAAACAGAACCAGAAAGCGTAGACATCTTTGTAAAATCCAAGGTTTAAAACCATCGAACCTAATATAGCCACCATTATAGCTAAGACGATGGTGCAAAATGTATCGCTGAAGCTCAAATTTCTGTCAAACAGAGCCAATAACTGCAAACGATCCATTTCAACTTTGAAGTTGAAGAATTTGCAGTTGACTAGGTAGTAGCTCTTTGGTTTCGGCTGGTTAGCTTTCTCTATTTCGTCCATCATTTTGGAGAACTTGCTTCGTATGTTGTTTTCTACGCTTTCTTCGCCGATCGAGGGCATCAGACTAGGGACGTTTGCTGATGCGGTTTCGGCCTGTTGAAGGGCTTGTTGTTGCGCTCTTTGCTGGCTCATGAGGTAATTGATATGCATGCTCGGCAAGCCCATTCTAGATTGGCGTTCGGCCTCAATCTGCTCTAGTAAACTATCGGTGACGTAAGCGACGGGAGATCTCGGTTGATCCGTGTAAATGCCGTTCCCAGTTCCGCCGTCGAAAACGTAGAACCTCTTATTACTCGTGCTATTCGTTGTGATAGGTATAATGGAAGCAACGTTATTATTGCTGGCTATTAGGGGGTTGTTGCTGCCTTGGTTCGAGGAACTTTGGTCGGCGCTGTCGGCACGTTTCGGCTTTGGTATACACTCACTGTTTCCCGCTTCGGACTCTAAGGAGCCGCAGCTGCCTTCGCCGGCCGTTTCTTGTGAATTATCAGGGTTAGTTTCGAGGGGTTTGACTCTGTTTATCCGCATGCCGTCTTCTTTATCTGGGAGTGGAATGGACTGGGCTTGAGGTCGTCCCAAGGTATTCTTATCAAAGGTGTACGACATCCAGTTGCCATACTCATCCATAAAACAGTGTATAGCTCCGTCGGTCGTGTCTTCGTGCGAGGTCGCAAAGTGCGCCCGATTTGAACTATTCTGGACGTTCTCATTGGTGGCAGGGCGATCTTTCCTATCGGGGTTTTGTGACTGTGGATTGTTCCTCTGCCTGGTCGAGCGTTTGATTTTTCGTACCCTGTTTCTGTGGTTTCTATCCATGAGGGGTCGGAGTCTAGGTGTTTCTTCAGTGGTTTGCTGCGCGGGTTCAGGTGAACCACCTTCGGCGCCGGCGGCTACATTAGACGCACAGCAGGGTGAGAATTCTACTCTTGAGTTAAGGAAAGCAGCTAGAAGGGGCATGGAAGTAGGGAGAAGGGTGTTGGCAGAGTTTTGGGCTACTTCCTCTATGGAGCGTTTTCTCGTTTTGTGCATGTTTTCTCTCTCGCCGCGCAGGCTCTGCCGGTGACTGCGCGACCGCTCCTCTCCTCGGCTCGCTTGCGGCATGACCACGGTATTCGCGTTCGTCGCGGCAAATAAACATTCCAAGCCTTGTACCAAAGCAGCCTGAGCCTCAACCGCATCCATGAGAATTCTTTCCTCATTCTGATTCTCGTCTTTTTCCTTCCTAGAATCTCTCTTCTTGTTCTCCTTCTGCGATGAAGCTCGCGAACGCGCTAAGCTTTTTATTTGCTTTGGTATGGCTCCTAAGTTTTTTGGAACGTTGGAAGACGTTTCACCCAGGGCGGTGGTAAGTTTCTGGCCAGTTTCTTCTGGTAAGGCGCATGCCTCTTCTTCTTTCTCGCTGAAAGCCTCTTGTGCCTCTTCGAATAGCCAGTCTAAACTGTAAGTGCTCTTTTCGTCTGAACTCTTGAACTCATCTGACTGAGCTTCTTTCATTTCTGCAGCTGCTTTATCATTGTTTTCTTTACAGTCTTGTTCTGGTGGTTTCTCGTGGTTTATCTCACTACTACTGCTAGTGTTAGATATATCATGGTCCCAGAGTTTCTTTTCTACGGCTTTATCATCAGTTTTCTTATCGCTATCAGGGTTTTCATTGGATTCTAGGCTAGACTTTTCTATGAGTAGATCTTTGGAGCTTGCACTGGCTTTATCGAAGTAATCTACTGCGCGTATTACTGTTACATCGCATGCCGGTGCGTGTCGCTCACGTTTTGAGTCGGGCTGTTCGGATTTACCCTTTTTAAGTCTCACAGCTTTGCTTTTTTCGTGTGGATTGGGATTGTACCTATGGTTGGGCCGACGATCGCCGTAGTGAGACGTGACTTTAAACTCGTGAGTATTAGATCCTCTCACTATGCGCTCTTGAGCTCTATCTAGCAGCGGCGATCGTGAGCCGTTGTTTTCATAATCGCTGTCACTAGACCGTAAAGCCGGTGACTGTTCCGCGTCCCAATCGAAACCTCGGAACTGCTTCTCATCCTCGTAATCACTGTAGCTCTCGCCGCTCGAGTCTAGATCTGTCTCTTTTTGTGACGTTTGCATTTCATCTGATATCTCAGCGATAGGGTAAACTATCTCGGAGCCATATGTTAGGTATGGATAGCTACACCCTTCGCCGGATTCATTCCTAGGGTATAGGTTCAAGTGTGGGCCGCGGGTTAAGCTCTTGCTGGGAGGGGGTATCACAGCACTTTTTGGGTTTTTTAGCATCTGGCCGCCTATAGTCTCGGCGCTATTGGGGTGGGGGCATAAATTCGATACACTAGGAGGGGGGCAGCCTATTTCTAATGCCGCGCTTTTTATTCGTCGCACTCCCGGGCTTTTTCCTTTGGCATTTTCGGCTTCCCCGGACGGCGCTTCCGCTTTCACCATCATGTATTCTCCGAGCTCGACGCTTGCAAAGAACCCTGTATCCGCGTTGTTAGAGTGTCTCCTCATATGAGACACGAGCTGAGCTGTGGAGTTTAACAATGGAAGCTGTATCGTCGACATAGTCGAGTTTGAGTTCCTCCTAATGTTGGAAGGCTGAGCGGTCGCTAACGCCGTCGCAGATTTGGTGCAGCTCTCTTCCGGATAGTTGTTATATCTACGCCTATGCGCCAGTCTTTTCTTCGGCGACGGAGGACCGACGCTAGGTTCAGAGTTGTCCCTAGAATCGGAACTGAGTTGTCGAGCGAACTTTGACTGGTACGGTTCACCGGCCGCTTCTGCCGCGTCTAGGTACAGCCATTCCTTGAAGAAGTCTCGATTGCTGGAGCCGCGTCTGTGAGGGCACTCGTGATACCGCCTACTGACTTTGGCAAAGGGTCCCTCGTCAACTAACATGTGAACGGGAAGGTTGTTATCTACTCTGGGGCTTCTGGCGGCTTCGACTATAAGCTCATCTATTCTAGTGCCGTGGGTTCTTCGTTTGGACGTGCGTTCCCGCCTGTGGCCGGACTTGGACCGGCTTCTGGTTGGACGGTGCTTGGGGTCTCGGTCGGGCGCGTCTGTACCGTCCGCGGTGCATAAGTCATACTTGGAGGCAGCTTCATCTGGCTTCTTTGTGGATATCGCGCTGTCTTCTATGCTGGATTCTGAGCTGTTTTTGCGGTGGACGTCTACTTTTAGATCTGGAAAACACAATTTAGAGCACTATGAATACAATATCACGCATTAGACACCCACGTGGATAATTCTTTTATTTGCGAACTTAAATAAATTTTGCTTACAATATTTATTGATTTAATATCTGAATATCGCAACTGAGTTTTAGATGTGTGTTGTGGTTTGTTTACACACATTCCACATTGAGTTTGGCTAGTGTTTAGATTGTTTGCAACAGTCTGAAGATACCTCAACTGTCTCATGTGCATTTTGATAATACTTGCACCTATTAAATGTTTGCCTCCAAGCATTATGATTTAAATGGAGTTTTTCACATGATTGAGCTAGCAAATATTATAAATCCTATGAACTATATACACGACGACGACCTCTGTGGCGCGGTAAGCGAAGGTCCGTCTGCAACGTAGGAGGTTGCGGGTTCGATTCCCGCCTCAGGAAAATTGTGTGTATGATCTGCAGATATTTGTTACAGGTGTTCTGGTTGTTATGTATGTACATATAATGCAAAAAAACTTTCTATGTATATTGTATTGAGTATTTCAGTCATCTAGTACCCATAACACAAGCTCTGCTTAGCTTTGTGCTAGGTGATGCTGTGTGGATTGTCCAGCATCTACTTATTTATACAAATGTATACAAACCTATAGTGCTGTTGTTAGGTTTGTGGTACTCCAGTGAGGTGATAGACTCGTTATCGGAGCCCCCCGTCGCCTGGCCGCCCATTCGAAGCATCTGCATTTCGACACCTTCTATTGGGCTGGAGACCATAAAAGTAATGTAAGATTCAGATCACAAAAAATATGTCTTTCATATTTTGCGTAAATTGTTTTCACTTAACACACAGACACAATAGAAATACTATTGTTTTTTTGTGAGAAAACAATTTATTTACAGAAAAATATTACAATTTATTGCAACAAAACTGTGGAATTTAATTACTTATGATGTTTAGAATCTTTGTAGTTTGTTTGCAACAGTCTACAGTTAGCTCAATTGTTTCAATTGCAAATTATTATTATTATTATTTTAAGCCATTATTGTCCCACTGCTGGGCAAAGGCCTCAATTTCAATTGCAAATACTTGTTCTAATTTGTTTTGTAACTTTCTTTGTCACCAATAACATTAAATAATGAAAGATATACAATTATGACTGATTAATAGAATTATACAATATTAAAAATATACAATTTAAAAATCATTACGTAAATTCATTTTAGACACATTCATACATCACACTTGCGAAACTGCAAACATTCTGACAGAATTCCTGAAACTATCCGCGTTCCCTGAATAGGTCCCAGTCTGGGTTAAATGTATAATTGACATATTCCAAGAATATTCTAAGTGGCAATTAACAAAACTTCCATAAACTGTGAAACCATAACTTCAGTCATATATGAATTATGAATAATGCTAGCTTCTGCTTGTGGCTTCACACACCCAGAACCTGGATAAAACAGCAGGATAATGTAGCTTACAACTGGAAAAAGAATTATCGACGAATGTAAGAGGGTAAGCAAGAAACTTATTTGTGCAAACAAACAAATTTTACCACTTATTAAACAACTCAATACAGCATCAATGAATAAAAGGAGCAGAGATTACTCATCTAAATGAGTTGTTTTATTGGTTGAATGCAATGAGCCTAATCTTTGGTATTTTCTCCTATATTTTTATGATGAACTATTTTATTTTCATATTATTTTATTTAACTTGTAAACTGAGAGACTCAGATCCCTTTTAACTTGTTTCTGCTTTAGATTCATTTATTATTACAAAACCGGTCTCTCGAATACAAAAGGTGATAGAATTATATAATACTTACTCAGACTTCTCATTGCCGGTGACAGGGTCTGTTGTTTTTTGAACAACTATGCACTCTTTGGTGTCATACATGTGATGGAGACCATGGTTTATAACTTTCAGTGCGGTGAACACAATAGCTACCAACACGCAGTAGATTAACCAGCCGAGACTAGCTGGAGGAAAATACTGTGGACAATAAAATCTATGCTTTATTTACAGTCTATCTTAGGTCTTATCTTTCATGCATTAGTATAATCCTTTTGAGTATTCTTATAGAGTAAATTAACATCAAGAGCAAAAAATAACATTTGAAGATAACCACTGCAAGGTCAAAATAATCAAAAACTTCCTCAAAAGATCATTGACACAATGACTCTTTTACTGATCAAAACATCACCTAACTAAACAACTTGACCTGGTTACAGTTATTTACAATATAACCTTTTTATATGATGCTACTAAGTTATAAATACAGTAAGGGACTCACCAGGTACACGGAGAATGGTAAACATAGCAAGAACAGCCACACGTAAAGGTGTAAAGTGTTACAAAACAAATTCTGGTGAGGGTCATAGAACCAGCCCCCTGTAAGAGAAGCCCAAACACCCTGGCGCAGTATCTCTAAAGTCTGCGAACCCATCTTACACGTTATGTCCACATTTCCGCGTTTAGCACGTCCTCCGATACCACACCATCAATTAATCATAAAAACACTTTTTCGCTGCAAATTGTTACTGCCATTTTGGCTGGCATTGTTCGATACAAGCGATTTTATGCTCTATCGACACAGTTTCTTCCGCAATGATCACTTCCACAACATCTATACATTAAATAATAACGATCAGAACGAATACACTTATTTAATTTCATGGAAAAATTACAGAATAAGCAAATAATATTTAATAGGTCTAAATAAAATGTACGGAAATTCACAAATCAACATTTTTCTGGAAATGTTTTGTTGACAGTAAAGCTGTCTGCGGCTCTCGCTGTCTGGTCTGTCAGAAAGACAGAAAAGAACGAATGGAATGACAGACAGTGTTGTGCAGTTTGTGATTTAAAAAACCGGTTAATCTTGCACTTCACCGATCGATAATCGGAATCGAACAATGAGTACCTAGAGAAAACCGAGATGAAAACCATAAAAAATAAAAAAAATCTGACGTCCATGTATAAGGCGCTGTCAGACCTACTCGTGTCACTCAGACAGAATAAAGTAGGTATTTGTCATGTATACCTTTTTGTTTTCTTCATGTTTACTTTTATCAGAATATTCAGATTATACGCGAAATACATGGACAGTTTAGTTGTGTTCGACGTTGGTACCAAGAAGCCAGCTTTGATTTGTTTTCATTTATTTATAGTATAGGTAGTAAGGATGTCTGACTTAGATAGAATTTTAAAACAAGCTGCTATGCAAATTGGTGCTGGAGGAAGTGCTGGGTTTATTGAAGTTTGCATTATGCATCCCCTGGATCTAGTAAAGACTAGACTGCAAATACAGTCGACCACAAAATCCCTAGGAAGATTGGATCCACATCACTACAATGGTATCGTAGATTGTATGAAAAAAATGTATAAACACGAAGGTATGCTGTCCTTTTGGAAAGGAATATTACCTCCAATACTTGCTGAAACCCCTAAACGAGCTATAAAGTTTGCTACGTTTGAGCAATACAAAAAGATATTTATGTTTGGTTCCAGTACAGCGACACCATTGGTATGTTATTAGTACATAAAGTTAGATTTAAATCATACACGTTTATTACCATCATCATCATCATCTTCGTTTAAATGTTGTTAGTAGGCAGGAGCGTCCCAGGGGAAGAGGAGAGGGTAGGGGGGGGGGGCACTTAGTTTAGGTATAAAAATACTAGAAAATGTGCAATACCTTAAATATATTTGAAATCCATATTTCATCCTACCTGACATCTAACTAAACAATAGGTTATCCACTGCGGAAAAAAATAATGATTCGCGGCTCGCTTCGCTCCGTGCGCCGATATTATTCGTGTGTTGGACGTTTTGTTATGTTTAGTATATCAGTTCTGCAAAAGTAACGTTACCTATTTTGAGTGTTCATCCCGCTATGGTCATTTTCTATCAATTCTACCAAACTTAAAAGTAACTTACTAAAAAGTAACAAATACTCTACTAGGTTAATTTAACAAAGAGAGGAAATTTTCGCTTTTATCATTGTTCCTTCCGACTATGACAAAGAGCGATCTCCGCTTTTAAAAAAATAACACAAAAATCTAACGAAAACCAACAATTATCGCGGCTCACTTTGATTGCCGTCAGCATTTTTGACAACGAATTTGCCAGACTCTGCAAAAATGATCGTTATTTTCTCGCTCTGCGAGAGAAAAAAAGGACCGTGCCAATAATGCATCATAATTTTCGGTATCTACCCGTCCCTCACCAATTGTATTTCTGGGAATGGTCTTGACCAACAATGACCCCTCCCCCCCCCCCAAAGTCTGGCTGCGACCGTGCTTGCTAGTAGAAGGCAAGATCATTGGTTTTAAGTAGGTACTATTATAAATGATTTAAATTAATAATACTGAACACAGGATTATCTAGCTGATTCTGGCCCCAGAGCTACTGACCTCAGGGTTATCTATTTACATACATTTAAGTGGTTTTCAGTTAGTTTCTATCAATGTTTGCCAACTAGGTACCATAAAAAAAAACTCAAAAATCTGACATAATGTTTTTTTCTATTTTCGCATAGCTTTAGACTAGCTATGGTCGGGACGATCGATAAAAATGTGTAGTTAGCCTCTGACTATGGTTCAGACCTACACTCCAGTTTGAGGTCACTTTAACCACCACCTCAAATTTTCCAGAAAATCTTACAAATCACCTAAATTTTCTCTGTTCGCCACGCCTGCCGCATTAATTTGGTCTTAGCTTGGGCCAGATTTTATACTCATTTAAAGTTACCATACTCACAATCGCATAAAAGTTACACGAAGTCGAAAATCAAACAAAATACATAAATGTCATCTTTAATATTTAACTAGTTCCTACATTTGCCAGGGTCTGGACCCCTTTTGATGACACCTTAACCACCACAGCAAAAGGTAGAGTTAGTTTAGGTAAACAAAATTGGCTAAATAAAATTTTTCGCGACTCGCTCCGCTTGCCGGCGACATTTATTTAGTTCTTCGTTTGCAGCGAGAGACATTTCCTTACCTGGCAATGAATCTTATATCACACTAATTTATCGCGGCTTGCGCCGCTCGCCAATAAAGACCAGGCCTTGGATGAATTACGATAAAAAAAATAATGGGATTAAACGCTTTTCAATAGTAGATAGTATGCTAACATTGTATATTTGGAAAAATCATAAAAAAATTGCATTGGGTACAGCAAGCTTCCAATGTGCAGCATTATTATATAAGCATCCTATCATAAACAGAGTCTGATAAGAAATAAGATAAAACACTAGATAATGTATACATAAACAACTACCACTAGATAGATTGATAGCTCTTTATTGATCACCACACCACAGCAATAACATACAAATAACAATATTGCACTAGTAGACACGTCTTGAATTACCAACATGCTTTTATGCTACAGCATTGTACTGTGTGTAAGCATTTTCGTGGTATACTATCTAGGTAAATAAATAATGTCTCCGTTTTTTCCAGACTTTTGCATTAGCTGGTCTTGGTGCTGGATTAACAGAAGCAATTCTAATCAACCCATTTGAAGTTGTAAAAGTGACTCTTCAATCTAATACGGCGTTATCTGCACAGCTACCCAGTACATGGTCTGTCACGAGGCAGATCGTCCGCGAACACGGCCTTGGTTCTAGAGGGTTGAACAAGGGCTTAACTGCCACAATTACGAGAAATGGATTGTTTAATATGGTCTATTTTGGGTTCTATCATAGTGTGAAGGGCTACGTTCCCGAATATGAGGTAGGTGTCATCGACCAATGAAACTACAAAAAGTACCTAAATGTTACTTCGATTAGGTAGGACCGTAATAGCCTCCATAGTTTATATAATATATGGCTCTGTATTTTTACCGTATCACTTATTTTATTTTAGTATTTTATAAACAAGCAAACGTCAAAATCTGCCTATCTATGCTTATGTAACTACGAGTATAGGAAAAATTGTATGTTAGTACCTAAGCAATTAGTATAATATAAACAACTATGATAAGATAAAAGTAATATTTATTTAAGGATCCAGTTCTGGAGTTTGGACGCAAAGTTGCCATCGGATTTACGTCAGGAGTTCTAGGATCTTGTATAAATATACCATTCGACGTTGCGAAGAGTCGGATACAGGGGCCACAGCCCGTTCCTGGCGTCGTGAAATACAGATCTACAACAGGAGCCCTTACTTTAGTTTATAAAGAAGAAGGGTAAGTAAAAGAAGATCTCTAGTAAATAGAACTAATTGCTTAACTAAGTAGAGCCCTAATCGAGGTCGAAAAGGCCAAGGTATACCCATTTAACTTCGAATCTTATTAATCTGAAACAGGTAGGTACAAGTATATTTCATTTCATTTATTTTTCTCTAAAAATTTAATTAAACTTTTAAAGAGACATTATTATGTCATTAAAATGTGTAAGAAGCCTTTCATTATTTTTAGAAGTAAATAACATTAGTTTTTTTCATGTTCGTTATCAAATTATACAGTTACAAATGTACAATATTATTTTATCGTATTTATTTATTTAAGAAGATAGGAGTTTACAGTATAAACTAAAGCACTCACTGTCCTATGCGACGATTTGGTTATGGTATGGTTGAGAGATACACACATTTGAAAAGGAGCGTTTTAGCAAAATAACATGTACATGATAATAAACAAGTTCTGCAAACCGTTGTCATCGATTTCGCACCAGGCATTTTGCCAAATGAATCAGGGTAATGTTGTACATTTAGCTCGGTTTGATGCAACGGACTTCTTGCATTGTCTGGAATGCGGTCAAAATGATGCATCTCGTCTAATACTTAGTAGTTGGGTAACTATGTAGATCTATTACTATTACCAGCTATTACCTACCAGGACCGAGCCTAGCAAAAAAAAAATACAGTATGTAGGGTTTTTAAAGTGATAGAATATCAAAAGGTCGGTAAACCCATTCCTTCATTTTACCTATTTCAGATTACGATATCAAAAGGTCGGAAAACTCATACCTATTTTCTTTTTCCCTATTTCAGATTTCGTGCACTTTACAAAGGACTCTTACCCAAAGTACTGCGCCTAGGTCCAGGCGGAGCTATAATGCTGGTGGTTTACGATTACGTTTACAATTTCCTTGAAAAGAAATTCCATGATTAAGACATTTCTAAATATTTTTAAACTAACGCGATCTGAACACATAATTAAAAGTATTAATACAATGGGTATTTACCATAATCATTTAAGTACATATTTTTTTGCGATAAATACCCGTTGTATTAATACTTTGAAAGAAGATATTTCTATTAATATTTTTACTGTTTTATATCGCAAATTATATCCGTTAGGTAAGAACCCATCAATAATTAAATATGAATAATCAGAAAGCAGAAGCTATTTAGGTACCTACCTATTTTAGGTAAAAATAGCTAGGTTGGTTTCTTCGTTACCTACCTACTTTATCGATGTGCTGATAAATATAATAATATGACATGAAATAAGTTTGAAAAATAAAATGTAGGTATTTGACTAGAGTCATACGAAAAGGACCATTATATTTTCTGAATTATATTTTGTGACATAAGCCGTAATGTTCGCATGATAGCTGATATTTAGTTAAAACAGAGAATAAAGTACCTAAATTAGAGTGGCTACGATAAATTCACTGAACTTTCTTGAAGCGTTTTAGCTCGTTATAATAAGGAACTAACAAAATTACAATATCTACATACTTGGGTATTGCAATTTCGTTGTTAATGTATGTTCTATGAAATACGTAGTCTTTTATTCTTCTACAACTATGTAGCAGATGGCAAAAATTTCGAACAAAGTTTGAAACAAAAAAGCATTTACGTGTTTACCGGACATTGGTTCGTAATTAATTATATTCTGTTATTTTACAATATATTACTTTAAAGTTGAAGGCTTTGATTTTAATCCACTTCCCATCCCATCTACTTACTCCTGTCTTCCAAACTAATTCAATTAATGTACAACCTTTGAGAATGCTATTGAATTGGTATAGGTAAGTAATAGAAGGAAACTATGCCTAAAATAAAATGTTTGAAAATATACATTATTACTATCCATCATTCTATACTCGTTATTAATAAAGAAAGTTAGAATCAAATAATAGAAACAAATTATAAACAGTAGGTATTTACAATTAAAACAGTTGAGCTAACTGCAGATTGCTGCAAACAATCTACAGACTCCACCGATCCATATCGATATCAGTTCGAAGGGTCCCTTAAACTATATCATTATATAAATACCTAGGTTTTAGATGCAAAATATTGACCCTTTACGAACTCCTAATAAAAATATCTGACCATACGCAAGTATTTATCAAAAGGTGCAAAGCGTTTGTTCTCTCTCACTAGTATATAATATCAATAAAGCTAAGGGTTTATTTTTTAAATTTATTGGAAAATTTACCGCATTACTAATACTTAAATTAGATTAAACGTATTGCATCAGAAGGCCAATTACAGATTTTCATGACAATATAACTCTTGAACTTATAGTAAACAACAGCATAAACGACAAGGATGTGGAATAAAAGAGGTTAGGAAGTAGGTTAGGAATGATGTAATGTAAGTACATAACACAAACTATATAGGGATACTACACGTATGTACATAAAAATAAAGAAAAGCTAAGCTAATACGTGACTATTAAGTTTAAAGGCAGTTTGAATGTTATTGGATCTACGGGTAAAGGCTAGGGGTAAAAGTGTACGTATATAGAAGTCATAGAATGTAAAATAAAACTGAAAAACCGGTAATCGAGTTCAATAAAAAATAGACATCACTAGAAATGTCAAAAATAAATTCCGTTTTACTCCAAAGTTGGTTAAAAATAAGATCATTTATATAGAAATTTTCTGCGTGAAATGAAATCTATTCATTCGTTTGTTGTTGACAAACTGCAACAAAATGGAATAAAATGGAATTTGTTTGGTTTGGAAATTTATTTTGCGTGATTCTTTTGTAGCAATATTGAATTTGATGATATTATTTACAAGCTCTTTGCTTCCCATCAATTATTTAATTTAATTGTTCGCAATTGACGGTGAAATTTTTAGTAAATGAAGATATCGTGTCTTGTCTTGTTTACATGTATTGCATTAACAAGAACCTACTATTATTATACTACCTACTAATATTACTATTGGTAAGTAAATAGCTCGTAGACATTCCTTCCTTTCAATTCTTCCCTCATAAAATTCGGATTTCCCATTCCTTAAGTTGTGAATTGAATAGATAAATAAAGGTTAAGGTAAAAGTTTTAAACCATTTGGCTTTGACGAGTAGTAACTACCTACCTATCATGGCCACGACGATATTGTACAAGTCTGATACATTTTCAGATAACTAAAGATGGATCACATACAAACACACATACCGCAGTTGGTTCAGGTCTACCAGCCAACTTCAGACTCCAAGATGCACAATCCTCAGATTATCCACATCACTCACCCTGGCCTGCAGGCCCAAGGGAAGGTGACTTACCAACAGACAATCACATCTGACATCCACATCCCGATGACTTCACTTCAGAATGATATGATCTCGCAGAACCAGATTGTGATGTCGTGCCAGCAGACCCACCTACAGTCTATTCAGCCTCTTCATGGCCAGGTTCTTCAAGGCACAGATCTGACACAGCAACTGCAGATAACTTCACACATGTTATTGCCTCCTGTGCCTGTGTTCAAGCAGCAGATACTGTTGAATGAGGTCCAACAGTATTACGGGTATGATTATGGGAAGGAGAGTGTCAGTATCAGTAAAGTGGAGGCACAAGATCCACTACAGCTAGAAAAGCCCAATGAGTAAGTTATTAAATGTTTGTAGTTTTACAATAATAGTCAAGCATGAATGTTAAAAGAGGTATCTAAGGAAATCTAGATCAGAGGCTAGTATTAGTAGTTATTATTATTCATTATTATTATTCTAGTATTAGTAGCTTCCTTCTTAGTATTTTTAACATCTTGACTGAGATCACCTCTCTGTCTGCTGTGGCCATGTGAAAATGAGAAAACCCCCCTTCGTAGGGCGAGGCATATTCAGCAGTAAATGCATGAGGTATTTTAAAATTCAACGGCATTGATTATATATCAATGGTATTGATTTTAGATTCAAAATGCTTATAAAAAAAATAATATTTCAGATGCAAAATAGAAAGTGAGCCCCAACCAACAGAGAATGAGACAGAGACAACGGAATCAATCTTGAAAATGAAGCGAATCAGAAATCTCACACCAAAGCCCAGCACTTGGGCCAGCAACATCAGGAAACTAAAACACCAGAGAGGGGAAGCCTACATCAGTCGCCGAGGCAAATTTGTACCCGAGAGACAGATTAAAAGCACTAAAGACTGCCTCCAGAAATGTAAATTCAAATGCAGGGAACAAATATCTGATGAAGACAGAGAACAAATATTCAAATCCTTCTATTTACTAAGTAACAATGAGAAAAAGCATTTTATACTCAACAGCACAGAACGTAACACTGTTAAACGAGGCATCACAATTAATGCAAAACGTAAACATTCCTTCAAGTACTCGTTTATTGTGCGGTCACAGAAATACACAGTCTGTAAAAACTTCTACTTAGGTACATTAGCTATATCCCAAAAACCTGTATACAATGTTCACAATGGGAAATCAGACACAAATATCCCTAAGCCAGATGGTAGAGGCCTGTCTGAAAACAGTGCCCATGCGTTGCCCGATGAAGTCAAAGACAGAGTGAGAAAACACATACTATCTTTCACAACTACGGATTTCAAACCTGTGAAGCAATTTTCTAAGAAAAAGCAGTTCTTACTTTCGACTTTAAGCATTAAACGCATGTACAATTTGTATTTTGATCAATGCAGCAAAGAAAAGGTAGAGCCCGTCAAAGAATCCATGTACAGAAAGATATTCAAAAGAGAATTTAATTTACACTTTACTAAAATTAAGAAAGAAGAACCATTGTGTTGTAAATGCAAAGGAAGTATAAATAAAAAGTGATTTAGTATCAGCATTTGGTATGTGCTTACAAATTACAGAAAGGTGCCTGGACATCCATCGCTGCCAAAAAGCAAGAAGGAACTAAGAGGTACCTAAGAAAGAATATTTTCGTTTTGCGAATCTTGTATTGGGATGGAAAGACAATCTTTAGAGAAAACATGGAAAATATGAAAACACCATCTCATTAAAGGTATTAGTCATTTTTATCTAATCTCATCAAGAATAATGAGTATTTTGTGAGGGAGAATCAGGAAAAATAAGTATTTTGAGAATGAGAGGTATAGTTACCTATTCCTTCTTTCTTCCATAAATCAAGTTATGTGGTGTCTTCAAGTATTTGAACTTGCTTTGTAAATAAATTCAGTCTTGTAGCTTGAAATTTAATTGTAATATTTTGCTTAGAGTTCAAATTATAGCTTTGTCAATAGAAATACATCTTTCATACATTTTAACTTATCAAATAAATACGAAGAGGGTTCTGGTGACAAATAATAATGCGAAAAATATATAATTATATATAATTTATTCTTTTTTATATTAGGCACTTAACAAGATATCCTTTAATTTAGTAAAATCATGAGAAGTACTTACAATTAATCAATTCTTTTTTATTTGGTTTTCCAAGATAAAACTAAATTTAATTTATTTTCCAGCATAGGTAGAATAGTTGGTAGGTACAAAATAGCCTCTGCAAAAGTCACAGAAAGCAGAAATCTTGAAATACATAATTAAGACTTAAAAGATAGTTTAGCTCTCTCAAATGCCAGATTCAAATAACTTATATTCCGATTTATTATGTTAAAACTTTATTTAACACATAGAGTGCCCATAACAACACATGTACTACCTGTCACCTTAAAGTATTACAATTATTATCTGTGCTATCACACTGCATGTGAGGCACTCAAATCATTTTGCTCTTAAATACTAAAATAATTATTTGTTGTATCCAAAGACAACAAATAATTATTTTAGTATTTATGTCTAACACAGGAGGCTGGGGAGTAATGCGTTACTCAAATCATTTGGCTTGGGTTTCATACAACAAATAATTATTATATTAATATATAATTTAGTATGTCATGTAGGTACAGGTACTAAACCTACAGGACAGGGCGCTATGGTGCTCGAAAAGCCCTATGTCCCCAACAGAGGATATGCAATTATAAGCTAATGATGTACTAAATTCTGTAAATCTCGTCCGACACTACTTGATCCTAGCAGGAATGAGGATACAGACCAAGTCTTCTCCATTTTCATTCTTCAGCTCCCACTTCACGTCGACTTTAACTTGAGGATACGACTTTTGGACGAACATTGTCGTTACGTAGCTTACTTTGTCTCCGCTCTGAAAAAAAGGATTTTTTATTAAAGCTTTTCTGATAACAACACAAGCTGATGGTACAGCAAATCAAGGGATAGGGCCCTTGATTTGCTGTTCTGTTGAACAACTCGCTTCACTATATATATTTTTTAAATTGTCTAGTATACACATTTTAGATAAATGTTAAACATACTAGATTATAATTACAATCTAGCCATAGACTTGGCTAATGGGTAATTTAGTTTTAACTTTACAACAACATATTACTAAGAACGTGTCCATTAGCACTTTTCTTATTGTCAACTACTACTTGGGGTTCTACTTTAGCTTATAGAAACTACAGATGTAGGGACGCACAGCAAAAATGTCAAATTGGAAATATTCAATCAATCGCTCCGTGCAAATATCCGCCCGCACTATTCGGAGTTTCTTTACAAGAGGAAACTTTTTCACTCTTGTATTGAAGCGACCCAGGGTGTAGTTAGCTGGTTGTAAACTAAACTATCAGTTGCAAATAGACTGTTGAAAGTTTTCTAGGCGAAGTGAGACGGTTTTGGGGGATAAGGATGAGCGAACTCCCTGCATGGGGAAGGCAAGAACTTCGGAATGTCCTGTCCTGCGCTTAATGCCTGTTTTTTATTTATGAATTACTTATTTTGCTATAAAATAATTACTCTATTGCAATAAAACCCTTTATGATAATCGGAACACGTAGATAACATTTAAAGAATTCAATTCAAAGAAATTTCATTGAAATACGTTTAATTACTTGCAAATGAAACTGCTTTTTCCTTAGAAGTGTATCTCTGTAAAAATTAATGAAAGATTGCGATTTTTTTATCGAGTCAGTTGAGGCAATCTTGTTTCGACTCCCCAAAACTTATCTACTTACTAGAATCCTAAACCTCATCAAAAAAATCTAAAAATCGTGTTTCGACTCCCATAACTTATTAACGAAAGTCCTAAAAAACAATGTTTTTGCGTTATAATAGATTTTCCGTACAGTCAAAACTTGGGTTTTGTGACACCTTAACTATCGATTCCCCGTTCGTCTACTCATATTTCGCTATCAATGTTAAGGGAAAGTTTTAATTGGTATCGCCTTTCAAACTGCAAACTAAAAACAATCCAAGTGAAGTAAATAGAAATGCTGAAATATATGCACCGTCTGAATTCATTGCAACTTGTTCTATCAGTTCATAGGGAGGGACACGTCTAATCGAACTCTATTGAAGAACTTTAGTTTGGTTATTTTATCATTAGTACTTTCAAACAGAAAGGAACTCATATCACAGAATAACTAATTAAGTACTAATTCAACGAGTTTTTTTAACGAATTTATTTATCTGTTTTACCCGACGTTAAATTAGTAGGTTCTTAATTATGTGTTCAGATCGTGTAAGTTTAAAAATATTTAGCTCAGAATACGTATACCTATAGCACTATACTACGTAATAGCCTTATTATCATACTGACGATACAAATACATAATACTGGACAATCCACACATCATCTAGGCCCAAACTAAGCAGAGCTTGAACGAATATCTGCAGATCGTACACATAATTGTCCCGAGGCGGGTAGTGGACCCGCAACCTCCAGCGTTGCAGGCGGACTTTCGCCCACTGTGCCACAGAGGTAGATATGCCAGCGATTTAAAAGCAATGCACCCCGTCCGTCGCGTCGTTTTGCGTCAGGGGTTAAAAACATGCTTAATGTTTACCTTAAGCGGACAGACGAGGTTGTTGTCCTTGCATCCATCACCGTTGGGCAGCGGGAAGGGAACTGGCAGGTTCATTATGATACCGTGGACTACTGTCTCGATCTTCGACACGGCTACAGCTGGGAGGAAAGGAGTTTCGTCAAAACCGTGTCAGTACAATATCTTTATTGACAACACCAAGTCTGGGACGAGATAATGCCAGTATCTCGTCCCTGCACCAAGTTATAAGGCGTTGGAATATTTTCTCACAATGTTACTCGTTGCAACTTTGTTTTATAGAAAAATTCTCAATGTGTTATAGTGTAACTTGATGGGGAAAAAAAACACGACGTGTCACTTTGTGACTGGATCTGACTGATGTAACTTTAAAAACATTATATAAAATTAATTCTTGATACACAATTATTGATATAAATTTAGGCATTAGGTACTAATATTTAGGTACATATTTATAATTTTCCATAGCCATAGGTCTTAACCATCGTTGGTATAAATCCAGAAATAGACTTGTAAACTAATAAGGGGGTAAATCCAGAACTGTCACATCTAGAAGAATTTTACGAAGGTTACAGAACGCCAGAACGTCCGCCACAGGCGTTTTGAACGTTGGGTTGGTACGCTAGTTTTAGTAGGACCTTTGGCGTAGATTGGGGTCGAATTTCTATGTTGTATTGAAATTTATATTATACTAATCAATAAATTTCAATACAACTTAGTCTAGATGTGGCAAATGATATCTTCAGCTTTCAAACAATCCTACTGCAAAATTTTGTCTGCATAGTAGCCAAAATGTAAAGTATGATTATGTTTCATAAGATACTCTCTAGACGTCTAGTCTAGAGCTTATTAGCTTAAATGTTAGCCAAAATTCTGGCAAAAACAAATAATAAGATGCATCTGACTGATTAGTTAAGGAAATATAGCGATTTAGTCCAAAAATATGGCAAATTTGCCCAATTCTACGGCAATCTTTTCTGTTCAGCTTAAAGCCTTAAAATGAGCCTTCAAAGCCTTAAAATTAAAGGTAGGTAGGGTATACTAACACGGTGTGAAGACTATGCTAATGGTGGCGTTGCTGTTTCGCTTGAGGATGCATTCTTTGGCGTCGTCCGCGCAGTGGTTGACCCCCACGCTCTCGATAGTGGCTAGCTTCGAACCTGCAACATATAAATTATAATTGATAATAAAATAAGCTTTATTTACTACCACAATCTTTTCTTCAAATGTTTGCAAACTTTCTACATCGAATTTGGCTATAAAGTACCTACTTAACAACTGTAACCTAGTATTATTTACATAAATAACTTTGGAGGGCAGCACGTTGGGCTCATCTGGCTGGAGGACTGTTGCATTTTGCCGACTTGCCACCCTGTAGTTAAGTTATAATTTAAATGTGAGCTGTGAAGAGGTTTTCCTGATAATAATTTGTCGGTATTTGGTTTGAAATCCGTTGTTATATGTAGGAACAATTTAATTTTGCTCGATTTTATTAGTAATCGCGCAATGTTGGAATGGAATATCTTCACTAGAAACTTATCCCCACAAATTTGCAAAACTTTCTGATAGCTGCTCTGAAGATAAAGGGAGTACCTACTTATGATTTTGAAGATCTGTCACTTCAAGCTGAATATTTAAGCATGTCAGAAAAACAGATTTCAAATGGATTCATCAACAGCAGCATATTTTTCTTGTGAGATTCAAAATACTGGAAGCTGGATGCCGGCCGACCGAATTGCTGGCGGGCACATTCAAATGCCTTGGCGGGCCTGGTATTGGGCAGCCTCGTTCTAGTATAACTATGAACTCTCTTATCAAATCACATTGCTTTATCTAATCGCTGTAGCCTGGTCAAAGACCTCACTTTATACATACATTGCTCTGCTTAGCTTGGAGCTCGATGATGCTGTGCATATAGTTCAGGTCCGTGAGGTATTTATTTATTGAGATCCAGGGTGATAGCAGACAATATGAAGCAATAACCGTCTAAGTTATTCAGTTCGAATAACTTCATTATTTTATCTTCGCATTCATAATACCTAATCCATTCTTGTCATGTGAAATATACATACATATACATATATATATATATATATATATACTTGATGTCCGCTCTTCCATACAAATAGGTACCAACAACTAAATTAATTATTAATGATTTTATTTGAATGCAAAAAGGATTACTTATTATTCCGGGTACAAAATCTAGTAATTTATATTTATATTCTGGTATTCTAGGTCAGAATCTGGATACGGAAAGATGAAGATAGGGCGCTATGGCGCTTATTAGTGGAGGCCTATGTTCAGCTGTGGACTAACTAACATATAGGCGGTTGATGATTATAGGTAGGTTCATAATAGGTATGTAAAGCTATTTAGTATAAGTAGGTATCTAAATATTAAATAGCCCTAGCTAAGCTAGTTGACAAAACTCAAAGTTTTAAATTTTTTGTAATTTCTTAATGAGATATAAACTACCAACAATACATTCATCATTATTTATCGATCAAAATACAATATAGTATCATTGCAAAATGATGAGCCGTTTGTGATGTAAATAAGCAATTTAGTCATCACACTAATCACCGACTAAGTAGGCTCTAACCTTCATTGTCTTCCTCAGGATATTACTAAATGGTGATGACCAGTCAGTATTGATGACTAATGACCACATTATCATAGAATGACCACCTGATCATTAATTAGACAATAGGCCAACTTAGGACCTTCCTGGATGGAGTGTTTAGCAAAAAAAATTGCGGCTCGCTTCGCTCTTCGTTATTGCTGACGTCTACAACATTCTTCATCTTACTTAAAGATGTAAGGTTGTTGTAGGATAGTCGAATGCGATTATTCGATTTATGTATTTACAAATGTATAGAACTAACGCAAAATCGGCCTGAAAAGTTAATTATAATCGCATTAAACCATATTTTACGATTTGCTAATCCGAGCCATTGTTTATTGTTGTTAATTATAAATAATCATATATGTAATATTACAGTTAAAACTAAGTCGTTCGTTACACTATGCAAATTATAAAAATAAAGAAAATAAAAATCAAAAAATACGTAGATACACTTAAAGTAGGTAGGTATTAAAAATTGTTTGGTTGTTCGAAGTTTAGGTACCTACTTGAAATACTTAGCTTAAGATGTTTTCTCAGATAAGTGAAATGTAATTTCTTTTGAGAAAATAAATATTCTTTAAACCGAACCAAAGAAAATACCTCCTTAGTACTAAAATAAAAATTAAACAGAATGAACACAAAGAAACATAATTAAAATAAACTGGCCCAAAAAGAATTCATACAACAAGAAAAATAATACTTAAACATACAAAATAAAAATTATATTACACAAGAAAGTACAGGGTTGTATTACTATTATCAAATAACAATAATAAAATAAAAAAATTGAAAATACACCTAGGTGTGAAAAATTCCGTAAAAACAAAGCATACCTAACTAGTAGGTGTAACTGTGTAGGACTTCATTAGCGATATTGATAACGCTATTTCATTGTGTTATTGTATGTACAAGGTAAGTACCTACTTATCTACGTTTTAGATATAGGAAAGTTTTTAATTTTTTGAAAAATCTAAACTATTTCCTATCTTAACTTATTATCATTTAATTAAACCATTTGACACATAGATTTCCACGGCGGCGAAGCCGTGGGGCGTAGCTAGTTGTGTATAAAATCAAGCGATCGACGCGACGACAGAGTTTTAGGTTGAGTATGGGCGGTTTGTTCACAAACATTGTAGGTACATCGAGTTTAGCTAGTGTATACCTTTACCGTTTGGTAATGTTTTTTGATTGTATTTTCAATTAACTAGCTTCTGCCTGAAAATTTTAGCCCGATGATACATTTAATAGATTTGGCTTCAAAAGATAAAAACAACCATCCAAATAATTTAAAACTTACGCTATCTGTACATACATTTTTATTGTAGGTACCTAATGAAAATAATATGTATCGTGTTTATTGACCTGTTTTTCCCGACGTTTCTACAGAAACGCGATATATAATAACCTATCAATAATAATTTACCTATACGTAGCTATAACAAAATAAGGTAAATACTTATACACCTAGGTATAAAAGTTTCTGCCGATTTGTTTAGAAGTTTAGATTTACTTTACCTATTTAATCTATGTTATGTAAAAAACAACAAAGCACCGGGGGATGACAGAATAACGACAGAACTTACGAAGCTGCAGCGGGTGGATTACCCGTACTTAAAGTCCTTCACAGGCAGTTCAACCACAGGTTCAAACTCTCTTTCTCGAGGGACAAACACCGGAGGCGTGGAACAAGAGCGGGGTGGTACTGTTTCATAAGAAGGGTGACAAAGCAAGGGCCTATAGTTCTTTAGAAGGCTATAGGCTTCGAAAAAGAACATCATCATCAGCCTATAGCGGTCCACTGCTGGACATATGCCTCCCACAATGAGCGCCATAGCGCCCTGTCTTCAGCTTGCCGCATCCAGCATCTGCCTGCAGTCCTTCAAAGGTTGTCATCCCACCGTGCCGGAGAACGTCCTACACTACGTTTACCGAGTCGCGGTCTCCACTCTAGAACACGTTTACCCCACCGGTTGTCGGTTCTTCGCGAGATATGGCCGGCCCACTGCCACTTTAGCTTGCTAATTCTTAGACATACATACATATGTCAATAACTTTGGTTATCTGTCGGATTTATTCATTACGAATCCTATCCTTCAGAGATATCTTCTTCTCTCTGAAGGATACGAAAAAGAACACTAAGAGAAAAATAACAAATAAGAAAATAACTAAAGGCATGGCCCATCTCATTGCTGAGATTTTAACCAAGGCCAAAAAATATATAGGCACTCAATCGTAAGATGTGCCAAGGCGAGGATAATCAATGAAGGAAATAGCTTCCTTCGTTGATCACACTCGTCTTTAAGCTTTTCGAGAGTAATCATCAACTGTCTCTCTCGAAGGTTTATAACTTCCAGCTTCACAAACAAGCCGGGTTTCGGGGGGATATGGCAGTATTGGCAGTGTCTGTGTGTGTGTACTGTGTACACTGTATTGATAAATAGGTACCTATCTATTATCGCTCTAACAACTTGTACAATGAAAAATGATGACATTAAATTCCGAAATTATTTTATATTTTTAATAACTTCAAAAAAGTGTCCGTGATTTTAATTTATATATACTGATTAAGTGCATTTTTTGAACCCAGAAAGCTTAACCATGTGTCCTCTGGTTTTGGGTAAAATTTGTAGAGTCAGTGACTGTTGTCCTTTATTGTTTAGGTACTTACCTAAAAACGGCTCGCTATCTTAATTTTGCCGAAAGAATCGAATTTTCATATAGTTCTGTGGTATTCATAGTAACTTAAAACGTAACAGATGGGTAAGTTAGCAATGTACGTAATATACTTGCTTAGCATAGTACCTATTATCTAACTTATATTTGCACTATAGCAGAGACGAATACAATGTACCTACGTACTACCTATAGGTATGTATTATGATAACGTTTTACAAAACAGAGTGTAACTAGGCCCACATATTACAGGTAAGTATTGGTAGAGTAACATACCACAATCACTGTAAAACTTCGCCTGCGCACTGGCCAGAAGAACGGCAACTGTCAAATAGAACAACATTTTGAAAATTCGAATTTCTTTCGCGCGCTAACGTGTGATCGACTCGCGCGCTTGTGTAAGACTGACCAATGACCACTCATCAACGGATGGACTATTGTGGTCTGACCTTTATTACTTTATAATGCGCCCGCGTCGGGGCAAAGATAAGCGGAGGTCAGCGCAGAATGAACAAGTTGTATGATTGTTGAGGTTGTTTTCGCTGAACAATGTCAATGACCCTTTAGTGCCTTTTGAAACGACCCGCTCACTGGGTTGCGATGCGGGGTACCCGGCACGAATTGTAGGTAATCAAATTATGCTCGAAGGTACTACTACACTTCGCCCCGCACCGGCTATCTGGAAATCGTATGAAAAGGGCTTAGTTTAGTTCTATGCTACTCTATTTTGCTTTACAAATAGTGTTGACGCACTTGAAAATTATTGTTCCCTGGTCGCTTTATCAATATTTCTTTAGATGAACTCCGCCGCAGCTCAATCTTGGCGATGCACAGCCATAGAGTAAGAATTTCTAACTCTATGGGCACAGCTCACATCTCCGCTTCGATCGCGCTATCCAAATATGTTACATTTCTTCTCTCCTGTTCTTTTGTTGGTAGGTTAGGTAGCTCTATGCTGCCAAGCTGGGTCCAAGTAAGTGTGTGTATGTAAATAACTTTACTTACGGTTTTTGTTATCATAGTGCGAAAGCCTCAGACTGGGGGTACCTAATCTCTAAGAAAAATAATGTCCAAACAAAATTTGACTTCTACAGGACCTGAACCCGCAACCCTCTTTGTCTCCGTCTTTCATCACTACATAGTATAAACAAAGTCCATTCCCGCTGTCTGTCTGCCCCTATGTATGCTTAGATCTTTAAAACTACAACGGATTTTGATGCGTTTTTTTTAATAGATGAGTGACTCATGAGGAAGGTTTAGAAACTATTTGAAACATAGATTTCCACGATATCCTCACTGTACGCTCGCATACTCTTTGCCGACAAGTCATTCGACTGGAAGGATAGGTAGGTATAACTCGACTCGTGCGCATGTCTCAGGAAAACTAACCAATATTGCGAATTCTGAACACAATTTTGCGCGCTTTCATACTTTGTTTTGGATAGTCAGCGTCAAAAATACCCTTTCTTTTCTTAGGCACTACCGCTTGGCACTACTAGTAGAGTCAAGGGAAATTATACTTTCCCGTGACACTACTGGTAGTGCTACGGGTAAAAGTTCATTTCCAGTGACACTACACTGTAGCCAGTAGTTTCACGGGAAATATGATTTTCCGTGGCACGAGTGGGTCGTTTGTAAAAAATCTCATAAGTTCGCCGATCGAACTAATCAATCGAACTGGTGAGAACAAACGGAGTGAGCGTGCGAGTGGGCCATCTATAAGGGCTATTATATTTTTATCATAACTGCAACCTTAAACTACTTGGAACAAGGAAGGTACTGGCACTTGAGATTGAGTAGATGAGTAGAAAATAGTAATGTCAATGTTACGCAATGTGATTGTATTTTATTACAACTCAAATGTAATGAGGCATGACATTACTCTGTGGCATAAGGAAAAATATCATAAAAAAATTGTAAATAGGTAGAGTCAGCCACACAGCGTTCATCGTGGTTAATATTTCCTTTTTTATGGATTAAACGACAAAACATAATTAAACAAACCCAAAAAATACAAAAATACAGCCTAACACGGTCTGTGTCAGGCTGTAGGTACCGTGTACGTAGGTTTATATTTTTCTTTTTTACGGCCCCGTACACAAAGGATAAAACGGGACCCTATAACTAAGACTCCGCTGTCCGTCTGTCACCGTTAGAGGAAAGTAACCAAATATGGAATAGTATCCCTAATTTGGAATACCTACATTTCTCGTAAACAAAAATTCCTAAACGCCTGGAGCTGCGATCGTCTATTTCTTTCAATCACTATAAGCACGTGGACTCGTGGAGGTTTCGACGTATCAGTCGAGCGAGTCCTTTGTCCGTAGTCGGGGCGTTTTTTCGGTCACTGTGAGAAAACTTTTTCAGGTACGGTAATATTGAGTATTTTCGTAAAGTTATTGCATATACATAGTATCCATCCAAAGGTTGCCTGAAAGAAATCGCTGTTAGTGATAAAGCCGCCGATTGTGCCACTAGAGTTAGTATTAAGATCCTTTATTATTATTTTTTGTATTGATGGTGCAATAAAGATATATTGTATTGTATTGTATAGTATTGTGTTTGAAGAAAAGAAAATTAAAAACATTAAATATAACGATAACAAACAATATGAGGCTTATATTTGTAATTAGATAAAGCAGATATTTACAATTTTATCTTGTTACATCAATAAATTTACAAAGGAGAAATATAATTAGAGGAGAAAACGTTTAGGGAAAGTAAACACTTCATAGATACAGGACGCGGAATATCGGGAGGGAGTCAATCATAATTATAGATGATATTGATTGATTGGGTCCAATGGGTTGGCAACCCACAGATAAAACAAAAAAAAGTTAAGAAAAAAAAGTAAAAAGATTTTTATTTTGTCAGAACAGATAGTATACATACTCTAGATTAAACAGATTAACAGAGAAACTGACAAAATCGGCCTCCACTCAGCATGTGCTATGGTAGAGCAGATCATAGCATAGCGCTGGAAGAATTAGGTAGATAGAAACAATTTTAAACTATCATGGTTATTAATACTAAAGTCATTTAAAACGGAATATTTACCATGATTTGATTTTTGAGTAACGCAACGTGGGCAACTGTGCCGAAATATTGGATAACTCAATAATCAAATCATGGTAAATATCCCGTTTTAAATGACTTTAGATAGAAAATTCTCCATTCATTTCATCCATTAATGTCTTTGTGACCATATCTTGGATTCTAACTAAATCGGAATGTAGAGTAAATCATAATAATATCTAAATTTGTAAATCATAATATCACACATGCTATGCCTTGGCTTTAATGTTTGCAGAAATGTTATAAAAATATTTCCTGTATGGTTTTTGATTTTTTATCCTGTTTTGCGTTTCTTATTCATGGCAAGGCTAGACTATAATTAGAAGGTATTCATATTTACCTTCGAAATCCGCCTACGAAAATTTTCCTTGTACATTCTCATCATAACATTAGAATTTATTTATTTATAAACATAAATAATGAATATATTGTTGACACCGAATTTCTCAAACTAATAATTACATTGATTCCATAAAAACTTAAAACTGACTTAATATTCCTTAATTTTCCACTGCTTTTCAAGTTTTCCGGGAAAATATGTACCAATTCCTTGGAAATGAAATTACCCATTTCGAGCTCATCCTCTATCTATACAATAGCGAAATAATCATCAAAATCGGTCCTAAATTGATGGAGATATCGACGAACATACAGCCGTACATAGAACCTCATCTTATTTTCGAAGTCGGTTAAAAACTAAGCGCAAATCATCGTTCACTCAAATCTTTTTTTCAATTGCGCTCATTAGGGGAGACCTATGTCCACCTGTGAACTATTATGGTTGATGATGAATACTAGTATGGAAGTATAGATTTAAGAAGTATACCTATGACAAAATCGTGTACTGTGTTGTCTAGGCAGCTGTAGCAATGAGGAGTTTCTCTGAAGAAGTATTCGTAATGAATACATCCAACAGAGAACCAAAGTTATCGACATACCTAGCTCTAAGAATTAGCAAGCTGAAGTGGCAGTGGGCCGGATATATTTCGCGAAGAACCGACGGCCGCTGGGGCAAACGTGTTCTTGAGTCGAGATCACGACTCGGTAAACGTATTGTAGGACACCCTCCGATCAAGTGGGATGACGACCTGCGAAGGACTGCAGGTAGATGCTGGATGGGGCAAGCTGAAGACAGGGCGCTATGGCGCTCATTGGGGGAGGCCTATGTCCAGTAGTGGACTGCTATAGGCTGATGATGATGTTGATATAGCAATGAGATATTCCGGAGGTCCCCAGTTCATAAAACTAGCAATGAAATTACAGCATCTCTCAAATTACGAGTAATCTCACGAGCATTGTGACTTGTCCTACGGAACATAACCACCTTTACAACCTAGCGTGGGTGACAGACAAGCAAGCGCGTTTTAGCGATATGATAACCATGATTTTTGAAATACGGAAGACGATCTCCTCTAGCTGAAGCTATGATACGATCTCCTCTAGCTGACAAAATTAGCACATGCTGAGTGGAGACCGATTTTGTCAGTTTCTGTCTTCTGTTAATCTAAGTTTAATATATAAGAGGCTCTGTTCTGACAAAATAAAAATCTTAATACTTACGCTATAAATATTGGGATTTTTACATCTTTTTGCTGGGAATAGGTGCCTTTGCTTGGGGTAGAGTGATTTTACTAAGGCACTCTACAAGCGTTGCGTACTAAAGTACACCTTTTATCAAAACCCTATAAATAAAAAATAAAAACAGTTAAAAGCAGGCGGCCCATTTCACAAATAAAAATACAGTGCACACAATATAACAATAAGAGATTCAAATATTAAAACTAACATAGGTAAAATAGATACCATTATTTTATTTATTTATTTATTTTATTTCCGTTCATGTCTAATTCAAAGTCATTTATTTCTTTAGGATTACAAAATAAGCACTTAACTATGACAAGTAAAATTGTATAGGTACTATTCATTATTATCAAATAACATTATTTAAATTTTAATGTTCACTTCAATGTTTTGTCCACTAGTTGAAGAAGTGAAAAAAAAACCACTAGTATGTTCATATAACTTTATGTGTCACATGTGGACAGAAATCCAGTGCCTATATGGGATTGGCCAGGAAGTCAGAAACAGCTTTCAGGATGGTGTTGTTGGAGCGAGTCTATAGAGTACCCTCAGAGTAATAGAGTACCTATAGGGTTTCAAAAAGAAGTGGGTAAAAAAATCTACACTCCGATTGCAATTCTCAAAAGATCACGTTGGTAGAGCCTTCCTTACGTTCCGGGTCATTAAGCGCTCGTAGGAAATTGCACGTGTGAGTGAGTCACACCCCGTGACCTTTACGATTAAGTACTTTTTAACATCATCATTATGTTAGTAGATAGGTATCTACTGTTAGGTTAACACTTACAATAAATAAATAATGCTGGACAATCCATACAGCCCCAAGGTAAGCAGAGCTTGTGTTATGGGTACTAGATGACTGATATAATTAATACAATACATTACATAGGTAGATATTTTTTATTATACATAGATAACGACCAGAATACCCGGAACAAATATCTGCAGATCGTACACACAATTGTTCCGAGGCGGGAATTGAACACGCAACCTCCTGCGTCGCAGGCGGACCTTCGCCCACCGCACCACAGAGGTCGTCAATAACCATGACGCACATCCCCTACTTGAGCTCGGTCTAGCGGCGGCGCGGGCGGCACGACAACGCAACGCGATTCTGCGCCGCTAAGGCTATGCAGTGAACAAAAAAAGTGCGAGTCGCAGTCGCGCACGAAGGGTACCATTATCGATAAAAAGCCAAAAGAATCATGTCTGCTGTATGGGAACCTTAAATAGTTATTTAATTCTGTTTATTTGTTGTTATAGCGGCAATATAAATATATCATCTGTGAAAATGTCAACTGTCTAACTATCACGGTTCTTGAGATACAGTCTGGTGACAGACGGACAGACGGACGGCGGCGGAGTCTTAGTACATAATTTTAATTATGTGTTTTTATTTGATTCCCTTTCTTTGTGTTAATTCTGTTTAATTTTACTACTATTTTCATTATCTGTCTTTTTGTGATTTTTATTATCTTTATTTTTATAATATGCGTAATGCACTTAACGACTTAGTTTTAAATGGCTGTAATGTTACATATACGAATTATAATAAACAATAAATAAAATAAATAATAGGGTCACCCCAACCCTAAAAAGAACAAGTTTAGTCAACAAGATAAGATAAAAAAACTTTAAATTTATTATAGCTAGGTCAAAGCCGTGGTCACCCTTTTCCTTGTATGAGTCGTTGTCCCAGGATTGTAATAAATGTTATGTTGACCACTCAGATTAAGTAGAGTAGGAAGGTAAATAGCTCTGTGTACTCAGAATTTGAAGCGTTGTTCTGTCTTACAGGGAGATCTTGCGTATTGCAATCAATATATATTTTTGTTTATTTATTTCCACCGTAAGCTTATTTCCAGCATAAACTTAACGACATCAAGTGTAACATGTGTAATGTTACTTGATGTTGTTAAGTTCTATAAATTTTAAAAGTTGTATTACAATTTTATTATACATATAACACACTAACTTTTGACATAGGAAACACTGGGAAACATCATGGGAAACACCATAGGAGATTGTGCAAAGAAAAACCATACAGACATGCCTTCTTTAAAAATTAAATACAATGATTTATGTATTTAATTTTATTTGATTAGTAATTTATCAAAGTAAAATAAATAATAAATAAGTGAAAAGGTATATAGATAGATACCATACCACACAAAACAGCAAATAAAATCTACGAGTATTTTTATTTCATTTTTAAATAAGGCTGTCTGATTTTTCTTTGCACAATCTCCTATGGTTACTATATCAGAAGTTAGTCTGTGATATACAGGGTGAATTTTGAGAAGGGACAGTAAGGGCAGGTACCTTAACCGTTATAGTTACAGGAAAACGCTTTTAGGAGACTCTCCATCAATTTTTAAGATATCCTGAACTACATTTACAGATTTTGGAAAAAAAATTACAGTCAGGAAAAAATGGTAATTTTACACAAAAACTTTTTTTGATGCCAATCGATCCTGTTTCATAATAATATAAGGATCAAAAGTCTCTACTGGACCGACTGAGGTTTGAGTACTAAAAATGACAGAAATCGCAAAAAACTTTTCCATAGAACCTAACGACATCAAGTGTAACATGTGCCTACGGTGGAAATGAAAACAAACAAACATCCACTTGGTGGGTTGGGTCGGAGAGGTTGAATCGCACGACATCCCCGGGTTTAGCTGTACAAAAACAACCAAACCAGGTACATTATACTCCGATTCAAAATCCTGGGTCAAATGGGTTAAATTGTAACCCATTGTATACAAAAAATATCCCAATGAATATTGGTGTAACATTTTGAACGGCATTGGTATCATCGAAGCAAAACACAGAAGCTCGAAACAATTTTCGGTTTTGAAAGCTTTCAGTCATAATTTAACTGATCTGTGGTTCGTTTTCGAATTTAAATTTAAACATTTTTCACTGCACATGTAAGATTATGCATTGTTGAAGTTTGTGTTTTAGTTTTTCGTGATTAACTTGCTGATACCTCGTTGTTTTCTTTTATTATTATCAATGGTTGTTAAGTTTTCATTTATAGATGTCTTTATTGACAAAAAATATCTTGGATTCGAAATCGGAGTATAGGTACCTACACTTACCCAATGAAACACTCAATTCCCAATTGTCATCAATTCGTCGAACGACTGCGATCACATGCTCATTGTTAACCAATGATGCGTGATGGACACAAATTGATGTTATTTGGGATCTTTAAATAACCTACCTGACGACCTCTGTGGCGTGGTGGGCGAAGGTCCGCTTGCGATGCAGAAATTGCGTGTTCGATTCCCGCCTCGGGACTATTAATACGATCTGCAGATATTTTTTTCCGGGTGTTCTGGTCATCTATGTATAATAAAAAGTATCTATCTATGTAATCTATTGATTATACGTATACATAAGATACAGTATATCAGTCATCTAGTAAGTACCCATAACACAAGCTCTGCCTAGCTTGGGCTAGATGTTGCTGTGTGGATTGCCCAGCATTCATCATAATCATCATCATCAGCCTATATTAGTCCACTGCTGGACATAGGCCTCCCCCAATAAGCGCCATAGCGCCCTGTCTTCGGCTTGACGCATCCAACATCTACCTGCAGTCTTTCAGAGGTCGTCATTACGTTTGCCCCAGCAGCGGGCGTCATCGTCGGTTCTTCGTGAGATATTGCCGGCCCACTGCCACTTGAGCTAGCTAATTCTCAGAGCTATGTCGATAACTTTGGTTCTCTGTCGGATGTATTCGTTACGAATCCAGAGAAACTTTGCATTGTTCTTTTCATGGCTCGCTGAGCGACCTTGAGCTGGTGGACCAGCCCTATCGTGAGTGTCCACGTCTCAGCTCCGTAGGTCATAACGGGTAGGACGCACTGCGTTTTCAAGCATTTCAAGCTTGAACATTTTCGTTTTCAAGCATTGTCTAGCATTATTTATTTACCTCATACGTCGTATTTTTATTCTTTATTGTGGCGCGGCGGCGGCGTCCTGAAAATGATGTCGCGTCTGGACTTTTCCATCCAAAACAAATGGATGAGGATATAAATGGGGTTTAACCCAATTTAAAGTGTCATTAGGTGCGTACCTAGATTGTATGTATTCTATTATTATGTTAGATCCAATTTTGTCATTTTGTCTTATAGATAGATAGACAGATAGGAAATATATTCGACTCTATTTCGATCATTAAAATTATTATAATATATTATTAATATATTATCTATTGTTTATTTCTGTATTGTTTTCTGTTTTGTGTGGTATAATAAAGTGTTTTCTATTTATCTATCTATTATTATATTCTACTTTAATTCGATTTTGTTGCAACATTTTTATTATTTTGTATTCTCCTTAGGTTAGTAGGTACATTCTATTAATTTTATCATTATGTAATCTAAATATTAATAATAATAATTAAATTCATTTATTCAGATAATAATAATCCATGGTGTTAGTTTGCTTATAACTAGATGTTAGTACTTATAATTAACTACAGATTTTGTCCTTTGGACCAATTGGTGCATTACCGGACAGTTAAATTTTCCAGCAATAGCGGTTAGGATGCTGTTGCCACTCCCGCGGGTTCTGCTGAGTAGTGAAGCTGACTTTTTCCGCCAGATAGCATCGAAGGTGTCGGTGCGTGCCTGGGCGAACATGTCCGAGGCACTGCAGAATCGCGGTAGTCGCAACAGCAACCTAAACGCGTTATTATATTGGACCCGCAAAGCATTGTAAGCCTTTTGGGTATAGTTGACCCACAGACTCGCTGAGTAAAATGAAGTACAGTATGCTCTGAATAAAGTTACCTTCACTGCATCTGTACATCTTGCGAATCTGCGGGCCAGCATATTCGCCCTGACTGACAATGCTCTGCGTTCCCTCTCCATGTCATCGTCGTCCTTCAGGTCTTCCGTCAACCAGTGTCCTAGGTATTTAAAATGTGTCACTTTTCTGAGAGGCACTCCATTTAGTGTAACAGGAGGAACAAATAGCGGACACTTAGCACCGGCTTTGAAGACCATGAACTCTGACTTCCTGACATTGTATGCCAGTCCATGTGACGCAGCAGACTCACATACAGCAAGAAGCTTTCGGAGTGCACTGATTGAAGGAGCCAGCAGCACCATGTCATCAGCATAGCTGAAGTTGTTCACACATACCACCGTCTACGTGACAGCCCACAGGCATACTGCTGAGTCGCTCAATCAGCGAGTTCACATACAGGCAGAAGAGGGAGGGCGAGCTTAACCCCCCCTGCCTCACCCCACACTCCTGCCCATATGCGTCCGAAAGCTCGCCTGCCCACCTCACTCGATTCTGCTGGTGGAGGTACCAATACCTGACCAGTGATACCAGCTCGGGAGGAAGCCCAGCATCGTTCAGCTTGTGCCAGAGTACGTCATACGAGACCATTTCGAAGGCCTTCGACATGTCCAGGAAGCAGGCATACACAGGAGTCTGCCTGTCCGTGTAGTACTTGTACTTGTAGTACTTGTAGTACTACAGTGTGCTTCAAGCTAAGAATAGCTGATTCGGTTGAGAGTCCAGCACGAAACCCAAACTGAGCATCGTGCAACCGCAATTGCTTGTTTAAGTGAGAATTAAGCACACTGTCAAGTACCTTGGCCACAATCGAAGCCAACGATATGGGTCTATAGTTCGATTTTTCCGACATATCTCCAGTCTTATTCTTAACGACTGGCACCACCAGAGTTCGCATCAGCTCGGCCGGCAAGTACGAGTGACTTATGCAAACATTATAGAACAAAGCGAGTACCCGAGGGAGGTGGACACCAGCATGCTTCAGGTGCTCGATGCTGAGCCCATCGTGCCCAGGCGATTTACCTCCAGTCATTTTCTTAATCGCGGCTCTAACATCCTTTGCGAGAATTATTGTTTTAATCCGCTGGGCACTCCGATTCTCAGTATCATACCCTCTACATGGTGGTCCTAAAGGCGACTGCACATAAAAATAATCCTTGAATACACTCGCAATACTAGCAGGAGTGGATGCACCATTGACGCTCACTGGAGTGCTAGGCCTCACATTTAATTTCGAGGTACATTTCCAGAAGTTTTTAAAATCCGCCTTAGAATGATGATTTGCTAACAGGTCCATTCGGATTTGGTCTTGATGGTTTTGACACCACTTTAGCCTACTCTTAAATGTCTTACGCGCTTGAACCATATCATCATTATTGAGCCGCAACTTGGTTTACCATGCCACGCCCACAAACGATATGCCGACCTAGCACTCAAGTGAGATTCACTAACATGTTTATTCCACCCTGCTACGACTTTTTTACTTTTAAAACTTTTTATAAATTTATTAGATTCAGTAGCCGCCTCACATAGAATATTGATGATATTTTCATATAATTTATCTATTGTTTGCAGATGTTGGGAATTAAAACAGTTAAAATCACAGCACTTTTGAAATTGATGAGGAAAATCTATACATTTTAAATTTAAATTACATATATTATGATATTTATTTATTTGTTCTGTTGTTCTGTCTCCCCACAGTATTTTATTACAATTTAAAGTTTTAGGTTTGTTCGTCTGCCTCACTACATCTAAATTACATTTAATTACAAGCGGAAAATGATCCGACCAATAAACATCATCCTTAACATAAACATCTGTAACACAAGGCCACGCCGCCTGCGTTACTAAACAGTGATCCAGCCATCGCAGGCACCCGGGATAGGCATCACTCATAAAAGTCACAGTGTTAGAAGATAAGTTTAACTTACTTGTGTCCGCACAAACCCAGTCTTGTTCTGCCGAGAAATCCCACAGTTCACGAAAGAATAGTTCCCCTGGGTGGGCATTATAATCACCGAGCACAAAAACTGATTCGACATTATTTTCTTCAATTATTGCACTAATTTCACTTAAGCAATCTGTGAACTCCACTAAGTTTTTATAACAATCTGTAGGCATGTAAACACTTATAACGAGTACAGGCCTATTTTCTGTAGTAAGCCGAACAGCTGATAAGCGCGGGCTGGCACAGTCTATCACTGTTACGCACGGGAACAATGACTTGCGCCATAGAAGCGCAACTCCACCGTGCGGTCGACCTAATAAAGGCCCACTGCTAAGGTCTACAGCAGATGATCCGGTGCTTCCGAAGTCTTCGTGGATGGCTGACAGGAGAGGTAGGTCATGAGGTAGTATCCATGTCTCCTGGAGCGCAATGATATCCGCAAAGGTGCATAGCTGCCGGATACCTTCCACTGAGCGTTTAATGCTTTTACAATTAAATGTGACCATTGTTGTGTTATACATTTTGATTGTCAGGGTTTCTCTTCTGCTCAGAAATTTTATAAGGCAAAAAGCGTCGGCATGTCACACCGTCTGGCCATACCTCATCATTCAGGAAAGTTTCTATTCTATGCCGTGTTACTAACACCTTGAACGCATTGTAATCACGCTTATTTTTCATTTTTATTTTTTGAAGAGAAACTTTTTCATTTGTCTTTAAGAAAATAAATTCCTCTATGTCTCCTTCTAATGTGTCCTTATGTACATTAGATATGAAAAGGGGAATTTTAATATCGGCGGGTCTAAACTTGTCATTAGGTTGTATAGAAGCTTTCCCTGTGATACCTACGGTTCTGTTTCTATGCCTCTTTCTCTGAACCTCAATCCACTGCTGATTTGGAGTTTCATGATTCCATTCCCCTTCCATCCTTAGTAACTCAGCCATACATTTATCATTATTTACACTTGAAACCGTGGTAATTTCGCGGGGCGTCGCCGGCTTCGAGCTCTCCGACTGTACCTTCTCAGTAGCAGGCTGGTGTATGCACGTAGGTATAGGGCTTGTAGGCTTGGCGCGTGTCGCGGTAGGTTGCGAATCCAGACTATTTATCAACACAGGACGCGGTGCAAAAGATACCCTCGCAGAGCTAGTTAACTGCGAGAAAGGCTGCGAAATATTAGCATGTTGAGGGCTAAAACACTTGTGATTTGGCGTACTCGTTGACGGGCTGCAATCTATATTTAGAATGCCGGTCGGTCCGCTATCCATCAAGTAGGCTCCCCGTCTTTTGTTTACATGTTCATTAATGTTTACTAAAGACGCAAACTTCATATTATCCAGCTCGGATTTGACGCAGTCAAGCTGTTCGGTAGTTGCAAACGAATCTTTCATGTTTCTTATTTCTGATTGCAATAACACAATATCCTTCAATATTCTAGTCGCATCCAGGCTGTTAAATGTAACAGGAGGCAGCTTGTGAATTTGCCACGCTACAAAAATCGGAGTTTTATCAGGTTCAGTATTCTTGAAAGCACAAATTATATCTTCCAAATCCTTCAAATATTAACTTTATTCTGATTTCATCATCATCATCAGCCTATGATGATCCACTGCTGGACATAGGCCTCCCCCAATGAGCGCCATAGCGCCTTGTCTTCAGCTTAACGCATCCAGCATCTACCTGCAGTCTTTCGCAGGTTGTCATCTCACCTGGTCGGAGGGCGTCCTACACTACGTTTACCGAGTCGTGGTGTCCACTCAAACCAACAATCTGATTTAACTTAAATATAATATTTTTGTATGTTTTACGGGTAGTAGATCCGTAACATAATAAGGATACCCAGGTTGTTTATAAATTGTCATACTCATTCTGATGATACCTACAGTCATTTATTTGAACGTGTACAGTCATTTTACCTTTGAGTAAATTCGTCATAGCCTAAATCGATTTTATCAGCTTTATGGCCACATTGTCCTCCCACATTATTATGTCATGAATTGGCCTCTAAGGTCGGATTCTACCAAAAAAAAACTATTTCAGCTTGAACGAGTTTAAGTTTTTATACTCTGACGTAGTACACAGCTGTCAATATTTGAGTATTTTTCTCTATTTTATTTGAAACTAACGGACCTTCCCGGCTTCGCACGGTTGTACTACGGGTCCCTAACTTTTTTGAAAATATAATATAGCCTAGGTAAAGTTCATATGCATATAGTTCACCGGGGATGTAGCTTTCCAACGGTGAAAGAATTTTTCAAATCGATCCAGTAGTTTCGGAGCCTATTCATTAATAATTAATTAATTAAATTAAATAATAATTAATAATAATAATTTAGCCATTTATTATCAAGGAATAAATTACATAAGAATTGAATTATAATCAAATTAAATTATTGAACATTGTTAGAAAAAAATAAGAAAACTTTAATTATTGAGCATTATTAAATAAGTACTTTTATAATTCTTTGATTTCTATTTGAGTAAACGCCTCCGCCAGAGAGCCTATTCATTACAAACAAACAAAAAATCAAACCTTTCCTCTTCATAATATAAGTATATACTTACTATTTTTTTTTATTAATTAATGAATAATTAATTGATTAATAATTAATTAATTAAATTAATTATTAATTAAATTAATTTAAAATAAAATTACCCACCCAGAAAAAATCATGACCTACATAGGTAAGAAATTGATAAAATTATTTTCTATTCTTTATTATCATTTATCCCACTGCTGGATTAAGGTTTGATTCAGACGCTTTTATTGATAAACCTCTAAAATCTTTACGAAATACCTAGATCATTTGTCTTCTTCCATTGACCTAAGTCAGAGTGGGAAAAAAATGAATGAATGAACAGTTTATTGCACTAAATAAAAAATAACAGAATATAAATCTTATATCTAGATATCAACAAGAAGTACAATAGGCGGCCTTATCGCTGATAGCGATTTCTCCCAGGCAACTCTTTAAAAACACAGCCTAACTGTTTTAAGTTATGTTATGATATTACTTTGATTCAGGCTGTTAAAAAATAAAACAACATCGCATTGTAACCATAATTTATTAATAATATTCAAATAGTAAATATCGAATAATTAATAAATACGTAATCCTTAATATATATTCTCTCATTGGGTCTAAAACTTTAAATACAACTCAACGATTTGTGTCAAGTGACGACCAAATAATATATTATTTTGATATTTTTAATGATTATTTTATTTGATGTTTTATTCCCAATAAGCTAATGCGTTCTATTTTACATATTAAAGTATTACAAGTAAGTTCAAAACGAATAACATACATTAAACAAAACATATATTAAAATTATTAAAAACATTGATGTCTACTAAATTAAAACCAAGTTTAGTCTACTCTACGATAAATAATAATATATAAAAGGTAGGTAATAACTTCCTTTTCTTTGAAAATTATCTGTAATTCTATGAACAGTAGATATTATAAAATTCACAATAAATGCAATCGATAGATAATAATATTTAATTTAAGCGCATGACTCTCCTTTTAAATAAATTACAATATATATTATGAATAAACTTATTTACGATCTATTAAATGTAATAGTCTCTAGTTGCTAAAGATATTTTCATATTCAAAATGTATATTTTTACTTTATTTTTATTAGGTACACAAAACAAGCTATAACAAGCAATAATAGAATAACACATAAATAAATAAATAAATAATAAATAAATAAATAAACACAAAAAAATTTAAATATGATCTGGCTTGAAGCGTAAACTTTGTGCACACAACAAATAATAAAGTGACATGTTAAGAACTAGTTATACCATTTTGAGAATTTGTACATAATACAATATTAAACAACCTTATAATTAAATTTAATTCAACTTTGAAGAACTAGGATCGAGACAAAAAAAAACAAATGTACTAAAATACATACTTTATTAATAACAAAGAATTAAACAACAACCCGTGTGTCGGTTGTAGTTTAATTTTACCAATCCATGGTTACTGTGGACGTAACGCCCTTTCGAGTATCATTGCCCCCAAGGCTAAAATGGAGGATATCTTTGATAGTTTTAACATAATTATATAAAATTAATTTATTAATACAATAGAATATAATAGTAACAATCGTTGAATGCATTTAAGTGTTTAGTATGTAAAAAAAATATAACGTTAAATCATTTCACATGGAATATCGCGTGATTGTTCTGATTTTATTTCTCAAGCAAAATCTGAAAGAATATTTTATCTCTAGTAGGCTTTTTCATGTTCTTTCAAAGAAAAAAATAAGAGGATTTATTTGAAGCTAAACACTCAAAGTACTATTAAAAAAAGCTAACACAACGTTCAGAGAAAAATGACATTTTATGAGACTACCATAAATACAGTAGTAAAGGGTGTCTCAGCCCAGATTTTAAACTTTAAACACGAATTTCTCAGAAGTTTGCGGGGCTAGCGGGAGGGGAGTGGTAGCGTTCGGTTGGTAACAAGTGCGGATTTGTTAGTCGCCATGTCGCAGTGGTCTGGCGCGCATCGCGCGTACGCAGTAGAGGCTTACTTTTGCAATGAGTTTTCGTTGAGTGAAGCACAGCGCAAGTTTTGTAATCGCTTTGAAATCCGCCGTATAAGTGACGCCCCGAGTATTCAATTAATTAAGTCGTGGGTAGAAAAGTTTAGAGCAACGGGATGTTTGCTTAACCATTCAATTCGCCCTCGAGATAGACCTGTGCGATCGATTGAAAACATCGACCGCGTCGCCGCTGCGATCGCGGAGCATCCACGACGATCAGTCAGGAAACATGCTGCCTCTTTGAGCCTTCACCGTTCAAGTCTTCAACGAATTTTGGCTTTAGACTTAAAATTACATCCATACAAAATCCAAATAGTTCAAAAAATCAAACCGGAAGACTACAACAAGCGAAAAATTTACTGTCAGAAGATGTTAGAATTTTTTTCAGAGGAAAATGTGATCGACAATGTTTACTTTAGTGATGAGTCACATTTTCACCTCGAAGGCTACGTAAATCGTCAAAATTGCCGTTACTGGTCATCAAGCAACCCAAAAGAAAAACATCAGAAAGCATTACACAGCCCGAAAGTTACTGTATGGTGTGCAATATCGGCGACGAAAATCATCGGCCCATTTTTCTTTGAGAATGACCGAGGTGTAGCGGTTACAGTGACGAGCGAGCGGTATATTAACATGATCAATAATTTTTTTGTACCTCAGCTGCAAGATGGGGCTATTAACAAGTCAAATGTGTGGTTTCAGCAAGATGGGGCCACAGCCCACACTGCTAGGGTCTCCATGGACACACTAAAAGCTTTTTTTCCTGGTAAAATCATTAGCCGCTTTGGAGACGTATTGTGGCCACCTAGATCTCCTGACTTAACCCCAGCTGACTTTTTTTTATGGGGTTATCTCAAAGGAAGAGTATATGATACCCCTCTTACGAGTTTGGAGCAGTTAAAGGCCAAAATAACTACAGAAGTGCGAGCCATATCAGTTGACGTTTTACGGCGTGTCTCTGCGAATTCGCTTGTCCGCTTTGAAGAGTGCATTCGCCGTGAGGGAAGACATCTTGACGGTGTAATATTTCGTACATAAAATCCGCAACATTACACTATAATTTACAACAATTATAACATTTCTAATACAATTTGTTTTTTTTTTATAAATATTTAAAGTTTAAAATCGGCGCTGAGACACCCTTTACAAGGTAAATTGCATAGATACAAACGATGAAAATAAGATACTTATACTCTAGCCAATTTTAAGATACAATATTTGTAAACAAGAAAATCTATTAATATTATTATGCATACATTGAAGGAAAGATCTCAAATTAATATGTAGTGCTAATGCAGTCAAAAAATAAAATAAATGTAATTAAGGTTAGGTGAGTCCTGTTGAAATAATATTGTACCTTGCTTAACTACTCAAACATTTATATATTTTTAATTTTTTACTATTATAAGGATAACCTTAGACTAAACATAGATGGGTAGGTATTATCCAGTAATTTCTTCAAAAAATACTCTATAGATAAAAGACATTAAATGTTTATCAAGTTGTTTGATTTAGGTAGATTCCTTAGTCCAAATAGTTTCTTGAGCTTGTATTTTTTTGATAGGTGCCTTGTTAGTAATTAGACAAGAAGAGGGTCCTTAGTTCGGTTACTAAATAATATCGAATCGAATATATAGAATAAAAAAAACAAACAGCTTGATCTAGCTCCAGACTGAGCCAAACTTGTGTTGACTACTAGATAACTGATAAGCTTGATATCTAGATTAACAATGAAAATTGCAATCATATAATAGAAACAAATTATATATATATAACTGTATTTAACAATTGCAACTGCAGACTGTTGCAAACAATCTACAGGTAGGACTGATTCATATCAGTACCAGTCGGAAGCGTCCCCAAAACGCTGGCTACATTATTGCACGCTGGCTACATTATTGCCCAGTATGATACCCATACTGGGCAATAATGTAGCCGCTGATTAAAAAAAATATATACACTTGTAATTTAAAATATATATTACTTGATAGACTTTAAATATATGTATATCTTGACCATAGAGGCGCTGTACCAGATAACTAACTCCTAATAAAATAACATATTAAAATAGAACGTTTCAACGATGCTTCTATGCTACCGAGTAACCGAACTTAGGCTCTGACCCCACGTTTTCCCTTACATTACCCGAGTCAAAACCAGATGTTTGAGAGTTTGTTTAGTTAAAAGTGATTGCAAGCCCCGCGTCGATAATACGGGCAAGGAGTTTGGCGAGTTTGGCATTCAACTTCATTATCAGAATTATCAATATCATCGGAATTATCAGAATCAGCGTTATCAATATCATGAACAGTTTTCTCAACCTCATCTTTACGCTTTGGAGTTCTGAAGAAGTATTCAAAATACTCTCGCAGAAGCTTACGACCAAGCTCAGAATCTAAAGGGACGTAGGCATTATATTCGATATTCTCATTCTTCAGATCCTCGAAAGAATCACCGGAGAAAACAGAAGGGTCTACATTTTCATAGGAGGTGAAGTATTCCGGAAACAGGATTGGTGAAGATTGAGCTTGAGGGTAGGCAGAAACTCTTACAGCGTCCGTGTTGTAGTTGTCTCTGGGGTTTCTGGTAAAGCGGAACCTAGCGTGGGGGTGCGGGTAGGTGGGGAGGGCTCTAGCGTCCAAGTCCAGTCCACAGCAGCCCTGGGTCGTGGCGGTTTGCGTTCGGGTACCCGTCGGCCTCCACGAACGATCTGCGGTTGTAAGATCTACGTACAACGATATTTATGATTATACTTTTTAGTCATAGGTAAGTAGGTATGTGAAGTACAATCTCGCAGCACGAGAACAGATCCCTGAGTTCGGTTTGACTATAAACGTCATCGTGACGATTCGTCAAACCGATCTCTGGGCTAAAATCAATCAACCTATTATAAGGTATATAGGGAAACATTAAAAATACGTGCTACATGATTTTTGCCAACATTCTTGCTTAACTTTGCGTAGAAACCTAAGTATTTTTCATTTATCCAAATAGTTTCTTTTTTTCTTATTTATCCAAAGAGCTTGCATTACTTTTGATTGGTACAAACTAAGATGGGAAAATAATCCTAAGTTCGGTTACTAAATGGTAAAGAGTGGAATATTAGAGAATGAAAAACACAGTATGATCACGCTAGATTGCTAAGATCTAGACCCAGACTTAGAAGATCTTGTGTTATGGGTACTAGATAACTGATATTCTTGATGTCTTTATTAACAAAGAAAATTACAATCAAATTAGAACTAGTATTTATAATTATAACAAATGAGCTAGCTCCAGAATGTTGCAAACAATCTACAGGTAGCTCAAGTGATCCATATCAATACCAGTCGGAAGCGTATGTAAGACGCTGCTGGCTGCATTGCCCCGCTGTATGGCAATGCCGCCGATACAAAGATCTTGGCTATTTATAGAAACATCCAGAACACCTGGATATATCTGCAGATTATAGGTACAAACATTTGGAGGCGGGAATCGAAGCCGCAAGCTCCTGGCACAAACATAACTTAACCCACTGCTCTATAGAGATTTTTGCGTAGTTACATACCCGGCCTGTACTGGCTTAACTTCCATACAAAAATGGAACGTCTCGACGACGTGTCGATGATATCGAGTAACCGAACTTAAGGCTCTGTTATATGCTGCCCCACGTTTTCCCTTGAATTGTCCGAGTCAAAACCAGATGTAAGTTAGTTTGTGAAGTTATAAGTAGGCAAGCCGCGTCTATAGCGAGGGCAAGGTGTCTTGGGTATCAGCGCCCGTTTTGTATAATCCCTGGTGTTTCTGGTAATGTGGAACCTATTTTGGGTGTGAGGGTAGTAGGGGAATGCTCTAGCGTCCCAATCCTATCCATATAAGCTCTGGATCATGGCGGTTTGCTTTGGGGTACCTGTTGGCCTTCACGTACGATCTGCGGTTGTAAGATCTACGTGCAACAGTATTTATGATTATACTTTTTAGTTATAAGTAATATACCTATGAAGTATATCTAGGAGTTCGGTAAGACTATAGTATCGATCCTGCAGGCAGATGCTGGATGCGGCAAGCTGAAGACAGGCGCTATGGCGCGCATTAGGGGAGGCTATGATGGATGTATGGACGAATTATAGGTTGATGATGATGACTCGAAAACTAACTACTCAGGTAAAGGTTTCTTGTTCGCTTCTTTACTTTACCTTAAAAAAAATTAAGTGAACAATTGAAGTGATCACTTTATTTCCTAGTTCCTGTAAGTCTAATGGGAATAAAGCACTTTGATGTTTAAAGTTGATAATGATGATAACATCGAGACGACATGGTGACGTCGTCGTCAAACCGAACTCTGGACTTAGATCGATCTACCTACAGGACGGACCAGACTAGTTTACCGAGACTTATTGTAATAAATTTATTAATTACAACTGACTAAATAAATCAAATGAGCACAATTAACACTAAGGGTCAAGGCATATTGAAAGCGAATATAAGTTAATTTTAGTTTCTTTTTATATTTCTTTAATGATAAAAGGACGCTCCTTCTATATGATAAAACGAATTAGAAATCCCCTACGTTTGGCTTTCAATATGCCTTGACCTAAAAACACATCAAAACATGGTAAATAATGGTAGAAGGAATGGTGATATTGAGGCAGTGAGGTGGTGGGTAAAGCAAGAAGTGATGGTATCTAAGTCTGTATGATAGAAGAGAGCGGCTAAAATACAGTGCTGATCCCTAGAGTGGGATAAGGACGGGAAGAAAAAGATTGTCTAAAATAAACAACCACAGAATAGGGGAAAATGGGAATAACCAATATGCCCACCTGATGTTTCCAGTCGGACGCAGCAGAGGGCGCAGTGCGTGTAATCTTCGCATGCCAGCGCCGCCACCGCCGCCTGGTGGACAAGAATATACCTAATTTTATCCGAACTGTTAACACATTGACTGCCGACGTTTTTCTCCGTGCTCGTGAACCAGAGACGACGACCCGACAGTCGCATTGCGAAGCTGCACTGTATTGGCAGTGATCGTGTAAGGCCTTTAAATATCGAACTAAGCGTGCACCGACCCAATGTCTAATTATTAACTCAACGTATTCAGAGCAAATATTAAATTAAAAATTCCGTATTTTCCTAAGACTCCAGTTAGATACATGACACATTCACAAAAATCAAAAGACAGAGTAGAAGAGACAGAAAGACCTTTATAAGTGTTGGTTGCCACAGCTGTTAGGGAATAAGGGCAGGAAAATTAAGAAGAAATAATTACAATACAGTGGTATAAGGTAGGTAAGAAGATATTTGACAAAGCTGTTGACATGAGACCTTCGGAAGACGGAACTTCCCCGTTCGTTATCTCGAAATTAATACATGAACAGAAATCAAATGACGATTGTTTGACACATTGTTCTCATAAGCATACAAAAGAAAAGGAGCACTTGTGTGTGTTTTATTTACAACCAAAAATCAATGTCTTTGTCTTTGACCGTGAAATGGTATAGAAAATAACAAACATTTACTTGCTACGGATGTACCTACCATCACCTACCATGGGTAGCTTGACAGCGACTACAGTAGAATTAAGTTGAGGCCTATGGAATATGGAATGTAAAAAATCGTAGTCGTGGGTGAAGATTTTTGAATGAACCTAGCAGAAAGTAAAATAGCAACCAGCTAACGACCCTATAGTCCGTAGGAAAACCTTAATACCCAACAGGAAGTCGTGAGAAATAATGCAGTAACTTAACCAGACAATATCTCGCAACGATGCGTCAGGGACCTAATTCAAAACTCGCATTGCACATCGAGTTGACACCATTTATTCACACCTATTCCTCAAGCCGTAAGATCTAAAATCCCATGAATGCCGACGACCTTAAATGTTACCATTGATGTACGTCCGTTGAGTTTCAATTAGTATCGTTTAAGGAAAGTTTCGGCTTCCTACTTGTAGGAAGGAAGCAGGAAAATTGGACATTGTCATATGATTACCTATGACAAGCTTGTTTACTGGACCTGCGAAGGAGATCTAGATTGTTGTTTGGACTTAGAAGACACCGCCCTAATTCCACTAACGTATGTACAGTACACTGATCGCTTCACCATAACCATTGTTAATTTGTTATGTATCATCTCAGAATGACACATTTTGGCATTTTACCTTTTATGAAAAAACTACAGATTTATTTATTTATTTATTGAGATATTAACATAATTACAGGTTTTTTTAGTAAGCCCTAAGTCGATGCTATATCTACTTAAACTAACTTATTTATTGGGTCTAATTTACAACATACATAACCTACTATATAATTACTAATTAATTTATGAAATTTTTTCAGTAACCTTCTGTTCCTTTTGCTCTCCTTTCCCTATTATGTAAAACATTATACATATATCAGTCTCTCCGCGCAATTAACATCGCACGCACTAGCTAGTGTTTCTTTCGTCTATGGACGAGTCTGTGATTATACGAATGTCATAGCGAGGACCGATGTGGCGCGGTGGGCGAATGTCCGCCTGCGACGCAGGTGGTTGCGGGTTTGATCCCCGCCTCGGAACAATTGAGTGTACGATCTGCAGATATTTGTTCCGGGTGTTCAGGTCGTTTTCTATCTATAATAAAAAAGATCTATCTATGTAATGTATTATGTACTTATATCAGTTATCTATAGTACCCATAACACAAGCTCTGCTTACCATGGGGCTAGATAATGCGTGTGAATTGTCCAGCATTATTTATTTATTTATAACGAAGTAATTAGTGAACAGACTTCGCAGATTTATGTTTAACTTACGTGTTTAACGAAACAACCACAAAAAAACATCTAGACTCGTAGATAAAGTCAAATTATTAAAATTCAAATAGACATGGAAATTATTTTTGATTTGGTACGTCACTTCGATATTTTGTAGACTAAAGTAAAGAAGTGACGAAGAAACTTAAGCCAGTCAGTTGCTATTTTTAGAGTTGAATGAATATCCATCGACAGACACAATACGTGCAAATCCGGGGTCTCGTACTCTAGTTCGAATGACGTTAGCTCGATGTTCATTACCTCGACGGTACGTTTCGTCGATGGATCGTTACCTCGAAAGATCAACAATACAATAGTACGAGACCCGCAAATCCGTACATTCGACGACGACAGTTCAAATGTTCCACTACATCATCGTACATTGTAATGATGAATGGAATGAGGAATAAAAAGAAAAATAAACTTTCGATAAACTGCGCATTGCAAGTGGCTACATCAACGACAGGTTCTAAAGAACTTTCTGAAAGTGATATCTCCCAACACGACATCTAACCTGACGATTTTATGTCAAAAGTTAGTGTGTCTATAAATCTATACAAATATTATAATTATTTATATATTATATTATTATTAAAATATTAAAGAGGAAAAAAAAATTGTTTGTATTGAATAGGCTCCGAAACTACTGGACCGACTTGAAAAATTCACCGATGGGAAGCTACACTATCCCCGGTGAACATAGGCTATATTATATTTTCATAAAGTTAGGTATCCTTACTAAAACTCCAATAATTATTTGGTGATTTTTTTACACCTTGGGTTACCCAAGGTGTAAAAAAATCACCAAATAAAGTGAAATTCGAGATCTCGAATTTCACTGCGTGGAACAGCTAGTTATAGAATAAAAATGTAATTGCACTTTTAAAATATGTACTAAACGACATCAAGTGTAACATTTGTACCTAGTTTGGTAGAAATCAATAAACAACGAACATGCTCTATGTATATATTTCAGTTGCCATGGGTGCCGAGAGCATATTGTAAAAATTTTAGTCCAACTAAATTACAAAAAATATTTTAACAGAGACCTTAAATAAAACCTTTTATAATTTAATAAGAGGTACCTATTCTTAATTAACATAGGTTTTTTAAGGCTGTTCGTTCTCTCTACCTAATTAAAAATCAACAAATGATTGTACCGAAGAACCGACGGCCGCTGGGGCAAACGTGTTCTTGAGTGAGACCACGACATAAACATAGTGTAGGACGCCCTCCGACCAGGTGGGATGACGACCTGCGAAAGACTGCAGGTAGATGCTGGAGACAGGGCGCTATGGCGCTCATTGGGGGAGGCCTATGTCCAGCAGTGGACTAATATAGGCTGATGATGATGATGAAATGATTGTACACGAAGTCCTATCTATGTAAAATAACTGTGTGAAACCTTTTGTTAAAAAATTAATTCAAATGTCATCTAATAATAGTTGTACCTTTGCTACAATACAAAGTATAACAACAACCCTCGCTAACCTCATTTAACTTTGATCGCAACAATCTAAAATAAACTCCCGCGACAGCAAAAACCACAAACATACCTGACGCATGATAAAAGTTCTACTATGTTGCCAAAGTACAACTAACTAGTCGCACTAACGAAGTCTGTGTAGTGTAGTTTCAACATCCAATCCTACTTTTAAATAATTTGTTATTGTTCACCCCACAGCTGGACAAAAATCTCCAACATATTTTTCTAGTTATGCCTGTCTTTGGCTTTATCTTTGGCAAGATTGTCCCGCTAATTCTACTAATATTATAAACGCGAAAGTTTATGAGGATGTTTGTTGCTCTTTCACGCAAAAACTACTGAATGTATTTTGATGAAACTTCACAATAATATAGCTTACATATCAGAATAACACATAGGCTACAATTCATAAAGATATATTGTATAATATTCAAACATCTATCACAACGCGGGGGAAACCACGGGGCGCAGCTAGTAAAATATAAAATGATATTAAAAACAACATTAATTTTCTACATAAATCATTAAAATAGATAAGGTTGTATGCCTTTTTTAACCTTATATGAAAAATTTTACATTATGTAAAACATATGTTTTTACTTTGGATTTTTTGTTAATGTACCCACCTAAACTTAGAAAACGAAATTTCAAATTAATGAGCTGTTTATTCAGATCCAGTCTTTTTACCCTTTTTCACTCACTACGAACGTGATTTAAATAAAAATGGTAGGGCGTGCGTGAGTCAAAGTAATTTATCGAGAGGGTTCCGTAAACCATACACTTTATGAACTATGTATTCTGCGAGCTAACTGCAAACAAGAACCGTTTTAAAACAGTCGTTACCACTTGGTAAACTAAAATATTTTCAGCAATTACCTCGGCCCATAGAACTGTTAATATTTTGTCCCTAAGAAAATCTTAACACTCTAATCTAAGCTTATTTTCAACCAGGAGTGTAAAAAAATAAATTCTAGCTATAAATCGATTGTTCGTATGATATTAAAAAATGCTTATAAAAGCGCTTGCTGCTAAGTGAGTAAAAATTATTTTTTGTTGGGGACGTCACTGAATCTGGTCTCCTCGGAAGACCAGCGCTATGGAATGATCTGCTCTACCATCTTAGCACATGGTGAGTGGAGACCGATTTAGTAAGTTTATCTGTTTTGACCGATTTAGTAATTTAGGGTTAATTTATATGTGTACTATTCGTCTCTGTTCTGGCAAAATAAAAATATTTTTACGTCTTTTACTTTACTACGAGTATATCGAAGCTCGCAAACGGGATTATCTCGCGCTCTCGCTTCCTGTTGCGGAACCCTAAAAACAAATGAGATCTCGTATGAACAGGTCCCTTTACACCACAGGGCTTGTCTGTCAGATCCAACACTGTACTAATTGAATTCAAAGAAAGTTCTCTATTGTGGAACAATCTAATCAAAGTAACTACGTGACTTAAGCTCTGGAGAATACAAAATACATGAGGAAATCAAGTATGGTGATATCTGTTTTTGCCCAACTGCAGAATCTGCCCAAGGTAAGTGTACTAGGAAACAATAAATATTTTAAAACTTACGCGATCTGAACACATGATTATAAATATTAATACAACGGGTATTTATCATATATAAATAATATATAATATAAATATATATTTACAGTGTGTTAACCTGTTGAAACGTCGGGAAAAATAGGTAAATAAACGCGATAAATACCCGTTGTATTAATACTAATAATTATGTACTCGGAAACAGCATCGAGAAGGTGACCATGTACGACCACCGGCCCTGGATCAATGTGACCATTGATCATGACTTTGGTTTTATCCAAATTCATGCCAAGACCGATACATCGGGAGGCTGAAGCTAGGCCGTCCAGCATCTGGTTCAGTTCCTCAAGCGACTCCGCCATTAAGACTATGTCATCAGCGAATCGCAGGTGTGAGATGTACTCGCCGTTTATATTAATGCCCTTTCCTTTCCAGTCCAGCAACCTAAACATATCTTCCAATGCGCACGTGAACAGTTTCGGGATATGACATCCCCCTGCCTCACTCCTCTGATGGACATAGGCCTCCCCTAATTAGCGCCAAAGCAAGTCTTCAGCTTGACTCATCCAACATCTGCCTAGATTTATTAGTATAATTTTTAAATCTGTAACTGCATTTAAACTCTTTTTAGGGTTAAGTTCGCCTTTGTTTAAATTTTCTAGAATAAGTTTTGTGTTATGTTTTTCGTGCAAAAAGTATAAATAAATAAAAAAAAAAATATATATATATAAATAAATAAATTTATATTGAGCCTAAGCTTAATTCAGATTTTAAATCCCTACGATTTTGTAATGATCTCATTAGTTAAGGACTACGCACGTGAGTAATATTAACACTAGATGTAATCATGTAAACTATCAACAATGAAATAGATTTAATAATATAACTATTATTCTTATCATTTAACTAAGTAACTATCTTTAAGAAAAAAAAATTAAGTCACATTTCAGGAATCAGTGGCTTCTCCCACGTAAAATACAATTCCCGAAATAAAGTTTATTCTAGTTCAGCTCCTATTGACTCATTTCTAATAACAAACATCGATATATTACATAAAAAGATCTCTGAGAAATCCGTTACAAATGACGATCTTCAATTCGTATCAGATAAATAAAACCCACGTTTTATGAGAAGTGAATTTATAGAAAATTTATTTTTCAAGTTCACGTTCTATTTCTATTGAACTTGTAAGAAGAACTATTTTTATCTAATCCGTCCGGCATGAAATAGCTACCTAGATATCACTACATAGTATAAAACAAAGTCGCTTCCCGATGTCTGTCTGACCTAAGCTGCGTAACGGATTTTGATGCGGTTTTTTTCAATAGATAGAGTGATTCAAGCTTTACAAATAATTTGAAACATAGATTTCAACGCGGGCGAAGCCGTGGGGCGCACCTAGTAGTTCTATAAATCGAAAAATATAATGTCACAGAATTATGCGACCACTGATATCGGTGACGAGACGGTGTTGGTGTCAAGATCGGTTCACGTCTAACAAAGAATCGTCTATCGACGTTGGAATGCTCTACAGGCTTTCAAAAGACATCTCAGAACCGATATGCCTCCGGAAGGTGCACTAGTACAGTCACTGCCTTAAGCCTACTGCCTGCCCAGTTACACAGATGAAGACTCAATAACCCATAAAACAAGACACTGCTGTTCTACCATACATTATATGTATATATATATATAATAAACGATTGATTGATTGAAACCTCTTCCAGACCTTCGGCTTGGTGTGGCGGCGGCTAGTTCAATTTGCAAGCGAATAAAATGGTAATTATCCTAGCCGCCACCGTATACCGCGTCCGTCTGGGTGAGGCTTAATGGTTGTCGCTCATATGTCCAACACCACTGCCACACCACACAACAAAAAAATCTGCATTCAAATGTGGGCTATTCGTAATTTTAAGATACAGAGACACAATGGCTTGCTGTAGCTTCAAGTGAGCTGTCTGTGCTCGGAAGCCGACAATATTAAATGCGTCTACTTTAAGTAAAAGTAAAAATGATATTAATTGACATAAAAGACAGTGTAACAGGCAATACGAGTCCGTAGGCTCCCGAACTAGTTAAAAAATGTGTTTCAGGAAACAGTGGCTCCTCCAACTAACATTTATGTAAAACTACACTTTTTAGGATTACAAGTTAAAGTCCATATTTGAATGCATATTTGTTCTGTGCGGTCCAGATCTGCGACAATCTTAACTGAACTCTTGTTTCAGACGCGAAGGTCGACGTTGGGTCGCTGAGCTACAGGATTAAATAGAATTTACCGCTTGACGGTGCGTTCACAACTGACGGTGGTCCCTGGAACAGGGTGGAGCGCTGCGAGGGTGTCAGAGATGTCAGGGTTTCCAGGTTGTCACGGAGGGAGTCGAAGAACGAGCCTACGTCGTTGAGCACACCTGTTGGAAAGAGGTTAACATTAGGTATGGTTAATTTCAACTCGGCAAACGTAGTGTAGGATACCCTCCAGTCAGGTGGGATGACGACCTGAGAAGGATAGCAGGCAGATGCTGGATGCGGTAAGCTGAAGACAGGGTGCTATGGCGCTCATTAGGGGAGGCCTATGTCCAGCAGTGGACTAATATAGGTTGATGATGATGATGATGGTAAATTTAGAGTGAGTCGTGGTTGAAATGTGCCAAAGAGTGGATATAGGTCCGTTTATATCTACAGACAAAGCGTGCCAGACACGTGCCTTGGCAGACAAAAAATATTATACAGTAGATACAGAGTTTATAAACGTGCATCTACAGTGCATACACTGACAGACATCGGCCGTGGCAGAATGAATATTTAGTTATTTAATTGGTTCTCTGAGCTATAAGGCTAAGCAAATGTATATATACATATATATATATATACAATAAATATACCCCATATTTTATGTAAACATAAATATAGTCATTTGCATTCAGGCATATTTTGGTGCAATTCTCACCGTTTTCACCTCACTTATGTGGAGCAAATTTGTATTTATTTCTATTATAAGAGAAACCAAACAGGAGTTGCTCCGGTTACGACTTTCTAGGGGTGCTGATTGTTTCATAGAGTAATAAAAACGGGCGCTTCTGAGTTTATCGTCTTGTTTACTCTTTGCAGATAGGCCCTAGTTATCTTTATTTGTTTCTGGGCGAATGCTGCGTTACTTGTGAATTTATTGTGTTCCGAACTACCCACATCACATAAGCCGTTAAGTCATGACTCATGACATAAGGCGCATCAAAAAACAGGGTTCGTAAACTGCTCGCATTTATAATCTATTCGACAAAATTTTATAGTAAAAACTAGATTCGCCCTGCGGCTTCGTCCGCGTGTAAATCTATGTGTCAAATGTTTTATAAACCTTCTTCTTAAATCACTCTCTATTAATAAAAACCGCATCAGAATAGTTTTAAAGATCTAACCATACATAGGGACGGACAGACAGCGGGAAGCAACTTTGTTTTATACTATGTAGTAAAGAGACACATCGTGCGTAGGTACTTTGATTGTTCTGATTTTTCTTTTGCCGTGATTTGCCTGGGTTTTTGCATAGGTTTAGAGATTTCGCTATTCCGAGTTTTTTTGAAAGTCCCTGCTATTTGTTAACATGCTATTTAATGATGTTACGATTAATGAGTTAGTGGATCACAAACCACTCAAAGCGACTTAAGCAAACGACAATCAAAACTTTTTGCTAAATCAACTTTTTAGCCGCGAAACGTGGGTTTTTTTATTCGAGTTTTTCTATGTGGTTGGTGAACACTCTTTATTTACACCATACATCATACATAGATGCAATGATGTAAGTATCAAAGTACTCGTCTAGTCTCCTGAAAGCATAGTTGATTGAAGTCTGAATACTCCTTGCCTCCGTTTTGTAGGCCTTTGCCCTCTCATTTCGCGCAAACAAAGTGGAATGGTGTCGGGTTTTTTTAAGTTTTCTATGACTCATTCAAACTCAATAGCAACGCATCTTTTGTTTCATATAGTCGCTAAAACTAGGCCACTTTTGTGACACATTGATCAAAGATGTATGTTGGGTATTGTCACCGCCTTTTGTTTAGATTGAGTACCTACCAAGGTGAGTATCGTTTCGCAGTGCAAGAAAGGACAGAATGTGTTACGTTCTGAGATTTTCTTGAAGATGCGACATCGAAAGGTATGAAAATCAAAACCACCTCATTTCTTATTTGACAATAATGAATACTATAACATTTGACTTGTCTAAGTCCATATTTCGTAAGCCTAAATAAATAGATTACAGATTTTAAAATCTGAAAAATATTTACGAAAAGATTCCAATCTTGCTCTACATTAGTATGATATATGTCATCACATTATCAGCCTATAGCAGTCCACTGCTGGACATAGGCCTCCTCCAATGAGCGCCATAGAGCCCTGTCTTCAGCTTGCCGCATTCAGCATCTACCTGCAGTCTTTCGCAGGTCGTCATACCACCTGGTCGGAGGGCGTCCTACACTACGTTTACCGAGTCGTGGTCTCCACTCAAAAACACGTTTGCCCCAGCGGCCGTCGGTTCTTCGCGAGATATGGCCGGCCCACTGCCACTTATTTTAATTCTTTGAGCAACGTTGATAACCTTTGTTCTCTGTCTAATAATACTATTTGACTCCTTATACATTATATATGTATATTGTAGCCAAAAAAAATAAACTGTTTGAAAATTTGAAAAATTTCATGAGCTATTTTAGAGCAAGCTTGGAATTTTAACAAAAAGATTCCAAGCTTGCTCTACATACGAGTAAGTATGATAATGTATATATAGGTTTATCTTTCATAAGGTCGTTTACTTAAACTCCCTATTATGTCTGATTACACGCAAAATGCCCTTTGTGATATATATCGGAAGAATATCCTATTTATCGCATAAAGAGCTTGACAAAAACCAACCAATTTATCTTTATCAGTTTTCACTTGATTGTCCCGCTGATGATCCAATAAGTAACCCGAGCTTCATATTCAAGAGTGTTCAGATGAAAATCTTATAATATCCTCCGATATTTTCAATAGGGATGTTTTCTCTTGCAAATAATTCTCTTGAATTTATTGCTATAGATACGTAATGCCTGCTGCCATTTTGTTTTTGCTGGCCGTATTTTTCCTACGTGCTGGATTGAAAGAAAGCGTTTATATTTTTAATGGAAATGGGATGTAATGGAGTACCTGTTTATGTTTTGAATAAAGAGAAGAATCAATTAAATGCCAATAAATTGAGGAATCCGAAGATTCTATTGGTGGCTTTTCATCATTTTCTGTACCTAAATTTTTTTTTTAAGGTTCCGTAGGTAATATTTGACGTACGTATGAAAATACTTTTGGAAAGTATCTTTGACTGAGGTGTAATGTGATTTTCTGCTAAATTATGCCTGAAGGTTGTTGGTTAAGAAATGTTGAAAAAGTTAGTTTGTTTCTCTTCTTAGTGCGTCTAGAGATTTTACAATAAAAATAAAAAAACTGTGTTAAAAAAATCTCGGACAACGGACTTCGCGAGTTTGTTAAGAGTATAGATATTTGATATCCTTATCGAATGCTGCCGCGTTTCGTGGGCTAAGCAGGTATACATTTGTTCCGTTACGAAAATCGAATCCGCATTTACGTCTCAATCGGGCCTTTGCCTACTGCGCTACAGAGCTAGTCGTAATGCAGTGTTCTGCATTGCCTTATGTTAGTCCAGTGCTGGACATAGGCCTCCCCTAAAAGCCTTGGCTCTAGAGGGTATACCATTATCCCCACGATGGACATCCGGATTGGATACGTTCTGTGGTGGATGTAATCTGAAAAGGTGCTGCTACCCGCAAGCTGTTGGATATCCCTCACGGTATCCGCGTGAAGAGTTGGGGTGGTCTATTGTAAGCCGGCACCACTCGGCAGTGCTTACCGACCCCGATATATCTTGGGTTTCTCTTCTTACCAAGCGCCGGCGTTGGCTGGCGCCGTCTGCGTCCCGAGTTCAGCGCCGTGGCCACCGCTGAACGCTTGGAGCTCGCCCTGTGGACAATAAATACCTCATAAACTATTTTCAAACTTACGAGCATCTCAACATATAATTATAATCACTAATAAAACGGGTAGGTATTTATCGCGTTTAATTACCTATTTTAGTCAACCCGTGCAGACCACGACAGTGTGAAGCTGTTGAAACGTCGGGAAAAATAGGTAAATAAACGCGATAAATACCCGTTATATTAGTGCTTATAAATACCTCATTACAAAGTCACTCATTAAACGTCTATGAAATATGAAGATATCTATATTTAGATAATTACAAATTTACTTATAGAGAAACTATAAAGTAATTTGAGTTCACTATTTTAATCTATAGGTATATATATAAGTAAACCCCTATTTCTTCTGGTTACGCTATAACTTGAGAAGGCTTTACCGATTTAATTCATATATTTTTTAAATGTTTTCCTATACTTTCTAGAAGGTATTACAAACAATTATGAGAATTACTATTTTCAAAACTTTACACGGACGTGGTTGCAAGGCGCAGCTAGTTATATAATTTTGGGACTGCTCTTGTTTGCTCTAAAATTCTAAATCTTACTTGAACTCATCATCAGCGTCGTCGTAGTGGAACCCGGAGTCCACCTCGGGGGGCCTCGGCTCCCAGCGGGCGTAGGGCCCGGGGGCCCACGGCTTGGAGACCAGCAGGCGGAGGAGGTCCATCGACTGGTCCTTGTAGTCGCGTTGCGCATTGCTCGTGAGGACTCCTGTGGAAGAGTTGAGAAAATATTATTATAAAAATATTATTTAACACATCAAGTCTTGGTATAAAATAAATGTTTACTATAGAAAATACAAAAAAAAAATTATTAAACTATTCTACAGTAAAAAATATATAAAAACGGTAGATCACAGACCGCGAAGCTAGGCTCAAGCGGCCGGTGACTAGGACTGCAAAGAAAGGAACTTCCTGACGAATATTTTTGTCTGCTTGACGTAGTCGGGAAATAACTTATAGGCACGGGCCTATAAGCCAAGTGTATTAGTGTGTTGATTTGATTTTGGGCACTACAGGTTCATTGATTTTCGGTTGTTAAATCCTCTGTTTGCAATAACTTTCGGACATTCCGACCAGTGTCCTGAACAGTGGCTTTTTGGAGCAATTATATGTTTTTTTCGCGCAGATTAAATGAGTAGTTTGACGAACTTAAAGTATTTACTTTGACATAGTTCCATCTCATTTTAATAACACCCGATTAGTAATTCAATCATTACGTAACTTAACAGTGCCTAAATGAAACTACCCTAGTAAGTATTTTTTTCCATTGCCTTGCCAAAATAAACAGAAAAAACCTAAGGCGGTTAACACACTGCGAATTTAATTAACACACTGACACGCACCACGCTCAGGGTTGGCATGATTAAAACAAGTTGTTTTAAAACACGTGTTTAAAACAGTGTTTAAAACAGTTTGAAATAAAAATATGTTTTATATTAAGAAAAAAACAGGGTTTAAAACTACCTTTAATTGCAAATGAATGTGTATAAATACCACAGACAGGCTGTGGTATTTATACACTGCTTAGGTAACTCCCCGCCAGTAAAGTCCCGCAGGGAAAGTACCTCAGGGAAAGTCCCGCAGGGAAATTCCCTATGTCGGCCGTGGAAAGAAAGTGATTCACTGGATTAGTGGGTACCTATTCCCCGCTTCTCTCTAGTTCTCTACCTACCTACACTACATACAAGGTGTATGTAAAGTGTTTTGTATTGATTAATTATAATAATAATTTTTAATAATTAGATTAGAGGTACTGAGATATGCAACAAAAGGTAAATATTATTTTTACTAATGTGAATTAGGAAATAGTTTAGAAATGGATTATTTTATTATTCGCTATAATTGATATGAAATTGATACCTTTAAGGTAACACTTGTTTTAAACATTTTGAACTGTTTGTTTTATAAAATATAAAAAAAACAGTTTTTTTTCCAACCCTGACCACGCTGCATGTTGCGTGTCGACGTACCTACGCGCGTGGATGGTTTTTCTGTGTGTTGGACGGTGCGTGTTTTTATACAAACGGAGATACTTACAAGCAGCGTTAGAACACGCATTCATGCAACATGAGGCGTCATGAGTGGCAGTGTTTTGATCACCTAAAAAAAGTTAAGTTAACTAAAGTTTTATAAATGTCGAAGACGCAGATGAAAGTGCACTGTGCAGTGCAAGTCGCCTAATACTCAGCTGTAGGTAGGTCCCGAGCTAAAATGATGATGATAATGATGGAAGCTAGGATAATGATCCTGTATGACATCACGGATTCTTCTAACATGAGCCCTAATATGGCTCGCTAGACCGAACTTGGTCTTGAATACCCTACGTTCTACGACATGTATGGCAGTAGAGTTAGCCCGAGGAGTTATATTATATGTATACGTGTTCCTACACGTATACATGGGCTTAAGTCTCTCTTTTCGTATCTTCCGTCCATTGTCTCGAGGCATGATGAATTATCCAGTACCCTGTCTCGAAAGTCTAGAAGTAATGAGAATCTTCAAACATAGTGACTGATGCGGGCCCTTTGATTCTAGTTCTAACTTGTATATGCTTCAGATAACTTGCTTGCATTGTATTGTAAAATATTTCAATACCTATGTAGTATGTAGGTATGTATCAGGGTCGAGGTAAGTATTTATCAAGCAATAAAGTCTGTTCTCTGAATCAGTTATCTGGTCGTGTTCTATGTATAATTAAAATATATATCTATGCAATATTATATTGTATTATGTATATCAGTTATCTAGTACCCATAGCAAAACTCCACTCAAGAACACGTTTACCCCAGCGGTTGTCGGTTTTTCGTGATATACAGGGTGTAACATGAGGGGTGGATCATCGGTGGATGGGGGGTGGGGGACCTCAGCGATATTCACTGGTTCAAAAGTTATTTGGATTTTAGTAAAATTTGAGTTTAAATCGGATTTCATCCTTAATTTCGCAATTGCAGCAAAAATATTGGATCTGTGACTCTGTCTTTTTTTTTGAAACAAGATGAACATCAACATGATTTGATTTTTGAGTTATCCAATATTTCGGCACAGTTTCATGCGCCATGATCACGGAATAACTGAAGGCACTGCGTTAGCGAGTAAGTTTTTATGGGCAGACATACCGATCTACCCTCATTTTTTGTCTTTTGCTACGAACGTTACCACTAACTCAAAAATCAAATTATAGTAAATATCCCGTTTTAAATTACTTTACCGTGTATATGGCTGGCACACTGCCACTTCAGCCTGTTAATTCTTTGAGCTATGTCGAAAGGTAATTATAGTTTTCCAAAATAGCTTTGTAAGTCGTAACTATCTACTAATCGAGGGTCTTTTGGGAAATACGTGCGAAAACCATTATCAAAGCACCATTTACTGACATTTAACGACTCTAAACACAGGTTAAATTTATTTAGACAGTGTTTGTTGTACCCTAATGGTTTGGTTTACTTTTTACCCTAATGGTTACAGATAAAGGTTGTTTAGGGCTAAGTTAAACTGATTAAAAACTCTTGATGTTACGTATTTTGAGAATTTAATTGATTTATTTAGTCACTAAAGTATTAACGACCTAAAGTTTATATTCAATTAAGCAGCAAAAAAAAATATTGGACACGCCCACAGTGGCATGAGAAAAGCTAGAGAACAGAAAAAGACACCTTTTTATCCATTATCCATAAAATTATTATTCTGGTTATTCCGCAAAGGAAAGACATACGTTACTTTTGCCTTCCCACGTCATAATGGCGGAACTGATGTTAGGTAGGACATTATACTTGTTTTACTGACACATAACTGACATAACAGATTGAAACATTGGACATGACTGATTGAAACAAATTTTAATAGTTTTTCCGTTTGTGACGAATTAGAAAACCTTTTTGCGGTGACGGGTTGTTGCCTAAATCTACCGGAATACATGCGAAGACGTAGGAGTCAGCTAGTTACCTATCATTTATGTACACAAAACAAGGATTTATTAAAGTTAGGTAGTAAAAATAAATTTAGCCCTTAGTTCCGGCGAAGCAAGTTGAAGACAATAACTTCTAATTATTCCAGTTAAGTTAGTCAGTGTTTCCAAGATTTTCATTATAATTATGATAAATTAATTTATTATTGCAGTTTAGAAGACGACCGACTCATAATTTATTTTTAATATTAGCGAAGTGAGTTATAATATAGGTAATAATGAAGAATAACCGGCCAAGTGTGAGTTCAACTTGTACTTTCACCTCGGCTTAGGTTTAGGGAAAAGTTGTAAAAGATCATGGGCCACAGACAGCGGGAAGCGACTTTATTTTATACTATGTAGTGATACGAATGACAATAAAATCTGGGCAGGACACAGTATGCATTTGCTTTGGCATAACCGACTCCTAATTAAGTCTCACTGGACCTCGTTTTTGACATTTCAAGCCCAGCCTGGACTTCGACTGTCACTTTCGTATTGTGTAAGTAGCTGACACATGCTGAGCTTGAAATGTCAAAAACAAAGTCCAGTGAGACTTAGACAATAAGGCTGCAGGTCCACGTGTTATCGTTTCTTTTCCCCATCTGTCAATCCTATGCATTTGCTTTGGCATAATCTGCGATCACAAATCTATCTACCTCTAGATGTCGGCACAAAACATCCGTCTCCGTAAATAAGAGCGCACTTGTAATGTGAGCTCTTCTTTTGTTTAGTTCGATTTAAACACAGCCAACGTAAACAAGTGTCACAATGCCGCAATGTGTATTCAGAAGTTGCAAAAATAAAAATAAAATATTATTTGTTAGTTTAAAAGCCATTTAAAACGGAATATTTACCATGATTTGATTTGTTTTCAGTTGTTCCGTGATCATGGCGCATGAAACTGTGCCGAAATATTGGAAAACTCAAAAATCAAATCATGGTAAATATCCCGTTTTAAATGACTTTAGTGTTAATAACCATGATAGTTTCATAAGATTTATTGTTAGTTTAAAGCTAAAAATATAATTAATTCTACATTTCCTTCCTTCAAGTGCGCTCTTATTTATGGAGACGGCTTTAAGCTTTGATTTTGTTTGTTTGATCCAAAAGCTAGATAGTATTTGTAATCGCAGGGCATAACCGACTCTAATAAGGTCCACGTGTATGCTATCGCTTCTTTTGCCCATCCGTCAATCCTCCGACAGAACACAGAATGCATTTGTTCACCTGTTGTACCATTGTGTACGGAACATCAGCCTCCATCAATCTACCAGAATGACGTGGAGAATAAAACGAAGTGGGGTGCATCCTGCTTTAATGGATGTAGGTGAGTATAATACTTCGTTGGACGCAGGTAAGTGCTGTATGAAGGAGGTTCTTACTTAGGGCATTTTATTTTATAGAATAAAACGCACTTAGGTAGGTATAAGATAAGTGCAGGGTAGTTAAAGTAGTAGTAGTAAAGATTTTTATTTTGTCCGAACAGAGACTCTTTTAAATTAAAACAGAAACTGAGAATATCGGTCTCCACTCAGCATGTGCTATGGTAGAGCAGATCGTACCATAGCGCTGGTCTTCCGTGGAGACCGTGGTGCGCAAGGTGGCCTAATACAACAAGGAACAAAACTAAAATGTAAATTAATTAATAGAAACTAAAACTATGTAAACAATATTATTCATATTATTATTTATAATTGCTTAAATTTTTTAATACGTATATAAATTCTAGAATTATCTTTGTGCATTTCAAATAAAATAAAATAAACCGAGGTTATTGTTGTGGTGTCGCAGCGAAAGAATATTTCACCCTTCAACTCAGGCTGTGGGTGTGGTAATCGTGAGGCGACCAAGGGATCTTTTCTTATCTGGAGAAAACTGGAATAATAAAAAACCCATTCCAGTTTTTCCCCTTGAAGATCCCCCTTAGGGGGGAATTGCTTTTATTTTTTTTACATTAAGTTTTATGTTACAAATATTTTTTTTTGTTTTTTGTATTATTGCAAATTTCCGCTAAAGATGACGTCACGATCACGTCTCGTTACTATCGTTTAACCGGAATCAGGGTCTAAGCTAGTGTTTTGGGAACCAGGGCAAGTTTTTACAAAGTGTTCAGGTTTAATAAGGAAATTAAACATTTTTACGTTGAGTTTGATATTAAAACATAGTATAAACACCCAGACTCGGATTTTATGAATAACATGAATGAATAGGATAATTTTGTCCTGCCACGGGAATCGATCCGCAACCATCTAAGACTCAGGCAGCCGGGGACCTATTACCACTGCGCTACAGAGGAACAATAAGAGATAGGAAGGAACACTAATTATAAAGAGACTTATTAATTATTTTGAGAAACTTGAAAGAATAAGCACAACTTGCCTTTTCTTTCGCTGATATACAGGGATTTTATAAATTCAACATGGGTACCAAAGGGTTCGTGCAAAGAAATATTAGGTATAAAAGTAACTCTCGGAAAATTAAATTCTTCAGCTACAGGTAAAGCATACAAAACAAACTTTTTGGTGATCCTGAAATCGCCTAAACACACAAAATAAAACAGAACAACTGTAATATTCAACTGGTTTTGCGTCACAAAGCTTCATGACTTTGCTTAAAAACCCTGCCTTATTCTTTTACTCGATATTTAGGCCTCTTAAAAAACTATACACCGACTTCAAATGCCTAGATAGTGAAAATGGGTTTTGATAGCGCGATATAATTTTAAAAGTGGCGACATCAAGTTAAAATTCGAATCTAATTTAGTTTGATGAGTGATGGATGACACATGGATAGAACGACGAATGAAAATACCTCTTGTTTACGTCCGTTGCTATGGAAACCTTTTGTTACTAGTGCCTGAAAATTATCTGTAATGATGTTTTCGATACATTTTACGGCGCGGCGGTCTTATTAATTTCTCGAAGATCAAAAAATCAATCTTTTATGCAACAACGAAATAATCAGAAAGTATCATCCAAATCTATTAAGAATTGGCGAAGATATAACCAAAATTGTTGTAGATAGTCGTGTTTTTTCAAGTTTGACGAAATAAAACTTATCTCACAAAAATGCATTTGTTAATAAACGAAACAACGTTTTTACTGTATGTTAATTAATTTTATTTAACGTCTTGATTATCAACATACGGATGTATGTTGATAATCATCGTGGCAGACTGAGGAGACTGGGGAGAGGTCAGGTGCTGGACCAACGGCTTAACGAACTGGAGAACATAGATCTACCTACTCATATTCATTTATTTATTGCATTAATATCATTATTTTAGCATAGGTGTTAGAATTGGTATTAGCTTAGAGGTCAAAGGTACATGTGAAGGGCGCAGCAATTTATTTATAAATTATAATAATATTAACTAGTATTTGTAGGTAATAATCTAATAACATAGTTGTCGGATAATTTATACAATATCATGCAAAAGAATCAAATTAATTTCATTAATAACTCGGAAGGAAAAATTGAAGTGATCTATAAAATAATTTAACAGTATAAAATATGACCTGTCTAAGTGCTTATTTGTAAGCTTAAAGAAATAAAAACTTTTCATTTTCATTTTCATTATTCAGGCAGTTAAATAGTTATAGTTTCATTCCGAACAAAGCTCATCAATGAAATCCATGAAACACGAAACACCTTGATTTTCCGTTCGGCCTATCATAAAGTCATATTACCTTACCTACCTTCGTCATATTACAATCAGATAGCAAGACGAATGTGACGAGTTGGAACCCTTTGAGTTAGAACTTGACCCTTTTTGGCGTGAATGATTGTCCTTTCCTTGGATTGAGTTACAAAAGTGAGGGTAGGATGAATAGGGGGCAATCGACAGGCTCCCGTGTGTTTGATTAATAAAAACAATAAACCGACTTCAAGTTCCTAAATAATGATAATGGGTTTAACAGACTTAGTTTTAAAAAAAATATCATCGAAATCGGATTGCGTGATATTGAGTTATTCGCGCAAATACTTAATGTAAGGTAGTGTATAAAACGGTTGAAACGTCGTGAAAAATAGTTATATAAACGCTATAAATACCCGTGAATAGTTATTATAATAAATTTATGCCCCATTGTGAGGACGGAAAAAACAATGGAAATCCATGTGGCGCTATAAGTCAGAACGTTTGCTTGATTTGTTGATTTTGACAGTTATGAATACCTACATTCATTTGTATTATAATACAATTTATTTATTTATTTATGTTACGTTTTAATACAACAAAACTTATTACAAAATAGTTAATATTGTACCTACAGTGTAGAAATTTTATTGCAAAAAATGGCGCTAAAATCAAGATGGCGGATATACAGGGTGGCACATTTAGAGCGGTCAGTATGGGTGAGTCTGAAACTATAAGACATACGAAGATCTCTTCATAGGAACCATGTCATCGATTTTAGTAAAAATAAAAACTGCATTCATACATTTAAAAAAAAACTTATACTCAGCTCGGGAATCGAACCCGGGCGTTTTGAAAAATAAAACTAACACTATTTATATTTAGATATCGATTATGTAGGTTATAAGCAGTAAATGTTACTGTGAAACATGATGTGTAAAATGAATAAAATGTATTGTTTTTATATCCTTTAGTTTATTTTAGTACCTAAGTTTTCGAAATTACCACCATTTTTTTCAATACAACTTTCAACTCGCTGAGGTGCGTAAAATTGTCTCTATGGTTGTTTATAACTCTTTGCTGATGTCACAACTTGTTACTCGTACAAACATACGAGTGCACGAAGGAGTCGTCAAGTTAGATTCTCATTCAACTGCTGGGTTGGCCTACTTCATAATAAGGTTCTCATGCTTAAGATTTATGATGGACGTTTGGACAGATTTAAGTACCTTGCAATCTTAATAGATCTTTTAGAGGTCCTAGGAGAAATGCCAGCAGAAGTAAAAGAACGAGTTTATTTTCAACAGGACGGAGCACCGGCTCACAATAGTCACATGTGTAGCTAGAGAATTTTTAAATGAGAACTTTCCTCAAAAATGGATTGGTACGGACGGCCCTATCAAATGGCCCGCGAGGTCACCCAATTTAACCCCACTAGACTATTTCTTGTGGGGTTACGTTAAGGATGAAGTGTACAAAACAAGCTACGATACCATTGAAGACCTAAAAGCAGCGTTAGAGTCAATTTTAATGCAAATTCACCACCTGAAGATACAAAACGTAATAGTAAGATTGTTACCTAAACGTGTTGAATTTTGTATTGAAAAAAATGGTGGTAATTTCGAAAATTTACTATAATAAATGGTTTACTATAATAAAGGATATGCAAACAAAACAATGCATTTTATTCATTTTGAACATCATGTTTCATACATAAGTAACAATATTTAAATATAAATAGTTAGTTTTAATTTTCAAAACGTCCGGGTTCGATTCCCGAGCTGAGTACAGGTTTTTTAAAAATGTATGAATGCAGTTTTTCTTTTTACTAAAATCGATGACATTGTACCTTAGAAGAGATCTTCGTATGTCTTATAGTTTTAAACTTTCCCATACTGACCGCTCTAAATGTGCCATCCTGTATAGCTTAAAAAAGATCTTTGGATAATTCCGAGTGGTCTCATCTATCCTTACTGCTCCTTGTTGGAAACATAGACCCAGTTCTCACTTAGTTGATAAATACTATACATCAGTAGAGGCGTTTGGCTGGTATTAGAGAAGTTTGTAGCCAATGGCATCCGGGGCCCACTATAGTGTGTGATTCAGGCGTCACGCTTTTGATTCAGAATAGGGTTGCAAACTCTGACCATAACCCGACTTTTGTGGTGAATTATTCAACTATATTGAACCTTTATTCATGAATGAGCATTTATTTGTCTGATTGAAATTGTTGCCTGCATTGTTAAGATTGTGAATCCATTTGCTCTTTTTGAGATCTAACAAGCGTTTCGTTCAACAGGCCACAACAATGACAGGAATTGACAGCCCCGTGCTCCCTTTCAGATCAATGATACGATGTCTGAATAAAGAGCCTTGCTATGCTTTGTTGATGATGTAATAAACCCTGCACCTATTTATTTCTCACAACCAATTATCCCCGACGGCGTATAAAACAAAGGGGTACCTTTGGGTGCCTACGTACCCCGTAATTAGCTAGCTAGTCAACAAGGTATAATGTGCACCTACGCTCACAAAGCTCTACCTACGTATTACGTACCCCATTGATGGGGACATAATACGGAGGCTTTGGTTTGGCTTTGACGCTGGAGCGTCAGATAATTTATGTCTTGGATTAATAAGGGATAATGAACATTGTCTTGAAGACCGAGGAAAAATAAGACACCTTGCTTATAGTACAAGTAACGAGGGGTCATATTGACTCCCAACAGATTGTTCCCCCGAGACCAGAAAAAACTGACGAACTTAATTTGTAAGTGTTATTATAATATTGAAGATTTTTCAACGATAAACTTTAGTAAATTTTAAGTTATTGAGCGTCATTCTCTCAAATGTTTTTGCATACCGACCGACTAACGGTCCAGCATTGTTGATTCATAAAATGTATTTACTTGTTATCTTACATAACACAGGTTTTGACACATAGGTACTTTTTTTTAAATCTTTACCACATTGAAAAGCAAAAAAATGGTTTCATTAGAAGCCTTCTTTAAAAATAGTAAACTGAGTCTCAAACGCACTTTTCGACTAGAATAGTGAATAGCATCTTGTAAAAGTACAAAAATATGAATACTTTGCAAAATCTCAAAGGTCCAATGTCACCGTTGCAATTGAACGCATTCACGAGCTCAGCGCATTTTACCGACATAAAGTAGATCCGATTCAAGCGCTAAACCGAGTTCAAGAGATGTAGTATCACACAATTTCTGAATTTAAACTCGATCAAGCTGAACTGAGTTTGAATCTAAGTTCTGGCAGCAAACGGTAAAATGGGACCTAAGAGTTAAGAGAACCCTACGTCTAATGTCCTCATTTTTACAAAAATAACTCACTACTTTATAGGAAAAACCATTCGTCGTAAATATGTCTCTGTTTATTCTCACACGTGTAAAAGGTGAACATTTAATTATGAAATGTATTGTAGACGCTAATGAATTAGGTACCTATTGTCTATCATTATTATAGAAGCGACGTTGGCAACCCACACACACAGAGCATTATCAATTTATGATCTGGCTTTTTGTTTCCTAACTAATGGGAATTTGGAAGTTGGAAGGATTTATATTATACGAAATATCTCGTAGTATTTATTTATACTTTGGTAAGTCTCCTTATCGCCCACTGCTGAACGTGCCATCCACGGACTGAGTTGGTAGGGTCGATTCTTGCGTCGCGTCCATCACGACCTATTTTGGTAATTCTACCTACTTATATACAAAACTTATATACGACGCATCCAGCATCAACATGCAGTCTGTCATCCTATCTGGCCGGAGGTTGTTCTACTCTACGTTTACCGAGTAGTGGTCTCAACTCAATAACACATTTGACGGCGGTTGTCGGTTTTTCGCGAGATTTGGCCAGCCCACTACCACTTCAGCTTGCTAATTCTTATAGCTATGCCGATAACTTTGGTTCTCTGTCGATGTATTCGTTACGAATCCTATTCTTCAGAGAGACTCCCAGCATAGCTCTTTCCAAAGCTCGCGTATTAACAAAGCTTGTCAGGATGTTTAAAAATATCACATGTCCAAATACCCTCTTTTCTAAGTGTGGAAATCGACATATATCGTACAAAAGACGATGGGTTCAAAGCTGGTTCATATCCAAGTGCCTCCTCGACATTTCACACACAATACAACCTCCCAGGCAACAGTTATTTAAAAATAAATCTTTCACATTGAAAATATCGAACGAGATGGAACTTTAAGCCATTTTGCTTTTCTCAGTGTTGGTTGTATGCGAGAGGTTTCAACTGTTTACTTGCATTTTTCTTTACGTATGTAGGTATTTTTCGCTCGTGACTTTTAATTTGATGCGATATTTTATTATCTTTTTATTCTTGTTTTGTGTGGTAATTATAATAAAGTGTTTTCAATTTATCCATCTTTCTTCTTTCTTTCTTGTTGTGGCATATAAAACCTCAAAACCTACTAAATTTCGGAAGCTGATGTGAAGATGTGGCGTGTGTAAATGTTAGTGTTTTTTTTTCGAATGGACTATTATGCTGTTGACCTCAGATGGCCATGACAGCGTTACCGGACTTTTGGCGGGCGCAGAGGGCGCCTCGCCGGTAAAAATTAGGTTGGGGCAACACGCACAAGGGCCACAGTGTTGAATAACTAAATAACGACGACCTCAGTGGCCACTGCATTCTTGGGGATGGAATCAGCATGTTCCGAGTATTTTGTGTATTTTCTATGTATGATAAAAAATATGTCTGCCAATCCATCAATAGTGTCTGCCAAGTCGGACTTGATTTGTGTCGATTTTAATTATTTTAAAATGAAGGGAGTTGAGTTGGGTTTTCCTAGGAATTTTTACTAATTTACATATATAAATTAATGTATTTCACATGGGATTCTTTTAATAAAAATGTCTGTGCTGTAACAAAAGAATGTTTGAATAAAATTATACTTAATTTATTTACATTTGGCACCGGATGCCTAAATTGCTTGGGCATTGTACCTATGCTTAATTCTTACAATTATGCAAAATGCAACGCCATTTTTAGGTCGAGGGGGCGACTAATTGCATGGTTTTCATGAGTCGGTCTCAATTATGGCCAAGTGTGCAAAAATTTTTGATCAGTCATTGTTTTTTTAGTCACAATAATAATAACTCACACGACGCGAAAATTGTAATAACTGAGTTGTCCTTTTTATAGATTTAAAAATATTTAGGACTTGACTATAATATTATGTTTATTTTATTATAAACTTGCTGCGCCCCGCGGCTTCGCCCGCGTGGAAATCTATGTGTCAAATGGTTCAAGAGAAAGGTATATAAATTTTCTCTTGAATCACTCCATCTATTTAAAAAAAACAGCATCAACGTCTGTTGCGTAGTTTTAAAGATCTAAGCATACATATAGGGACAGACAGACAGCGGGAAGCGATTTTTATACTATGTAGTGATTTAAAATATTGATGAGAGAAGTTATCAAAAGAGACCACAGAGCTCTTTGCACGTTTAAAAAAAGTAGATTCCTAACCGAGGGGATAAAGCAATGACTAACGTAACGGGCGCTAATTGAATTCGAACTCGCCTTACAATTTACTCAAGAATGAGATGGAGTCACGAACAGAGCGAGGGGGTTACTAACTAGAATCCTGAGTAGATAGAGTTAACTGTAGATATTTCAATTTTACGGCCGACCTGATTGTTTTGCTATCTCAGCGGGTTAAGGGACAATATTATGGTTTACGATGTCAATATCAGCCGTTAACTATGTTCATCAATATGTAATGGCTCATGAAGACCCCACCGTTTGGGAAATAGCCAGGAAGAGAGACTAATAAAAAAAATAGAAATTATCATGGTTATTAACAGTAAAGTCATTTAAAACGGGATATTTACCTACTATGATTTGATTTTTGCGATTGCCAATATTTCGACACAGTTTCATGCGCCATAATCACGGACTAGTAACTGAAGGCACTGCGAGTAAGTTTTTATGAGCATACCGATCTACCCTCATTTTTTTGTCTTTTGCTATATAAGAAATCTCAAAAATCAAATCATGGTAAATATCCCGTTGTAATGGCTTCAGAGAATAATCTTTCCCAACACCTTTACAACCTTTGTGGCACAGGGCGCGGTAGGCTAAAGTCCATTTGTGACACAGTTTCAGTGTGTAAATAAACCATTTGAAACGTAGATTTCTACGCGGGTGAAGCCGCGGGGCGCAGCTAGTTACTGTATATTTTAGGATTCTGTATGAGCAGTCCAGCAATACCTACCTATTTATTTATTTTAACCTACCTCAACCTACTCGTAACCCACAAGATTGGCCGCCACTCTCCGTGAATTATTCAAAATAATTTTACCTAAACGCAAGATATTTTAGTTCAAAGTCGAGTTTAAAATTCTGAGAAAAAAATATGAAACATTTTTATCCCGGAAGTTGATTTAATCAACTTAGTTATGAATAAAACAGGAAGTCGGAGAAAGTGCGTCAATGTCAAACATAAAAAGACTAGCACGTGTATCGCTGGCGTTATTTACGTCGTCTCGGTGAACTACGGCAATTAAACTATAGTTTCATAATTTATTTAACACATTCAACGCTCAGGTGGTACTCCTGTTTCCGCATTTGGACTCCAGTCGGTCCTTTATGCGTGTGTTTGCTAGCATAGCCAGCCTAGCTCCGTCCAGGAGCGCAGAATCTTCCTGGGGTCTTCGCAGTCTTCGCAGAGCATTGTATGCTCAGTCTCTGTTCAATGTTCAATCTACAGCAGCGAGAACACCTCCCACCAACACCAATTATTATAGTAAAGAAAATGTAGACTTACAAATCCTGCAAATCCTTCGAAGGCAAACCCGTGGTTTAAGATAGTTAAAAGCTTTCGTAGGCTTCTCTTACAATGAAATAGACACGCCGACTTACGAGATTAAGAATTTGAATACGTAATCAGGGATCTTACTATGTCTAGGAATAGGTACATGAATTCATAACGGGGTTTAAGACTTCAGTGGTTAAATTCCGGTAAATTCGGTAGTTTTAAAGATCTAAGCATACATAGGGACAGACAGGCAGCGGGAAGCGATTTTGTTTTATACTATGACTATGTAGTGATTCACTGCGGAGACGCCATCGGCATAAATAACGGACTCTGGCATGGGTATCTGCAGATATGACGTTCAAGTGCATGCTATACCATAAAAAATAATACAAATCCTTTCGCTCCGTACGCTCCGATTACGACCCTAGTGGTTGAATATCTTTACTTCCACAAGGACTCAATTTTGACAACGCACGCATTGTATATCACTATCACTACATAGTATAAAACAAAGTCGCTTCCCGCTGTTTGTCTGTCCCTATGTATGTATCAAGTAAACTTAGATCTTTAAAAATACGCAACGGATTTTGATGCGTTTTTTTTAATAGAAATTTGGCACATAGATTTCCACGCGGGCGAAGCAGCAAGGCGCAGTTAGTGAAATCTAAAATATATACTTTGACAAGGTTCTGTCCTGTGCCAAACTGATAGAGTAGCTGAGTATACCTTGTTAAGGAAGTTCCTATCTCTAATATAATATAACAACGTAGATTGGAGTTCCGAATATAATGTCCTTACTTTACGAGTGTTGCCACTGTGGGGATAATTCGCTTGTTTTTTCTTCACATAACGAAGGTCAGGCCTTTTTTCGTAGGTAATGTAATGAAGAACAGTTTATAAGACCAATTATTTTAAAGACTTGAGAAGCTTTGTTAGTTTTCGGATGTGAGCCATCTTCAAGGTTTGAATTTGACATGACTGACGAAAGCAATGTGGGTTTTATTACTTACTCATTATAATTATTATTTATTTAATAGGAACGCTAAAATCACCAAATACACTAATTAATTGTCATTATATACAAATAAACATTACTATTAAATAAAAGAGTGAAATTAGCCATGCTAAATGCCATGGATGTTTGTCTGCGGAACGTAGGAGTAAGCTGCTACGATCTTTGGTCTGCCCACACTGTTGGAATACTTATAAATAAATACTACTTACTATATAATACATTAAAGTATTCAATTGAAAAAAAAAATCGCTGGGATCTTGAGGAAAAAATACCCCATAATATCGCAATTATTTGAAATATTGTTGGGCGGAAAACTGTGACATTTTAACTATTGAATTTGATTTTTAAAGTTCAGTTACAAAATAAGTATAATTGTTGTTTTAATGTTTGATATTTTGTTATTTAAACTTTTATATTTTATTTATTTAGTCAATCAAAGACCTAAGTTTTCTCCCTTTGGACAAAATTTCTCAAAGGAGAAAAGTGGGATAAATAGAAACGTAGAGGGGTTTCCAAGGGTTTTTTTAATTAAGTTTCCACGTTTGATCCGTAGGTAATGGTGATTTATCACGGTGTAAAACTAGAATAAACCAATAATTATACGATATATAAACATTATCATTTAAAATTAAACCAGATAAGATGTACACCCACTACCTCTAGGTACTAGTAGTTAAATTTATGATAAAGTGCTCTGTGCTGCCCACGTTTTATTCCTAGTATCGGATCCGAGCTAAAAATATGGATATTAATGGTTTAATCATTAATCCCTCGTATCGTGACTAGCTTTTACATGAATTTTTATTTGGTTTTCATTGAAGAGAAATATTGATTTTAAAATAATTGAAAATATTATCTTTGGTACAGGGTGAAGTAACCAATATAACGAGGCTAGTAGTACCTAGCATGTTAAATGCGTACATATTTTAGTAAGTAACAATTCTACGTAAACGCATCTCTGAAAATGATATAATTGCAATGGATTTCTGTAAAGTAACGCCTTACACTTCCTCTATGATTTATTTGTGCTTTTATTGTACTTAAGAAATTACGTAATGATTGATTCCGAGATAAACCGCGCTATATCAATTTTCCAATAAAGATTTCTTTCGTTTAATTTTTTCCCTTGGACTACACAACACAAGATACCTCTGTGTTTGTGTGCGTAAAATCATATTACTTAGAGCTTGTTTGCAAATTATCTTTATTGCTATATTTAGAGAACTCTAGGCTAGGCAACCTTAATAAAGATCACACATCACTAACCAAAAAAACATGAAATCTTTTTTTTGATAATTAAAATTATCCATCTAACCACCTTTGGTAATATGTGCGTTAAACGCAATTGTTTTTCGAAGTCGCCTGGTAGTATTCCAAGCTGCTCAAAGAAGGCTTTCTACTCCATAAATGATGTTAATGCTTGGCCAGATGTCGCTCAGTTTCGCACCGACAATAGTATGTAGGTAAATAATTTAATGTTGTGCGTAGCTTTACTGTATTGAATTACATTATATTTAGACTTATAAAAAATATGCAAATAACCATGTATTAGACATATAAGAGATGAACATACTAGTGGTTTCTTTTCACATCTTCCCCTAGTGGACAAAAAATTGAAGTGAACAGTAAAATATTTTTTTTAATTTATAGTATAAAATATGACTTGTCTAAGTTTTTATTTTGTAAGCCTAAAGAAATAAATGCTATTGACTTTGACTTTGCAAATGTGGTTATTTTGGTCGTTTGTAATCACATGGATTTGTCTAAGGCATTGGATTTCGTGATGGTGAAGGGATTAGTCGCTGAATAAATTGTGACTATTTTCCTAAACGCACGTTTCGGTTTTCTTTGTTTGGTAAGACAAGGGATGTGAAGTGGTTCAAGGTGGGTTCAAATTAAGTGTGAATAATTTGAAACCAGTTTGAAACAATTAAGTTAAAATTAATTGCTTTACTTCACAAGCTGCAAAGGGGGTGTACAGTTAAACTAAGTCTAGGAAAATTTGATTTGTTGCATATTACTACGTTAGTATTATATTAAAATATTACCATGAATTACGGTCTGTTAAAGTATGTTAAGTAAGGGCTTGTGACGGATGGTCAGAATGGCGTCCTAAGTTAAATAGATACTTAGATAGATAGAAAACATTTAGGTTAGGTAGGTGTTATGCTTTAAGAATAGATTTTATGCAGAAACCAACCTGTTTGACTTAAAACGGTCCAAATCAGAGCTTACTTAACCCAACCTGTTGCTCTACGTAACAGGTGTGTAACTTGGAACTTTCTAAAACTACTTAGGTATTTGTTTAGGCCCACGTGTTTACTGAAATAAGTTCCCACTTATTTATTTTTCCGGCTGGTGGGCATGTGATTTGTTTGTGTGGTTTTTGGGGTTGCGTGGTTGTACAAAGAAACCTGTGTATTTTACTGACCTTACCGTGGTAATATAATGTTTTATATTAATATTGGAAAAGTTGGATTCAATCTGTTTGCTTGGTATTTGTGTTACCACCTAGGCTGAAAGGATCTTAATAAACCAAAGAAGAGATAATACTACCACAGAGCTGCCCTAGTACCTATTATCACTACATAGTATAAAACAAAGTCGCTTCCCGCTGTCTATCTATCCCTATGTATGCTTAGATCTTTAAAACTATGGAAGGGCTTTTGATGCAGTTTTTTTTATAGATAGAGTGATTCAAGCGGTAGGTTTATAAACCATTTAGCACATTGATTTCCACGCGGGCGAAGCCCCGGGGTGCAGCTAGTTTTCCATAAACAATATTGACTAACGTTACTAGGGTAGCATAAACGTGAAGGAGGTATAGTGTATTTGATTTTACCAGTGAATCTCCAATTATGTTCTAGGCTACTATGGAGCCCTGCAGTGATATGGGTTCGTTTTGTTTCCCAGATTTCCTTAAGGCGGTATCTCTAGGCACACCAGCGCCGCCACCTATTTCATCTTATTCTTACGTTGAACAGTGCAAATTTCATTGGGCAGTTTGTAAAACCTATTATAAGCTTTTTAAAATGCCTTTGTGATAGTTTTATTTTGTAAAGTTTAGACAGAAATGCGAAAATATAATTTGGTGGCCACTTAGGGCAACTTCGTATCTCTGCCTAAACTATACAAAATAAAATGACCAATGATATTTTTAAAGTTTGCTTTGTTCAACATTAATAAGATGAAATAGAGGGCGACACTTATGTGCCTCGGGGTACCGCCTTAATCGTCTTTCACAGTTTAATCTTCTACTGTTCGTACAATTATCAATTTAAAAATGTAAATGCAAGGGCCCAAGGGGCTTTGTTTGGTAAAATATCTTCTGGCTTGGTTTAAATTGGGCCAAGGCCAGGCTTAGGTTTTTGCGATGTCATAAATCCCAGTAGTAATTAAGCTTAGTGCAAGCATAGTTCGTAATTTTTTTACGAGTGAACTTGGTAGAAATGGTCTAAAAATATCTTCATAAATGTTGGAATTACAAGTCGACTTTTTTACCGGTAATTTTACTTTTGTATTTTATTTAAGAGCGTAGGTGTCCAACCCGTTTGTATGACGTGACCAGTGTCATTCAAGTATTGTGTCCTCGCCCATAGTCATTCCAAGAGCAAAAACATCATTTGTTTACTTAACTTCATGAAAACACCATTTGTTAGTTCCTCAAGTAACGTATGGAAATTAAGCTTTTATACTATCACTAGCTGCGCCCTGTGGCTTCGCCGGCGTGGAAATATATGTATTTGTGTTTATAAACCTTCCACTTGAATCACTCTATCTATTAAAAAAAACCGCATCAGAATCTGTGGCGTAGTTATAAAGATCTACATAGGGACAGACAGACCGCGGGAATAGCATATAAGCATACATAGGGACAGACAGACAGCGGGAAACGACTTTGTTTTATACTATGTAGTGAAGACCAAAGTTCACTTTCACTTTATGAAACTTTGAGTCTGGCAGGCCAAAGCCACTATGGAAAACTGACAGTGGAAGTATTTGATTTGTTAGTATCCCGAACAACATATAAAAAAATAGACCTTTATACTATAACAAATGGTGCAAATTCAGCAACCAATCTGCCAAAGCCACTATGACCCAAACTTCATAACCGGTGATCTCTCATATCTGTGTTGGAGGCATACGCTGACAAGCTCTTTGCTTTTATAAATGACGAAGGTCTGGCGGTTGCAGGCTCTAAGTCGACAAGGCACGTAAAAACAACTATTTTGGTCTAGTGACTTAGCTTGAAATTGTCATACACTTCTTTTTACAAATTTTCAAGTTGAATGTGTCCACAGAATCGACATCATAATCTAGCTAATTAAACCTTTATCACTGATATGATGGAGGGTGGAGTTCCTGTATGATAGAATAGTAAAACGGTAAACGGAAGCATAGTTGTCAGCAAATTGCAATTGAAATCGTTTTACCTGAAGATATTTGCTACTTTTTGATCGAACCGAAAAAAATGAGGTTCTCAATTCGATTATTTTTTATGTTGTTGTAAGTATAACTCGATCATACAGCGATTTCGATGAATTTGGTGTAATAAAAATATCGTTAACAGATTGTATATTTCCTAAATAAAAAAAGACGATTTCTGTGGCGCGGTGGGCGACGACGGTCCGCTTGCGACGCAGAAAGTTGCAGGTTCGATTGCCTGGAAGAGATTTCTCTCAGCGATAAAGCCGCAATTTATACCTTTATTCTAAGTTTTTATTTCTGTTTTGTGTGGTACGAGTATAATAAAGTGTTTTCTATCTATCTAGACTAGACGATGCTGTGGGGATTTTCCAGCATTATTTATTTATTTAATTGGTTAATAAATGACGGACCTGTTTCTATTCGATCCATAACGTAAATAAGCGTTTGTTAATTTATAGGACAAATATGTCCTCGACATAGTTGTGTTTGAATCCAATCATTTTAACGCAATTTCATTATTTAGTGACTAGCGTTTACCCAATTTCCAGAATCGATTAGGCAAGGCCTTATTTGATTAATTTCTAACGAATTGGTTCAGTATGTAGAGACACCTTTAAAATGTGAAAGCAAATTTTATAAGGTACTAGCTGCGCCCCGCGGTTTCGCCCTCGTGGTGATACATATTTTGGATAATATACATCTTTATAAATTGTAGCCTATGTGTCATTCTGATGTATAAGCTACATATATTGTGAAGTTTCATCAAAATCCAAAACAAACATCCATCCATACTTACAAACTTTCGCGTTTATAATATTAGTAGGATTGTATGTAAAATCAACGACCGATGTGGCGCGGCGGTCGAAGGGTGGGTTCGATTCCTACTTTGGGACAAATGTTTGTACGACCTGCAGATATTTGTGCCGGGTGTTCTGGGTATTTTCTGTATAATAAAACATATCTATCTATGTAATGTATTTTATTAGGTTTATCAGACATCTAGTACCCATAACACAAGCTCTGCTTAGCTTGGGGCTAGATGATGCTGTGTAGATTGTTTAACAATATTTATAATATTTAAGGTATCTAAGGTAAAGTTGACTCTTGAGCGATTCAAGAAGCCATTATTTTTTTGTTTTTTGCTTGACTTGTAATAATAAAGTTGTTATAATAATAAGTTTTGTTATATTGGTTGTAAATGATTTAAGTCGCTATTCTAAAAAGGCTACTATAATATATATACAGTTTATATTTATTTTTCATTAAACGTCGAGGTAATTTTTCTCCTGTGTGAAATGTTGATTTTCCTAGATTGGAACACAAAGAAAGTCACCCTTATTTTATTTTAGACAAGCACTTACCCTTATTTCGCCGCAGACCACAATAAATAAAAGTAAATTAAAAATAAAATATAACTAAAACGGATGATGAGGTGATGAAGAAAAAAGGATTTATAATTTATTAAATAATATAAAAGTTATAATAAAATTACCTACTCCGGTGATACAAGGACGATTTTAATTTCTAGAAAAAAATTAAGTCGGTTATGTTGGTTTATTTGCATTTGATTTAATTTTAATTCACTGCTAGGTGGATAAAAAGATTAATATACCTACTTTTTAAACTTTTTAAAAATAATATCGTACAGTGAGCATTTCACTTTTTAGCCTTTCCTAATCATTTTTATTTAAGGTTACAAAATGTTTGCACGGATTTTGTTCTTATTTGAAAAAAGAAAAAGCTATTGCCATAAGAAAATATAATTTAAGTTGATAAGGATAAGAAATCTATTAATGACCGAGATTAAAAGAAAAACTAAATTCAATTAATGTTAATTTCTTATCAACAGAATAAGATGAAAATAAAAGATGTCAAAAAATCAAAAACATACTCAATTTTAACTTAAAATAAAAAACTGAATTAAACAGAAAACAATTTAACAACATAAAAAATCGATGTAAATACAAAAAATCAATTCAAATAGAGAATGCAAACTTTGTAACTAACCGGCCAGGAGCAAAGCCAGCACAGCGGTCGTGCAAGCTGCGTTGAGCTTCATGGTTCGGAACTGAATGCCGCACGAGGTGTGAGCGCCGCCTTATATCTTAAGGGGGGTTGGAACTTGCGCCCCGCGAACAAGCCCTGACAGTTGAAACTAATTTCACAACCTTTTCACTACACGGTTTGTACTTACGACCGAATAATGAATGAATGAATGTACACTTTATTGCACTAAAAAAATAACATAATAAAAATTTATTTTTTTATTATGTTATTTCTAATTTACATTATATCTAAATATTAACAAACAGTACAATAGGCGGCCCTATCGCTGATAGCGATACTACGATACTATAAACTACCCACACAAACGCATCTCAGTTTTAAGCTCTTGTGACGAGCTTACATCTGAGAGATTTTGTTGCGATTTTTTGACAGTTTTCAATGAAAATCTATCAAAAATTCGTCGCTTGAGATGTGTGTATATCTGTTTGTGTATTCGGGGGTTAATAGCTGTATTTGTTTACTATAGTTAGATAATTAAGTCTTAGCTCTATCAGAATATATTTATTATATATTTTCATTTCATAAAATTTCATTTCATATTTCATTTCAATCATATAGTTTATTTGCTTGATTCTTAAATCTCCGAAACGAATTTTTCCGATCTTTTTTCAGATTGCGCAAATGTAGCCTACTGCAAAAAACCTACAATACAAACATTATAGTATAATAACGTACACATAAGATGACTATCAAACCTTTTATAGATAAATAATGCTGATGCAAGAGTTTTTTGACGATAGGGACTGACTTTTCACGTTTGATGTCCAGAGGGCGAGCACTCCATAAACTTAGATAAGTAGGTATAGCTTGTACAGTGAAAGCTTTAGATTTTCTACCTATTAACACTTTGAGTGCTGAAATTACACGGTATGTGTTTTCTACAAGTGACTAATATGCGTAAATCCACACTAGCGCAGCGGCTGAGAAAATACAGATCTTTGTGACTCCGCAGAGCTGTAATATTTTTCGAACGAAACGCATGTGCGGCGCAACACAACCGCTGTGTAGAGCGGCAGCACGAATTTTTTAGGTTAAAAAAAAGATCGCAGTCGTCGAAAAAAAATCGCAGTCAAAGTGTTAACCTATTTTCAGACGTATTTCAGGGCTGAATAATGATGTGTGGAATGTCCAGTATTATTAATTTATTTATTTTCGTTGATATTTAGATATACCGCTAAATGTATATGTATAGAGAACTTTAGTAAATTTACTAACCGTGAAAGTTTAAGTGGTGCATGTTTATTTATCATCTGACTGTCCCTTCTGCACCAGATAGCATCCTTCTATGGACTGCAAAGTTGAAAAGTCATCATCATCAGCCTACAGCAGTCCACTGCTGGACATAGGCCTCCCCGAAAGAGCGCCATAGCGCCCTGTCTTCAGCTTGCCGCATCCAGCATCTACCTGCAGTCTTTCGCAGGTCATCATCCCACCTGGTCGGAGGGCGTCCTACACTACGTTTACCGAGTCGTGGTCTCCACTCAAGAACACGTTTGCCCCATCGGCCGTCGGTTCTTCGCGAGATATGGCCGGCCCACTGCCACTTCAGCTTGCAAATTCTTTGAGCTATGTCGATAACCTTGGTTCTCTGTCGGATGTATTCGTTACGAATCCTATCCTTCAGAGAAACTCCGAGCATAGCTCTTTCCATAGCTCGCTGAGCGACTTTGAACTTGAAAAGTCATACAATTGTATAATTGGAATAGCAAATAGAAAAAGGTATCTGCTTTTCATAAATAGGTATATACCTCTATTGAAAATTGGTCATTGAAAGTTATATAGGTTTGTGTAAAAACATTAGTATCGAGGAGATAGTTTCAATTTTGTTATTTGAAAGAAAGAAAATATTTTTATTCACCTTAAAACTTACTATACACAACAAACTTAAACTACGCAAATTATTACTACCTATATTACAAATTATTTGGCTCGTTAAAGAAAGGGCTTTTGTTATGTACTAGTTTCAGCACGCGGCTTCACACGCGTTGTTTCTATGGAAACGTTTAAAGGTGATTTCTATTCAATGGGAACTGATTCATGGGATAAAAAGTATTTTATGTTTTATTGTCTAGTGTGCTAAATTCTAACATCCACACTTTCACATTTACAATGTTAACAAAAGTTTGGATTTTTAGATGGATGGATGAATGTTGGTTAGTTATTCTAAATCATCCGCTAAAATTAAACGAATCGGGCTGAATTTTGCATACAACACCTAACTTGCATAATGCATACAGGTAGTTCTAGGCCTGGAATGAAACATAAGCTATTAACGTGTGCGAAAGCCGCCGGCAGAATCTAGTGGATAATAATTTCTAGATCTTTTTCTCGTGGAAGTTGTCATGGCCATCCTATCTTATAAATACTATTTTTCTCTCCAGTAACTTATGTTTACCTTGGGTAAATTCTGCGTCAGTAGATATTGTAAATAGACTGTATTATGTTCACACACACAGCACAATTAATAATAACAGAAGCACAGAAACAGAACTTTAGGTACATATAATATGGAAGCATGAACCTACACAATCATAATAATGTAACACATTAATCACTACAAAGAATAAAACAAAGTCGCTTCCCGCTGTCTGTCTGTCCCTATGTATGCTTAGATCTTTATAAACCTACACAACGGATTTTGATGCGGTTTTTATAATATATATGAGTGATTCAAGATGAAGGTTTATAAACCATTTTACATATAGATTATCACAAGGACAAAGCAGTAAGTAAATGAAATAAACATTTACTCATTAGCGCCCTATCTTCAGCTTTACGCATCCAACATCTGCCTGCAGTCCTGTTGTAGATCGGTGATCGCAGTTGTTAAAAATACACAGAAGAAGCCTCTGGTAGATTCTTAGTCGGCTCTTACGACCATCCACGGGTTGAAAGACTGCTGTAGGAGGGGTCGATTCTGACGCCGCACTGCCAAGGCTGCGTTAAAGAAAACACAATGGCACAATGGAATATCCGCCCATCATCATCATCATCAGCCTAGAGCAGTCCACTGCTGGACATAGGCCTCCCCGTCATCCTACCTGGCCGGAGGGCGTCCTACACTACGTTTTTCAAGTCGTGGTCTCCACTCAAGAACACGTTTGCGCCATCGGCTTCCGGTTCTTCGCGAGATATGGCCGGCCCACTGCCACTTCAGCTTGCTAATCCTTAGAGCTACAACATCCGCCCACACTCCACAAAACAAGAAGCAGCAACATTATTTATGAGTAATACGGGACGATTATTATTTTTCCCACGCGATATATCACAAATCGTTTTAATACGATACCTATTGCATTTCTTGAACATCGTTACGACAATTTATGGGTTTTACAGGAAATGAGAGGAAACTGCAATTATTTATGAGCAACTATTTATTATTCCATTCATTCCATTATCCAACTGCGACGTAGGAGGATTCGTAGGAGGTTCGAGTCCCGCCTTGAGACAAATGTTTGTACGTTCTGGGTATTTTCTATGAATAGTAAAAATATATCTATGTATTGTATTATGTTTATCAGTTATCTAGTACCCATAACACAAGCCCTGCTTACGAGTAGCTTGTAACGATGTCGGTAAGACGTAGCAAGCTGTGTTGTTGCTACGACGTAGCAAGTTGTGTTGTTGCTACGACGTAGCAAGCTGTGTTATTGCTACGACGAAGCAAGCCACGGTTTTGGATCTACGCCGTAGCCAAGCTATGGTGTTGCTACTATAAGTACCAAGCTGTGTTGTTTCTAGCAAGCTACGTTGATGCCTCTACGATGTTGTAGCTACGACGTAGCAACAACTTTGCAATCACTATTAATACCACAGAATAACTACATTGTACTAAGAAAAAAAATACATGGCGTAACAAAATCTTCACCGACGGTGTATCTTTTCTATTGTTTTTTATATGAACACAGTAACATTGGCTTCTAAGCGATTTAATCCGTCTTCAGATTTCATATTTTTCTTAGAAAAGAGCCATACACTCACTTTAACGAAAAGGAAACTCGCTTCCGAGATTTCTCAGTATTAATTGCTTTTAATACAATAAAGTATTAAAAGCAATTAATACTGAGAAATCTCGGAAGCGAGTTTCCTTTTCGTTCTTCTTCTTTATTTTGCTGGTAGAAAAGCTTCCGCTTCTATTCTAATAACACTCGGATGCTGAACAGTGTTTCCTGCACGAGTTTTTTTTTATCTATATTTTCTTTGATTTTATATTCCGTTCGGCGTTGGCGGCAGAAAAAGGTCTTTATATATTTAGGTTTTTGTTTAAGTGCTTAAGCACTCGCACTTGGAATAATCTCAAAATAAATAATATCCCAAAAATGTTCGAATGCGGCGGGACTTGAAGCTGCGACCTCCCCCTCAGTACGGAGACGCTCTATCAAATTAAGCTACGAATTCAAATAACCGACAAAAATAAAAATATTTTGGGATATTATTTAATATCTTTATATACTTCTCTAAGCAAGACCAAAATGTAGAACAACAAAATGTGTGAACTCTCACATTGTATCGAAAGGGAAGATACATTTACCTACGTACATATACCTCACTTGGTCTCTCTCTCCCAATAAGGTTTGCTGGAAGAGAACTCTTTTTAGGGTTAAGTTCGCCTTTGTTTAAATTTTCTAGAATAAGTTTTGTGTTATGTTTTTCGTGCAAAAAGTATAAATAAATATATCTACATATAAAATGCTGGACAATCCACACAGCATCATCTAGGCTCAGTAGGCTAGTTTGTGTTATGGGTACTAGATTACTGTTTGATTTAAAACGATATATTACATACATGGACATTCTTTGTCATACATAAAAATATCCAGAACACCCGGAGCAATTATTTGCAGATCGTACAAACATTTGTCCCTAAGCCCGAATCGAACCAGCAACCTCCTGCATCGCAGACAGACCTTCGCCCTCCTCGCTACATCAGTCGTCATGGATGTAAATAAATACTTTGCTCGACAAGCTTAATCAGAAGAAGCTATACAAGTTTAATTTTTATTATTGTTAGTTTTATATATTATTAATATTATAAAGGTTTTGTTTATTTGTATTGAATAGGCTCCGAAACTACCGGACCGATTTGAAAAATTCTTTCACCGTTGGGAAGCTACTTTATATGCGGTGAACATAGGCTATATTCAAATTTAAAAATGTAAAATTTGAATTTAACGCAGGTAGAACCGCGGGAAACAGCTAGTTTTTAAGCCTTCAAAAACATACGTCATAATTTAAGTGTTTCCATAATACTTAAAAGGTGTCTTCTGATATGATTAAGACTGTGTATTCTTTATTACTGAATAAACATTTTGTATTATTGTATTATGTAAGTTTCGCCACATATGCCACTTATTTCTATTCCTCCTAATCAGGCCGTTAATCTCGAGGGCGGACGTTGATTCAACACTTCCAAAAAGAGTTGGTCACCGTGACGCTACAGTACTTCAAAGGGTTACAGAATGAAAGCTGGGTGTGCTTAGGCGTGGGTTAAATATTGGCTGCTATTAAATATTTTGTCACTATAAACAGGCCTTTATGACGATACCTCAGTTTTCTTGTACATGAGGGTTTAGTATCTCAAAAGGGTAAGAGCAACGTCCATTGTGCTAAAATAAATTAAATAAAAATTGTTTATTATCTAGCTTATATGGGCCACAAGATGCAAAATACAATTTAAAAAGAACTATCAAATTAAAGAAATTACAAATCACAAAAAGAAACTTACTATTTTACAAACATCTCGCTCAAAAATCAAAAGTCATTGCTCGTTGCGAACGGCTTTTTTCCCCGTACTGACTGTACAGTACAATACGTATTTCTATGTTAGTCCATAGTTTTTTAGGCATACCACTCAGTCAACATCATAGATAGATGTTAGTCCCCTGGCTGGACATAGGCCTCCCCCAATGAGCGCCATAGCGCCCTGTCTTCAGCTTGCCCCATCCAGCATCTACCTGTAGTCTTTCGCAGGTCGTCATCCCACCTGGTTGGAGGAACGTAACACTTAACTCCCCGTAACAACGGTAAGTTCTCGGCGGCAGGACGACCTTTCACACTAATATAATTGCGAAAGTTTGATGAAAGAGATGGATGGATATTTGTTACTACTTCACGTCAAAACTACTGAATCGATCGGGTTGAAATTATGCACAGATGAAGATCTAGAAGTAGTATAATAAATAGGTTTTTATTCTATAAATCAGTTCTTTATGGGAAAGAAATAACTACAAAATCCCGCCAAACTGGGAGAACAACAAACAATTATCTTTGTTGACTTGGAATAACGTATCAATAGGCAACTTTATAACCAACTTTAGGAGGTTCTATGTTTGCCTTTTCGTATCCTTTTATGTACTTTCAAAATGTAATTTAATGGTGCGTCAAAATATCAGTATGTAAGTATTAACATCCTAAAATATTTCAGCTTCAATCCTGACCGGTGTTGTCAACCGTCCAGAATTGCCAGCTGTAAGACAAGGTTTTAAAAAAATTATCATTTTTAAAATAAATAATGCTGTACAATCCGAACAGCACTATGGGTTTGTGTTATAGGTACTAGATGACTGATATAAATAATACAATACATACATAGATAGATATTTTGTATTTATACATAGAAAACGACTGAGCATGCCTTACTGTTTGTATAAGACACAACCCACCCTAACTGATATGTGAGAACCGCCTTGGACAAATTAAAAGACATTGCGGTGCAGGTGTACTTTAGCTTCATCATTATTAACTTTAATTATGGGAAGATATTGTTCCAGCAGGGGACGAAGCTTTTACAGTAAATTAGCTGTTGCACTAGGCTTCACACGCTTTTTACCGAGATAAAAAGTAACCTACATCCGTCTCTGGGATAACGTCTACCTCTCTGCCAAATTTCATCGCGATTCGTTCGGCTGTTAAAAGGTAACAGATAGACATATACCTAGTTACTCTCGAATTCATAATTAGTAATCTATACTAATTACAAATTCGACAGTAACTGTAAGATGCATTGCAGTCATTTAACATGTGCGAAGCCGCGGGGATAAGATAGTAGTATAATGAATGTATAGTTTAATGAGTAAAAGTAATTTCGTTAAAACCTAACCTTGTGTCTCCGAACCAGCTACGACTACGTAGCGACGTAGCAGTTCAAGTCACCATTAAAATTTTTAGTCAATACTGGTGATTGCAATTTTTTTTTTTTTTTTTTATATCTTTATTTATTGATGGAGTTTTGTCACAAAGTGACTATGTCACTCCCATATGAGATCAATTCTTTATAATATAAATATGTACATACACTTAACAAAAAACAACAATAACGATTGCCACATGACATTGCATGGCCACCTCCATAAGGAATGTGGATAACAATGTGCGGCTTACAAACTACTAAGTACCTACTACCTATCCTATTCTACCTAAACTATTCTTCGTCATCGCAATCGATGAGAAGGATAATAATTATGCCTACTTACATCTTACATAACTCGCAAATAAAGCTTGACTAGCATTTTAGCTTCCTCGGAGAACGGGGAAGACAAAATGCTATTACAAATACCTACACTAAAATCATATAAACATCTTAAGTCTTGTCGTTGTGCCTCGTTACGGACACACTCCGTCAAAACATAATGCACATCTTCTATTATATTACACTCTGGGCAATTTGGGGAATCAGAAATTCTCATTAGAAACTTGAACTTGTTCGAGGGAATGTGTCCGGAGCGCAGCCTCATAATTGTTACAATATTTTTCCTAATCATTACATTTTCATCAAACCACGGGCACCGGGGAGGACGACTTTGTATAGATTTGTACCATATTCCCTTTGTAAGTGAGCGCACATCAAAGTATTCATGCCACAACTGCCTACACATTAATCGAACACCGGTTAACAACTCGCTATGGATAGGTAAGCATGTATAGGTAATACAATCATCGCTTATCGCTTGTCTAGCGGCGCGGTCTGTCTCCTCGTTGCCCGTAATACCTACATGTGACGGTACCCACTGTATAACTATCTCTTTATTTTTATTGTTAAGCTGACAGATAGTCCTAAGGATGTTATAGGCTATCGGAAGACCTCGAATACTCGAGGTCAGCCGAGCCAAATGTAAAAGCGCGCTCTTGGAATCCGATAAGATAATAACCTTATTGTAATCCAATGAAGCAGCATACGACAATGCCTCCGAAATGGCTATCAATTCACAGTGCATTATTGATATATCCGCATCTATATGAAATCTAGCGGAGACATCTAACTGTGGGTCGACAAAAGCCGATCCACATCCCGAATTATCCTTCGACCCATCTGTATACAATTGGTAGTGAGAACTATAATTATCATGTAGGTACTCACAACATAAATAAATTATGCAAATAATTTATATCTACTCGCTTCTTTGACCGTGTCAGCCCACTTATTGTCGTCTTAATATTCCCAGATACATCGAAACTGCTCATCCAAATATCTAAAGAGTACATCAACATTTTAGCTTCGGAATGTATAGGTACGTTACAATATCTCCTATGAGTCTCGACTAAAAGTGGATTTTTTTTTCTACACCAATAGTTTCCGCTACATTGTTGGTTTAGTTCGCTCAAAACATTAATAGTTGCGGTGATTGCAATGCGGATTGTCTAAAATCTGGATTGTCTGAAACCGAATTATTCGAATATTTTGGTAATTTTATTTAAACATTTTCGCTCCACGTGAGATGAGAGAGTTGTTACCTTGTCGTTTTCTGTTATTGACATCAGTTTTTAAGTTTTCTATACTAATATAATAATATTATAAAGTGGAAAGGTTTGATTTTTTGTTTGTAATGAATAGGCTCCGAAACTACTGGACTGATTTGAAAAATTATTTCACCGTTGGGAAGCTACACTATCCCCGGTGAACATAGGCTATATTATATTTTCAATAAAGTTAGGGATCCGTACTAAAACCGTGTGAAGCCGGGAAGGTCCACTAGTCATTCAAGGCTTTGCATTAAAATATGCTTATAAAATATCTTAGACTCTAAATCGGATTAACTGTAGTAAAAGCAAGGCTAGTTTCTCGGACAAATAAACCCTTCATGTACAAAGAACTCATCAAGGCTTTCTTTGAAAGTTTCGACCAAATTCATGTGAAAACAATCATCAGATAGCTATCATTGCGTTCCGTGAAAACACGTCAGCCATTACGCAATTTATATACTAGAGATAGAAATCTATGGGTCACGCCGCGCCGGTAGTAGGCCTAATATTTCTTTGTGATTTGTGAAAAGACTGTTTGTTGTACCAAAGACATTCAAATTCTTTAGTATTATTAGGGCCTTTTTCCTGTCATGCCGATTGCCACCCGCGTGCGGATCTAGTCTGCGTGCGGGCCATCCGCAACCTATCATTTCATTATAATGTTTTTCTAATGAAAAATAAATGACTGGTAAAACGTAACATGAAATGTATCATGCAATGAAAGGACTCGTCGTACACATTGCTGCAATGTATCATGAAAAGTAACACACTTGTAACAATTTTTCATAGTTTGGACGTCCTGTGCGCGCGAAATGTGCATTTCACGCGCACGCTACGAGCATTAGCCGCGCGGACCCATGTTAACAAATAAAGAAATTTGGATAACAAAATGGTTTTCCATTTACTGTTTAACAGGGTGTAAATAAGTTGATATGTTCCTTCTAAAAATCCCCCTACAAAATAACATTACCTACTATCTATAGGTACCAACTTTCCTATGGCTCCTAGGTACATAGGTATCATAGAGCATAACATAGTTTTTTTTTAAACAATCTTTGTAAAGTTTTCACGTTTTCGCGGAACTTTCATATTATTGTCAAAATTAATAAAAAAATCTCGAAAACCACTTAATTTGTTCGTTAAAGTAAAACTAAGAGTTTGCTAGGTTTCTCGGTTATTTCGTAATACGGGGAAAATCGTCCATTTCCTTCAAACTTAGTTTTGGTGTAATTAATAAAAACTGTATGGGTTCTATCGAAATCACTTAAAACTTTAGGTAGGAAGGTAAGTCAAATCAAAACATCCGTAATTTATTTTTTCAGGGTTTTTAATTTCAATTCAATGGCAAAAGCTTTATATCCAAATAATACAAGTTTCACTACGTAGTACAAAACAAAGTCGCTTCACGCTTTCTGTCTGTCCTTATGTATGCTTAGATCTTTAAAACTATGCAACGGATTTTGATGCGGTTTCTTAATTGATAGTGATTCAAGGGGAAGGTTATAAACCATTTGAAACAAAGATATCCACGAGGGCGAAGCCTCTTTTTAATAATAGTATATACATACATCAGTTAAGGACAATTATTGTATTCTGTATTGCTTGCCATATTGCGTTTGACTTTTAACTTGGTCTTATTAACAAAGAATTGTATTGTATTGAAATAACCTTTATACGTTTCCATGGACATAACGCGTACGAAGACGCCGACAGACACTAGTTATAAATAAAATACAGTGTAGTATGTATCAACAAAATATAAACTTTATTACACTAATTCCTTACAGCTACGATGCCATGACACCTCGGTGATAACACCGGATCAAACAACTTCACCAAATAAGCATCTTCAAAACCATTTTCATACAAATACATTATTCTATCCAACAATATCAAACTCTCCACGACTTGCGCTAAACATAACTTCATTAAATAGAATAGCACCAATTTCTTCCAAGTTTTATCTTCATTTTGGATTAATTCTTGGAGGAATTTGTCAGGTAAAGTATCGTATAAACCAAGTTTAAGGACGTTGTCAGCCATTTTGAAGTAGGTGTGGAATGAGTCAGCCTTGGATGATATTCGTTTTAGCTTTCCAGTTGCTAGGTTGGAATGTGGTGCGTGAGTTTCTATGATGACCTGAAAAAAAGAGAACTTTCTATAAATACTTTAGACAATTTTAGTCTCGTAAACTCGATTACCTAGCTATTTGTGGCGTCCTCGTATGTATCTAGGTCTTTAATATTTTAGTTAGGTAAAAAAAGAATAGAGAAAATACCACAAAACGTATAAATGATTTGACTGAGATGAGGTAAGAAATGCGGGTTCGATTCCAACAAATGTTTGTAAGATCGGCAGATATTTGTTTCGGGTGTTCTAGTTTACATCCACCTATGCATCTTGTTAAGTAGTTCACACAGCCGGCACTAGAGGCGCTGTTCAAATCTTAAAAAATCGATCGAGGTCAGCCCCTGTCCTCTTTCTTTGTCTGTCAACACAACTGCATTTTATTACTGAATATACCGAATCTTTGTTGTAGAAGCTGGTTTCTTTCTACATTTTTTTTTACACCCCTGGGGAATCGTTCCCGCAACAGCAGCGTCCAACGCAAGCCGTGAAAAGGCCGACAAGTAATTACCTCAAGCATAGCCCTGTAGAGGAGGCTTCTCGGCGGCAGCTCTCGATGGTAGACCATCCGTTCTATCGAGTGGTTGGCGAGCATACGCGCGTTTCTACCCAGGGAGTAGCCTGAAACATTTTACTAGTCAATATCATTGAAAAATATATACAAGAGTACGTATAATTTTATAAAAATTTAGGTAGGAACTTAAAGACCTTTTGTGTATTAGGAGCGGTTGAAATGTCGGAAAATAAAAACAACAAGGTAAGCGACAAGGTTAATTTACTATGACATTTGTATTATTTTGTATGTTTTATGAATTCTAATCCGAAATAAATGAGTTAATAATAATAAAAACCCCCGTTCGCCCCTCCCCCTCGTTCCCCTCAGTCAGCAGTGGACCTGTGCCTTTGGAACAGCTGCAGTGATGTAGGGCCGAGGTCGCGCAGGTGTGGAGAAAGTTTTATTTTATCTATAATCCCACCTGAAAGGCACCGCGACATGGGAAACCCCCCGTTGCCCACTTCCCCGTCGTTGCTTTCGGTCAGCAGGTGGTAGCAGCAGGGTACGTTGAACACAGCCGCAGTGGACTTGTGTCTTTGGAACAGCTGCAGCGATGTGGGGCCGAGGTCGCCGCAGGTGTGGAGACCTGGAATAAATAAAACGGATTTTAAGAATTTCGTGATGAGTCATCCATCATTGATCCATCACTGAATGGACAGAAGAGGTTTGGCCGAAGACAACTCCAACTACTAAGTTTTGGCGTTTTGGCGCCTAACATGTGCCCGCAACTTGTCGTTAATATTACTAAGAAAAGTGAAAAGTACTAGACATGCGCAAGAAATCCAACTTTCCGCACTCTATTAAGAAATGCCACAAGCGCGGTACTTAATGTCTTAATTATTAGGTTCTTCGCTACCCCCACAAAAAATCTGATTTACCCCCGCGGGGGTAATTATCCCTAGGTTCGGATTCGGATTCACTGTTATACTACATAATGATAGCTGATAAAATTATCTACGACTTTGGTTCTATACACTTTTTAAATATTCCCAATCGTGGTCTAGATACGGGCTGAAAAACAATAGATTCTGAGACGTAAAATATGATTCTATTAAATTCACCTGTTAACAGAAGCCTTGTGTCCTCGTGGTGTGGAAACTGCTGTCGAACGATACCGGCCAAGTCAGAGTCACGCGTGATGAAGGCCGCGGCAAACCTAGAAATAATGAATGAATAAATGAAATAATTTATTTGACAGGACACATTACACATGGTACATTTCAAAAACATTTTTTTTTGAAAAAATACAAAACAAAGAGAAAAATAATATCCCCTAATTAGACGCACCGAGTTTAGAAAATTTTAAGCTAAAGCTTAAAACTGGCTCGCACCTACGACGAGTTCTTAAATTATACGTGATATTATTTTTATGTTTTTAAATTTTGTTACATTTTTGTCAAATTAGAAATAATGAAAACGAATTATGGCATCTAATTTATTGACATATACATAACTTGATTTTTTTGTGTGTATGTTAAAAGTCAGCCTTTGGATATCGTAGGTATGGGTCGGTCCAGTTAATATAAATAATTAAATAATACTGGACAGTTCACATATTATCGTCGTATAACGTTGAGCGATTCAACGTCATCCGTCAATTTCGTTTACGAAACGAGCAACCTTACCAACGGATGACGTTGAATCGATCAATTTTATCAGTCAAATTCGTTTGATATTCATAGTAGACCTCCTGTTGTTATAAACCGTCACAAACCTGTGCAGATTCTCGTCAGTGTGTTGTGTCCGCGACTCAGGGCTGCCATCTGCGCGCTTGGCGATCACGTGCCATTGTTTCTGGTTCAAAGAAAATACAAATTATTGATAAAAAAAATATAAAAATCGTGCTGAACAATCACATGTCCAGGCGGGAATCGAACCCGCATGCAACCTCCTGCATCGTAGGCGGACATTCGCCCACCCCGCCATGGAGGTCGTCAAATGATTGATTATGACTAAAGTCATTTCAAACGGGATATTTACCATGATTTGATTTTTGAGTTACCCAATATTTCGTGGCACAGTTTCATGCGCCATGATCACGGAATAACTGAAGACACTGCGACTGCGAGTAAGTTTTTATGGGCAAACATACCGATCTACCCTCATTAACGGTAATGTTCGTAGCAAAAGACAAAAAATCTATAATAACCATGATAGTTTCAAAAGTTTTATTGATTGATTATGATTATGCAAAGGAAAGCAGAGGAAGTTACCTTTATCATACGAGCCCGTGTTCCAGCCGCTGCTATAGCCTGCTCGTTGCAGTCCACAGTGAGACTGGGTACTCGGTACCCGAGGCATAGGGCCACTTGCAGGTGGCCCCGGCCGCCGCCGGCCTCCACGGAGCACGTGGCGTTCGTGGCATCGAACAGTGAGGCCACTAGCTGAGACATCGTTTGAACCTGGAAGGGGAAATAGTAAGAGTTATGTGTTTGTATGTACATCATCATCAACAACATTATGTTAGACCACTGCAGGACATAGGCCTCCCCCAATGAATAGAATAGAATAGAACAATTTTATTAGCACACACAAAAAAGACAGATATACATTAAAAGACAGATATTATACATAAAAAAAACACACATTAAGGCCACGTTATTCGAAATCATGCAATCTTAGATTCAGTTTTAAACCATCAAATATCCTTTGTTTTGATCGGAAAAAAATATATGTTGTAGTTGGATATATACTATAGAGCATTCTACGGTTCAAAACACGATATTTATCACTTCACCTGATGATAAAAAATCTCGAAAAAAGGTTAGTTTTTATTTGGTTTCTCGTTGTACTTCAAGTGTATAAACGTTGTACTCTCAAAAAATATGTCAGAAAATAGGCAACGAAGTTTAGAAGGGCATTCTCCGGTTAGTTTTTCTCAAAATAATTTTGTATTTTTTTAAAACGAATAATTATAGAATATAAGTACTCCGCGCTCAAGCGGCCTGCTTCAGTAGCCCGCCGGGCCTTGTTGAGGTAGGACCTGTGTCGCTCTTGCCGGCTCCCAGTACCCCCCGTGAATCGATCGATTTACCGTTTAAGAAAGAATTTAAAAATGGCAAATAAATATAAAAGTATCCAGACGAAAACTACGGAATCTTAAAATAGAAATAAGGTTATATATATATTACATATACTTATTTACTATCAACTACCTGAAACAGTCAACAAAAGGAGGGTAGCGTACAGACATAACAGTAGCGCAACTGTATGATCATTTTTGTTCAGTACATTTTTAACTTTGCAGCTCATCGATGCCAAGATACAAGGGCACGTTTAAAAAAAACAGCAAGTGAACAGTAATTAACTACCTACTAGGTACTCGATTAAATAAAAAGGTTCTAGGGCTTTACTATACAGTGTGCTACGGACAGGGTCTACTAAGCCGAAAAGGGGTGATTCTGGACATCGAGGGGGTCAACGTTTGTTCTAGGATTTAAAAAAAAATATAGTGTCGGTTTTTCTTCATTAGCTGGATTGCCTGTGACGTCACAACCTGTTTGACATAATTGTTCTCCTTGATGGTAAAGGGGGAGGTATATTTTTTTTTGCGGAATCGTGTAGGTGGTGTCGGAATGACCTAGGAAAAATTCCGACTTTTTGAGATTTGCCCCCCAGAACCCCCCCCCCCCCCCCATAGAGGGGACCCAAACGGAGTCATATTAACTACTATTTTCCAAGGGGTTGTATAGAAGGGTACTAGTGATATTGATTGCAAAAAAGTTGTTGCCCCCTTTGGCCCCCCAGAACCAAGGGGGGTTCTGGGGTTGAGGTTGCTACCAGATGCCGTCGTGATGCGTGTTTATTGCGGTATAATATAAAGGGTTTCTTTTGTATTGGAGAAAAAAAACCCTATCGCCCCTATTTTCACCCCCCCTTTTGATATCTCCCAAACGAAGCAACTTAGAAGACAATTTTTTTCACAATCATATAGAGAAAGTCGAGTAATTACGAATTCAAAAACAAATTTACGTCCCTTGCCCCTTTAGACCCCCCCCCCCTTTTTTATAAAAAAAAAACAAAATTTGCCTATTTTTGAACTTTTTTTCGTGTGGAGGCGAGCCGCAATACGACTATGGAGAACAGACTAATTTTTTTCGACTAATTTGAGGATGAGGATTTCGAATCTGACGTCGGCGGGGTCGAATTACGTTGAGCGAAGCGAACCGCAATTCGACACCGCTCGCCTTGCTATGTGACAGCACACACACCCACTGATATACATAACGAAACAAAAACGAAATATATTACATTTATTTTACCTAATGTTAAATAAGTTAAGGCTGATGTAAACGTAAAAGGAGAAACGTTAGAATCACCTTGGTTAGATAATAAACATAAATGGGACCCGCATATAGATAAGCTACCGAAGAGACTTAGTTCTGCGGCGTATACCGTCAAAAAAATCCGTCACCTTACAGACGCTGATATTTCTAGACTAGTCTAATTCAGCTACTTCCATAGTGTTATGTCTTATGGCATACTGCTGTGCGGGAACGCTGCAGATATTAACAGGGTCAGATCCGGCATTGAACCTGTTGATCACTGAGACATCTCTGAATATGTGCTTGCTATCTGCCATGATAAAGTCGATCTTATTTTTTGTCAGTTTCGGGCTTTCCCATGTCTAAGTGGACACGGCTTACAGGGTAAACCGAAGTTTACTCTGTAAAACGATAAATGTGTTATTTTATTAAGAAACTATAAAACTGATTAAAATTCTTGATTTTATTTGAATAAAATTATGCTGCAATCAGACCAAACCCCAGTCTAGCTGCTGTTGTGTGTGTTGAATTGATATTGTATTATTTTCAATCAATGTTAAAAAAATATTCTAATATTTAGCGCTAAAAATATTAATTTTATCGAATAGTAAAATTAAACGAATAGTGCAAATACTTGTTCTACATTTTAAATAAAGCAATTTGTGTTATTTAATAAATGAATTTTAATTTTTATTACTATTACTTTTATTTATTTACTATTTATCTAAAGACTACAAACCTTAAAACAAAATTGGTCATTTGAAAAAACTATGTAATCTTACTTAAACTTGTTTTCATAATTTATAATTAATAAATTCGCATTTAGGGACTGGTACATTGGAGTTAAACTACTGTTACAAATTATACTGTGCACGACAGCGTGGCGCGAGCGGCGCGGCGCGAGGTCAGCGAGTTCATTTGAAGTTTGTATTCGCGCGACTTGCCACGCGGGGAGGGAAGTATCGTTAAATGCCTACTGCGCTCAAAGATCCTGGCCTTAAGCTAAAAAGATTATAACACTAAAACTAAAAGATAAACAATAGAAAATAGGTAAAAATAACATAGCCTGTCCTCAGTGCGCGCTAATTAGGTCCAGCCTCAGCTTAATGTCGCTGCCGCCCGAGGACTGTAACGACGCTGGTTTTCAGGCTGAACCTATGGATGACGTCACATTACAGGTCTGTGGTTAACAACAGACAGACATTGACAGTCCTTCCTTCCTTCTTAGTAACCTGTTTTTAGTTTGTGGTACATTTTGTTGATTCACAGTTAATGTTTATCTTTATTGGAAATATTATTTCTATATTTTTCTAATGAGTGCCATAGCGCCTTGTCTTCAGCTTGACGCATCCAGCATCTACCTGCAGTCTTTCGCAGGTCGTCATCCCACCTGGTCGGAGGGCGTCCTACACTACATTTACCAAGTTTATTAAGCTTGCAATAAAATATCAGAATAATTTAGACTAGACGATAAAAATGTTTGAGATGAGTTTTGCTCCAACTCGAAAACTAACAACCGAACAAGGTAAAGGTTTCTTGTTCGCGTAAGAGTTTGAGTGTGAGTGGTTAGAACTTACTTCATAACTCTTCTTCTGATTCATAAACTCAGTAACAGTGAGCTCATGCTTCACCGTCCCACCCCAGGCTTCAATCTTACGCTGCAGTTGTTCAGTTGATAGGCATAGTTGGTCGGTGACGGTCACATAGTGGCTTCGGGCGTGCGATATCCACTTTGATAGCTCTGATGTTTCATCTGAAAATTGATTCGGAGCTAGTTATCAAAAGGTATAAGACATCAAAGTTACACAGTTGAAAAACGTGACTCTCTTGAGTTAGTTGACGACCTCTGTGGCGCGAGGGCGAAGGACCGCCTGCGACGCAGGAGGTTGCAGGTTCGATTCTTAGCTCGGGACATATGTTTGAACCACCTACAGATATTTATTCAGTATGTTTTCTATGTAGGTATAATGAATAAATATTTATCTATGTAGTGTATTGTATTAAATATACCAGTTATTCTAGTACCCATAACACAAGCTCTTCTTAGCTTGGGGCTAGATGATGCTGTGTGGATTGTCCAGCATTATTTATCACTAGCTGCGCCCCGCGGTTTCACCCGCGTGGTGATAGATATTTTGGATAATATATGTACAATATATCTTTATGAATTGTAGCCTATGTGTTATTCTGATATGTAAGCTTGTGAAGTTTCATCAAAATCCATTTGGTAGTTTTTGCGTGACAGAGCAACATACATATTTACATACATCCTCACAAACTTTCGCGTTTATAATATTAGTAGGATTCACTTTTTACCTACCATTATTCTCCTTATTACTATGACACTGCCAAAACTCCTTCACAGCTTCGCCCAGTTCCTTTCCATCCAAATAGCAGCGCAATGGCTCTGGTAATAAGGTCCAGTGTTCTCTGGTGATGAACTCCACCATGTGAGAGTTGGCGATAGGAAGCAGCGGAGTCAGGTAGCTTGAGATGGCCTTTATACGGTGGGTGAGAGCTTTAGTCGCTGACATTTGGTTGGATTTGGAACTATCTGTAAATAAAAAAATAAAAAAGTTAAAATAAAAAATGCAAAGAAAAGTAGTAGGTTGTTGGTTACATCACTGGTTGAAAACAGACACTCCAATTTGGCTTTTACTTTTAGAACTCGAAGTGCTTTTTTTCTATGGACCTTGGATCTGCCGTTTTTTAAGGTTCCTGTTGAGGTATCCCTCAAATGACATCTTAACATGGTTTAAAATGAAATCGCTTCCACTGTCTCCTTGCTTAGATCTTTTAAACTACTCATTGGATTTTAATGCAGTTTTCAGCAATAGATAGAGGGATTTAGTTTATAAACCATTTAACACATAAATTTCCATGCGGGAATCTATGTGTCAAATGCATTATTCAGGTATTGAAAGTAGCATAGAACTGTGCTGCAGGCAGAGGCTGGTGCAAGCTTAAAGATTAGCTCAAACATAATCAATATCAGCCTATACTAGTCCACAGCTGGACATAGCCCAATATGCCTATCAGGAGATCAAAAAAACCTTACCTGTTCTAGAATGAGACATTGACATCATATGGATTAGCTGATGATATCTTCAGCTGTGCACAGACCTTCTTATACTGTGCTCGTATAGTCTCCGCTAGGCCAAGAATATCTTCCTCTTCACTATTATCCCTAGGGAACGAGTTGATGAGGTCATTGACCTTTGTCAGCTGGGTAAGAATTTTGTCGGAGTATTTTGTTTCCGCTTCTGCATTTAGGTTGATGTGGTGTGTTACTATTCCAAGGTAGTAGCCTGAAATATTATTTAATAGTTAAACAGCTGTTTGATATAAGCGAATATCCTAATAATAATATAAAAGCGACAGGTTGAGCTATTTTAAAAGTTTGTATGAAGACATGACATTACTGAATGAATCGGGTGGAAATTTTGAACTGATGAAGCTGTGTGCCTAGCTTGAATAGAGGCACATACGGGTTATTACATTAAGCCTGGTGTGTGCCACTGCTGGGCAAAGGCCTTCCACCCATCAGGTTACTCATTATAGTGAAAAAACGCAAACGAAGACACAGATAGATACTACAACTACCTATTTATTGATTTGATACTTTTTTTTTGTTTCTTTAATTGTGAAAGATTTGCAATTAACAATATTATTTTAATTTTTAATTCTAACTTACCAAGCTCCCTGCCCAGTTCAGCCCCGCGGTGGTATCCTAAATGGTACCCTTCAGGGTTTCCTGCATCAGACCCCGCTTGGAACCCTTCACTGTAGCTCTGCTTGTGTTCTCTATTCTCAGATAGGAAGATGTCATCTAGCACAGCATTGTAGTCATCTGATGCATCCATTAGAATATGTTATAGTTATAAATACTTTTGTAATTAAATAGCTTGCATGCCTTCTTGCATTGTTTTTGTTTTGATAAATTTTTAGGTTAGGTTCAATCAATTCAAAGTTACTGTTTTCTTCTTCTTTGTTTCGTGGCTTTTGTTGCAAACAAAAGCCACGAAACAAAGAAGAAGAAATGTATCATCCGCAAGCTGCCAAATAAAAAATGGCAAAGAGCGTAAGATTTCAGATTTAATTAAATAACTTTTTCTTTATATTGTTAAAATTTGCACATTATACTTACTTACAAAATTCATATAAAATTTTATTATAAAAATATTATCCTAAAGAATCAACGGAGAGCGACGCGAAGAAACTTTTTGTATCTATTTTTTCTAATTTGGCAAAACCTACAGCGATCGAGTATTGATTCACATTCACAGGATCGAAATCCTCTGTGCGTTATTGGCAAGTAAAGCGAGAAATAATGGGACAAATTAGTGTCATTTTTTGTGTTGGTAGGACATGCCTTAAATCCTCCCAAACAAATTAAATAAAAATTCTGAACTGCCTTGAGTGTGAACAATCTCAACCATCTACTAACAATGCAAGTGTAAGCAACGATATTTTTGTTATTTTCTGGATTTTCGGGGCATGAGTGAATTTTTTTGCATTCCTTGGCAAATGCAAATCAGAGCAAGTCACGACAATATTGGTTTTTCGTTAGGTATCTATATTTTTTAAAGCGGGGTTCGAGTTCTGGACCCTTGTCAGAAGGAACGAAATTAAATGTTATCGGTTAGCAGATAGATTCACCAAAATTTTGTGGTCTCCTCAGATTTTTCTGCGCTCTTTGACAAAATGACATGGCCAATGTATTCGTTTTTTTTGTTGTGATGGTTGAATTGGTAGTAAATAACACCAGAATAGCGCACCAGACCACTCAAAATAGGTAGGTAAGGTAACGTTGCTTTTGCAGAAGTGATGCTTAACATAACATAACGCCCAAAACATCAATTATATCGACGAGCCGAGCGAGCCACGATGCGGATTTTTTATCGCAGTGGGTATATTAGGTAACCATATTGTTTAGTTCAATGTTATGCTAGCAGGAGTGCCTAAGTAATAAAAATATATTTAAGGTTTGGGAAATTTTCTAGTATATTTTTTAAAGTAGGTACCCTACTTCAAAAAACTAAGATTTTGGGGGGAGGCTGCGAGTATAAATCTGGATATAATAGAGGAACCTCTGTTGGTCGGACTCGGGGCCACAGCACTACATCGCGTTTGAAGAAAACCTGCACAGGACACTGAATCACATGACATGACTATGACATGTCGTCATTGACAATACTGTTAGTTAATGTCAGTCAAATGAAAAAATCAAAACAAACACGGTCGGTCACAGGTTATCTCTAACGCAATAATTCCAATAAAAATATAATTCCCTTTAGAATTCCCCTTTCCCCGTCTCTGTAATGTAATGTAAAAAGATATAGAAATCCAAAAAAAATTCTAAAAGTAAAATTTCACGAGTGGTAGATAATAAAAAATAATTCTGTCAAACCAGTATCATCTGTTTGAAAATGCTTCGCGAAATATCACTTGCAGAGGTGAAAAGGCACAACAGTAATAACAGCGATTGGATCGTTATCCACAACGAGGTTTACGATGTCACAAAATATCTGAATGAGGTTAGTATGCTCAACCCTCAACCCCCTTCCTGGATCTACTTGGCTTATCCTGTAACCCTGTATAAGTAAGAGCATTGCTCTTAGGGTGCCTGGTTACCCAAGAAAGAAGAAAGAAAAAAGAAAGGTGTCGGGGTATCAATTAATCTCATTTGGAAGTCCCGCCCGCGCTGATAGGCATAACAGAAGGTCATTCGGCCAAATACTTATTCAATACCAGATTCATATTGTAAAAAGTGAGTAGGTACTTATACAGTGTAACAGGATAAGACAAAGATCCAGGAAGAGGGTTGCTTGTAGTTTCTATCATTCCTGACTGATTTAAAAGTGGTTTAGTTTGGGGAAGGGTGTTTAATAGTCAAATCAGTCAGGAAGGATGGAAACTACAACCCCCTCCCGGATCTAGGTTGGCTTATCCTGTAACCCTGTATAACCCTACATACCTACCTAAATAGGAGCATGACACGAGAATGCTACCTACATAATTATCATATGGACAGATTTTGAGACCAGGTGAGATGACAACCTGCGAAAGAAAGACTGCAAGTAGATGCTGGATGCGTCAAGCTGACGACAGGGAGCTCATTGGGGGAGGCCTATGTCCAGCAGTGGACTAATATAGGCTGATGATGATGAGATTTTGAGTGGCATAGGTAGTTTTAAACATGCTCATACTGCCTAGGGCATGCCAATATTTTGCCAGCTGTATAACAGGCACTTATCCCAGTAATTCTCTACTTCACTTAAATATTCCAAAACCTCCTGGTATTATTTCAGCATCCCGGAGGAGAGGAAACCCTTCTGGAAGTGGCTGGGCAGGAGGCCACTCAATCCTTTGAGGATATAGGGCACAGTGATGATGCCAGGTAAATACATACATACAATATAGTTAGATTATTAATATATCTTGCTATCTGGTGTTGAATACCTAGTCTTATATGTATTAACACTTTGAGTGCTGAAATCACACGGTATGCGTTTTCTACAAGTGACTAATATGCGTAAATCCACAGCCCAGCCGTAATATTTTTCGAACGAAACGCATGTGCGGCGCAACACAACCGCCGTGTAGAGCGGCGGCACGAATTTTTTAGGTTAAAAAAAGATCGCATTCGTCGAAAAAAAAACCGCAGTCAAAGTGTTAAAAACAGTATAATGTACATATATACATTTTGTACATGATGTTCAAAAAGAATTACTACTAATTGCAATCCTAAATAGACATATAATTTACATACATACATGTAATTATACATGTAAGATTAGTACTAGAAGCAGTAAAGAATCAATAGTACACTGGTCATCAAAAAAATCGGCCCACCCTCTTTTTTCACTATTTTTTTTTATAACTTCGGAGATGAGTGGTTTTGAATTGTTTTTTTTATTACAAGGGTTTGTTATGATGTTTGACATCTGTCTACCATAAATTACGGCCTACTTGAGGGTACTTAACAAACTTTTTAACGCTTACACTGATTAGTGTCGATTTCATTGTTTACGTCGAGATTCAGTTGAACCCAATTCCCTTTGTGAAACGGAACATTTAAACAGTGCGCTCGATAATTAACGCTATCTTTATTCACTAAGGCTGTAGTTTTGCAAGATTTCATCTGAAATTATGGACACTACTGAGGCAGAGGCAGCCCAAGTTGTAGCCTTGCTGCAACAAGGCTTCAGTCAACGTGTTGTGGCGCGAAGATTGAATCTCAGTCGATCTGCGGTTAGAAGAGTTTATCAGAGGTTTCTGGAGACTGGAGAGTATCGAAGAAGATCAGGATCTGGAAGACAAAGGGTCACATCTGAACGAGATGACCGCTTTATTGTGACTTCAGCTTTAAGAAATCGGCACCTTTCTGGGGTTGATCTTCAGCGACGCTTACAAGAAGTGCGGGGTGTGGCTATAAGTGACAGTACAGTGAGAAGGAGACTCCGTGAACAAGATTTAAGACCTCACAAGCCAGCAACGGGACCACAACTGACCGCAGCTCATCGACAAGCAAGAGTACAATTTGCGCGAAATCACCTGAACTGGACTATGGACCAATGGGCGTCAGTTCTTTTTAGTGATGAAAGCCGAATGACGTTATACGGTTCAGACGGGCGCCGTAACGTCATGAGACGGCCAGGTGAGCGTTATGCCCAATGCTGCATGAGCGAAACAGTCAGTTATGGTGGAGGCTCTGTAATGTTTTGGGGTGGGATTTCTTTGACAGCGCGCACGGAGCTGGTATTCATCAGGAGGGGTTCACTAACTGCTGTACGTTACATAACAGAGATCTTAGAAGATCACGTGATGCCCTTTGCGGGTTATATCGGAGAACACTTCCAGTTAATGCAAGACAACGCACGGCCACACGTAGCGCGCATCGTGACTCAGTACCTGGAAGAGGTCGGTATACAGGTTATGCAGTGGCCAGCAAGGAGTCCTGACCTCAATCCTATAGAACACATTTGGGACACCCTAAAACAAAAGGTTAGAGCTCGAAATCCCGCCCCTACCACCTTAGGAGAACTGGAAACCGCCATCAAAGAAGAATGGGAGAGAGTACCTCAAGGAGCCATTGCAGTTTTGATAAGGTCTTTAAAAAGGAGAATGCAGGCTACAATTAAAGCAAGAGGAGGAAATACCAAATATTGATTTCAAGAATTCATCGGCTTAAGTGCAAAGGGTGTAAAATTACAGCTTGTTCAATATAAACCTAAAAATTGGGTAAAATTAAAGATTTTCCATTTTTTCTCATAATGTGCAAGTTTTCAAAAATGTATACATAATTTTCAGTTTAAAATGTTAAAAATAAACAATTTTAAATAAAAAATATTATTCAAAAACAACTTGTTTCATTCACAATTAAAAAAACGAATATTCCGGCAAAAGTACAGGTGGGCCGATTTTTATGATGACCAGTGTATTTATAACATCTCTGATATGTACAGACAATGTCAGCGTTGTCGGTGATATTTTTTTTTTTACCAATTCTATATTTTCAGAGAAATTATGAAAAAATACAAGGTTGGCGTACTACCTGCAAATGAGCACTCTATTGCAAAATCAGGGGCACCAAAAATAAGGTAAGTTTATTAATATTATTAAGTTTATTGTTTCGATGTTTCCATACATAATGCATGAAACCAACATGCTTCTGAAGCGCCACACCACACCAGATAGTGTGGTTCTAGCTTAAACCGCCATGTCATAGACCCTAATAATTGTAGTGCAGTATTTTTTTTTTCTTTGGGTAGCTTGGGTGTCACTGCGGCCATGATAGGCCAATTGTGATCGTTGTCGGGAGTATGTGTGAATTTGTAAAATTCTAGAGAAAAATAAATACATAATGCTGGGCTTTTCACACAGCATCATCTAGACCCAAGCCTGCTTAGTTTGGGGCTAGATGATGCTTGTGTTATGGGTACTGGATTACTGATATAATTTTTTTATTATACCTATGAAACATCCAGAACACCCTGAATTATCTACATAATATTATACGAACATTTATCCCGAGGCGGATATCGAACCCGCATCCTCCTGCATCGCAAGCGACCTTCAACCGCTGCGCGCGCCTTTGTGGTAGTCAAATCTGAGCCTTTTACCTACTTATGAATTCTTTTGTAAATTTGGAGTGTTTTCAGTTCTAAGAAGAAAAAATCCAGGTTAGAAATGATTTTAATTGTAATCATTGTTGAATTTGTTATCTCATGTGAATTAACATTTTGTATATGGTATAGTAAACAACCAACCCCATAAAGTCAAATATTTAAATCGTTAGATAAAACCCTACCGGTAGTGTCCCGCCGCGCGCCGTGTTGTTGCCGCGCGAAATAAAATAGCTCGCTCATTCGGAATCAGTGTACATCTTAACACAGTGCTAGCCGGACGTGTCGTAACTACCCACATTGTCACAAAACGTCATAGTGTGCATTTAACAAATGTTCGTGCAATATAATTGCACAATAAATATAACAGTTAGGTTTATTTGCGAATACACGATTAGCCATTAATGTGCGTGCGTCGACATTTTTTTTACGCAAACATTGTCAGTTTTTGGTGTCAGGGCATATCTAACGATTTAAATCTTTTGTTTTATTAGGCAAGGTACTCATCACAAGGATGGTTTATATGTATATAGTATTGTAATATATAATATTTGTATGATTGTACATACGTTAATTGACTTTAATGTAGTGTATTTATTAGTAGCAAAGGTAGGATAAAACCTTCGAAGGCTTGTTTAAGTTTAGAAACTTAGATAATAGTTAATTATGATTGTTACGTACGTTTTGTATTATTTTTAAACTCTTACCTACTAAAAGATGACTACTAAATTAAGAAATACTATGTAAGTAGCAGTAGCGTCGAAGATTACTATATAGGTGTCGATTCTGTTGGTTCTTAAATTTAATCAATTCGACAGCACTAATATAATTAATCAGTTGTTACTATTACATACATATACAGAAGATGTTGCATGCAATCACGATCGAAAGGGGACGGCGACATTTTCAGGTTGTTAGTATAAATACCAATAGAATCGACACCAATAGCTAGTCCTAGTCAAACATATCCTTTGTAAAAAGGCTTACTACAAAATATCCGATTATCAAGACGATAAAAAAGTTTGGAATGAGTTTTGCTCCAACTAGAAAACTATCAACCTGACAAGGTTTCTTGTTCGCTTCTTTACTTTACCTTAAATTTTGATTGAAGTGAACAAAAAATGAAAGTGATCTCATTTATTTCCTAGTTTTACTTAAGTAATTTGAATTTTGTGACGTGTGAGTCCTGGGAGGTCTAAAGGAAATAAAACGCTTTGATATGTTATATTGGACCAGTAATTCATTTAAAGTGTATATTTTAGAGATGCGGAGTCGTGGCGGACCGCATGGAACAGAGAATATGTGGTTTTTCCCGCGAAGGAACACCACCAATGGTTATTATTATTATATTATTTATTATTATTACAGTAAAACGTAGTAAATTACAAGATTCAAACGAAAACAATTTTTTCAAAGTTACGCTGTTGACCAATGCTTTGAAACTCAGGCTAATGGTGGCATTAGCCTAGCAAAAAACGAGGCTCTTTGTAGTGTGGACTACAAATCTAGCTATAGGTACATAGCTGTAGGCACCTACTCGTACCTGGGCGGCAGTTGCCTGCCGGTAAGTAGGTAAGCCAACTGCTATAGTTTGGAATACGTCTGTTCGCTAGGATCCTATTGATAGATGGATCTTATGGAAGTAGGTTTTGCGCCGAATTGTTAATCTTTACTAATATTATAAAGAGGAAAGGTTTGATTTTTTGTTTGTTTGTAATGAATAGGCTCCGAAACTACTGGACCAATTTGAAAAATTCTTTCAGTGTTGGAAAGCTACACTATCCGTGGTGAACATAGGCTATTATTATATTTTCAAAAAAGTTAGGGACCCGTACTAAACCCGTGCGAAGCCGGGAAGGTCCGCAAGTAAGTAAATATGTTCGTTCTTATATTTTGCAATGGATTTCGCTAAATAATGCCGGAGTCTAGTTTATGAAAGTTCTAATTATTTAAATGTAATACATATTTTTTCTTACATTTAGCTGTGGACCTGATGACAATCGCTTAGCGACCGAAAGAGCAGGGCGTTACCTCGATGGATCTACCAATACGTTTGTGATGCTTTCTCTGTTCATATTAACTAGATATCATTTCATTATTTATTTGTTTAAACCAAACCAAAGTTATCGACATAGCTCTAAGAATTAGCAAGCTGAAGTGGCAGTGGACTGGCCATATCTTGCGAAGAAACGACGGCCGCTGGGGCAAACGTGTTCATGAGTTTAGACCACGACTCGGTAAACATAGTCTAGGACCTGACATCATAGCAAGCCCTCCGACCAGGTGGGATGACGACCTGCGAAAGACTGCAGGTAGATGGCTGGATAGCTGGATGCGGCAAGCTGAAGACAGGGTGCTATGGTGCTCATTCGGGGAGGCCTATGTCTAGCAGTGGACTGCTATAGACTGATGATGATGACGATGATGATTATTTTGTTTCATGTTTACATCGAGTTTTGAAGATATTGAGATCATAACATGAACTGTGAACCAATTTAGTATAGTTTGACAATGCCCTTATACAGCAGCATACTTTAACATATCTTTTAAGAAATTTATTATTTATTTTACTGTTAGGCATATACCTAACAGTAAAATAAATAATAAATTACTTTAAATATATTTATTTAATTTTTAAAGAAGGCATGTCTGTCTTTTTTTCTTTGCAAAATGGTGTTTCCTACGTCAAACGATTGTGTGTGTAATAAAATTGTAATATACCTATTAAAAATTTATAGAACTTAACGATATCAAGTGTACTTACGGTGGAAATAAATAAACAAACAAACATTTTGAGGCGTACAATGTGAAATTAGGGCTCTTTTGGATTCAATTAGACCCAAACTTCATAATACGTGATCGTTCCTACCTGTGTACTGTTTACGCAGACAAACGACAAACACTCAGCTTTTATAATATAGCGAAGGTCTGGCGGTCACAGGCTCTTGGTACATTATTGTACTATAATCACTTAGGTAGTGATTACCTTCTTCAAAAGTCTCTGGAACATAGAGTTAAAATAGGTATTCTACCTCTAAACTCTAGAACGAAAGATTTCCTTCGTTCAAGTCTGGCATAGGTACAAAATGTCATTAAATACAGAAGGTGACTTGAGTATTATTATAATTATGGGAAAATCGGAAACTCAAAGAATCTATTTTCAACGCCTAATTTGCGCACAGAACAATATCGAGACCTAGACCTATCAGACTGTGATATGTGTGACTGTGAAGAAGCGCTCAAAACGGCAGAACAACCGTGTCCATGGTGTGAACCACAGTCGCCACCTGTACCAGTTCCAACACCACCCTCGTCACCACCAGCGTCAGTGCCAGCGTCACTACCGTAGGTACCTAAAGCAAAAGTATGATCACGTTCCGAACTGACCAAACATTTGAATAAAAGTAAGGTAAGGGAACTGTAGGCTATTTAACAACATTTAAAATATACTATGTACAAATAATGGTCATCCAGTCGGATAATCGCGCAAAAATCTGGTGACATCATAGCAAGTAAACATAGCTACATCGAATGATTGCAGTTCGCTTTGATTGTTTTCGGGTTTTAAATTCGATCTCAGAGAAATTTCTGAAACGGTGTTCTGATAATTTTTTTTAATATTATAATTAGCGGCGTAAATGATAATTTATAATAATGACGAATGATAATAATGATGAATTTATAAACCATTATTATTTTTCTTTACTTGCGTGTGATGTGACTTCATATACATACATATTTCATATAACCAGAACGCAGCTCGGCGTTTATAGCACAGTTTTGAGAATTTTTAAGTTTTAGATTTTTATCGAAAATACCGTAGATCTATTTAGTGTTAGTGTAGCTTATTCAAGAATAAGCGATTTTCCAAAATTTGTTAAATAGCCTATTCAATTTCCGACTTGCCTTACTATTTATTATTAAAGTAAAAAGGTTTCTATTTTCGTCACAATATCAGAATTATTATATATTAGTTCATATGTACATATGAACCCACAAATAAAAGAGAAATCTGTGACGAAAAAAGAGACATCGCTCGCGCAGAAGTGATACGAGTAGGTACATGTCATATCGCTACTGCGTTTTATGCGACTCTCAGGGTCGGTACATATCTGACGGAAAATACGTCGAGCTTATCATCGGTCGCGTGTATTCGGTCAAATCAGACCTGCCACATTACGCGTCTAGTCAGTTTGAATGCCCTGTACACCAACGATCTCCACTGATGTTACGCCTAGTCTGAATGCATCAATCAAAATATACGTATCGCGACACGTTACGTCGACCGACTATGCGTTGACGGAAACGGAACAGACGCTGTACGCTTGACGCACTAACGCTTCATCGGTTGAGTGTGAAAGGTTGATATATTTGCCTGTTTTGGCGTTACGCGACTGATAATACGCGACGCATTTTCCGTCAGATATGTACTGACCCTTAGAATGTATTAGCTGACACATCTCATTATATTATTTGCAAGGTTAAGAGCTCAGCGACTAATTTCTCTAATCGAGCTCAGGAACTCATTTCTTTAGAGAATATACAAAAAAGTGGTCGGTGCCCCTGATGTGTGTTTAAGGTTATGGGGCGACTTAACGGGTTCGGTTGTCAAACTAGGTCTAGGTCTCACTACTTAAATTCCACAGCTCATTTTTTTTATTGGTTCCTTAAATGTGAAAGAATACTATACAAAAATCTTACTTTGTTTTGATTCGTAAGTCATTATTTGGTTCCATAAACCAATTTTTTCATAGGTTGTGTAGTTTTCTTGTATGTACAAGAGAAGCTAAAACTTCATTTTTCTTTGCTCTTATGCCGTTCCAAAAACGTATGCGGTGCTCTGTTCCACTGCTCCTATGTACGCGAAATCCCTATCCCTACAAAATAGCGCGCAATATGCTTTCTTAGTGTAACTGTATTGCATAGAACCAGTCTTCCCTTTTACATTTTGTTTCTAAATTAAATTAATAGTTCAGTCCCATTTTAGGTAACGTTACGCCAAAATGAAGGCGTATACGGAGTTTCTAGCGGGTTTAATAACATTATTAGGTTAAGAATCCTACTCGTAATAAGAACGTTAATTTAACTTAATTTCTTAATTCCACCGCGTGTTGATACACTTAGCTTCGTTTTAATCTAATTTACTTGTATATATAAAAGTAAAGTAAATATATAACTTAATTATTATTATTAATATATGAAACACAATAATGGATGGTATGGAGAAGTAGAGATATTAAGAGAAACAGTGACTCCTATTTAACACACAAAACACATAAACATTTACAAATGATGGATAAAGGGGCTAAGAATTAATAATAATGTCAAAAATTATAATTATAAAACTTTGAGGAATATATAATGTATATTATATATAACACAGTTGTATAATGGGCATTGTCAAAATAAACTAAAATAAAGATCTAAAATATGAACATAGAAATACAGTTAAAACGAATACTATGTTAATCAACAGAAAAAGACCACCCCTTGTGACGAAAACCACGTCCCCTCCCAGGATAGAGAGAAGAGTCAATACTATAGTGGTGCCTAGAGAACGGTTATTATTATTTTTTTATGTCTGACTCTTGACATCATATATTCCTAGTATGCAACAAAGTCGCTTCCCGCTGTCGTCGGTCTGTCACTATGTATGCTTAGATATTTAAAAGTTTGTGTGTTGTTTGCGATTCAAGAGGAAGGTTTATAAATCATTTGCCTAAATTTCAACGTGGGCGAAGCGGCGGGGCGCAGCTATTAGGTATATTTTAGGGGACAGACTTAACTCATTTACTAGGTATCAGTTCTACTAAAGTTCTAAACGAATAATACGACTAAGGCCCCATTATGAAATCATACTCAGTCATATATCTATGCTTGTGTGACGTTTATGAAATAAAAAAGCGGTACTCAAGCATAAATTGACGACTAAGCAAGCCTATAGAATACCAGGAGTTGAGCTCGTTTAGCGATTGTTTGTCGTGGACCACCCCTTTAAAGGGTATAGCTTATAACCTGCGTACTTATAGAGGGGATTGAGAATGACGTCATTTCTCAATTCTTATGCTGTCTTGCTGAAGGTGCATACACACAGTTGATCCGTTTTTACAATACCACCGTTTTCTCCGGAATCAATCTTTTACTGGGTCCGTAATATTGTCAGATGTGTGAACATGCTCGTACCTTACGCGCCGCCGCCATCAAAAAACGGATGCTGTGTAAATGCGCCCTCAGTCAGAGTCCAATCTGAGCGAGAAAGTATGAGAGAAAAAAAATATGAAAACTTATTGCTAGACAAAACATAAGTGCGCTTACCAAATAAATATAGCAAAGTATTACAATTTAGCCTGACGTGATTCTCAATCCTATTCTTTATCGTTTCGTGTTGGCGCGAAACTTTTTTCATGTGATACTAGCGATGATATGATCAGCCTTAAGATTACTAGTTTCGAGTTGCCTCGAGGTTCAAATTTTTTATGTTTTTTAGTTTTTTCTGCGTTCTACAATCAAAAATATTACCGAATAGTAATTTGTTTAAAATCGTAAACATTTTCTATTCACTTTTAATTCACTGATAATATCGAAGAATTTGGGAATATGAGATATTTAGGGCTAAAAATCATTCATATAATCTCAAATGCCTCGAAAATCCAATTGAAACAAAGTTTTTTTTTATCGTAGAAAATGGTCTACGATTTGCGTCAATTTTTTTCCGTTATTATTCCTTGTAGAAAGCAGAGAAAAATTAAAAACCACAAAAAAAATTTAAGGTGCCGAACTGAAACGATCACCCTAAAGATACAAGTCCGAGATGATTTAAATCTACATGAGAGACTGCGGTCGCGGTTGCTTATTACCAACCACGGTCGCGACATCACTAGCGCTGCAGTCTACGGTCGCTGCGCACCGCGGCCACAGACCGCAGTGTCTGCGGTCCATCTTGGAATTGCACCTTTAAGTTCTCAGACTTTACCTCTCGTACTGGCTACCGCTTATATTTTTGTGTTATTAATATTATACCTACATATTTGGTTATTGTTCATTACTGTACAACTTATTAATAACGTTCTTTTTTTTAAGACGACGTCGTGGAGAGCCCTGCATGCAAGGGTAAATAATATTTTTTATGATTATTTGTTTTAGTACTAGGCGAACTCGTCGTCGTTCATCTTTAGCACCTGACAGGTTGGATTTGTTTTTAAAATGATGTAGATAGATAGTTAGGCAATTATTGCACAAGTTGTATGTATTTTGTTTACTATTTTGATGTATAAATCACGCACCTGACGACCGTGACGTGACACGATCCCTCTGCTCTTCACTGACAATCAGCGCTGGGTGGACACATTAGTGGGCACCCAGAACAATGCTGAGTGAGGGCCATATTTGCCTGAAATTAAAGGAAATGAAAGCCGATTTAAATATTTTTTTAATGAAAACTACTTCATCTGGTTTTTTCTTCGTTTCTTTTTGAGTAAACGATGTATTTTATTAAAAGTAGTCTCATTTGAAAGCTAGATAGTCTACCTAGTTAAGAAAATGATACAATTTCGCTACATAAGCCTAGAAAAATCATATTTTTTTAGAAATTTACAAAAAAAAAACCGATTTTTATTTTATTTTTGATCTGTAACTTTAAAACTAGGTTATTGAGGTGTACTTTTCTCATGTTGTATTAAGCTTCATAATTAAATCTACAAATCCTCCAAAAAATATTGGTCTATCTCTTTTCGTTGTCATGTTATTCACCATTTAAAATAGGTACTGTTTACGCCTGAAAGAATATAGGAGCAACAAGCAAGCATGATGTGTCATTTTTTGACAGTTCGCAAGTCGACGCTCAACTCGCGAAGCAATCATTGTTCCTCCGCAAACCCTTTACCTAAAAACACTGTAAATTTATATAATACAAGTCATCTCTTCATTTCGGGAGTTTTATTTGGGTACGTTGTGCCTAAACAGGTAATTTCTGTCTTGTCTAAAGTAAAGAAAATAAAAACTTTATGTTAAACAGCCGTTACTGTCAAAGACAAAAGCAAAGACCTCATTCCATTTCTTCCTATCTTGCCTCGTTTTATTTCATAATTTATGTAGATTAAATCAGTTGATATTCCTGTTGATCTTTGTACAAGACAGGACAGAAAGTACCTATTATAAATGGTGAATAACATGACAACGAAAAGAGATAGACCCATATTTTTTGGAGGATTTGTAGATTAAATTATGAAGTTTAATACAACATGCAAAAAAGTACACCTCAATAACCTAGTTTTAAATTTACAGATCAAAAATAAAATAAAAATATTTTTTTTTTTAAATTTCTAAACAAATATTATTTTTCTAGGCTTATGTACCGAAATTGTATTTTTTCTTATTCTTAGCTAGGTAGACTATCTAGCTTTCAAATGAGACTACTTTGAATAAAATACATAGTTTACTCAAAAAGAAACGAAGAAAAAACCAGATGAAATAGTTTTCATTAAAAAAATAAATTAAATCGGCTTTGCCTTTGAGATAGGTAACATATAATTTTTTATATTTTGTTTTTTATCGATAAATATATATCATGTATCTGCACATCTCGTTTGATCAAGGTTCGACAATACACATTGTATAGTATTAATTTGCGTAGCTTTAAGTTTGTTGTGTATGGTAGTTTTAAGGTAAATAAAAATATTATCTTTCTTTCTAAGTTACAATAAAATAAACCAGAAAAAAAACAAGATAATGTGACAATTTCGCGGATGTACAAATTGATAAGCTTTTAATTAAAAATTTATAAAATATAATAAGCTATTTAGTAATTAATATTACTTATACAAAATACTTAAATACATATAATAAGTTATTTCGTAATTATTACTGTAGGTATTTCATTAAAAAGAGAAAACATACGGGTTGACTTGAAGCTTACCACCATGGCTCCATAGTATTTCATTAAAAAGAGAAAACATATGGGTTGACTTGAAGCTTACCACCATGACTCCATACTATTTCATTAAAAAGAGAAAACATACGGGTTGACTTGAAGCTTGCCACCATGCCTCCATAGTATTTCATTAAAAAGAGAAAACATACGGGTTGACTTGAAGCTTACCACCATGGCTCCATAGTAAAATAATAAATAAAAAAAATAAAAAGCCTTTTATTTCCAACAAATTACTAAGTTTAAATTGTGTTTTTTAGAGTTTTTTTAAACTAGTTGTTTATATAACTTAATTAATCAAACGTGTAATATAGTTTCATACAATAATATCTGTAGGAACCCCTTATTAGGTTAAGGCCTCCTCTAAAGTATTTCATTAAAAAGAGTAAACATACGGGTTGACTTGAAGCTTACCACCATGGCTCCATAGTATTTCTTTAAAAAGAGAAAACATACGGGTTGACTTGAAGCTTGCCACCATGCCTCCATAGTATTTCATTAAAAAGAGAAAACATACGGGTTGACTTGAAGCTTACCACCATGGCTCCATAGTAAAATAATAAATAAAAAAATTAAAAAGCCTTTTATTTCCAACAAATTACTAAGTTTACATTGTGTTTTTTAGAGTTTTTTTAAACTAGTTGTTTATATAACTTAATTAATCTAACTTGTAATATAGTTTCATACAATAATATCTGTAGGAACCCCTTATTGGGTGAAGGCCTCCTCCAAAGTATTTCATTAAAAAGAGAAAACATACGGGTTGACTTGAAGCTTACCAACATGGCTCCATAGTATTTCATTAAAAAGAGAAAACATACGGGTTGACTTGAAGCTTACCACCATGGCTCCATAGTCCTCTACCTCTGTAATTAGTATAATTGGCCTAAGGTCGTTCTAATTACATTAAATAAATAAATAGTATCTTTGTACTCAAGCCAAGCTTAGCTATTTTCTCTAGAGTAGAATAAACAAAAATGACATCGAATATAAACGTAATATAATGAACAAAACTTTGTGATGCATCATGCATAGCGAGAAAGCTATAGCATGTTTTTGTTCATTTACGAAATATAAGCTTTTTTATACGCATAATTATTTATTGAGTTGAAGCAATGAATTTCATATATTAAGTTTTACCGTATATAATATTATATACATATATCTATATATATCGTTTTACTGTATTCTACCTAGAAACTAGCTGTGCTTGGCCCACCGGTACAGATATGAATCCCATCAGAACATAACAGTGAACAGATGCAATTTTAATTCAATTGTTAAACCTAGTGAACTTATGTTTAATATTGTATGTATCTCTATATTAATTTTATGTGTGTGTTATTAGTACCAAATAAATCTTTCAACTATAAATCTAAACTGTAAAATGTCGAAAAAAAAAATAGAATAGAACTTCTCTAGTAGAAATAGATAATATTAGATATACGTAAGAAAATTTAATTGGTCATTAGTGGATCAGTTTTTACAGACCGTTTTTACGGATCATTTGCTACTGGAATAAAATATTCATTTACTGAATCCGAAAAAATTAAAAAAATAAAAATTGCATAAAAAGTTCATGACACTTATTTGGGGCTCTCATTACCAATATAAGTTATTCTAAGAATAACTTGTGGTTTGGTAGTGAGTGCTTCCCCTTACAATTATTACCACTACTGGTTAATACATAGTATAGTGTCGGATGTGTGAACTCGCTCCTTTAACTACATAAAACATCACGGAAAACCGTTTTTTCCGTTTTATCCTGTAAAACGGACGCTGTGTAAATGTGCCCTAAGATTTAGGTAGTTTCCTGTGTTAGTTATTAAGGTATTCTTTTTGATCAATTTTGTAAGTAATGTTGAATCATACAGTCAATATTCCAGAATAGATGTGCTGTATTTCCATGTAACTATCTGAGTATAGTTTTCGTAGTGTGATAGAAAATGTACTTATATACAGTCAATATTATAGAGTTATGTTGACTCATGCTGTATGTCCATGTACCTAACCTGAGTATAGTTTTCGTAGTGTGATAGAAAATGTACTTATACAGTCAACATTATAGAGTTATGTTGACTCATGCTGTATGTCCATGTACCTAACCTGAGTATAGTTTTCGTAGTGTGATAGAAAATGTACTTATATACAGTCAATATTATAGAGTTATGTTGACTCATGCTGTATGTCCATGTACCTAACCTGAGTATAGTTTTCGTAGTGTGATAGAAAATGTACTTATATACAGTCAATATTATAGAGTTATGTTGACTCATGCTGTATGTCCATGTACCTAACCTGAGTATAGTTTTCGAGTTTTGTAGAAAATGATAGAAAATGTAATGTTTGGGAGTTTCGGAGTTAAGAGATATTGACCACAGGAAGATATCACTTTGTAGTATTTAGTAAAACTTTTATAAATGTTTTACAAAAAAACATACTTACTAAAAAATATATATAGTAAACCAGTACTGTCTACTTGTTTGTTACTATGTATTTTTATTGTGAATATTCTCGTTTAGTATATGTGTAGATGCCAATATTCTCGTTTAGTATATGTGTAGATGCCAAACCATTACTTTATTGTTGACGTGATATTTTTGGTATGAAATATGTATCTCGTTTCTAATTTAAAACTAAGTTAGCACTTAAGATAATGCCGCGCTTACATATTAGCATATTATGTTATTGATTCTGATCTATAACACCACATGCAATGATTTATATACTATTACGTTGATATTATGAATTTACAACTGCAAAGCTGGTTTATTATTGGACTTGTTTTTTTATCTTAACCATCATTTTTTTTTTCTTGTTTTTTTACAGCGGCAATTGGTGGAAGTGGGCTCTTCTTCTCCTCGCAGGCGCTATAACTGTAGGTTTAATAGCAAAGAAGAAAATGGGGTGATCCTAGAGTCTCTGTCTATTCTAGGTACGGTCGTATAACATCAACTTCTGTGAAATATAAAACGCCATCAGTTAACAGAACAACAGAAAAAGTAAACCGTAAAGAACAGCTTGGAATAGACCTTTATGGTTGAGGTTACTTTAAAAGATGTACCTAACTTTCAGGTAGTACCTTGAGTTAAGCTTTGATTCATGATAAGCCAAAATACGTACATTCCTATTTCCTCAAATAATTATAAAAGGCAATGTGTGATTCTAGAGCCTCTGGCTATTCTAGCAACTTCTTTAAAATAAAGGATGCAATCTAAATACAAACGACAGAAAAAAATAAAAACGTAAATAACAGCTTGGAATAGCCCTTTATAGGAACTTAAATAGATGTACCTATCTGTCAATGGCAGTACCTTGAGTTAAGCTTTGATAGTCGTGATAAGCCAAAATACGTATGCCAAATATTATTTTTTAGGTACATTTTAAAAATAATAAAAGTTATCCTTCCGAAGATGTTGCACTCATAAATATGAGAATAAGAGATGTATTACATTCTAATAACTCAAATGGCTATTTTACTCGTTTTATAACTGAATATTAATTGGTTGTGTAGTTTAAATATACCTCCTATACAGTGGAAATAGAAGAAGCATTTATGTAAGCAAATACTACTACGACTACTTTACTTGATTTAGGTACTTTTTGATTTTATATGTATTTAGGTATTTTTAAATAATATTAAATCTTCTATAAAATTGATATTTCAACTTATAGGTACTCAATAATGTTTTCTGTTATCCCCATGTATGTGTAACGTACAATTGTATTTATATATTTATTTATTTATAGGAAACTTGACTGTGCTTAGGTTTTTAAACTCTTTGTGATTGTGATCGTAGAAAATTGTGCAGCATTATAGAAACCTGTCGATATTATATATTATTTAGTCATATACGTGTTTTATTTTATCAAATAGGAAACAAGAGAAGGGTATATATAGAATAACAAGGCCCTCGGATATTTAATTAGGTAAGAGGTTAGTGGATTGGCAGGTCACCTACTGGCAAGTTACCTACTGGGAAAACATCGCTCAGCAACTTATTGTTTGCAAGCTTCTTCCCGCAGCTTTGCACGCGCTTTTCCGGCTATAAAAAGCAGCGTATGTCTATCCCTGGGGTGTCTAGTTTACCTCCCTGCAGTTTAATTAGGATCCGATCAACCGTTTAAGACGCAGGATATTCGCTCTGAAGGTTAAACGACTCAACACGGCGCGAACTCTTCGGTAGGCGAGGCTTAAATGTATGCAAACTCACCTGACATCTCCCGCTATACGTGCGTTGGTCCGATCAACCGTTTAAGATGCAGGATATTCGCTATGAAGGTTAAACGACTCAACAGAGCGCGAACTCTTCGGTAGGCGAGGCTTAAATGTATGCAAACTCACCTGACATCTCCCGCTATACGTGCGTTAGGATTAAAAGCACAATGACTCATTTTGTTTCTACAGCTGACACGCAACAGTCAAATCGGCTTCCTCTTGGCTCATCCCCCATGCATCCTATCCCCCTAGGAATATTATTTCGTTGGTCCAAGGCACAGTACTTAACTCGTAGTCATAGAGTCATTATATCAGGGAGTCTAGACTATTTTTTCTCGATGACTTGACTCTTCGGTAATAACTTATTATATTTATTATAGGTATAATAATTGCGTCAAAGAGAATACAATAATACAACTGCGTAAGATATCTGTCAAAGAGTCATACAATTACTGAAGGAATTAAAAGAGCAAAACTTACGTAGTTATTGTATTCTCTTTGAGGAAAACTAATTCTGCTACAAGGCTACGAGATACATAAATAAATCCCGAACTTTGCATACAACCCCCCTCTGAGTCCAAAATGGTTCATAAAGTAATCAAGAGTGGTATTTGCATAGGCTTTGGAACCCTCGCAGTGATTGCCGGGTTAGTGATGCTGTTGGGCTGGCCAGTTTACTTCATGAAGCAATACAAGGAAGTAAGTAAGGCTCTTGTTCACAACTCGGTTTTTTAACTGTAAGTATGTAGATTTATGAGTAGGTAATATTGGAAACACAAAAATCAAATCATGGTAAATGGTAATCATGCTCGGTAGGAACCGGGAATACCCGATTTTACAACCCCTTATCATGGTGTCTCTAAGTTTCATACAAATTTTCACCTATAGGTAAGAGAATTTATGTAAGACTAGCAGTGCCCCGCGGTTTCACGCGCGAGGTGATAGATATTTTGGATGATATACAATATATCTTTAGGAATTGTAGCCTATGTGTTATTCTGATACGTAGGTAAGCTATATTATTGTGAAGTTTTATCAAAATCCATTCAGTACTAGTTTTTTGCGTGAAAGAGCAACAAACATACTTACATACATCCTCACAAACTTTCGCGTTTATAATATTAGTAGGATTGTGAACAGTGCGCTATGGCGCTCATAAGGAGAAGACCTATTACTGTACAGCATGGGACTGTTATACACAGATTGATGATGATAATCATGGTGCATAAGCCTAGATGTCTATCGTGGCCGGACTACAATCCATCCATAGTAGTACCTTTGAGTAGTATTATTATGAATAGTATATTTCATTATGTTTATAAGCAAGTTCTGTAATCTAGCACTACCTACTAAATTGTTGTCCATACTACCCAAAGGTTAGCAGGTAGAGAATGCTATCTAGATAATTATGTTCGCCTATGCTCAAAGTATATAGTACTTTTTGTTACTCTTTAGTCCTAAGATATTTTTGAATAAATTATTATTATTTATCTCATTTACCATGATCTCGGGCCATAAAGTGTCCCGGTACTTTGGAAGGCTTGCGTGGGGCCGAAGCCAACAGCACAGAGGCCCTTTGAGAAATTTAATCTAAAGGCGATGGCCACACATGCGGCAGGTAGCGGCTGCACAGCGGGTATCATCCTCGGTTGCACAATATGACCAAAGATGGTATTCGCCAGGTATAGAGACTATTGCAAAGAAAAATGAAAGAAATATGCCCAGGCTATTGTGATGGATGGATGGACTGGGTAATCGGGCTATAGAGGAGATAACGGACGTCTGCCATAAAAAAGTCAATCATAATGTTAAGAGTGGCAGACGGTGGCTTGCCGAATGCTAGATGGGTTCCTTAAAACGCCGGCGTAAAAACCTACCGGAGAGAACAACATCGGCGCAAACGACTGAGGGGTGTCGAGAGGTGCGGCCCCGATTTCACCATCACGAAGACTAACCGTGAGCGGGTTTCCTCGCTATTACGCTATTAGACACTTCCAGCCCCGAGTCTACATCCTGAGACAAGAACCAGGAACTTCCCCGGGAGCACTCGGTACCCGTGGTGTCGCTACTCACCAACAGCTCGCCACAAGCTGCCCTGCGGGTTTTTTTTTTATATTCTATCTATCTATCTATCCATCCATTTCAGATAATGACCCTCAAGCCTACTTCTGTGGCGTACAACATATGGCAGGATCCCAAGACACCCTCGTACATAGAGTTCTTCATGTTTAATATCTCGAATACTGCTGAGCTCCTGGTGAACAGCTCGGACCATTACAGACTGAGGCCGAATATGACGGAGTTCGGGCCTTATGTTTATAGAGAAGACATTGTTAAGGTAAGTTGAACTATGTCTTCTAGTTGCATGTATTTTTATTCTCTACTAGCTGCGCCATGCCGCTTGGTGATAGATTTTTTGGATAATATACAATATATCTTTATAAATTGTAGCCTATGTGTTATTCTGATGTATAAGCTATATTATTGTAAAGTCTCATTAAAATCCATTCAGTAGTTTTTACGTGAAAGAGTAACAAACATCCATCCATCCATACTTACAAAATTTTGCGTTTATAATATTAGTAGGATATTAAAAAAATGTAGTAAATATAAAGTAGTATGAATAGTGAAGAAGTTATCTAGAGGCCGTAACAACTCTGCTTAGCTTTGGGGTAGCCCAAACCTAACTTTGTTATTTTATCGTAATTACCACATTATTTGACATGATTTTTATTTGAATAACAATAGAACCACTACTTGGAAGAAATCAGGTTATTTTTGTGAATAGAGTCATTAGTGACTAATCAAAATGTTTATTCATCAATAAAGTATTGTAACGGAGGAGCGCGGGGAGGGAGGTATCGAAGTGAAACAACAGCCGTTCGGATGTACAGACAGTGTATTAAATAACTGCTTGCTATATATACACTACAATAGGAGGTCAGAACACTATCCCACCAAGGGTGGAAGTAGTGCTCATGCCACGTCGAGGGTTGAAGCAGATGAGATAATAGACTATAAAAATTATGGATTCAGAAGTCAACAAAAACGTGAAAGGCTTCGATAGCGTCTTCTAATTTGACATGTGGCGACATCTAGTTATAATTTTACGAACTAACTTGGAAACATTGGTATATTGATTTTAACTTTTATATGGTTTGTTACAGTATCTAAATATTTTATTTTATTTTTCTATACTTTTTTGTAGATCATTTTTGATTTCGTTTCACCCCCTTTTGTGGTTGCACTTTATACAGGGCCACACTGTATATTGCTGTGATTGTCAACAGGAGAATATAACATGGCACGGTAACAGCACCATATCATTCACGAATCAGCGAAAACTAACGTTCGTACAGTCAATGTCCAAAGGAAGTCTAACTGACCTCGTTACCAACGTGAATCCTTTCCTAGCGGTAAGACCCCACCGAAACCTACACTTTATTTTTTTTATTCGCTTATTCCTTTAGAACCACGCAACCGATTTTCATACGGTTTTTTTAAATAGGTGAAGGATTATTTTCAGGGCTTTGTACAGAGGGTGCCATCAAGACCCTATTACTGACCCAGCGCTATCCGTCTGTCTGTCATCTGTAGGTACATACAATACAATACAATTAAATTACTCTTTATTGCTCACCAAATGAAGAAACAGATACACAAGACAGGGAAAAAACAAATATAGAATGTGTTGTACAATAAAAAGGTCCAGAACACAGTGTATGTATAGTGTTAGAACACAGTGTATGTATAGTCTTAGAACACAGTGTATGTATAGTGTTAGAACACAATGTATGTATAGTCTTTATCATACAAGCTTTAACTTTTTCGATATTTTTTCAGACACTAATTTACAAACATCGTTGGTTCAGTCCAATTTACTACATACATTACGAAAAGGAGGTGCAAAAAAGAATAGATCGCCTTAAGTTGATAGAGGAGGCGAAACAAAGAAACAAAGAAAGGAGGGATAGATATCGGGGGGATATATTCGGGCCCGGCGCCCCTCAGGAAACCCTTCCAGAACCTCTCCCGAAAGTAACGGATTCATACGACGATTTTAAGAGAGAAATACATAAGGAACATAAAAACATGTACACGACGGCCACAGTTTCCCAATGGTTGTTTGACGGCATTCAATATCCGTTGCAAAAGAAATTACCAAAGCTGAAATTTGAGTGGTCTAGCGCGTGGAATTTTTCAAAAGACCTGTTGACTGTTCCGTTTGAAACCTTTGGATGGTATTTTAATGTGAGTAAAAGAAAGTTTTATTTTTATTTTAGTTTATTAGGTACAAAATACACATGACAAGCAGTAATAGAATTCTACTAATATTATAAACGCGAAAGTTTGTGACAATGTTTGTTGCTCTTTCACGCAAAAACTACTGAATGGATTTTGATGAACTTCACAATAATATAGCTTACATGTCAGAATAACACATAGGCTAGGTATTTAAGTACTTATACAGAATTATAGCTAATTAATAATCATGTACCTACTTTCTACAGTAGGTACATGATTATTAATTAGTAAGAGATTTATTTCGCGATTATTCCGGCCGCTGGGGCAAACGTGTTCTTGAGTGGAGACCACGACTCGGTAAACGTAGTGTATGACGCACTCCGACCAGGTGGGATGACGATCTGCGAAAGACTGCAGTTGGATGCTGGATGCGTGAAGCTTAAGACAGAGCGCGATGGCGCTCATTGGGTGAGGCCTATGTCCAGCAATGGACTATCATAGGCTGATGATGATTATGATGATGATGAGAAAACATCTTAAGCTAAATAAACTTCGAGCAACCAAACAATTTTGGTACATACTTTAAGTATACAGAATTATAGCTTATCAAACAATCATGTACCTACTGTAGAAGTTAAAGAGCTTTATAATTTTCAAGTTTGAAGACTGTTTTTTTTTTATTGCTTTACAGTATTTTTAGGACGCAAACTCTAATGTATAAAAAAAAACAATTTTCATAAATAAAAAGGATTCTACTTATTAACAATCAAAAATTAAATCAATCTAATCAATAAGAAATACTTTAAACAATCACGCTTTCGGTTTAAAGAATATTTATTTTCTCAAAAGAAATTACATTTCACTTATCTGAGAAAACATCTTAAGCTAAGTATTTTAAGTAAACTTCGAACAACCAAACAATTTTTAGTACCTACCTACTTTAAGTATATCTACAGAATTATAGCTAATTAACAATCATGTATATAATGAATAATTTAGAGTGTTTTATAATTTTCCAGTAGGTAACAATAAGACAAATAACAAAAAATATTAGTAGTAGTAATTTAAGCTTAACAATAATTGAATGTAGAAGTTGAGTTAACAATTTTGAAATAACAATTACGTAATAATAAGACAAAACAAAAAAGTATTATTAGATTTAGTAGATAAGTTATCAAGAAAGTTTTTAACACTACCCGCAGATTCCTGCACATTTATTTACTCCCCTTGAAATGTTTAATACAGAGTAGTTCGACCTAACATGTCACAGTGAAAACAAAAACAGTTAGTCAATTTGTTATTTGAGTAAAGATATGTCATTAAGTATGTGTTTTTTAAGTTTAAGTTTGAAGTTACTATACGACTCCGCATTTTTTACCTCTTTTGGAAGACTGTTATAAATTTTTACACCTTCGAAATTTAGCGCTCGTTTCCCGAATTCGGTTCGCACGCTTGGTAGAAGTATGTGGTCTTTTTTGCGAGTATTTCTTGTATGTGTTTGATGGACTTTTATGAACGTTATATTAGTATGTATTGATTTATTTATAATTTTTCTAATGAGTGTGCAAATACTGTATGAATAAAGCTGTTTTATGTTCATGAGTTTGGTTTGTTGATAAACATTGATTGTTGGTGTTAAGTAGTCTAAATGAAATAACATTTTAATAATTTTGTTCTGAGATACTTGTAGGGTTTTTAGGATCGTTTTAAGGGCACTGCCCCAAATTTCGATTAGGTACATAAGATGCGGTTTCACAAGAGAATTGTAAATTGTATGTCGAACGTGAAGGGGAAGACAACGGACTATATTTCGTAGCGATGCTTGTAAAGACGTGAGTTTAGATCTTGTATAGTCAATTTGTTTGTGCCAATTAAGTTGGGTGTCGAGTCTCAGACCTAAGTATTTTTCGTGTTGTTTTTGCTGTAGTGTCTGTCCGTCAATTGTTGGTGGCTTATGGTGTGGAACTAATTTGTTTCTGGATTTAAAAATTACATAGCATGTTTTATCAGTGTTGATTGTGAGAAGTTTGTTTTGGAACCATACAAATAGTCTGTTTAGGTCCTCTTGTGCCTGTTTGATAATCTGATGAATGCAATTTCCGAAGTAAAAGAGACGCGTATCGTCGGCATAGAGTGATACGTGACCGTTGAGCGTGAGTTCACTAATTGAGTTGATGTAGATAAGGAACAATAGAGGGCCAAGTATTGAACCTTGTGGGACACCGAACGATATACGATGTGGTTTGCTTGAGTGATCTCCAATTTTAACAATTTGGAATCTATCACTTAGGTATGATTCGAACATAGAGAGCGCTACTCCAGATATTCCTAAATCTTTGAGATTTCGTAGTAAGATAGTGTGACTGACGGTATCGAATGCTTTTTTAAGGTCAATGAAGATTCCTAGAGCTATGTTTTTTTGGTCTATGTTAGTTTGAATTTTGGTAATTAAGTCTGCTGTTGCCGAGAGTGTGTTGGATTGTGGTCGAAAGCCGTACTGTCTGTCAGAGAGAAAGTTCAGAGAAGTAAGATATTTGTTTAGTCGTTTGTATATAATTTTTTCTAGAATTTTTGAAATAACTGGTAAGACTGAAATTGGTCTGTAATTACTTGGATTTGAATGAGTTCCATTTTTATAAATCGGCGTGACTTTAGCAATTTTTAAGGAATCGGGAAAAGTACCTTTATCTAAGTGAAAGTTAATACAGTTAGTGAGGTTTTCTAAAATAAGGCTAGTGATACATTTTAATGATTTTGTAGTTATGCCATCTACACCTACACTGCAGTTTGGGTCAAGTTCTCGAATTATTTTGGAAATTTCGTTAATCGTACATGGTTTGAATTGATTAAATACGGCGTTGATAGAAGGTGTGTTTGTTAATGAAGTGTGTTGTGTTGTAGGAATTTTTTCAGCAAGCGTTGAACCAATTGTTGAGAAGAACGTGTTGAAGGTCTCGCAAATTTCATCACCATTGGTAATAGTAACATTGTTACTAATAAGTTTTGGGGGAGTAATGTTTGATTTTACTTTATTTTTAGCTAAGTTATTTATCAGGCTCCACATTTTCTTTGGATCTCTTTTATGTTTTGTGAAAGCTTCATTGTAATAGTTGTTTTTTGTATTTCGAATTTTATCAGCAGTTTTCTTTCTTTCTTCTTTAAATAGTGCCTTTAGGTTTTCATCATCTGGTTTATCTTTAAGTCTTTTCCAAATTTCATTTCTAGTTCTTATCTTGTTTGTAATGTCTTTATTTATCCAATCTTGTCTGGGGGGGTTCATTATTTTGAATTTCTTATTTTGGTATCTATTATGTACTTATAACGACACAGAGAGGGCACGTCCATGCAGCTCGGCGATTTGTGGCAGAAAGAGGGCCTGTCCCACCGTCCTTCGGCTTTTATAGTCTAAAGTCATCTGTCACATTGGATCACATCTATCATTATATTTATTTGTCTTCCACAGCGAACGGAGCCTAAATACGAGGGCACCTACCTCATGAACACTGGCAAACGGAACTTCCTGCAGATCGGTAAGATCCACAAGTGGCGCGAGTCAGACAGAACTACGTACAGGGGCCGATGTGGTGGAGTATGGGGAGATGAGATCTGGGGCCCGTACTGGGGACAGCCAAGAACCATACCCATCTTCAATAGTGATATTTGCTCGTAAGTGTATATCTTCAACTATTTGCATGTAAAGAGACATTTGAATGAATCGTCTGCTATACTAATATTATAAAGAGGAAAGGTTTGATTTTTTGTTTGTTTGTATGTTTGTTTGTTTGTAACGAATAGGCTCCGAAACTACTGGACCGATTTGAAAAATTCTATCACCGATAGGAAGCGTAAATATCCGTGGTGAACATAGGCTTTTATATTTTTAAAAAGTAAGGGATCCTTACTAAAACTCCAATAATGTAACCCAAGGTGTGAAAAATGTACCTATAAAATTCCTTGCATATCAATACGCCATTTTTTCTAAATAAACGTGGTTGCCTAGCAACGCTCTTTTGACAACAAAGGTTTGATAACAATTTACTGTATGGAAACTCTTTTGTTAGGTTGTACGCCTTTTTTTTGGTTATTTTGTAGTAAAGCGTTTACATTATCTTTGATTTTGTATCTGTAGACACCACAGAACAGGTAGACACGATAATAATTTGTTGTGGTTGTGTTTGTTCATTGTTATTCTTTCAGATTATTTGCGAAAACTGACTACAATACCCAAATCATAAGTTCTCTATCATAATGGTTGAGACAGACTGGCGAGAAATATTGAGCTTCTCACAGCGAGAGCTCGGACTGGCTGATAAAGAAACTGTGCAATGGTCTATCATGGATGGAAGCGGACGATATTGAACTCAACTTTTCAGATCTGAAAATACTGTTTAAACTCGCTCAAGATATCTTAAAGTACAAAAACGAGCAGATATATTCCACTTTTAAATACCTAAGTGACATCCTTTATCCTACTTAATATTATAAACGCGAAAGTTTGTATATTATAAGAGTTAGGGTTTGTTTTTTTTGTTTGTATTGAATAGGCTCCGAAACTACTTGACCTATTTTAAAAATTATTTCACCGTTGGAAAGCTACACTATCCCCGGTGAACATAGGCTATATTATATTTTCAAAAAAATTTGGATCCTTACTAAAACTCCAATAATGTAGCCAAAGGTTCTAATACCCGTGCGAAGCCGGGACGGTCCGCTAGTTGTTTATATATATGTTCCGGGCATGTTCCGGGTGTTCTGGTCGTTTTCTATGTATAATAAAAATATATATCTATGTGATGTATTGTATTGTATCAGTTATCTAGTACCCATAACACAAGCTCTGCTTACCATGGGGCTAGATAATGCTTATTTATTTATTTATTTATACTTTTTGCACGAAAAACATAACACAAAACTTATTCTAGAAAATTTAAACAAAGGCGAACTTAACCCTAAAAAGAGTTCTCTTCCAGCAAACCTTATTGGGAGAGAGAGACCAAGTGAAGAGAGAAGTGGGTACATGTGCATAAATAAAATAAGAAATAGACAAAATATTAAATTTTAACTTACTTATTAATTATACTAATATATACATTTAGCATTCACTTGGGAAATTCATTAAAAAAAACAATATCAAAGCAACCTAATCATGATTTATTCATAATTTTACAAAAACAACAAAATTATAACCTCAAAATGAACAGAAATAAAGTAAAACACCATTTAGCAAAGTAAATCACAGTACTCACAGTTTAACACTACCCTGAACTGATAACCAACACTTTAACCAACTCACAAATCGCGTCGATAACAACCAGTCTTATCCCTCCGAAGTTCCGCAAGCAAATGAGAGGCGCTCGTCAAGCGCGCGCTTTATATACACGTGGACCGCCTTGCCGTGCTGTTTCCTAACTCGGCCTGCCTGACTCCACATCGCCCTCGATGTGTTTGTGGCTAGAGCAGCGACATATCCTTGTCAGTTGTCCGAGGCACCTCAAGAACAGGGTTTGGAGGTGCTGTTGAAGGCCCTGCCATAGGATCAGACTCATCATCATCATGTTCGTCATCATCTGAAACATTAAGGCATTTAAGGACATAGCACAGCAATAACCATGACACAGATCACACACACACAAAATATCGTGTACAGAACAACATTACAAAATAATCTACTGAGAGCTCTCATTTCTACGTTCCCCATTACCACCCTGAAGAGTTTCAGTGGCTCCGTGGTGGCAACCTCCGACGAGAAGAGACGAGATGACACGCTCCACACTCTCCGTCCGCTCACACTCGAACCTGTGAACTCACCAAGCGACAGAAGGCGTCCCCTCCGTCGCATGAGGACTACGCCCAACACGGCAGAACCGTGAGGACCACGCCTCCACACATGAGGAACTACGCCAAACATGATTCAACACCATGATGACCACGCCTCAACACACACATGAGGAACTACGCCAAACATGATTCAACATCATGATGACCACGCCTCCACACATACATGAGGAACTACGCCAAACATGATTCAACACCATGATGACCATATACTGGGCCGCCGCAAAGGTTGACTTCCCATACGACCCACGGTGGCTACGGATAGGTGGCAATGATCTCGCCGACAGCGCGCAGATCTCGTCCGCAGCGCACAGATCCCGCCGACAGAGCACAGGCCGCGCTGGTGCGCTCAGGTCACTCGAGGCGTACGCCGTAGTTGCAGATATGAAAATAAAAATCAACACTTTATGAAACATTCACAAATCAACAACCGGGCTCGGCCCCACCTGACCATTTTCAATTTATTGATTTACAAAATGATAATTTCTGCCCATGTCCAATGGATACAACTTCGAACCAGGTCGAACAAACATACCGTAGCCATTTTAAATACCCGATGCGTGTACCCAACTCGCAAGCCGCACTTGAGCGCGCAAGTTGCACATGAGCGCACGGGTCGCACCATGATGTGCAGGCTGCGCAGGAGTACGTAGACCACGCAGGAAAACGCACGCCACGCCGACACGCGTAGGCCACATGCTGACCACATCGTAGGGCCGCAATCGCTCACTCACGGCTCAAACGTCTCTGTAAAAGATGAGAACCTGATTACACGCTAGGTATAGCACCAGCAGAGTTGGGGCGCATAGGTCGCGCCAACAACACAGGCCGTTCCGGCCGCGCTGGAGTGCGCAGGCCGCGCTGGGGCGCGCAAGCCGCGCTGGAGTGCGCAGGCCGTACTGGAGCGCGCAAGCCGCGCTGGAGTGCGCAGGCCACACTGGGGCGCGCAAGCAGCACACGAGCGCGTAAGCCGCGCTGGATTGCGCAGACCGCACTGAGGTGCGCAAGCTGCACACGAGCGCGCAACCCGCGCTGGAGTGCGCAAGCAGCACAAGAGCGCGCAAGCCGCGCTGGGACGTGCAAGCTGCACACGAGCACGCGAGCCGCGCTGGAGTGCGCAGGCCGCACTGGGGCGCGCAAGCCGCACTGGGGCGCGCAAGCCGCGCTGGGACGCGCAAGCTGCATACGAGCACGCGAGCCGCGCTGGAGTGCGCAGGCCACACCAGGGCGCGCAAACAGCACAAGAGCGCGCAAACCGCACACGAGCGCGCGAGCCGCGCTGGAGTGCGCAGGCCGCGCTGGGGCGCGCAAGCTGCACACGAGCGCGCAAGCTGCGCTGGATTGCGCAGGCCACACAGGGGTGCGCAAGCTGCACACAAGCGCGCGAGCCGCGCTGGAGTGCGCAGGCCATACTGGGGCGCGCAAACTGCACACGAGCGCGCGAGCCGCGCTGGAGTGCGCAGGCCGCGCAGAGGCGCGCGTGGGCGCACAGGTCGCGCCGACACGTGGTAGGCCGCGCGCAAGCCGCGCCAACATCGTGCAAACCGCAGTTGCAAATATGAAAAATAAAAGAACGCATAAGAAGTCATATTACGTCTAACTTTATTCGCAACACAGGGCACACCTTAAAAAAACAACATGTGTCATATCGAACGACTGCACGCACTGCATTAGATCACCATAAACACTTGGAGTTGTGGCGGCGTGTACTTTACTTTGACGGCTAGAATAACTACCCCCTTGATCTGGCAGTCGGCTGGTTTTTTAGCGCAAGAGAAGTGGTTCACCACTGCAGAGGATATAAGAAAGACACCGATGGCACCACTGTCAATTAAAACGTCGCTTGGGATACCCTGTATTACACCTACCATGATATCGCTGCCCTTATGCAAAGGGGCGGAGCAAAAGTTCACATTTTGCTTATCGTTTTGTGGTTCAGCGTCCGCGCGCTGATTAGCAAAGCAATTCTTTACTTCATGACCCTGTTTTTTGCAGTAGGCGCAAGTCACATTTTTTGTACCTACTTTGCCCGGTTTAGACTGGGTTTGACTAGTGTCCGACCGTTTAGGGCACGCAGCCTGCTTGTGCCCCGTCTCACCACAAATATAACATTTACCCGTATCAGCTCTAAGTGGCTTCTTGAAACCCTGTGATCTGCAATGGTGGTTATTTTTATTCTGATTCGCTTGACGGTTACTGCGAGTATCCGTGCTAGAACTTTTACTTGGTTTAACAAAGCTAGATAAGTAGTTAACTAGATCATTGGGTTTCAAGTTAGCGTTGATGGCAGTGGCTTTAACCTGGGGGTCAGTTATACCGCGAATCACAATCAGAGCCCTAAGTTCATCACTCAGGCCCTTAACAATTTTTAAGCGCAGCAGGGTCCGCCTAGCATATTCCGCATAGGTACTATGCTTGTCGGATGTCGTTTGCATAGCATCATAGAGAATGTTCGCATAGTCGACTCTCCGTGGACACAAAGGCCTAAACTCATGGCAAAAGTTTGACCAGGTACGGTCAGTAGTTACCCATTCATTTAACCAGGTCTCCCTTGAGACAGCCTGACACGCGGGACAAACACTCTGAATCGTCCCAGTCATTAGCCAACCTAGCCCTATCGACTTCTTTGCACCACGCGTCTATGTCTTGAATAGTTGGATCGAAGTTCGAGACAAAATACTGCTGCCTACCCGTGGACTGTAACGACCTGATAGCTTCGGCAAGTACTAGTATCGACTCAGATGCCGGTTCAGGTTGCGTTGACACACTTACTGACGGAGGGTCATCGGACACTGTGCTGGCTGACTCGTGCACATTCGAGGCAGTCGTGGAACCCGAAGGGTTTATCAGACCGGTGGTATGAGACTCATTTCTCATATTTTTGGAAAGAATAGGGGGTGCACGTTTGTGCGTGTTCGTGGGGGGAATGTTATTCCCTACCACATCATCACGTGGAACATCGATACGCTTCTTAGTCTCAAGAGCTTCTAGTCGCGTGAGAATTATCCCTAACGAAGTACGTTTGGACCACGCGGACTGCGAGTCCTCGAGTGCGAATGAACACGTGAACGGAATCTCGCGTGCGAGCGAAGCCTAATGCTACGCGAACGAGACCTACTGCGAGGACGCGGCCTGCTACGAGAAGACCTATCCCGTGAACGAGAACGGTACCGCGACCTATCCCTAGCGTTGTATCGACGCGACCTGTCGCGTGAGCCGTGCTGATTATCAGACATGATAATCTACTCGCAAAGGAAGATTTTAACCAATAAAAATGGTGTTTTACTCTACCCTCACTTTACTCAACAAAGGGGTGATTTTACACGAAAATAGAAGTCAGAACAGCTTCCTGGCCTGATGGGCTATTGGAAAACTTATCCCACTTCTGAATTTAGCATTCACTTGGGAAATTCATTAAAAAAAACAATATCAAAGCAACCTAATCATGATTTATTCATAATTTTACAAAAACAACAAAATTATAACCTCAAAATGAACAGAAATAAAGTAAAACACCATTTAGCAAAGTAAATCACAGTACTCACAGTTTAACACTACCCTGAACTGATAACCAACACTTTAACCAACTCACAAATCGCGTCGATAACAACCAGTCTTATCCCTCCGAAGTTCCGCAAGCAAATGAGAGGCGCTCGTCAAGCGCGCGCTTTATATACACGTGGACCGCCTTGCCGTGCTGTTTCCTAACTATACTATATAACAATAACAAATATAAAATGCTGTGTGGATTGTCCAGCATTATTATTATTATTATTATTTATTTAGGTATTTATATTTTATGGTGACGTGAGAAAAGTATCTAAGCGCTTATTTTGTAAGCCTAAAGAAATAAAAAAAATTGAGTTATCGGATTCCTACAAAATATATATAATACACTCAGCATCACAAAAATAGCACTTCTTAAAATGTAGAATAGAATCGAAAACATATATTTGGACACAGGTATTTAAAGTCTACTTGTATATTCTTTAAATCATGAAATGAAATGAAATGAAAGTTTATTTCTTTAGGCTTACAAATAAGCACTTAGACAAGTAGCTTACAAATAAGCACTTAGACAAGTGGCTTACAAATAAGCACTTAGACAAGTGGCTTACAAATAAGCACTTAGACAAGTGGCTTACAAATAAGCACTTAGACAAGTCATATTTTAGTCATTTCATATTTGGTTATTATAAGGACAAACTTATGGGTATCATGGACGAAAGTTTGTGACGATGTTTGTTGCTCTTTCACGCAATTACTACTGAATGGTATTTTATGAAACTTCACAATAATATAGCTTATATATCAGATTAACACATAGGCCACAATTCATAAAGATATATTGTATATTATCCATAATATCTAGCACTACGCGGGTGAAACCGCGGAGCGCAGCTAGTAAGAAATAATTTATTCCACTCTCGGATAAAACAATAATTTGAAAAAGTTTGTATGCATGGATGTTTGTTACTCATTCACGCTAAAACTATTGAACGGATCTATTGCAGTCTTTTGCAGGTCGTCATTGTTGATTTTACTTAATTTACAGTAGGCATTGCAAAAGAAATAATCAACAGTCAGTAATATAATATGGTAGAAAGGTAGTGTAGGGATGTTGGTTGTACTGTGGGTTTAGGGCCCTACATAGTAGAAACGTCCATATCTGTTGTAGACCATTTATTCACTGTGGGAACAGAGCTCTATACAACTCGGTCACAATATCTGTGCACCTTGAGCCAAACATTTTGTATGGCTCAAGGTGCACAGATATTGTGACCGAGTTGTAAATATATCTGAATCTAGGTACACTAACGTGCGTGCCCTTAGTGGTAACACATATTAACACCACAGTAGATTTACAATACAATACATATATACTTTATTGTACACCAGTTACAGATTATTGTAAAAGACATCACATGATACAAGTACAATGGGCGGCCTTATCGCTTAGAAGCGATCTCTTCCAGGCAACCTTTGGATGGAAAGAATTATGTGAATTTAAGAAAGGCAGGGGGTGTACCAAAGATAAGCTAGAATAAATATGAACATAACATGAATATTTATAGCATGCCTTAAGTAGTTTACTTGGTTTTTGTGTTTCGCCCTACCTCACTACTTCAGTTATATTTAAAATCCTCAAACCATCGGTTTACTTGAAATATCTACCCATAGTCTCCTAAAGTAATCCCACCTGGCCGGGAATAGAATTAGGAACATGAATGACATCTTTTCATAAGTTGCATGTCATGTTCCTAATTCTATTTTTGTTTTCAATAAAATAAAGTGAAACAATTGTTTTAGGTACTGGGTCTTCAATAGAGCAGTGAATAAAAACAAAATGGGCTTTAAAGTTGTCGAATACCAGTTGCCAGAAAACTTTTACAATAATCGCCATAAGGAATCTGGCGATGTATGATAATTTATATATTTTGAAGTAGATATGAGTTATGCGCACATAATATGCGTTTTCATCTAATAGATAGAAAGTACTTTTTTTACACAATTAATAAATAAGAAACTATTTACAACAAAATCTTAAAAACGTAAGTTAGATTGGTGGTCTTATCGCTCAAGAAAAAATAATAAATAATAAAACTCTTATATACATACCCGCCTCGCCGAATGGTCATGTATATACCGTATATTTTTCAGAAATGCTACTGTATATCTCACTCTCGACATAACTCCGAAAACTGCCTGCCTAGAGGAGCCCAAAACATCACGGATTGTCGCGGAGTCCTAGATGATATCGGAGTGCACGTCATCCCTCTGTTCGCCAGCCAACCCTTTTTCCGGGGTGGGGACAGGATTTACCGGGAAAACGTGCTAGGGATGAGGAATCAGTGGTGGTAAGACCGACTAGGTCTAGTAAAGCTGAAGCATAAATATCTACATTTTATTGGTAAAACCACTTTACATGGCAAATTTTGAGTGAGGGAGACGAGGCGGGAAGGGGTGCTGCGGTGCGACGACGACGCAGTATTGTTTAGAATATCGAAGCTGACAGTTATGCGTCGTCGCAGCGCTCGTTGGCACTCATTGCGTTGAAGTCACTGCGTTGCGACGTCAGCGCAGCGGCAGCGCCCGTGTGGCGTCTCTCTAAGTCTTTTTTTAAAGCATGATAGACTGCCATCAGATGTGACAGAGTCTGGTAGTTTGTTGTATACTGCCGGACCCATAACAAGAGTTACCTTTGAGGACTTCGTGAGGGAGCGGGCGATGGCCGAGAGCTGGTCGAGCCCTTATTCATATTTCAATTCAATTTAAGAAAAATATTTATCCTTACATTTCAAGCTCTTTTCGCAAATACAACTCTGATCGAACGACTATAAGACCTACTAGTTAATGAGTAGTAGGAACACTTATTTATAACGCCCGTAATTATTTGTTTTTTGTCTTTGTAAATCATAGTATTTTGTTAAACAGGCGTACGAAACCTTACTTCGGTTTAGAAACGTTCACTGGAACAACTATGTACACTAAAATGACACTTCAGTTCAACATATTGGTCACCAACATCAGAGGAGCACAGTAAGTACTACGACGAGGTCGTCATAGAAGCAGATCTTCGCCCACCGCGCCACAGAGGTCTTCTGTGGCGCGCGGTGAGCGAAGCATCTACCTGCGACGCAGGAAGTTGCAGGTTCGGTTCCTGCCTCGTGACAATTGTGTGTACGATCATGCAGATATTGGTTCCGGGTGTTCTGGTCGTTATCTATGTATAATAAAAAATATCTATCTATATAATGTATTGTATTAAGTATTTCAGTTATCTAGTACCCATAACACAAGCTCTGCTTAGTTTGGGGCTAGGTGATGCTGTGTGGATTGTCCAGTAATATTTATTACGGCACGGTAGATGGTAGCTTAGCTTGTTGCTCTGGAGCAACAGGCTAAGCTCACGTCAAATATCAAAGTCACCTCAGAACTGCCGACAGGGTAAACCGATTTTTTTAGATACCGATTCCCAGTTCTGACAATGGCATTCATGAGAAAACCATATAAGTCTTATATGGGCGATAAATGGTTGAATAACGATCGAGGGATAGTATAAGTATGTATATCTCGCAAAACCAATTTCAAACTTTTAGGGTTTCGAAGTCGGTTGTTAATTTTTTTTTTAAATTATATTATTATTTCCTTGGGACTCTTGGACTCTCACAAATTTCAAATGACATAAGTAAAACTAGGAAATAAAGTGATCACTTTGATTTTTGTTCATTTAAATCTTAGAAGTGAACATGAAACCTTCACCTTGTTAGATTTAGTCGCGCGCTACGGAACTACGTCGGACCCGCGTAGCTAGCTAAAGATTTCAACGCGCATTCACATTTTATAAATGCATTAATAAATTCATTATTTTAAAACGTAAACAGTTGGTGCTACATATTCTATGCAACAGTCTGCATTAGCTTAATTTTGTCAATTGTAAATATTAATTCTGATTGGCTTCTATTCGTAAGTTGTAATTTGTAACTACAATACAATACAATACAAAAATACTTTATTGTACACCAGTTACAGATTATTATAAAAGATATCACATGAGACAAGTACAATGGGCGGCCTTATCGCTTAGAAGCGATCTCTTCCAGGCAACCTTTAACTCACCCACAATAGAAGCTTAAATCTCTCTCTACCAACTCAGTTTATGAGTTATTAAAAGATGTGTGATTTTTTCGTGCGAATGTCTTGTCGGGTAAATATCTCCCTCGCGCAAACACGAAATATAATTTTGGGCCTATCAAGGCGTTAACTTATACGTCGAGTTTTAAAAACGATTGGAAAGCGGATGTTTGGTTGGTTAGGCAACCTAGAATTATTTTTCATATTATAAATACAGATTTTTTGATAATTTTTACCTCTTCACGTCATCACGGATGTTAAAATTTTTATACATGTTATTCTCAGCCGAGGATAATATACAATGTGTATTGTCGAACCTTGATCAAACGAGATGTGCGAATACACGACATATATTTATCGATAAAAAATAAAAAATTATATGTACATATTTTAAATGGTGAATAACATGACAACAAAAAGAGATAGGCCCATAAGTTTTGGAGGATTTGTAGATTAAATTATGAAGTTAATACAACATGTAAAAAAGTACATCTCAATGACCCAGTTTTAAAGTTACAGATCAAAAATAAAATAAAAATCGTTTTTTTTTTGCAAATTTCTAAAAAAATATTGATTTTACTAGGCTTATGTACCGAAATTGTATTTTTTTCTTTGTACTTTGAATAAAATACACCGTTTACTCAAAAAGAAACGAATAAAAAACCAGATGAAGTAGTTTTCATTAAAAAAATATTAAATCGGCTTTATTTTCGAGGTAGGTAACATATAATTTTTTGTTCTTTATCGATAAATATATGTCGTGTATCCGAACATCTCGTTTGATCAAGGTTCGACAATACACATTGGGTACATACTTACATTTTTTACATTTACATTATTTATTTACATATGATTATTAAAATTACATAAAACAAAATGTCATCAAGAAGGCTTTCTACTCCATAAATGATTATCTCAATGATGTTAATGCTTGGCCAGATGTCGCTCAGTTTCGCACCGACTATAGTATGTAAGTAATTTGTTGTTGTACAGTGAATAGCTTTACTTAAATATTGACATTGTATAGAATCATATTATATTTGGACTTAAATAGGCAAATAACTATGTATTAGACATAAGAGATGAACTAGTGGTTTCTTTTTCTCTTCTTCCACTAGTGGTCAAAAAATTGAAGTGAACAGTAAAATAATCTTATTTGATAATAATTTAATGTATAAAATATGACTTGTCTAAGTGCTCATTTTGTAAGTAAGAAATAAATGATTTTTTACTTTGACTTTGACTTTATGTAAGCTATATTAAATCTTCCGAAATTGCATGTGAAACTACATTATATATATTGTATATAATAAAAAGCATATTAATTTGAAACATACGTATTTATTTTGTTAGCGGAGGAGGACTCCGCTACACAGTTTCTTCACTTTTGCGGCAGTCAGCCCACATTTGTACCCTATACTATAAGTTTCTTGTTTCTAATAAAGATTTTTGTATATTTTCTTTGTATTTGTATTTTAGAATCGGCATGAACCTTCCAAGGAATAACACTGTGATGCCCATGTTCTGGTACCGGCGAACGTCGACGATTGCTGAAGACAATCTCGAAATGATAAAGCTGGTGCACCGCCTCAGATTTGGACTGCCTTTCGCGTTCTATGCGATCATAGTAAGACTACTTATTTAACTAAACTCTCAAACGCCAACAAGTTGCTTTGCCGGAAGACCAGCGGTGGTTGCTAGCATGCTAGCTATCCAACTCATACTGAGGCAGACCCATTTTGTTAGAGGACTTACACACTTACACTTTTACTCTAGTTTTAGTTTATTATTTTCTGTGTATTATAATTATAACAAATAAGAAAAATCATTTAATTCATTCATTTATTCATACTAGGTTAGGTAAGCTCGTGAGTCCATTCATCATCTATTGAAAGTCATCAACTAATCTAATTAATACATTTTCTTATTTTTCTTTCAGTTACTTGGACTAATACTTATTGCATGTGGATTACTAATTCTGTCAAAAGGTTTGATAAAGTTCATACAAAAGCTATTGAAGACCAAAAAGCATTGTTGCCAACTGTGTCGAGATATTACCCGTAAGATGAGGCGGTAATTGTGTTACTGCGTAGGTTACTGTGTGAATTCAGTATACAGGGTGTTTGGCGCATCGTTTGACATAGACATAGACATTAGACATTTGTTTATATGCTGCTGCAGTGCAAAACAGAAACGAAGTAGTTTTTTGAATAAAAATAACTTAATTAACTTTTAACGAAAAAACAATTGCAAAAAATATCAAAAAACGTGTGTTACAGCAGCAAAAAGGTCTCGACTCAGCATAAATGCCTACTACTCAGGAGTAGGTAGGCGCTGATATTCTGCCAAAACCACTATGATTACAAGACTCTGTGAGCATTTGCCAAAATTAAATGAGGGGTGGAGGGAGGTTTCTGCTACCTTCGATACCTGTAAGAAAGACAATAGATCTGCCTTCATTAAAAAACCTAAAAACCTCCCCCCACCCCTAATTTCATTTTGGCAAACGATGCACCAAACACCCTGTATGATATAAATGAAAATAAATTGTTGTATGACGTTTGGTCGAATGATAAAATTATTAGATATTTTTCAAATGGTAATAATAATAAGGTAAAGGATAGAAATATGCAAAGTTCGAACGGTATACCAATTACCGTTGAAATTGAATTCGTTTTTTTAACATTCGACCGAAAGTCAGGCACCCGAAAATAATACTACGATGATATAGAGATTATAATTATAATTTACTTGTTATAGTTTTTGATTTTAAGTTCATACGAATGTTTTTTAATTTATTATTACATACATAATTATATTGATACGATATTTTCGGTATAGATGCCGGGAGGCAGGGAGGACTTACATTTAAATGTAGGTATTATATAATTTGTAATTTTATTGGAAAGTACCTTTTTTTTTTTTTTACGATGGGAAAATGCTATTGCGCATTGCCTCTAGCCTGAGGAGGGCTAGAGGGGTACGTTGGGCTCTCCACTGAGCTACTAACAGAGTGTTAGCAGATAGTGACATACCAACTAAAAACCCATCGATACTTCCTCTCTCACCTTAGTGCCAGAGCGTCATCAAACCACTCGTCACCAGACGATTCGTTTGACGGCGCGCTGGCACTTGACAGGGTTGCGGGTTCCCGGGCGGATTCGACCGCTACCCTGTCGGTGATCATCCGTCTGGGACGGATCCTTCTTGTTGTCCCCCCTTGAGAGGGCGAGGCATGTCCCGGAGCAGTTAAGGCGTCCCTCCCCGTTGGAGACCTGTGCAATGCTGGGGTGGTTCTCCTCTCACCATCACCCAGCTGGTCTCCATCGAGCGGAAGAAGGCTATGGAATTGCCGTCGCCTTCTTCCGATCCTCCGCCGACGGAGCGGTTCAGCTTGAGGGCTTTCCTCCCTGACTCGCTCTGAGAAATGACATCTTCACAGAAGGAGACTATGGCTTCCCAAGCCCTCTCGCTGTCAAGCATGGCATTCACCAAGCTCGGCAGCGAGAGGTCCTGACCAACTACACTTTCGAGCGTCTGACGCTGCGACAACCAAGCACTACACTCCTCGAGGGTGTGCTGTGCTGTATCCTCGGGGGCACCGCAGTGATGACAGGCGGGAGTTGCCTCTCTTTTAGCAACGCGGTGCAGGTACCGCCCAAAACAACTATGTCCAGTCAGTATTTGCACCACTCGGAACGTTAGGGCACCATGTTCCCGGTGCAGCCACTCTCCCAAGACAGGACGTAAGGCGTCAATAGTCCACCGGCCATAGCGCGCGAGATCTAGTTCTTCGGCCCAGTCCTGGATAGCAGCCTCCCTCGCTTGTTCCCGCGCATATTGTATTTCCTGAGGAGCCAGTCGGTTCCCTTGTGCCTGTACGTCCTTTTTATGCTCGTGCAACTTGGTAAGCACTTTTCCTTCTCGATCCCATGGTATTGGAAAGTACCTAGACTAAGCTACCTATGGCCTCCCTACTTCTCAATGTGATTTATAATAATCACTATACTATGTTTAACACGCGGCTTCCAACGCTTTTTCCAAGATAAAAATGAACATAAATGTTATTCCATCTCAAGAACTACGTAAAAGCTAAATTTCAAAATTAAGTATATTTAATTAGCTAGGGGCCGTCTACGGTTTCGAACGTTTTTTTCCGGGATTAAAAGTAGCCTGTACAACATAAGTAGGTATAGAGAACATAAAGATAGATTATATTTCTGAAAAAAAAAAACAGAATAATAAATAAATAATAATAATGCTGGACAAATGCACACAGCATTATCTAGCCCCATGGTAAGCAGAGCTTGTGTTATGGGTACTAGATAACTGATATACATAATACAATACATTACATAGATAGATATTTTTTTATTATACATAGAAAACGACCAGAACACCCGAAACAAATATCTGCAGATCGTACACACAATTGTTCCGAGGCGGGAAACGTACCCGCAACCTCTTGCACCGCAGGCGGACCGTCGCGTCGCCCACCGCGCCACATCTGTCGTCAAAATAGAAATAATATCTATCTTTGTGTTAAATTTTTTAATGATTCGTTCGGTAGATGTATGGGCAGGTAACAGATAGCGATAAAAGTCAGTAACGTACCTACTTTTATTTTAATGTTAGCATTTTTAGCTGTTGCTAGTTAAAACTATGTTTAAACTGATTATTTTAATATTGACTGTAAATATTTCTAAATTTAACATTTTTTTAATAAAAATATTAATGTTATACTAGTATTATTTCATTTATTACTAAAATTGATAAATAGGGTGGAAAATCAGGGCCCTGAAGGAAAACTTCTTTGAATCCTTAAGATAGATAATTTTTTACTCACTAGCGGACCTTCGGCTTCGCACGGTTTTAGTACGGATCCTAAATTTTTTGAAAATGCCTATGTTAACCGGGGATAGTGTAGCTTCCCAACAGTAAAAGAATTTTTCAAATCGGTCCAGTAGTTTCGGAGCCTATTCATTACAAACAACCTTTTTATAATATTAGTATAGATAAGCAACATTCCTTTATTTTAGCACTCGTCCGCGTTTCGTTTTTTTTTATTTCGTTCGTCCGTGCGTTACGCATTATAGAGTTAGGATAGTATTGTAGATAGAACTAGAAAATTATGGATCCTAACTCTATGGTTAGTTATGGGAACACATACGTTGTGTCAATATGATTTTCAAGAGCCATGAAATAAGAAGTTGAAAATATTATGATTATTTGTATTGCCTATTTGTTGATTTCTTATGAGTTTTACGATTTTTAAGTTAAACAAGAATATAAGTCAAATTTATATCAGAATTACATTGTTCTGTTTGCATTTATATTTAAGAATGATTCGTATATCGTCGCTTACAGAATTGAAAGGGCAAAACAGTGAGAAAAGCGATTGGATCTCTACGCACAACAAGGTTTACGATGTTTATTTTATTTTTATTCATTTAATTTTTACAATCTTAGGAAAACTTACAGCTAGATGAAGATTAGATACAAAAATATTTAACTTAGGCCAATTAGAAGTTGAGCGGAGTGACAGACAATGGCGTGCTTCTCAAAAAAAAATATGGTTGTTAGTATCTAAATAACCGTTTGAGGTATGTTTATGAAATTTGGAGCATATTATATCCCGCAAATCTGAATATATGAACCAAATTTGACAGCATCGTCAGCCTATCATTGCTGGATATAGGTCTCCCCTAATCAGCGCCATAGCCCCCTGTATACAGCTTGCCGCATCCAGCATCTGCCTGCAGCAGTCCTCCCACATTCATTCATTCCCACCTGGCCGGAGGGTGTTCTACACTACATTTGCCGAGTCGCGGTCTCCACTCAAGAATACGTTTAATCCAGCGGTTGTCGGTTCTTCGTGAGATATGGCCGGCCCACTGCCACTGACAAATCTAATTGACATGTTTATGTGAAACAGTCTTTGAGTTATGGGGGGGGGGGTCCAAAGTGGCTGTCAAAAGTGGTGCTGCTCGCCAGTTCTGTTAGCTAGAACTTGGCTTATGTTGTCTAGATCAATGTCTGAATAAACAAACTTTTTTATTCTAGCTATGTAAAGGTGATGAAATAGGAGACGATACCCTGGAGGTTGTCGAAAAGCGTACGAAAGAGAGTATTGGACTAATTGATGATAACAGGTATTTTAATGTCACTAATTTTAAAACTTTGGCGATCGATATGGCTACGCGGGCGAAGGTCCGCGACACAGGCGGCTGCAGGTTAGATCGATATGGCTACGCGGGCGAAGGTCCGCGACACAGGCGGCTGCAGGTTAGATTCGATCGATATGGCTACGCGGGCGAAGGTCCGCGACACAGGCGGCTGCAGGTTAGATTCGATCGATATGGCTACGCGGGCGAAGGTCCGCGACACAGGCGGCTGCAGGTTAGATTCGATCGATATGGCTACGCGGGCGAAGGTCCGCGACACAGGCGGCTACAGGTTAGATTCGATCGATATGGCTACGCGGGCGAAGGTCCGCGACACAGGCGGCTGCAGGTTAGATTCGCGCCTTGGGACAAATGTTTCTGCGATCTGCAAATATTTTCTCCGGATGTTCTGGGTATTTTCTATGTTTTTAGAATGAATAGTATTATATCTATGTAATGTATTTGATTGATAATACAAAACATTATTCATACAAATTGTCAAAATTGAACTACAGACCTCTACCGAATCGACCCTAAAACATCCTGCGTCGCAGGTGGACCTTCGCCCACCGACATAGAGGTCGTCAATTAGGTTTGATATTGGTGATCCTCACACCAGTCGAGTTCAGCAGATTGGGGTACCGCACTGGTGTAGACTAGCCATTCAAAGTGCTGAGTCTCGTCCCAGTTTCAAGCGGATGTCATGGTGTTCGTCAAGTATAAAACAAAGTCGCTTCCTGCTGTCTGTCTGTCCCTATCTACACTTCGTCATCATCAGCCTACAGCAGTCCGCTGCGCTAAGATCTTTAAAACTACGCAACGGATTTTGATGCCGTTTTGGAGAGAGTGATTCAAGAGGAATGTTTATAAACCATTTGACATATAGATTTCCACGCGAGCGAAGCCGCGGGGCGCAGCTAGTATTCAATCAATTAAATATTGCTGGACAAGCCACACAGCATCCCAAGCTAAGCAGAGCGTGTGTTATGGGCGAATGGGCACTATAGTTTGACCGAAACTGCTGTACCGCTCCTTAGGAAAGTGCGGCGAGGTGGGGTGGGGGGCGAGGAAAAAAGAGCAAGAGTACGCGTTGACGGCAGACTGCGGAGCGGCCGATATTTCCCCCCCGTCTCGCCGCTCGCATACCTCAGGCGCGGTACAGCGGTTTCGGTCACACTATAGATGACTGATATCACTATCACTCAATACAATAATACATAGATAGATATTTTTATTACGTAGAATATGTATAATAAAAATGCATATACCATCTCTGTTCCGTCGCGGGTAAAAAATTTGGTCGAGGCTTGTGCGGTAAAAAAGTTCTTCAAAAAATAAAATATCTCTATGTAATATATTGTATTAGGTATCTCAATCATCTATGCACCCAGAACACAAGCTCTGCATAGCTTGGGGTTAGAAGATGCTGTGTGTATTGTCCAGCTATTAGGTATATACATATTTTACTATAATCACTATCCATGTTTTAGACGTACCGAATCTTGGACAACAAGGAGCAGAGATATCACGGTGTTTGTGTCGCAGTCAGAAAAGAGGTTGTAAAAAAACTTATTTTTGCGACGACGAAAAAACAAAAGAGTTTGTTCTATGTCGTCGGCTGTTTGTTTTTTTTATGTATTATTGACGATTTCTCCGTTAATAGGGATGATGACAGTCACAAAAAAACACCAAAATTATGTATTTACAGAATTATAACTGAGCCATAGATAACAAAACACGTATTATATTTTTTGTTCTGAACGAGATTTATTATTATTTTGATAAAATAAAACTAAAAACACAACAATCGGCCGTCACAATATGTTATGTAATGGCACAGAATAACCACAGGAATAACTATGGAAAAGGTCTGACATTCTTCAATCAATACCTTTTTTTTTGTTTCTTGACAATATTATATACACTAGTTCTAATTATATATTTTATTTTATTATAATTTTGTTTGTTAATAAAGAGATTCCATGGTGTTAAAAAATTATGTTCATTCTGTATCGTCCGATGTTCGTGAATTGGTGACGGACGACATAGACAGACGCCATTGCAGCATTTTAGAGCGAAATTAAAATTTTATTTGTAAAAGCTTAATATTTCCTTCAGAATATATTAATTAGCAGAAATATTATTTCCTTTTTATTCAATAGATGTCTACAAACATATATTGGAGTAGATTTCCAAAATCAGCCATCATGCCTATTATGGACCGATTTGGAAAATTATTTGTATTATAATGTTGTACATATTAAAACTATTAAATGGAATGGAATGATCCCGAGATAGAGGGATAAGTATTTATCCAGAAAAGCTTAAAGAAACAGTGTAAATACTAATGAATTTGAAATCAGTTTTTAGTTTTTTTGTATAATCAAATTATCATAATTCGATTCCATTTTGGTCCATCGGTAAATTCGGTTAAAAACTACGATTATTTAGTAGGCTGCAATTATGCAGTACCCCTGTACCTACTGTACTAGGGAAATGTTTTTTTCAACACCACGTGTGTGTTAATTTTCTTGCTTAAATAATCATTTTTCTTTCAGCGGTAGAAAAATAAATGAGGATCGAAAAATTCCACCTAAAAACTCTTGGAGGTCATTTGATTGGTCGGGAGAAGAACTGTATGTTGCAATTTTTTTCATGGTTTTTATTCTACTGCATTTTCTCAAATATTTTTTTTATAACATATAAAATTATAATCGAATAGTAGAAACAAATTAGAACCATATATTCTCCGATATAGGATCCAAGATATTTAAGTCGACAAAGACATTGATGAATGTCTAAATGTCTAAAATGAAAAATCTTAACAAATAACTCATAGTCATAACAATAACAAGGTAACAGCTAGGTAATCTTTATCCTACTAATATTATAAACGCGAAAGTTTGTGAGGATGTTTGTTGCTCTTTCACGAAAAAACTACTAAATGGATTTTGATTAAACTTCACAATAATATAGCTTACATATCAGAATAATACATAGGCTACAATTCATAAAGATATATGGTATATTATCAAAAAATATCTATAACCACGCGGGTGAAACCGCGGGGCGCAGCTAGTATACTAATATTATAAAGAGGAAAGATACGGATAGATAGACAATAGAAAGATAGACAATATTTTTATTGCACACTTAAAAATAAAACAAACAAGATAAAAAATAATAATACAAGATATGGGTAAGGGTTTTCTACAACATGCCCGAAATCATGACGATTAGTTTAGGAAACTGTCTATACTACAGGCTTAGGTGAAGAAACGACTTGAAAATGTAGTTAAGAGCGTTTATTCCTAAAATGCGCAGAAACAGTACTTTTCAAACCCGTTTATATCATGAACCACTTATCTTATAGTATATGTTATTTACTAATAATTTTAGGAAATTTTAGTGTCCAAATAGTTTGACTATAAAATATTTCGATTAATATAGTATGTACGCGTTCTATCAAGATAACTTGTGAGAGGTTTTCATAATTTCCCTTTCAGCATCAGTTTCGAAGCTCAAAATAATAGAAAATACTGACATATCTAATTAAGAAAAAAATATAACCTACTGATGAGATCCTTGGCTAAAAAGTAAATTAGATAGATGTTTGGTTTTGGTATCATACTATGAGAAATTAAAATAAAAAAAATGTGAAATATTACGAATATTTCACATTTTTAAATGATGTTTTTACCGATATACCTTATTTAATTTAATATAATAATAGCCTACCAATAAAGTGGAGCATCTTTTTTAAAATCATACATTTAAAATTTTTATGATTTTGTTGCTATTATTTTTCTATAAATATTTAATAAGCGACGTGACCACACTCTAGAAAGCCTCGCGGCGGACTGATTTTCGCGCAGCGTTTTATAGTAGTTTTAAAATATTTATAGAAAAATAATAGCAACAAAATCATAAAAATTTTAAATGTATGATTTTAAAAAAGATGCTTCTCTTTATTGGTAGGCTATTATTATATTAAATTAAATAAGGTATATCGGTAAAAACATCATTTAAAAATGTGAAATATTCGTATTATTTCACATTTTTTGAATTTTAATTTCTCATAGTAGGATACCAAAACCAAACATCTATCTAATTTACTTTTTAGCCAAGGATCTCATCAGTAGGTTATATTTTTTTCTTAGATATGTCAGTATTTTCTATTATTTTGAGCTTCGAAACTGATGCTGAAAGGGAAATTATGAAAACCTCTCACAAGTTATCTTGATAGAACGCGTACATACTATATTAATCGAAATATTTTATAGTCAAACTATTTGGACACTAAAATTTCCTAAAATTATTAGTAAATAACATATACTATAAGATAAGTGGTTCATGATATAAACGGGTTTGAAAAGTACTGTTTCTGCGCATTTTAGGAATAAACGCTCTTAAGTGAACGACAAAAAATGCTGAACTTTGAATTGACAGTACCATTTAAGAGAAACACAAATCAACAACAACAAAGTACATTGCCTTGGATTAACAGTTCAGCTAGTTTTGTCGTTTACAGATTTTATAATTATATGTACTAATAATATTTTATTTCAGGCACATAATACAAAATTAAGGACCCATATCATATAAAATTCTGCAGGTAGATGCTGGATGCGGCAAGCTGAAGACAGGGCGCTATGGCGCTCATTGGGGGAGGCCTATGTCCGGCTGTGGACTGCTATAGGCTGATGATGATGATGATCATATAAAATAGAAAATAAATTAAAACAAAAATACACATAAAATTAAATAGAAACACATAACATGACGTACTATGTACGGTCTATTAAAATAATATTTGCCGTGTTATTTTTACAATAGTAATATTTATCAACAGAAGTAAACCGCCTAAAGTCCCACCTCATCTTAAACCGTTGAAAAAACCGCGGAGTTATATGCCGGAAAAAAAAGTGACCAGATTCGTGGTTCCCAATGAAAGGTTCATAAAATTTATATTTTTTTAGTTATGTACATTATCACATAAATGAATAATTGTTTTTCTCTTTCGCTTAGTTATTTTATGTACATTATCACCTACATATATAAATAATTGATTTTTGTCTTTCTCTTAGTTATGATAGTACACATGAATTAATAATTTATATTCTCTTTCGCTTAATTATGTGAACATTATCACATAAATTAATAATTTATTTTTCTCTTTCGCTTAGTTATGTTATGTACATTATTATCGCATAAATTAAAAATTTATTTTTCTCTTTCTCTTAGTTATGTTATGTACATCTCACATAAATTAATAGTTATGTTATGTACATTATTATCGCATAAATTAATAGTTATGTGTATATTATCACATAAATTAATAATTTATTTTTCTCTTTCGCTTAGTTATGTTATGTACATTATTATCGCATAAATTAATAATTTATTTTTCTCTTTCTCTTAGTTATGTTATGTACAGCTCACATAAATTAATAGTTATGTGTACATTATCACATATATTAATAATTTATTTTCTCTTTTGCTTAGTTATGTTATATACTTTATTATCACGTAAATAAATAATAGTTTTTCTCTTTTGCTTAGTTATGTTATGTACCTTATTATCGCATAAATTAATAATTTATTTTTCTCTTTCTCTTAGTTATGTTATGTACATCTCACATAAATTAATAATTTACTTTTCTTTTTCTCTTAGTTATGTTCTATATCACATATTATGTAAGTTAATAATTGATTTTTCTCTTTCTCTTAGTTATGTTATGTACATTATCTAATTTTTTTTATCTCTTTCTCTTAGTGGACCCGGCTTTCAATGTCACTGCCACATAGGGTAATTTTTATTATTAATATAATATTATTTGGTTTAAGTATTTAGGTACGAGTAGATATTATTTAGGTACACTGGTAGGTACTTACTGTCTAATGTTATATACTATTTAATTTGTTTATAAATTTATATTTTACTCTATTTTCCATATTTTAATTATTTATGTTGTTTTCAAAGTAATTAGTACCATATTATAATACTTACGTATTTCGCGAAGCTTCTATTATATGTATACCTACCTATTTCTATTTCACCTATTTTTACTAAATGATACCCTCACTATTGTAGTGTTTAGACTTACAATATTTGCATGTAAAAATATGAATACTTATCATAGGTAAATTATAGCTTTTGAAAGTGTTGCGATGTATTTTTTTTTATATCGACCTCGACCTCTGTGGCGCGGTGGGCAACGAACCGCCTACGTCGCAGGAGGTGGCGGGTTCGATTCCTGCCTCGGGACAATTGTATGTACTATCAACAGATTTTTGTTCCGGGTGTCCTAGTCGTTTTCTATGTACATATATTATAAAATATATATCTTAATGTATTGTATTAAGTATATTAGTCATCTAGTACCCATAGTACAAGTTCTGCTTAGTTTGGGGCTAGATGATGCTGTGTGGATTGTCCAGCATTAAGGTGTAATACCAAGATGGACCGCAGGCCGCAGACTGCAGCTGCAGGCTGCAAGCGACACTACTTGTTACTATACATCTCTACGAAATTGTCGCGGCAACACAGCGACCGCAGACTGCAGCGCCAGTTGGGTGTTGGAAATAGAAGCACCCGCGACCGCAGGCAGCACTACGGTCAACCGCAGCCGATAGCCGCAATGTCATCTGCAGTTGCAGTCTGCAGCCCATCTCGGACTTGTACTTTAGGCTGATTTTAGTGTCACGCTGACCATCGGCGTTGAGAGCTCGGCGCGTAGCTCGTCAGCGCTAACATCAGCGCGGGTCGTTTTAGTATTCTACTGATCGCCTACATCGCGACTCGACATGCTGCGCGCGTACTAAAAAACGGTCGGCGTTATTCTAAAAGGTTTCTATAGCGTCCATACAGATTGGTACGCGCCGAGCTCTCAGCGCCGATGGTCAGCGTGACACTAAAATCAGTCAAATAGTTATATTTATTTGACAGTTCTAAGTAAAAAAATTTTTCTCTTAGATGGCTGTACCTCTTGATTGTCATAATCCTTATCGCCGTAATAAGTTACATAACTAATTATATAGTTTCGATTCTTACTGTCTGGTTGTACTATACGAATCTTCTTAAGAATAAGTACAAAAATGCAACGACTACAACAACGGCTGCGACTTTTAGAAGGGATGGCTGATCTCGTATTGCGTTAATATTGGTTCTACTGTGTGATTGATGACTAAAAAAATTGGGAAATAATTATTTATCTATCTTGTATTAATAAAGGCTTTTGAACAAAACATTTCAGATGTTTCATTATAGTAGACTAGATGCGGTGCACAGGGATAGTTAGTTATAGGACACTTATACAAATAAAACATGTTCTAAATATAATATACTTTTTCTAAAGCGTCAGGTTTCTGAGATATTCACAGATGAATAAATTTAAGGGGCAATTGCCATTTTCATCTATGAATATCTCAGAAACTTGACGCTTTAGGACATAAGGTTATGGAAATTTTTTATTTGTAAAGTTGTCTTCTATCCAAATATATAAAGTTCATTGAGCGCTGGGGTTCTTGAAAGAAATATAGAAGTAACGGTTACACTCTACACTCTACAGTAGTTTAATAAACCTCCACTACAGTTTGTGCTCCTTCATTTTATCTTACATATCATATCCGTCATAGCACAAAGAATTAGCAAGCTAGTGTGGTAGTGGGCCGGCCGTATTTCGCGGAGAACCGTGTTCTTGTAAACGCAGTATAAGACTCCGGCCGTGGGATGAGAACTTGCGAAAGACTGCACACAGATGCTGGATGCGGTAAGCTACAGGGCGCTATGGCGCTCATTAGGGGAGGCCTATGTCTAACAGTGCCCTTGATTGTTTAAAGTCAGATTCTTCTTACGGCAGATTCGTTTTATTACAGATTCGCTTTACGACAGAAGTGAAAGGAAAATGTAAGTAAATGTATCTATGATCATCAACCTATGTTAGTCCACTGCTGGACATAGGCTTCCCCCAATGAGCGCCACAGCGCTCTGTCTTGCTTGCCGCATCCAGCATCTACCTGCAGTCAATCGCAGGTCGTCATCCCACCTGGTCGGAGGGCGTCCTACCCTACGTTTACCGAATCGTGGTCTCTACTCAAGAACACTTTTGCCCCAGCGGCCGACGGTTCTTCACGAGATATGGCCGGCCCACTACCACTTCAGCTTGCTAATTCTTAGAGCTATGTCGATAACTTTGGTTCTCTGTTGGATGTAGGTATTCGTTACGATTCCTATCCTATCCAAATGTATCTATAGTGGAATATTATAGGTTGATGATGATGAGTTTTATCTTATTCCCATGAAATTACGTTATCCTATAGAAGCTATGATAAATGAATGAGGTGACGTCGCGACGGCGCGGCGGCGCCGGCCGGCCAGGGTCATGGCCGACGGCGAGGAATTCAGCCAGTACGTAATGGATCGCGCGGTTATACGCATGGCTCCCATGCTTTATATCAGAGATCAGCGGAAAAAATAATTATAATGCTGAAAAAATAATCGGAGGTAACCTGAAAAACCTGAAAAAGATAACCTGAAAAACCTGGTTCCCTTCATATCTCGAAGGTAGGAAACAATTTGTAGAAATAGAACATCATGACCAAAACACAGGGACAATTAATAAAGTTTCCTCTAAAATGATCGATGTTACCAAATCTATACCTCAAGGCAGCGTCCTAGGTTGCATTTTATTTTTAATATATATAAACGATCTACCAAAAAACATAGATAACAATTGCACTTTATTTGCGGACGACATCTCTGTGGTATTCCCTTGTAAAAATAACGTAAACTTAAATAACTATCTTAGTACGACTTTAAATAAAATAGTTACGTGGCTCTCTGATCACAACCTATTACTCAACTTCACAAAAACCAAAATAATGCAGTTCCACCCTTACCAAAAACCACCTCTATGTTATATCCTACTCATTCAACGATCTCCCTATAGAATGTATTAACTCATACCCTCTTTTAGGTATTAAAATAGATTCAAATATAAACTGGAAAGAGCACATAAAACATGTCAGCGCCAAACTATCTAGATTTACGTATGCCCTATATGAACTTAAAAAGTCAACTGACACAAAGACAGCAACATGTGCGTATTACGCTTATGCCCATGCTTGGCTTCAGTATGGTATAGTTCTATGGGGAAATAGCACCGACAATAACAAAGTTTTTATTTTACAAAAAAGATGTATTAGAATAATTTTTAATATTGATACAATGGTTAGTTGCAGGACCTATTTCATAGAGGGAAAGATCTTAACCTTCATATGTATATATATATATTAGAAGCATGTTTATTTGTAAAGAAGAATAACCACTTATTTGACACCCATACTCGCCCACGAAACCTTAGACCACATAACAAACTTTCAATACCCTTTTCTAGACTTCACATGTATCATTCTGGCCCCCATGCCTTGTGTGTAAAGTATATAATAATCTTACGAAAAACATTGGAGAAGAAGATAATTTGCACCAATTTAAAAGCAAATTGAAGCATTTTTTATATATTTTTTATAAATGAAAAAATAAAAACTAAAATAAAAATTATCGCACGGGGGTGTAAATAGAAATCTAAAAGCAATTATTAGGAAAAATCATACTTTTTCATATTACAACAATATTTAGTTCATAGATTCCTTAACTAGCTAAATAGACTAAACTATTGTTGTCTTCTTCACCTTCATAAAAAAAGTTGTGAAAAAAACAGAATAAAAACCTGTACCTTTAACAAAAAATACACAATTAAATTAGACAAAATGGTAGGTATATCACGTTTTTTACCTCCAAACCACAAACTCAATTATACAACACAAAACACTAAAACTGTATTTTTCCTATGAGCCCAATAATAACCTAAACAATTACCAACGTATAATAGACTTTTAATAGGCGAATTCAAGTTTTTTTTTTCCAACGAAACATATTATTTAGCTGACTCAAGGTGAACACAACTGAATCAACTCGAGAGGACAATTTAAATTTAGAATGGACGCATCAATTTTATGCGGTACACCCACACTGGGGTGTAATTATAGTGTATGTAAATAGAATGAACGACAACGCGTTCCAATTTCAAACACTTGATCAAATTGAGTCGTTCTTTGTTCATTCAAAATAAAATAAAATGACTGCCAGTGCAAAATAAATTGTTGACCAAATAGAAAAATTATAAAACTATAAATTGTAAAGGAACTAAAATAGAATAGTGCTCGTGTAAAGTGGAAGTTTTGGAATAATATTTTCTGCTTCGTTGACTTTTGCAAACGTGCTAGTGTTTTGATGCTTGGATTGTTTGGTCATATGAAAAAGTAAGTGTACCTAATCTTGCCTAAAATAATTAATAATACGTAAAAATGGTTTCTAATAAATCGTTTTGAGAATCAATACAGATAGGTAGTCTTTGTAAGGCCGTATTATAAAATGGAAGCTTGGATGGTAGATGATAAAGCAATCGTATGAAAGAGTACGGGACCGGTGATAATAGAAGCCTATACACTAGCCAAACTCGGTGTGATATGTTTGTGAACAAAAACTAGAACTCTTGTATAGCGAGGCGACGTTGGTCTCAGATTTTGTACTACCATGCGCCTGGCTACCATCGAAGCAACCCGCTAAGCTACCATCTAGCAGTGCGGCCGATTCCTAAGGGTTTCGATTCGAATCCATTGTTTACATTTCACACATTGGAATCTAAATTTGTTGAATGATATAGTAAATAAATAAATGGTAATCGATTTTAATTTAGTTTTAAAATACTTGTTTTATTATGTCAGATTAGATGACGACCGATGTGGCGCGGTGGGCGAAGGTCCGCCTGCGACGCAGGAGGTTGCGGGTTCGATTCCCTCCTCGGAACAATTGTGTGTACGATCTGCAGATATTTGTTCCGGGTGTTCTGGTCTTCTATGGTTCTGGTTTTCTATGTATAATAAAAAATATCTATCTATGTAATATATTGTATTATGTATACCAGTTATCTAGTACCCATAACACAAGCTTTGCTTACCATGGGGCTAGATAATGCTGTGTGAATTGTCCAGCATTATTTATTTATTTATTTTATGCGTTATACCTGATATGGGCGTGAGAGAGCGTTAGTGACAGCAGGACAAATAGTGCTCCTTTAACGAATTTTTAATAGTCATAATAGTCATTTATTCATAACTAGCTGCGCCCCGCGGCTTCGCCCCCGTGGGAATCTATGTGTCAAATGGTTTAAATGATAAAAAGTACCCTATGTTAGACTCCTGGTTCTAAGCTACCTCTCCACCAATTTTCAGCAAAATCGGTTTAGCCGTTCTCGAGTTATAAGTGTTGTAACAAACACGACTTTCTTTTATATATATAGATAATAATTACTAGTCATATTTTTATAGGTACCTAATTATGTTGGTACCTAAGAGTATTTCATTAATTAAACAACATTAAAATAATAATATCATAGCTGAATTAATAGATTAAACTATTATTTTATGATAATAAATTATAACTTAACAATTTAACTTAACACAAACTACGAATTCGTCGTAGCTGTAGAAAGTTTGCTCTATAAGAAAAAAAAATTAAAGGTTAAGATTTTTTTTGCAATAAACTAGTTCTATTTTTCTTCAAATGAAATGATTTCAGAGACGAGGCAATGCCGCTAATCAGAAGATGCGGGTGTCTGCCGCTCAAGACAGGGTGTCTCTTTGTCTGCGTACTGTCCACTGTAAGTATAAAGTTTCCTTAATAAACACTTACCTTCTACCACAGAAACAAAAAAAACGATTGGTACATTTTCAAATACTCACCTAAAATTACTTTCAAAAACATGAATTTATGCGCGAAAAATGCGTAGGCTTTTATTTGAAAACTTACGAGTTACTTACACTCCCATATTTTCACTTAATGACTGATCATATCATATTGTTATGCTCTAGGTGCCCACTTGTAGGAGCAACCTACTTAAGTTTGCCCATATGTTACATATTGACTCAATATTCAGTCCAAAAACAGCGTAGATATATTTTACCAAAACCTGCCGCAAGCCATGGAAAAGGCACAGCAGGTTATTGAAAAAAATTCATACATTAATTATTAATATAGGTACTTAGGGCTTAATAGAAAAACCTGTAATTATGTAAATATCTCAATCTGAATAAATAAATAAATAAAATGTTATTTTGTAGAAATATTATATTAATGTTGTAACAAGTTTCCCAAACGTTATAAGTACTAGCTAGAGAGTTATTTAATACTTAAACTACGCGCCTTCGGCCGACACACCTTAATAAGGCGTTTTTATTTTTACGAATGAAACACTAATAAATCATTTTTTTCACGCAATATTAGTTCATTACTGTCGGCTTGGTTCAAATGTTTTGTTTAGCAAAACCCACCCAAGTAATGGCTCCTATCCACCTCGTAACCATTTAGATAAGATCTTCAAAGAACTTTCTCAATAGGTCTGACTAAAAATCAGTTATTTTGCTTTTCTAGCAAAATATTACGCTGAGCCCAGGCCTTGTTGACATACTGCAGCACACACAGACAGACATCTTACCCATATATTAATTTTATCATTGTTTGGTTTTTATTTTTTAGTCAGTACAAACAGCTGATCTATAAGAAAGCACGTAATCGAGGTACTGGGTACGGCGAGCTAAAGTTGGGTAGGCGCTAAGGCGCTCATTAGGGGACTCTTAAAGCCTATGTCCAGCATTGGACTATTATAGCTTGATGATCATGATGATGAATAAAGTGCTAAGATAAGCTAAAGATGGTAGATATTTATAAAACTCGTAATGTTTCAGCTAGCATGCATAGCTAACATAGTGGCGGGCGCGTGGAACCTCCCCAGCCACCGAGAGAGGGATCCGGAAGACAACCTCGTGTCTCTCAGCATGATCATGTTCTCCAGCCTCTCAGCTGTCAGTAACGCCATTGCACTGGCGGGGATATTCTTAGTAAGTAGTCTAATGTTTCAGCTAGCATGCATAGCTAACATAGTGGCGGGCGCGTGGAACCTCCCCAGCCACCGAGAGAGGGATCCGGAAGACAACCTCGTGTCTCTCAGCATGATCATGTTCTCCAGCCTCTCAGCTGTCAGTAACGCCATTGCACTGGCGGGGATATTCTTAGTAAGTAGTCTAATGTTTCAGCTAGCATGCATAGCTAACATAGTGGCGGGCGCGTGGACCTCCCCAGCCACCGAGAGAGGGATCCGGAAGACAACCTCGTGTCTCTCAGCATGATTATGTTCTCCAGCCTCTCAGCTGTCAGTAACGCCATTGCACTGGCGGGGATCTTCCTAGTAAGTAGTCTAATGTTTCAGCTAGCATGCATAGCTAACATAGTGGCGGGCGCGTGGAACCTCCCCAGCCACCGAGAGAGATCTACTTACTACTACTACCTACATTAGTCTCCGTCATCGCAATCGGTGAGAAGGATCCTACAGCTTTTCGAATCTACATCAGTATCAACTCTATCAACATACTCGAGTTCGGTAAGCAACAAAATAAAATTTTATCTATTACAGAGACAGCTTATAATAGGTATCACAAACTGCCCCATGACATTTTTGAAATTTCCTTTGTTCAACGTAATAATTAGATAAAATAGATGGTGGCGCTAGTGTGCCTCGGGCCACCGCATTAAGAACAAAATAACAAATTAAATGACGAAAAGCACTTTAAAAAGCTTAACGACAAGCGTTTAAATAAACTAATACTAATAAATAACTGTTCCAGAAGCGTCCAGGCTACCTCCACCTCTCGCTAACGTCAAACTGCGTGTTCATAATCTGCATCTTCGTGGTTGCCGTGGTTACCTGTGCTTTCCGGATGGAGAGGTTCGTGACGGAGCCGCTCTATGTGCTGCTGATCGTGCTCTTGCTGTGTGCGGGCGTCGGTATGTACTTACCTCATCATGAATATACAATACATACATACCTCACCAATACATACCTACCTCATCCACTAAAGTCATTAATATCACTAGGATATCCCGTTTAACTAGATTTTTGTGTTTTAGTTTCTTTCTATTCCCTCGCTCTCATAAACCGATGGCACGGTAATGACGGATGGTAATCATGACGGGGTAAATATCATCATAATCCTAATGAGCGCCACAGCGCCCTGTCTACAGCTTGACGCATCCAGCATCTCCCTACAGTCTTTCTCAGCTCGTCATCCTACCTGGTCGGAGGGCGTCCTACACTTTTACCGAGTCCTTGTCTCCACTCAAGAACATGTTTACCCCAGCGGTAGTAGGTGCTTCGAGATAAGGCCGGCCCACAGCCACTTCAGCTTGCTAATTCTTAGAGCTATGTCAATAACTTTGTTTCTTTGTCGGATGTATGTTATGAGTTATGACTATGACCGAAAACTCTTTACTATACCACAAAAAACAAGAACAATACAGAAATTAATGCTTCTACTATTAGAATAGAGGAAGTATAAAGAGCGGCCTTATCGCTGAGAGCGTACATAATATTATGTATTTACAATTTTTTTCTATTTCAGCCTACTCTGTCCTCTTCCTGATGGTGGTAAACAGCTACTATAGAACAATGAAGATGGACTACGGAGAGAGTGCTATTCCTATATGAAATGAGATTAATTTTCCTATATGAAGTGAGATTAATGTGGCAAATATACCATAATAATACAGATGCCCCGCATTTACCTACTTTGACGAGCTCAGTGGCGCGGTCACGGTTGCGGGTTCGATTCCCGCCAAAAGACAATCACTACGGATTTTAAAAACATACCTTTATGGGAGCTTCTGTTATGGTGTAGCAAAACTATTGGTGCGTTAGTTCAAATTACTCTTGACCTGTTTATTTATTATTATTGTTCGTGGCGGAAGATTTAACCTATCATACTATTATGGTGCTTTGTAATTACCTCAAGATAATTTGACTCAAACCCAATTCTCGTCTCATGTAACCAATTTTTACAGAACTTCATTGAAAACTGTCAAAAAATCGCGACTGCAATGACGCGCCTAAATGTAGGTTGCGTTTAAGAATACGGGGGTTACCCTATCAAATAATGGTGCTTTGTAATTAGCTTAAGATAATTTATACGTATGGAATTCATTGGTACTTGTTAAATTAATTATTACACCGCTTGTGCCGCTTAGTTATAATGATACAGAAGTGATAATATATTAGTTATAAAATACATAAGTAAAATATATTTATGTGTAGTAAATTAATTTATTATTAATTAATTAATTTGTGTAATGTCTTATTAACTACCTAAGAGTGCATTCACATAGCGGATCTGTTTTTACAGGATCCTGAATACTGTCGGGTGTGTGAACTCGCTCCTACAACTACATACATACACATACAGGAAAAAAACGGATCATGTAAAAAAGATGCTCTGTGAATGAGCCTTTATGAAACAGTTTTTTGAATGTTGTTCGTGCCAAATACATTTTTAATATTCGGATACGTTATACGTACGTAGTTACTGAGACCTGTGGTTATTACCAAAAAAAATTAGGAGGTAAAAAATAAAGTCATTTTCGGTTAAACTGTATTTTTACTGCATGTTTTCATGACTAACAATAAACTTCAATGTATTGTTCACAAAGCCTTCAGAGATCACAAACATTTTCTATAAAATAAAATTAAGTTCACATTGTTAATTTTTTACGACATTTAAAGCATTTTAATTGATCGATAGTTATAAAAGCAGAGGCCTATTCAAAAAAATTACAATATATAAAAATTTATCAATAAATGTACATATGACATATGTTTCACGAATTAATAAATGAATGTCAAAGGGCTAACCCCAAACGTTAGTATCGAAAGACCATAGAATTAGTTTAACTCGAAGATTACAAAATATTATTATACTAATTCCATCCAAAACTGCTTCTATCCATCTCTACTCAGCCCGCGAGCACTTAGTACTCAGTCATACAAATTTTTATTTCGTTCATAAACATGATTATCTTACATAATATTTTAAAGCCTCGTTTAAAGTATAAAATAATTTTTGGAGGTTTCACTCTTCCGCCAATACATTAGCCAGAATTCAACAAACCTTTTTACCACAAAAAGTATATAAGTAGTATGAAAGAAGTGTAAAAATATGAATACGAAAATAAATTTATTGGAACCCAGAACAACATATTATTACATACTCGTATGTAGCGCACGGTTTAGGCCGTTGTATATCACTATCATAAATTGAAAAGTAGTTTCATATTAAGCTATGTCTAGGTGGTCTATGTTCAGCGTTGGACATCTATCGGCTGAGATATGTGTACCGATAACACTTGATACATATCAGGGACTAACTAAAGCTAAGATAAAATGAATAAAAGTTATAGACGATTCTGAATAAGCCTTTACATAATAAAGTAGTTACTAATAGTAAGTAGGTACATCCATAATTAAGAACATAAATAATTTTATAAAAGGATAAAAATAACAAAGCCCTTAATGGAGATACATATGTCGGTATAAGAAGACAAATGCTACTTTAAAGTCATTTAAAACGGGATATTTACCATGATTTGATTTTTGAGTTATCCAATATTTCGGCACAGTTGCATGCGCCATGATCACGGAATAACAAATCATGGTAAATATCCCGTTTTAAATGACTTTAGTGTTAATAAGTATGATAGTTTAAAAAAAAACGCTACTTTGTTAAAGCGGAGTACGAATTTATTGTCAACCTTAAGTTGGTTCTAAAACACATCTTGCATTTAATTTTATTTGAAAATGTACTACATAAATCTTTTGTGTGATAATTTCACGATATTTAAACAGACAAACATTTACTATGGAATTAGAATCTACAACATCCAGATTGAGTTACAAAATACATTATTAAAATATTTTAAATTTTTTACATTGGATTTGATTACAATTCGCTTCGTTTGGAACTTTGATTAGAATTTTAAAAATGATTTAATCGACTCGGAAAAAATAGAATATCTAGAATAAGTACCTAGGTAAACATTTCTTATAGGAAAATGTAATAAAAGTAGTAAAGGTACACATAGGGTACTAATATAGGGTAAACATATCTATTAAAAAAATAGTAGTTAGATTATAATTATGTCTAAGGAGTATAAAAATAAAATTTATTGACCCTGAAATGTTTCATTAATTTTGGTAAATGTGTAGATATATATTAAATTTTATAGGACAAAGTATAAATAGTAAAAAAAATGTATACAAGGATTACGAAAATTATTATCTGTGATCAGTTTTTTGAAATGTGATTATATAAAAAAACGTTTTTAACATTAAAACTTTAATTTTTAAAATAGGGACAAAAACACGGTAGAATGCATTAACAGCTGCATGTTGCCTTTATTAAATAAATGACACTTTAGCCTACTTTACTAAATGGAAGACAAATATCTAACACTAAATATATAAATTTAGATCGTACATAACGAAGTCAATACATACATTAGCGCCAAAGTAATTAACAAACTTTTCACAACCAGTTTTAATCATAAAATGATTTGTACAAAGCCAGCTGGTCTACAAAACATGAAATGATAACATTGATAACATCAAACATTTTTAAACTTACGCGATCTGAACACATGATTATAAGTATTAATACCACTGCCGTGGTCATCCCGTGACCACGACAGTGAGTAAACCTGTTGAAACGTCGGGAAAAATAGGTAAATAAACGCGATAAATACCCGTTGTATTAATACTTATAATTATTGATAACATCATTAATGATAAGCTTAGTTGTATAGCTATAATAACAGTAAGTAGTTTTATGGAATTATCTAAAAGTAGATTATTCCGTACCCACATGAAATTCCAATTCCATTCTCAATTCTAATATTTTTTCCTAATGTTCAAACGTGGCGGTTTCTTCAACGTAATCAACCTCAAATATCCAAAACCCAATTCGATCGAATTCCATTTCTCCATAAACTTTGTGCCAAACTTTTACTAAATCGATTTTGATTGAAATTGATATTAGAACTGAACTATTTTGATGAGAAACCACCCTGATCCTTATACAATTTAGACATACTTATTTCCTTTCATTCCATATCTTTATTATTTTACATTTGCGAAATATTTCTTCTTCAGACATACATTAGGTAACTATCAAATTACCTCTTTCACATAACAGTAACGCCTACCAAATCTTGGTCCGTAACATTTTTATATACATAATACACAAGATTTAGAAAACATCCAAGAAATATGGCTTATATCGCCTTTCATCTACTTACGACAAGATAATTACAACAACACAGATTTTACTGATATTTATACGATAGATAAACTGCCAAACCAGTTTTATAAGCAATTGATTTCGTGTTTAACAGTATATAAGCAATTGATTTCGTGTTTAACAGGACATATGCAATTGATTTCGTGTTTAACAATATATAAGCAATTGATATCGTGTTTAACAGTATATAAGCAATTGATATCGTGTTTAACAGTATATAAGCAATTGATATCGTGTTTAACAGTATATAAGCAATTGATATCGTGTTTAACAGTATATAAGCAATTGATTTCGTGTTTAACAGTATATAAGCAATTGATATCATGTTTAACAGTATATAAGCAATTGATTTCGTGTTTAACAGTATATAAGCAATTGATTTCGTGTTTAACAGTATATAAGCAATTGATTTCGTGTTTAACAGTATATAAGCAATTGATTTCGTGTTTAACAGTATATAAGCAATTGATTTCGTGTTTAACAATATATAAGCAATTGATATCGTGTTTAACAGTATATAAGCAATTGATTTCGTGTTTAACAGGACATATGCAATTTATTTCGTTTTTAACAATATATAAGCAATTGATATCGTGTTTAACAGTATATAAGCAATTGATTTCGTGTTTAACAGGACATACGCAATTGATTTCGTGTTTAACAGGACATAAGCAATTAATTTCGTGTTTAACAGTATATAAGCAATTGATTTCGTGTTTAACAGGACATACGCAATTGATTTCGTGTTTAACAGGACATAAGCAATTAATTTCGTGTTTAACAGTATATAAGCAATTGATTTCGTGTTTAACAGGACATACGCAATTGATTTCGTGTTTAACAGGACATAAGCAATTAATTTCGTGTTTAACAGTATATAAGCAATTGATTTCGCTGGACAGTTTCTCTACGTTATAAGAATGATATGATGGCCACATCTATAAGAACCTTTATTCGTTTATCATTATTAAAATTTGAAAAATTGAAATTAATTATTCTGGTAAATTGACCTTGAATTTAGTAATATATTTAATTTAAAATCTTAGTAGATAAGGTGAATTTACCAAACTATTCATCATCATCATCAGCCTATATTAGTCTACTGCTTGACATAGGCCTCCCCCAATGAGCGCCATATCGCCCTGTCTTCAGCTTGACGCATCCGGCATCTACCTGATGTCTTTCGCAGGTCGTCATCCCACCTAGTCGGGCGTCCTACACTACGTTTACCGAGTCGTGGTCTCCACTCAAGAACACGTTTGCCCCAACGGCCGTCGGTTCTTCAGCTTGATAATTGTCAGAGCTATGTCGACAACTTTGGTTCTCTGTCAGATGTATTCGTTTCGAATCCCTCCTTCAGAGAAACACCGAGCATAGCTCTTTCCATAGCTCGCTGAGCGACTTTGAATTGGTGGACCAGCCCTATCGTAAGTGTCCACGTCTCAGCTCCGTAGGTCATAACGGGTCGGACGACCAAACTATTACCTAGTAGTAACTTGATTGTCTTAAGAAACTAAACCAATTTAACATTTCTGAATATTTATTAGTTTTTAAAGATTGACAAGGTTTATAGAACAACATTAACGCGAACACTACGGAATCATTTTCTGTACAAAAGCGAAAGAATCTTCAACACTAAAGTCATTTAAAACGGGATATTCACCACGATTAGATTTTTGGGTTTTCCAATATTTCGGCACAGTTTATTTTTTCAGTTTTCTTTATCCCGTTTTAAATGATATGAACCATGATAGTTTCAAAAGTTTTAATTATCAAATCGGTTATATGTTGTTAAAGATATCGAGTAACACAGAGATATAAAAAATCAACCGAATCAAGAACCCCCTTTTGTTTTTCGTTTGATAAATACGCTACTTTAAGCCAATCGGCATTCCCTGAAGAAAATATTGCCTTACTTGCGCGAGACACGGTGAGTTTCTGTACTTTGCATTGGCATCCATCTTACTCAATATATTCAATATCTGCATTTTCTTCATTATTTGCATTGTGTGCATTATCTGCATTGAGTTTTATCAGGTGGCTACGCACCACACTGATGTAGTACAAATTGAACACTGAAACAAATACTGGATTATTGTTTGATGGGACTCAAACAATTACATATACAATTATTCGTAGCCGGTACATCTAAAAGATTGCTATGAAGACGTAGAGATCGCTACGTCGTTGTAGAGATTGCTTCGTCCTAGAGATCGCTACGTCGTAGAGATAGCTACGTCATAGAGATTGCTACGTTGTAGAGATAGCTACGTCATAGAAATCGCTACGTCGTAGAGATTGCTACGGCGTAGAGGTCGTTACGTCGCAGAGATTGCTGCATAGAGGCTACTGGTGCTATGTCGTAGAGAACAGCTACTGATTGACAAGACGCAAGGGTCTACGGAATTCGTGACGTTTTAACCCCCCTCCCCCTGATGATATAAACGCTGCCCACAGTTGGACCTACACGCGTGGTTCTGGGATATACATATAGTTATTTTTCAGTTATTTCAGATTTAAAACGTGGAAATATGGCCTGTGGGTCTAAACTGTCATTAAAAAATGCAGGTATCTCAAATTGATACTGATAATTATACTGATAATAATACCTAACTGTGTTATCTGTGTATTGGCCGAACGATAATCTTCATTTTGTGTTTCAATTTCTCTAAAAATGGTTGGTCATTTCGTCACATTGACGAATTTGGCTTATTAACTACTTTTGCCCACGGCTTCTTTCGGGATAAAAAGTTAGCTAATATTTTAATTCAGGCCTAGAACTGTCTCTATGTAACATCCCGATCCGTTAAGTAGTTTTGACGTGAAGAGGTAACAAACATCCATAAATCCAAACATTCATAGTTTTATTCATCAAACGGTCGTACAGCTTTAGTATATAAGACGCTATGCAAACAGAGCAATATTAGCTAAATAAACTTTCTACTCTTTAATATTTTTCGTACAAACTTCTTCTAAGGTACTATAACGCAATATGTATAACGGTATCAGGGAAACCTTATAGAGCAAATTAGATACGTAAAGGTGAATTCAAACACTACTATAGAGTAATATTGCTCTGTACTGGCATATTTGAAACTTTTATAATACCTGTCTATAATGGCTCTATAAAATGGTGAAGTAAACCTTTACATCGCCAGGTAATAGGATAATTTGGCTCTATAGCTTACAGAGCAAAAACGTTTCACCAAACGCTTCTATAGAACCCGTAGGTATCGCTAAAAACCTTTATACGACGTTTACTCAACCTTTCAGTGATATAAACCTAAGTTATAGGTCCAAAATGTTACTTGGGTTGTCTCACCGCGAGCAAGCGATTAGCCATCAACTATTTTCTCGCTCAAGACGAACAACGAACATAAGATATAGATTTCGTGTCAATAAAAGAGACACATATGCATATTAATAGTTGATCGCTGGCCGTTTAAATTGCCTGCTAGAACTCTCTGTGCACTTTCTTGTCACAGCAACAACATCTACACACTAACAACTAACATTATGTGGCATTTAAGTTTTCTGATTAGTTAGTAGTTATGTAGTCTTTATGGTGTTGGGTAATTAAGGAACTAGTTTAGTCGATTTTTAATGCTATGAATAAATATTTTCTTATTCTTAACTATCAAAGATAAAACTCGCTCAGCGATACTCACTTGGTGGTCGGAACTAAAAAGATCCGCACTGGCGGCAACGCTGGACTGTACTACTCTGCCGCGCTGAGGGACTCGTACGAGTAATCACTCGCTTTATAGCCCAGCGAGACAACTACATAAATGAACTACACACTTGCTTCTCGCTGTTTGCCGTCTAGTTCTAAATTTAGTATCTCTAGCTCTAATCGCTTCTCGCTCATCGCCGCCGGCGGTGAAACAAATGCGCCACCTATTTTATCTTATTATTTAATTTTTGAATGCCTCTATAATAGTTTAATTTTGTATAGTTTAGACACAGAAACAAAGGTGCCCTTGGTGGCCACCAATCTCTATTTTCACATCTCAGCCTAAACTTTACTAAATAAATCTAATACAGAGGCATTAAAAAAACTTCTAAGAAGTATAACAACGTGCCCAGTTAAATTTTTGAAATTTTCATTAGTCAACGTTATAATAACATAAAATAAATGGCGGCGCTAGTGTGCCTCGGGGTCTCCCGCCTTAACACTTTGACGGCGATTTTTTTTCGACGACTGCGATATTTTTTTTAACCTAAAAAATTCGTGCTGCCGCTTTTCACAGCGGTTGTGTTGCGCCGCACATGCGTTTCGTTCGAAAAATATTACGGCTGTGCTGAGTCACAAGATCTATATTTTCTCAGCCGCTGCGCTAGTGTGGATTTACGCATATTAGTCACTTGTAGAAAACACATACCGTGTGATTTCAGCAGTCAAAGTGTTAAGCTATGATTAAGGCACAGTTTAATAAGTAGTTTATATGGACAGCTAGTTGCCAGTTGCCGCAACATTTGCTCTGTCTGCATAACGCGTAAGGGTCGGTACATATCTGACGGAAAAGCGTCAAGCGTATCATCGGTCACGTGTATTCGGTCAAATCAGACCTGCCATATTACGCGTCTAGTCAGTTGAAACGGCCTGTACAACAACGATCTTCGCAGATGTTACGCCTAGTCTGAATGCATCATACAAAATACACGCTATACGTTGACCGACTATGCGTTGACGGAAACGTAACAGACGTTGTACGCTTGACGCACTAACGCATCATCGGTTGAGTATGAAAGGTTGAATGTTTTACTATAATTGGCCTGTTCTGGCGTAACGCGATCTTAATACGTAATACGCGACGCATTTTCCAGATATGTACCGACCCTAAGTGATGAAGTTTGGAATGATAAGAGCTCGTTCCCACTTGTCGTCTGTCGGGTCCGATTTTAATCGGATGATTAAGTGGCAGAACATTTTATATGAAGCTATTCACACTTGTTGGAAACCGATTTTGTGTCGGCACCGACAAGTTATCCCGACAGTTATATAATGTTTCATCCGATTAAAACCCGGACCCGACAGACGAGAAGTGGGAACGAGCTGTAAGACTTACCAAGGAACACCAGGTAGCCCATGGCAGTTTCAGTGCGCATCTGGAACATGATCTTCAGGTAGCCGATTATGAAAAGGACCACGAATAGTATCCAGAAGATGAAGTACTTCTTGATGATGTTGTTCCGCTTCTGGAATTACAAATAACACGTGTTTTATGTTTATTTTTATTCATTTGTATTTACAAACCTTTCTGTATTTTTATTAATTTATTTAGTTATACTTGTAAAACAACCAGAAAGCCCGGAACAAATATCGGTAGATCGTACAAACAATCTATCCCGAGGCGGGAATTGAACTCGCAACATTCTTCGTCGCAAGTTGTTCTTGTTCTTGCAGAACTGATTTCTCTGTCAACTGTGGGCTGATTTTGATGATTGTTTTGGTTTTTTATAGAGGATGATCCCGAGGTTGTATATAAAAACGACAAGTCCCACAAAAAAGAAAATAAAACAGTGAAGTTAAAGAAGTCAGTTTTACTTTCTTTTAAAAACATCAAACTAATCCTAATAGTTACTAATCTAAATGACTTACAACTTCTCTAGGACTTGTATTAAAAAGAAGTATAGGTAAATAACCTAACGTTAACCTATGGGTTCTAAAAATTATGTAAAACTTACGTTGTAGGCCGCCCAAATGTATACCATATCCGCCAGAAACTTGATAAAGAACAGTGTTGCCATGAACACCAGGATTGCGAATATCACGTCGGAGGCTGGATCCGTTTCCGCGAGCGGCCCGCGTCTGAACTCCTGGTCGCGCATTCCCTTCGCCATGGCCGTGAAGATGAGGCCTAAGAAGAAGGTCACCAGCTGGAAGATAGAACACCACAATTGATTTTGGGTTTTCTTATTTATGAATAACATGTGCTCCTATGTATAAATTTCCGACACAATGTAGGTACATTGTTTGAGAAATAAATGAATTGAATTGAATTGAATTTCCCCATCATCGTCATGGGTTGTTCCAGTTCCCCCCCTGAAATCCATCCTAAGGGGGAAAACCAGAATAGAAAAAATAATCATTCCAGTCTTCCCCCTTGAAATCTTATTATTTATATCTACGGGGGAAAACTCATCATTATTGGCTCCGAATTATTTTATTTATTTACTAGCTGCGCGGCTTCGCCCCGCGAAAATCTATGTGTCAAATCACTACATAGTATAAAAACAAAGTCGCTTCCCGCTGTCTGTCTGTACCTATGTATGTTTAGATCTTTATAAACCTACGCAACGGATTTTATGTGTTTTTTTTTATATTATGAACTAATTCAAGAGGAATGTTTATAAACCCTTTGACGTGCGCTGCTAGTAAATAAATATAATAATGCAGAGCCAATAATAATGAGTTTTCCCCCTTAGATATAAATAATATAAGATTTCAAGGGGGAAGACTGGTGGGGAAGATCAGGCGCAGGTAGTAGAATATACAAAACATTTATTTGGACATCCCGCCATAGAATAAACAAACGGAAAATGAGGTAATTGACACAAAAGGGTGATAGTAAAAATAAGACTATAACTATATCCATGACCCTGCGCCGAAATAGGGGATGGCTCAGCGTGTGCTGAACATTTTATGACCAGCGCTGTTTTTCAGTCAAAAACCATAAATACTAAACGAAGTTACTGACCACAATTTAGGTTTTTCCGCATCATCGTCATCATTATAGGCCCTGAATTATTATATTATTTACCAGCTGCGGCCCGCGGCTTCACCCACGTGGAAATCTATTTGTCAAATGGTTTATAAACCTTCCTCTTGCTTGACTGAAAACCGTTGAGTAGTTTAAAAGATTTAAGCGAACAGACAGCGGAAGCGACTTTATTTTATACTGTAATATAAATATAGAAAGTGTGTAAACAGTGTCTGTCAGTTGCAAATACAAACTTTATCTATCTATCTTCAAGTTTCCTAACATACTTCTTTAGGATATAATATGTCATCATCATCATCATCATCAGCCTATAGCAGTCCACTGCTGGACATAGGCCTCCCCCAAAGAGCGCCATAGCGCCCTGTCTTCAGCTTGCCGCATCCAGCATCTACCTGCAGTCTTTCGCAGGTCGTCATCCCACCTGGTCGGAGGGCGTCCTACACTACGTTTACCGAGTCGTGGTCTCCACTCAAGAACACGTTTGCCCCATCGGCCGTCGGTTCTTCGCGAGATATGGCCGGCCCACTGCCACTTCAGCTTGCTAATTCTTTGAGCTATGTCGATAACCTTGGTTCTCTGTCGAATGTATTCGTTACGAATCCTATCCTATAATATGTAGATGTTTATAAATAAATAAACTTTTGATAGTTAAAATACTGTGACAGTGGAAGGTATAAGCTTTTGAAATTATCATGGTTATTAATACAAAATTCACTTATAACGGGATATGTACCATGATTAGATTTTTTAGCTTTCCAATATTTCGGCACAGTTTCATGCGCAGATCATGCATGCATGATCACGGAATAACTCAAAATCAAATCATTTAACGTTATAAATGACGTATACTTACGGAGTTCGCCAGGCCCAACACGATGCATCCTGTCTTCAGAGGCAATACGCCGCAGACCTTATCCATCACTGGCAGCTCCATGATAGCCTGCAATCAAACACAGCCCCTTACTCTTCTTCTAAAGTTCTAGGGCCCCCCGTTGTAGATAGATAGATAGATATATTTATTTATTAAAAAAAAAAACTTTGTTGGTAGCATCTTAAATTCAAAAGTTTTTATTTTCTTTAGGCTTACAAAATAAGCACTTAGACAAGTCAAATTTTATACTATTAATTATTCTCAAATTACATTATTTTGATTTTAATGTTCACTTCAATTTTTTGTCCACTAGCGGAAGAAGTGAAAAAGACACCACCAAATCCTAACATAGGCTTACATAGACACTAAAGTTCTCTAAACAATACTACAATAAATTAATGCTACCATCGGAAATTAGCGCGGTAGGCAGTCTCGCACACAAGCACAGAGGCATCGCTGTCCGCTGCATGGCTTGTGGTAGAAGATAGATCGCTATGATGAATAGTTACTTTGAGTCGGTACATAACAAAATGCGTCGCGTATTATCGGTCGCGTTACGCCAGAACAGGCAAACATAATAAAACATTCAACTTTTCACTCTAAAACGATGATGCGTTAGTGCGTCGAGCGTACAGTGTCTGTTACGTTTCCGTCAACGCATAGTCGGTCGACGTAACGCGTCGCGATACGTGTATTTTGTGTGACTGCTGCCTACCTATAGCGAGCCACCAGTGTGGTATGATAAGGCTCTGTATATTTCTGCTCTCTCTCAATATTTTCTGTTTATCTCTTTTATTGCTATGCCAAACATTATTTTCATATAAGTTAGATTTCAACTGATTATATTTTCATTTAATTATAAAATTTTAGCATGTCCAAAGTCCGTGTCCTCAAAGGCCACTTCCTATCCCTTCCATTGTTCCCTGATGCCACTGGAGACATAAACAAACCCCTCTGGGATCGGCAGCGCGAAAAGAAAATCATCAAATGATCTATAGTAGGAGTATATTTAAAACCAGCAGCGCCGCATATTGCCCATGCAGCACAATGCTGAATATACTTCATTTGCCTGTTATAAGTAATTTATGTTCGTGTTTAATTTTAGTTAACGTTCAGAAATTTATAGACAATAACTGGTTTTTGTTATTATTTATTATTATAAATTAATAGACCATTTTTTAGAAGGCCTACTTTAGAACTTCTTCCCTGCAATAACTCTGATCAAAACCAAACCAGGGGCTGTATCTATCGGAGGTCAAGGTCTTTCAAACCGGCGCAGTTCAAGGTTGGTATATAATCTGTGGCTTCATCGTATGCTTCATTTATTTATTTCTTACTATAAAGTAATAATGATGAAGATGATGATATTATTACAAACTGGCAGCAAGACTTTCCTCTATTGCATTAATTTGTTATTATTTAGTTACTTCATTGTTTATAATTGTAGCGAACTTCGTAAAGGTAGACTCAACTTTATTTTTGAGTAGAGAGAGAGAGAAAGAAAGAGGGAGATAATTATTTATATACCCAAAAAAACTTCAACTAAACATCTTACTAGCGACTAGTTCCAAAGGCCAGGTGATTTGATTTAAATGAAATTCTTCCACAAATCATTTTACTTTTACCGGCAACCAAACCTACATAACTATCACTTGATACAAACAATGATAAAAATGAGATGAATCCTACCGTTTATTCTTCCCCTGGTCCCTCGGAACACCTCTCCTCACGGGACTCAACACACGACCGTTTAGCAGGAAGCAAGCTCTGATCTGGTTGAAAACTTGTTAAGGGGAATACTTGTAGATAAAACTCCAACGAAATCAAGAATTAGCAAGCTAAAGTGGCAGTGGGCCGGCCATATCTCGCGAAGAACCGACGGCCGCTGGGGCAAATCTGTTCTTGAGTGGAGACCACCCACGACTCGGTAAACGTAGTGTAGGACGCCCTCCGACCAGGTGGGATGACGACCTGCGAAAGACTGCAGGTAGATGCTGGATGCGTCAATCTGAAGACAGGTGCTATGGCGCTCATTGGGGAGGCCTATGTCCAGCAGTGGACTGCTATAGGCTGATGATCCAACGAACAATGTAATTGTGTTTAAGCCAAATATGAAAACCGATAAATATTCAGTTAAAATATTCTGGATATTTGAACTGAATATTTAAGTATTTAATATCACTACATAGTATAAAACAAAGTTCGCTTCCCGCTGTCTGTTTGTCCCTATGTATGCTTTGATCTTTAGAACGTAAGCGTTTAGAATAAAACTTCTAATGGCCATTATTGAAAGTAAAGTAAAGTAAAGTATATTTAACTATTGCATGAAATACATGTGTATAAAGGTGTTATAATATAATTGTGATTCAATGTATTTCTACAGTTAAGTGTGCAATGTCAGATTTACAATGTATGTGATGAAATTAAATTGCAGAAATATAATTAAAATAAAAAAAAATGTAAAATTAATAATGAAAATTGATTAAAACAAAAATAAAATATAAAGGAAAAATAATATTGGTGATTTACATGATGAGATAAAAATCAGCTTAGATAACGAATATACAAATTTTATCATAAAAATAAACATTAAGCTGAATTGAGACCCTACTCCTTTTTGCTTTAGTCGGTTGAAAATTAATTTGAATCAATAAACACATCACAGTTTTGCATCGGGAATTTCCTGGATGACAAGTATAATAAAGAAGAATAAATATATATTTATTTTATAAACAGAACATAGGTACAAGTATCTACTAAATACTATTACGTAGGTTATTTCTATCCCATGGAAACTGATTTTATTTTCAAGCAAATTACAGAAGATACTCAAGTAAACCAAGAAGTCCTCCCCTTAATCCGGAGTCTGGATGCTGTACCGCACATGCGCAGAACACCCCGCGCTGGTCGATACTCATCTGTCAATGGGCAAGGCTTCAATACGACCTTGCACAAGTTTACCTTCCCTGACCTAATGAAACAATGCAATATTTGGATTTAAGCAACAATTCGTCACAGCAAAAAAGTTTTCTAATTGGTCACAACGCAAAAAACTTTAAAATTTGTTTCAATCAGTCACATGTAAACTTAGTTCTAATAAGTCACGTCTTACTTTTGTAATTATTGGTCACACGGCGTACTGTCGTCACCCCGTCAAATAGTTCTAATTGGTCACAAAGCCAGTAGTCTAATTGGTTACATAGAATTTTAGACTCGTAATCTGCTTTCTTCGACGAGTGGGCAAAAGAGAAAATTCAATAAGCCTTTATTTCTTGTTTTGTTTGATAAAAAAATTATAGAAAAATTGAAACTTGAAGGTGTTTTATTTTCTTTAGAACTTTCAGGACTCTTGTATACGTCACAAAATTCAAATTACATAAGTAAAACTAGGAAATAAGGTTTTTTTTTTAATGCTGGACAATTCACACAGCATTATCTAGCCCCATGGTAAGCAGAGCTTGTGTTATGGGTACTAGATAACTGATATACATATTACAAAGATAGATATTTTTTATTATACATAGAAAAACAACCAGAACACCCGGAACAAATATCTGCAGATCGTACACACAATTGTTCCGAGGCGGGAATAGAACCCGCAACCTCCTGCGTCGCAGGCGGACCTTCGCCCACCGCGCCACATGGGTCGTTAAAAGCTTTTTAAGGTAAAGTAAAGAAGCGAACAAAAAACTTTTACCTTGTTAGGTTGTTATTTTTCGAGTTGGAGCGTACCGAGCTTTTTCATCGTCTAGTCTAGATTTTGTAATAAGCCTTTTTACAAAGGATAAGTTTGAATATTTATTTGAATTTAATTATTTAAAATGTTTGCAATCCACTCGGAGTTTCGTATGTGTGTTGAAATATCTTTTGTAGCCTAGTTGTTAGCACAGCGAGTTCATTCTTATTTCTAGTATTTAAATTATCTTTAGTATCGCTATTTTTAGGGAACCGATTGATATTTTTGTGTTCAAACAGTTTTGATAAATAGAACAATACGAAGTAGGAATAAATAAAACTAAGAATCCTATTACGAAACAGTACAAAGCCTACAAAACTTAACAGCGAGAACACTAATAGGCTACCGGCTCAGCATTAAATGTTCTTTTGACACGAGTGCCAGTGGAGCGCTGGTCATCAGCGGCGCCAGAGTAGTTACTTATGTAAAGAGGTTATACATATAATTTACAGGTATAGTGTATGACAGGGCATTGTCAGGGTATCAGCTAAAACGCAATTTTTTCGAAATATGTAATTTTTTTTTTTAATTTAGTGGGTAGTTTTCTAAGAGCATTATCAAGTAGCTTCAACTATCTATTAAAAAACAAACTGCATCAAAATCTGTTGCGTAGTTTTTAAGACCTAAGCATACATAGAGACCAGACGACGGCGGGAATTGAGTGACTTTGTTTCATACACCGGAACTAGAACCTGCAACCTCCTACGTCGCAGGTGGAACTTCGCCCGCCGCGCCACGTTATCATGATCATCAGACCTTCCCTGCTGTTTCTTCTGGATACATTTCTATCGAGGAATCGTCAGCGATAAGTCGACGCTTAGATACCTACGTAGATACCTCAGCGTACCTACTCGGGGCTCAAAACCTACACGTGTTGCGCAACAGCTTGATAAACTTAATTTATTTAAAGCTTTATTATATATATTATTATAATTTTTTTGTGCGTTGCTGGGGCTTGCAAAATGTTCGCTGCGGAAAGATAGTAGTTTAAATTTTAAGTCGTGCTACCTCTAGATTGTTTGCAACAGTCTGCAGTTAGCTCAAGTGTTCAAGGTACAATCTGTCTCATGTTAACATTTATAATATTAGCACAGTAGGTACTGTTGGTGTACCTATATAAATCTACGAACATGATACAATGATGTGATATAAAATATCGTTGTGCGCAATATTATGAACCTACTCTTTAAAATAATTATATCACATCATCCCAATAGATTTAGCATAAAACGACACAGGTCCAATTTCACCGTTTGCAATTGAAAGCGATAAACTCAGTTCAGCGCTTTGAACTACACTCGAGAGCATAGAAATCGCACACCCCCTTCACATACATCTACATTTTCAACCCAACCCTATTTTTTAAAATTAAAGTTTAATTTTAAATATAACTTAAATGAAATTAAAGTACACACTGTTAGCTTCCTAATATCTAGCCTTGACCTTCGAGACCTTTACAGTAGCAACATAACAAAAGAATTACCCTAATTAGCTCGTTTCAGGTATATCGGTTTGTAGGGTTTTGAGTAGGTATAAAAAGTTAGAAGGTGTAGTTCAGCACATAGCCCACTTTTATCCGGTTCAAGCTGAAATAAATAGCTAAACTAAGTTTAACAGGGAAAATTGGACCTTCATTATTGAGCTATCGTTCATTACGCTATGAAATGCCTAACTTAAATTTCCCTCAGACCAAGAATACTGGAAAGCCCTGGCTGAAGCCGAGCTGATAGAAGCACTGATGGTGAAGCGGAACTTCAACACCGCCAAGAATGTTATTCTCTTCATTGGAGATGGAATGGACCCCAACACTGTCACAGCTACCAGGATCCATAAGGGAGGGGAGGGGCACAGGCTGTCCTTTGAGAAGTCCTTGAGAAGTTCCCTCATGTTGGGATGCTGAAGGTAATCTAATGATGGTTAACTTTACGCATAGACATCTATTCAGACCTTGGTAGGTTAGAGTGGAAAATAAAGTGGTATCACGTGGAACTTTGACCTATTTTTCGCCACCACCACCTAGGTATATGAATGTCATCCCCGTTGACGAGGATCGTCAACGGGGATTAGTGGAATAAGCCGCAACCACGATACCATTTCGCCGGGCCCATACAACCTCAACTTTGTGTGAAAAGGCTAGACATATGATTTTGCGTTCATAAGAGCGGGACAGGGCATTGCAACGCAAGTTCAAAAATCAAGCTTATTACCTATTAATTAGGACATTATTTGAAAAAACCGAAACATATAACATTTTTATTTATACTTAATTCTATTACCACGCTTATTGTCAAGATCTGAACTTCTGTATTTATTGAGAAATTTAGGTTTTAGTAAAAATTTAGAGGTAACTTTGCGATTTTTTTCTATCGAGAAAATTTTATGGAATCGTGTTTTCGAAACACATGATCGATAGATTAAGTCCTGAACTTTACCATATATCAATTTCAAAGTTAAATATTCAGTAGTTTAGACGATATGGACATCCGGCGGAGTTGAAAATTAGCAGTTTGAGGTATTATACACTCTTACTTTTAAATCGGTGTGTCACTTGCGGCTCATAACCTACACGTATTGTGGTTGCACAATACGTGTAGGTTGATTAGGTACATGATTTAGTTATCTAGCCATACTACTCGTTGATCTATAGGTATAAACGTTATTGTGGTAGGTAGATTTACAAGTAGATAATGTTCAATTAGTAAGACGATGTGCTCGCGACAAGTGGCTGTGTTATGCGCGCTGTTTGCGCTCGCGCAATGTTCGCTACCGAAAGGTGTTTGTTTTGAATTGCTCTGATTTGTTTTTTTACAAATGCAAAAATCTTTATTTAAAACAAAAAACGAATTGTATAGGGTACAATTGTAGGCTGACTACCGCAAAAGATAAATGACTGTGTAGCATATGAATGAAGCAAGAGTTATCTTGTATGGAAGTGTAAATGGAACGCATTTATATTTTTGATTATGTGTTTCAAATAAGGTGGAGAAAAGTGTAACAAAAATAAATTTAGTTCGTTCTATCATTTCTTTAAAAATGTATGATGTCGTGAGTCCATGTTTGGAGGTAAATAAATCTCGCACTCATCAAGCAATCCCTCGAAAGTGTGTGAAATTTGCTCTCACTTCTGCTCTCACACAGCAAACGCAAACAAAACTTGTGACGAACTGAAACATATTTATATTTGTACTTATTAGATATTTGTTCCGGGTGTTCTGGTCGTTTTCTATGTATAATAAAAAATATCTATATATTGTATTATGTATACCAGTTATCTAGTACCCATAACACAAGCTCTGCTTACCATGGGGCTAGATAATGCTGTGTGAATTGTCCAGCATGATTTATTTATTAGATTAGATTGATTCAAGAGGAAGGTTTATAGACCTTATGACACATAGATATCCACGCAGGCGGAGCCAAGGTGTGCAGGATACTAAAATATAGATTTTTTTTCCATCAGACCAAGCTCACTGGAAAGCCCTGGCTGAGGCCGAGCTAACCGAAGCACTGAGGGTAGAACGGAACTTCAACACAGCGAAGAATGTGATTCTCTTCATTGGAGATGGAATGGGACCCAACACTGTCACAGCTACCAGGATTTACAAGGGAGGGGAGGGGCACAGGCTGTCCTTTGAAAAGTTTCCTCATGTTGGAATGCTAAAGGTACGAAGGTAGTCATGAGTCTCTTACGGAGCTTAGTCAGCATTATGCGGTCAGAGCCTTTTTATAACATATATCTATATATAAAATAATGTGTTCTCAAGAACACAATTACCCCAGTTGTTGTCGGTTCAAGACCACGACTCGGTAAATGTAGTGTAGGACGCCCTCCGGCGAGGTGGGATGACGACCGGTGAAAGACTGCAGGTACCTAGATGCTGGATGCGTCAAGTTGAAGACAGGGCGCTATGGCGCTCATTGGGAGAGGCCTATCTCCAGCAGTAGACTAACATAGGCTGATAATGATACATCATCTGTTCAATCACTATCACTATAGTATAAAACAAAATCGCTTCCCGCTGCAGATAGCGGGATACCGCTGGTGATACTATAAGATCTAAGCATACATAGGGACAGACAGATCTGTCCCTATGTATGTTTAGATCTTTAAAACTACGCAACGGATTTTGATGCGAATTTTTTTAATAGATAGAGAGATTCAAGAGGAACTTTTATAAACCATTTGACACATAGATCCACGTGAAGCCGCGTAGCGCAGCTAGTCTATACTAATATTATAAAGAGGAAAGGTTTGCTTTTTTGTTTGTTTGTTTGTAATTAATAGGATCCGAAACTACTGGACCGATTTGAAAAATTATTTTACCGTTGGGAAGCTACACTATCTCCGGTTAACATAGGCTACATTATATTTTCAAAAAAGTTAGGGATCCTTACTTAAACTCCAGTAATGTAACCCAAGGTGTAAAAAATCACCTAATAAAGTAAAATTCGAGTTTAACGTAGGTGAACTCGCGTGAACAGCTAATATTTTATAAAATAACAAAGTTGTGATGTTTCCTAACGATGTTTGTAACACCTTACTTCCTATTTCCAGACATATTCAGCGGATAAAATGGTGCCAGACTCTTCGTGCACGGCCACTGCCCTGCTGTGCGGGTCCAAGACGAACCAGGAGGTTCTAGGAGTTGATGCCTCGGTGTCTGTTCGTGACTGTGCTGCTTCCTTGAAGCCAGCAGCCAGACTGAGCTCTTTGGCTGCCGAGGCTCTTAAGTCTGGGAAAAGCGCAGGTATGTTAATGAATCCTTAAGTGCTTATTTTGTATGGAAATAAAGGATTTTGAAGGTTGAAATTTTTTAATCAAATCAATCAAAATTACTTTGTTTCCGTAAGTACAATCACTGTACACTGAGAATAAAAAAAGTGAAGATTCGTTTGAAGAGAGTTAAAACTTAGTATGTGTGACTGTTTTGCTTAAACAAAAACAGCAATAACTTATGTATAATGAAATACTGGACAATTTACACAGCGCTGTGCTTTTGTTACATATGTTATGGGTAATATTCTTAATATATTATGTAGACAGATTCAGCATAGTGGCGGGTTTGATTCTCGCCTAAGAGGACAAATGTTTTTACGATCTGCAAATATTTGTTACGTCTAAAAATATCCATCTATGTAATCTTTTGTTATCTTCCCTTTCTTGTGTAATCATCGTTATGGGTACCTACTAAACTCAACTCTAACTCTTCTAGTTGGTACAAAATAACAAAAGCTCTGCGTAGGGCATCATCTATGATGGTGTGGATTGTCCAGCATTATATTTACCTGTGTCGCAAAGTATCTATGCATTTTATCAGACAGTACACACACAGTAACCGTTTCCTTCAGTGGCGAATTTACCAGCAGGCTGAGTAGGCTGGAGCCTAGGGCGGCATATTTTAGGGGGCGGCAAATTTGCCATAAACATTTCTTATCTAACAGAAAAAAAACAATATTATGTTCTGAATGTTATTAGATCCACACACACATAATTAAATCAACGCGTATAATATTTCACCAATCACTCCTTAAATATTTAATGTATTTATTAAGTATTTGCTTGCATAGTCATAATGGGGCGCGGGAACGAATGTTTTTGACCCAGGGGCGGCTTTAGCGGGTGTGTGGTGTGCTCTCATGGTGACGGTAGGACGAATCCCCCCCCCCCCCCCCCCCCCGTGCCTTGAAGTTTTGTGCTTTGTGCTTAGAGGGCACAAAAAAATCTAAGGAGACAACAAATTTTTCGCGATTAATTCCACAAGCCAATAACAATTTTTCCTTCTAGCTATACAAAAAAGCGAACCCGCACAAAATTCTAACGAAAACCACAAAAAAATTAACCGCTCCGCTTTTTATAAATTTTTTCATTCTTTGAAAAAAGTAACAAAATTTTCGTTATATCTTTTGCATACTAGCATTTCTTTTGTATCGCCATAAAAATCTCTAAATGATGCGGCTATCTCCGTCATTTTCGCGCACCGCCACAAGCCGATAGCAATTGCTCCTTCTGGCTATAGAAAAAAGCCAAACCCACTTTAAAAAATAACGCAAAAATCTATCGAAAACCACAAAATTTTCGCGGCTCTCTCGCTGAAAATACTATCAATTTTTAGAGATCAGTAGGGGCCGCAAAATTTGAAAAGCCTACTGGCGGCAAATGTGTAAATCCGCCACTGGTTTCCTTACTTTAGGCCAACTCTTTCTTACATTTAATTCTCCAAATAGCGCTATCACCAATCTCTCACTGATAAGTAACTCATATTCATTTACCTTCTTATCGCTAAATTAAGTAATTACAGTATGTATTATATTATCTGTGGTAATACATTATTATCATAGATAGCTTTATTTATGTGTGCTGATTTTGATGTCTAGGTTTTGTGTTTTGTTCTGCAATTTTTTATACATCTCTTCGATTTCGAACCTGGTACATCTTCGTCTATACAACCAGTTGATTAGACACATACTATAAGAGGGTATACTGATGGTTTTACACAATCCGAGGTTGCCTCACTAATAATACGTATAATAAGGCCTATATATATGCTATATTTATGGCCCGAGATCATGGTAAATGAGAGACATAATACGAGTAATACTGGACAATCCACTCATCAGCTAGCCCCAAGCTAAGCAGAGCTTGTGTTATGGGTACTAGATAACTGATATACTTAATACAATAGATTACATAGATAGATATTTATATATACATACATATCTACCAGAACACCCGGAACAAATATCTGCAGATCGTACACACAATTGTCCCGAGGCGCGAATCGAACCCGCAACCTCCTGCGTCGCAGGCGGACCTTCGCCCACCGCGCCACAGAGGTCGTCACGTCACTATTGTGATTCGGTAATATGCTAGGTACCTCGGTTACTATTTAGGTCACCGAAGCTATTTAAATGCCCATTGAACGCAGTGATGAACGTAAAATATGTCGGCATCTTCGTTACAGTCAGCGTATATTGGACGCGTCGCTAGTCGCGGCTAACAATATCGTCGTCGGTAAAGTTTGTCATTGCTCCTTGCTTCCTGTTTGCTTGGTTTTTTTTTGTCAACTGTGTTTCATGTTTTTAGTTTTTGTTTTCGATAATCTTTGTATTTTGTATGTGTGTCTGAAGTTAATACAGAATTTATCAATCCAAATATTCCGATAGCAATGACTTTTGCACTTTAGCGACGACTTTTGGCATCCCCATGGAGTCGCTTCGACCAATGGTTTCGACTTAGGTATTTATGGTAAAAAGTGCCAAATCAACATCTCTCGATCTACTTCAAGAGTTTTTCCCGAGGAGTGTCAACTTTAAACTCTTATTCAAAATATTATATTTCTATAGGCTTACAAAATAAGCACTTAGACAAGAGAAATTTTAAACTATAAATTATTATCAAATAAGATTGTATTACTATTCATTGCAATTTTCGTCTACTAATGGAAGAAGTGAAAAAGAAACCAGTACAATCATATATCACCTAGTAGAGTAGGTACCTCGCTAATATGTACATTTGATTCACGGGAATACCGATAAATAGTTGACGGGACGTTTGTAAGAGGACACCGCCGCGTATTATCGATATCTGACACCCTGATTGCGTTATACGAAACTGCATTTTGTTATTTTACTGTGTAATAAAAACATGTTTTTAATATAACATTTACGGTACCTACCTATCCCATTGCTGAAAGGCCTGCTTTTTCTCCGTCTATTATCAGGATTCATCGCAGCAACAGGCCATGATGGTAGAACCAAAGATAATATATAATAGAATAAATCGTTGGGTGAAACTAAGAATTTTTGAACTTCTTTGATGTAGTAATCCTACTCAATATTATAAACGCGAAAGTTTGTAAGTATGGATGGATGGATGGATGTTTGTTACTCTTTCACGAAAAAACTACTGAATGGATTTTAATGAAACTTTACAATACACATCAGAATAACACATAGGCTACAATTTATAAAGATATATTGTATATTATCCAAAATATCTATCACCACGCGGGTGAAACCGCGGGGCGCAGCTAGTATATTATATAATTACAGGTTTTGTTACTACAATGCGAGTGACTCACGCGACACCAGCTCCACTATTTGCACACTGCCCCGACCGGCGGTGGGAGTGCGAAGCCAGGATGCCAGCTGATAGCAGCCAGTGCAAGGACATCGCCAGGCAGCTGGTCGAGGACTGGCCCGGGAGGGACCTGCAGGTAGATTCATCTCATCATCATCATCTACCTATAGTAGTCCACAGCTGGATATAGGCCTCCCCTAATGAGCGCCATAGCCATGCCTTGTCTTTTTAATGATTATGTTATGCCCAAAACGAAAACGTCAATTTCCAGGTGATCCTTGGAGGTGGAATGCAGATGCTGGTCTCAAACTCCTCAGGCACCTCCTCCGATCCTCTCGACGCTTGGTCCTGCAGGCGGCAGGATGGCAGAAACCTGGTCAATTCTTATATCCAGGATAAGGAAACCCGTGGTCTGAAGTACAACGTTGTCAGGAAAAATCAAGATTTTAGGAACTTAAATGTGGATGACACAGATTATCTTCTTGGTGAGTAAGAATTGTAGATTACCTTGACTGATATTGAATCTATTTCATTTACTCTCTCAATAATAATCATATAATGAATTCAAACATTTGCTAGTCCACTTCTGGACAAACTACAGTATGGTTCTACAGTGTTTCACAGATCGTCATCCCATCTAGCTGGAGGGTTTTGTAAACTTCCCTAGATAGTATAAAACAAAGTCGCTTCCCGCTGTTGTCTGTCTGTCCATGTGTAATATCTATCATAATGGTTGAGACAGACTGGCGAGAAATATTGAGCTTCTCACAGCGAGAGCTCGGGCAGGCTGATATAGAAACTTTGCAAAGGTCTATCATGGATGGAAGCGGACGATATTGAACTCAACTTTTCAGATCTGAAAATACTGTTTAGACTCGCTCAAGATATCTTAAAATACAAAAACGAGCTGATATGTTCCCATTTTAAATACCCAAGTGACATCCTTTATCCTACTTAATATTATAAACGAAAGTTTGTAAGTATGGATGGTAAATAATAAAAATAAAAAATACCCGTGCGAAGCCGGGACGGTCCGCTAGTAAGTTATAAAGTGCAAACAACAGTCCCAGTCTTAGCATTTGTTTGTTTTGTTTGCGCTGGTCTTTCAATGGTGATCCTGTTTGGTGATGGTCTGAATCCCCTGATAGGTTTATAAATATGGCAATGGTATTTTCCATTCGTCAACTAATAGCGAATACGGATAATGTTCAACAGGTATATTTGCCAATGGCCACCTCCAGTATGAGTTCGAAAGGGATGATGGGCCCGAAGGCATGCCGTCGATCGTCGACATGACAGAGGCTGCTATCAAGGTGCTGCAGAAGAATCAAGAAGGGTTCTTTCTTATGGTAAGAAAAATATGTCTTAAGTAAATTCGTACGAAGTCAATACCTTCCTACCCTGAACCGAAAATACAACGGTGCAACGTGTAACGGTCGATCGGTTGTGGCGACCTTTGGTGAAGGCCTATGTCTAGTACCTAGGCTTATTCATTTATTAAGCATAATTTTTAAAATAACCATTCAACTACAGATAACACACACTATAAGGCGATTTCCAAAACAATAATCCTATATATCTTTGCACTCAATATCTAGGGATCTCTCGCGGAAGAATGAAAGTACAGTGGTAGAGTGTCACCATAAAATTTAAACCTAAACTAAACAAAAAACGCCATCTTTTCAGTCTGTCCGAACAATTTTTTGACATTACGAAAACGCCTTATCATCATCATCAGCCATAGCAGTCCACTGCTGGACATAGGCCTCCCCCAATGAGCGCCATAGCTCCCTGTCTTCAGCTTGCCGCATACAGCATCTACCAGCAGTTTTTCGCAGGTCGTCATCCCACCTGGTCGGAGGGCGTCCTACACTACGTTTACCGAGTCGTGGTCTCCACTCGAGAACACGTTTGCCCCAGCGGTCATCGGTTCTTCGCGAGATATGGTCGGCCCATCACTGCCACATAACTGTATCATAACATAGTATAAAACAAAGTCGCTTCCCGCTGTCTGTCTGTCTCGATGTATGCTTAGATCTTTTAAACTACGCAACGGATTTTGATGCAGTTTTTTAAATAGATGGAGTGATTTAAGAGGAAGTTTATAAATCATTTGACACATAGATTTGCACCGCGGGGCGCCTCTAAGAATATTACAATTGGGAAAACCAAAATCTGTGCTCTTTTTTAAAGGTGGAAGGTGGGAACATAGACATGGCCCACCACCGTGGCCGCGCTCGCACCGCTATCTACGAAGCCTCAGCTTTCGACGACGCAGTGCAGAAGGCCCTGACCATGACAGACGAGCGCGACACACTCATCGTGGTGACAGCTGACCACACGCACACGCTCTCTATCAACGGGTATCAGGATCGGGGATCCGACTTGTTTGGTGAGGTTTTCGTAAAGCGAGGAGATACTAATGCAGTTTCGAATCTTATAGGGCTCATTTCAAATTCTACCATCATCCACCATATTTTATCAGAACTTCAGCATCATCATCAGTCTATATAGTCCACTGCTGGATATAGGCCTCCCCTAATGAGCGCCATAGCGCCCTGTCTTCAGCTTGACGCATCCAGCATCTTCTACGTACTTTATTGCGTATATTTGCATATATTTTTGTATCTATCATATTCATATCATTTATTGTGATTTAATGCATAGGTACAGGTAGGTTGCATTGTTGCATTAGTGTAGTTGGGGTTCTTAGGTTTAGTATCTTAGTGGGAACACAATGCATATAAACCCTGTTAGGGCACAATAATTTTTGGGTTCTTTCTTGTTAGATTGTTAACTCTTCCAAGAGGACATCCCCTTTGGCTGCCTTATGTTCTTTTATTAGCGGTCCACATTAATAAGAACAATCTAAATTCCTCATGCTGCAACTTCTTCAATTCGGTGGACAAAGGTCCGCCTCTACGCGTGTCACAATTGTGCGATGCGGGAGGTTGCAGGAATCGAACTCCTGCATCGAACAATTGTGTGTACGATCTGCAGATATTTGTTTCGGGTATTCTAGTCGTTATCTATCACTACATTGTATAAAACAAAGTCGCTTCGCGCTGTCTGTCTGTCCCTATGTATGCTTAGATTGTATAGTAAAAAAGATCTATGTATGTATGTATGTAGGTAATCATTATTTATTTCCTCTCAATCAAGGGATAGCCCAAGCGTCGCGTCATGACAACACCAACTACACGACCCTTTCGTACGCGACCGGCGGACCCGGCGCCATGCATTACTACGCCGAGGTATATGAAGACGGTCAAGTGCAGGTAAGAAAGAAGAAGAAGAAGGAATCTAAGACAACACATCACAATAACATAAGAACTCCATTGGGTTCTTAAGGCGGTTTAGGACAGCTATTTGAGGCGTTGTTTCATATGCCATCAGTAAACATTTGGTTATATGACGATAGCTTTTTTTTTCAAAGAATAATGGAAATAAAAAAAAGGTACAGTCTTCGGGGACTGCCGACAGAATTTTATATTTTACTTATACCGGGAAGCGTGCGGTGACGATGCGCGATGACTAGAGGTTCACGCTTTTTGAACACCCAAAACTTTTGGGTGAACAAAAAGCGTAAAACTCGAGTCCAAACTCCAGTCTTTTTAGGACAAAAGACATATATACCTACACAGTTAGAAAAACGTTCGGTGACGATGATGCGGGTTCCACGCGCCTAAAAGTACTATTTTAACAAGTATGTACTTATCGCGTTTTTTTGCCTATTTTTCGCGACGTTTCAACAGGTTTCCACACTGTGTCGTGGTCACAGGATGACGAAATTCATTCATTCATTCATTCATTATAAGCTTTGCTTGTTTACTAGGTGAAGAGAGAAGACCCCAGTTTGAAGGATACAACTGACTTCCACTACGAACAGGTGGCGGGAATCATAACGAATGAAAACACACATGGAGGAGGTGACGTCACTGTTTATGCTCGAGGTAAGACAGATAGCAACATCTAGCCCCAAGCTAAGCAGAGCTTGTGTTATGCATAACTGGTATACTTAATAACTTAATACATTACTTTAGATATAATTTTTTATTGTACAAAAAAGGGCTAGAACATCCGGATCAAACATTTACAGATCATACGTACATCTCGAAGCGGGAATCGAACCAGCAACCTTCAGCCTCGCAGGAGGTCCTCTGCACGCCGCGTCACATCAGTCGTTTAAAGTACATGTTTACACTTCAAGTTCAATACAATTGTATAGTAGAGTTACCCTAAATTTGAGCGTATCAAAAATGTAAAGACGTACATAATATTGTAGCTACATAATTATAGTAAGAAGTATCTTATTTTGTGTTCAGAGAAGATTCTCTGATATAATTTTCTAAGCAAAGCCTCGGACTGATATAGTATTCGGTTTTTAAGTGAAACTTTTTAGCTGCTAACCTTGCACATTTTTTTTACTCAACATTAAAAAAATAACATACGGGGCAGTCTTTGGGGACTGCCGATAGAAGTGAAAACTAATTAATATTATATTTTATTTATACTGGGAAGCGTGCGGTGACGATGATGCGAGTTTAACTTTTTTAGTTCACCCAAAAAGTGCTCAATGCGCCTAAAGAAGTTATCACCTCAATATGTTGTTAGTTATGATAAGTTCTAAATAACCATATAACTGATACTTCCAGGCCCGTTTTCCCACCTGTTCCACTCCATCCACGAGCAGCACTACGTGTACCACGCCATCCGCTTCTCGACCACCAGCTCAAACCCTGGAGGTGGAGCTCATCACAGTGTTCCACGTCTGTCCTACCTTACACTGTTGCTTGTTTTACTGAAGCTTATGTGATATGCTGAACTCGATGTTTTTGTACTATTATAGAAACTTACCTTTTATAATAAATAAAATAATAAAATAAAATAAAGAAACCATTTATTCCATAACCTTATAGTAACAATAATAGTGCATAATAATAAATCTCCCCTATAGTCCGATTACCCTGTCCATCCATCCACCACAATAGCCTGGTTTATTTCTTTCATTTTTCTTTGCAATAGTCTTGGGTGTATCATATTGTGCACCCGAGGATGAAAACCGCTATGTGTAGCCATCGCTTTTAGATTAACTTTCTCAAAGGGCCTCTGTGCTGTTGGCTTCGGCCCCACGCAAGCCTTCCAAAGGACCGGGACACTTTATGGCCCGAGATATACCTAGTGCATAATAATTTATAAGTAAAATAATAATTGCTACGTAATGTTATTAAAATTGACATGATATAATTTGTAAATCAAATTTAAATTAAAGAAAACTGAAAATACAATTACTTAGAATTAAAAATAAACTTGCATGCATTTAGTGATGCTGTGTGGATTTTCCGGCATTATTTATTTTATTTAGTTAGATGTTAGTTATGTAGATATTATAAATTTCGATTAATCAAATTTTAATTAGATATTTTTGTTGGTTATTAGGACCCCTTTATTCTCATAATTTTGTTTTTAATTACATACGCCTGTGTTGGTTTTAAAATAACAGATTATATGTAATCCTTATGTATTTATAATCTTTAAACCCATGCTTTAGTAAGTGTGAAAGGGTTATTAATAAAACGCACAATATTAGAGTATATGACATAATAAGTAAATCCATTTATTCAAAAAACTGACAATATCATTCAGAGTGTATTTCTCTTGCTAGAGCAAGAATTACAAAGAAATATAATATAAAAACCTTAATTAAAAATGCAATAAAATATTTACTTTCATTAAACAGTTATGTACATGTTTGCTCATAATCTTTCGACAAAATTATGGATAGGAAATAAAAATTCTTAAAAAAACACCAGAAACTAAATTATTGTTAAACGAAAATAAAAAGATGACAACTTAAAAAAAAACATTTAATATTGTACTTACTTAGGTGGTTGCAAACTTTAAAATCTATTTTACTTGTATACGAGAATTTTGTAAATCGACACTCCCTACGTATCTTCGTCTAACTGCCAGATACACACTTATACGTTTGATGCATTTTTGGCATCTACACATGCCAGTCTATCATTATAACTCACAAAAAAACAAAAAAGTCTACTCTAAGTACGTTTTTCTTGATCGTATAACTGTCCAACTTCATTATTTTCCCGCCATATAATGCTGTATCTTCCACATACACACTTTGTCGCGGGGGGAATAAGGTGCGGGTGGCGGTAACTGCCCGTTACGCAGTTCTTGTGCGGACAGCGAGTAGAATGCGTGTGCGACTCATAAATATTTGATTGCCGCAAAATGACAAGTGAACGTTTCCGATTCCTGAACAATTTAAAAGCAGACGCTACTAGAAAGGAAAAGTAGATATCCTAGACCCAGCTATATCTACTACAAGACCAGGTAAGTAAATCATAATTATTGATTTACCAATTTTTTGTGCTTTTTGATGTCCAAATAATAGTTATTAGGTTTCTTGAATCAGTTGTGTGTTATTGCCTTCATTGCTGACTAAATAGACAATTATTAGTAAGTACATTTTGAAACTTTCAAATTTTTTTTGATAACCTACGTACAAATGTGTAACTACGCACTTACATATTTATACATCGGGATTCACTATGATCATAAGGTGTATCTAGGCACTTACATATTTATACTTCGAAAAGTTGTTAAATCAAAATTCGGTAACTGACTTTTACATAGTTTTACATCGGAAAGTTATTGAATTAAAGTTATAGTAACCCATGCACTTACATAGTTCTGTGTTTGTGTTTTCATGTTATTTTAATAAAAAACTATTATTTTTAACCAATTGCAAAAAAGGAGAAGGTTTCTCAATTCGATCGTATATGTATATATATATATGTATTTTTTTGTTCGCAGATAACTTCGTTGTTTGTGAACCGATTTTGTTAATTCTTTTTTTGTCGGAAAGAAGATAATTCCAAGAGTGGCCCCATTAAAATGTTGAGGATCTGATAAGGATCTTCAGAGTTATGAACAGAAATACACTTCAAAAGTGCAAGGTGCTCTCTTCCCATGAAATTTAAGTCGATTTTCATACAATTTTTATTTTTGCCCCTTGTTGTTGTTTTTCAGATGTATCTCCAGTGCCATTCTCAGAAAATTTTACTGAGGATGACCTAAGCCGAATGTGTGAGATAATATCTGACAGCGATGAAGAACCTTTTCTTGCACCGCGCATTTCTCTCTTGCATTCTACGAACACTAACGGTGATAGTCCTGCATCTTCTGAATTGCATGTCCTAGCTTCCCATACCTTACAATCTTCCTTGCAAGCTTGTGGTGGAGGCTCCAGCAATGACACAGGGAATAATGAAATTGCCTTTAGCTCTTCGCCACGCTTTTGTGAAAAACACAATTAATATGTCATTATCACTGTGTGACTCTCCCAATTAAGGCCACCTTATAGCGCAACAGATAGACCAATTAGGCTGCACGGAGTCGCCAGCACCTACTCCAGTGACATTGCTTGTTGTCTCTCCGGATGGCCACCTAGGATGCGCTGAGTCAACAGCACCTACTCCAGCGACATTACCAGTTGGCTTACCAGATGAACAGTTATTAGGCTGCCCTGCGTCACCAGCCTCCAACGCTATTGCCAATTGGCTCTCCAGGTATGTCAGGGAATAATTCTGAGCAGCTTGAAATCAATGACAGCGAACCATCTAAGAAGAAAAGGCGATGTACAAATAAAAAAGATAAGGGTCGATTGCGTTTGGTCCAAAATGGCTAGACATTATGCGACAATAGAAATTCAGGAAAACCATACACTGGAAGAGTCGGTAAATTAAGGAAAAATAAAGAGATGCGGCCTGCTTGTGGAGACAAATGCATTTTTAAATGCTCACAAAAAATTTATGACTTTGTAAGAGACCTGCAGTGTGTGGCTTTTTGGTCGTTGGAAGAACTTGTTCGCCGTTGGAATTTTATCATGTTTGCATCTACTCGTTTCTTTGTCATTGTGTCTGTGTTCATAATATTTGATAAAAAGTAAATGTTTATAAAACATAATTAAGTAAAGTTTGAAACCATACAAAATTTGGCTTAAATAATTTAAATAATGATTATTAATGAATGACTTGTGTTTGTGTTTATTTTTGATAAAAGTACGTAAAAATTATAGGTACTAACCATATTTTCGATTTTGTATTTGTGTTAATTTTTATCATCTTAGAAATTGAATAGTCAAGTTTGGATATTTATTATTATTAATTTTATAACTTTATGTCTGTGTGTATATTTTTGATATAAGAATTTTGCAAATGTATCTGCCCTATAACGTATAGTAATGATAGGTCTACTATTATTTCGATCTCAATTTAATAAATGTTATATTTCGTATTATTATGTAAATTGTTTATGGCATAGTTAGATGTTGACATAGTAAAGTTTGCTATTTCATAATATTAATTCTGTGTTAGATAATAATTAGGTTGAAGTACCTACTAGTAAAAACTGATTAGTTGTGTTTGATAGTCGTTAAGAGTTTAAAGCTGAGTTAGTTACTTAGTTGGTTTTGTTTTTCTTATTTTTGAAATAACAATCCTTAAAAGGTTTTTTGTGTTTAGGTGAGCACCTACTTCCCTAATAAATGGTATTTTGAGCTATTTTATTTCTTGTTTTATTTAAGGTCATAATATAAGAACGACCAATATAAGCGAAAAAAATAATAAGATAAGTGGGAAAACCCTAATTCACGAATACAGTTTTACATTTTACTATTAAAAATTACCTACCTACCTTAAACTAGGCTTAGTTTCGTAAGCAAGTGAATATTCGGCAATTAGGGCCTGGCGACCTGTATTAAGTACTGGTCACCAGGCCTAATTTGCCAAAACAATATGTAGAAGCATATTATTAAATGATACAATTTCCAACGTTTAAACATGTAAGCACCAGTTAAACAGAATTAGTCAAATAGATCTACTAAATATAACCGTGTAACAGGCAGTTACGATATTGTCATTCTTCTAAACTCCCACGAAAAAGTGTGTATGTGCCACATACGGCATTTTATTAGGTTATAAGCACCACGTAAAAATATGTAACTGTAATAAAATCTAAACCAGTATAGATTTAAATAAAAAATAGTATCCATCTTAAACTAGATCTACAGTAAGAGCATCTCACCAATTTTCACAGAAATATCTCAAAAAGTGCTCCAGTTATATGCATTTGAACATTTTCAAATCTTTAAAACGCTCTCCTGTAAAATTTGTGTTTTGCAGATACACAACTATACGTAGGGAGTGTCGAAATATCAAGTTCTTTACCTTAATAGTACGAGATTTCAAATGGCACAACTGTACAGTAAACGCTGATTTGGTTAAGCCGAAAAGATGTTCAAAAAGGCGAATAGTTACCAATAAAAACCGTCGAAACTTTTAAAAGTCCACAAAATTACTATTCCATAATCTAAACTGTGGGTACGAAAACGTGATTTGGAATGATCTCTTTTCCTCTGTACTTATAATTAAGTTAAAGGCCACATAAAGTGCAGTGCACTTGTGTAAAATCCCTTTTTGACTTAGGCTAGAATCAAATATAAAGGTGCGTTATTTCCTTTAGACCTTACATGACTCTTGGAAATAGTACCTCAAAAAGTAAACGACTGCAACAGTCGCTTTACAGAGAACGAGGCAGAAGATATAATTCAAGAGTTACACAGATGTTAAAATACATCGCTAACAGGGCTTATGTTTGTTAACACAGGCCTCTTAATAATAAAGTTTATATTAGAAAGCACACATTCATGACGAGTAAAAGCCATACAATTATTTTCCAAAAAGCAGTACCTACTGTACTTTGTTGTCTTCCAAAGCAAACAGAGCAGACTCCGATCTGAGTTTACAAAAAAAGACGTAATTTTTTTTAAGTACTCTAATTCTGTTTTTCATTCGGTACATGCTTTTCAAAGCAACGTTAGTTTTGGCGTTGTTTGAGACTGAATGTAGCTGTGCATTATCAGCGTTATTCATAATATTCTAATCGAGCTTGAAAACGCAGTCAAACAACAGCTATGAGAATTGCTTAAAACATTGTTACTTTATCAGAAGATCTGGCCTAGTTTGGTTTATACTGAGTCCTAGTAGGGGTTTTGCAAAATAATCGTAGTGGTATTATGTAAACCCATACTAATCATACATTATCTTAAATTATTAAATTAGACATGTTTTTAAACACGACCCAGAAAGCAAAGTTCCTGAGAAGTTGCCTGCGTTTATAAAATGTTTTGTAAAATTATGTAACGGCCTTTTAAAATTATGTGACGATAACGGCCTTTTGAAATAATGTGACACTAACGGCCTTTTAAAATTATTTGACGCTAACGGCCTTTTACATGTTGTTAGACTTGAGTAGAGTTAGGAGTCCGCTTTATTTCCTCGATGCTCCCTCAGCCTAGGCGGTGGGAGGTGACTAGACTAGCTGTCTAGGCAGCGCTGTAGATGGCTGGTCCTCGCTCCGGGCTTCTCATGGCAAAGTACTGGCTCCTGATGATCAGGGTAGTGTAGATGTTCCAAACTGAGAGAAAAAAATACATTAAATTAAGATACATATAAGACAATCGAGACATTTTGATTACCTACTTTTTTCATTACAACCAAAATATAGTTTTGCAAACTAAGTACTTACATAGTCAATTAAGGTTTTTGAATTGGTAATGATTTTAGATTTTCGAAAACTATATTTCTTTATAGGGTAACAAAATAAGCACTGTATCTTATTTAGTTACATTTCACAGTATCTTATTAGTTACATTTTTTCAGTTACTGTGAATCCACTATTTGACTTGTCAAATGTAACTAATAATATTGTCAAATGAACATACATATGTATTTCAATTGGGATATTACGCCCCCCAACATTCGTTACTTTAGACGTAAAGATCTCTTCATTTCGGATTCTATTCGGCAAGGATGGGCTCAGCATGGCCATGTAAATCATACTCAATATAACCTACATAATATCTAATTCTAAAACTCGGTTTATTCTCTGTTCAGCTGGAAAAGCTCTGGTCGAATTAACTTATATATTAAATACTTACGGATATTAAAGATGCTCTGAGCGATGGAAGACTTTCCTTCAGAGCTGAAAGCTGATCCTATGAGTCCCAGGATTGAGAGGACGATGAAGATGCAAGCGTAGACCAGGTATGCCTTCAGATGTCCTGGCTTGTTCTGGAACGTTAACAGATATTGAGAAAGTGGGACTAACTTTGTCACATTAAAACAGACAAATAAAAAAATGGTGGACGTAAAAAAATACCTTAGGCTATGAAAAAGAAATTAAAGCTATTTCTTTTATGTGGGACTGTGCAAACGGCCAGTATTATGTTTATTCATATAAAAACTATTAACTTGTTGTAACTTCCTGACTTAAACAACTTGCGTTAAGTAATGGAGAACAGTAGTATATTGTTTTACAAAAGACTAAATCATTTCATTATATACGGAGGTTAACAACCTCGTTTATAAATGGGATGATATCTTGTCTCTCTACTCCTTGGGAGTACCCAAGCGCATCCAAGGAGGGTGATAAGACCGAGTTATAATGGGTCATTTTGGCCTGAATAAAACGTTCTACTTTTCACTTCGATTGCGAGAACATAAAGCAATTAAAAGTAAAAAAAAAACATTAATTATATTGAAAATTAAATGTATAGTTAGAGCAATGTTGTATGTTTAGAGATATGTTTTACGTGATTTTGAAGGCAACAAATTCAAAATTACTTCTGTACCTTTTTCTTCCATCAACTGAGTTGATCAGTAGGGAGACTTCCGACTTACCTTATGCAATCCCACGAGAAGAACGATGACGAAGGTAAGCATGAACGCGACGATCAACAGGATCAGAGCAGAGACCACAATGATCGCAATGCCTGCGACCTGAGCCGAGTTGTCTTCCTTATGGAAGCTGCCGCCGAATGAATGAGTGTTGTCCTCAAACAAACCCTGATCCTGTGTGGTGAGGATGGCACCACCGACGATTCCCACGATGCCTAACACGGTTAGGATGGAGTAGAGTAGCTAGGGAGAAAAAAACAGAGGTTTAGAATGAGAATAAACTCTTTCATCTGTAACAACAAGGGTCGTATTCAACTTGAGGCAGAAGCCCAATTCAATATCGGGACGAAAGCGTCCCTTCCTCGATTGCGTCTCTGTCGAGACGACTAACAAACCAACCGACAAAGGGTAACCAGTCCATCGACGGCGGTACATAGCGGTATAGACCGAACTCAAAACAGCAACTGCGGATAAGAATGCTCATTAACTGACCATCACTTGAAAGGGTGATTTAGAACGGGTCACCCTCTCAGAAACCGTTTTTACTGTGTAGACTCCCCGTAATGATGATTAGCCTTAAAGATTCAAAGATATTAATTGCTTCCAAAATGGTACTAGTTTCTATTTTAGTTCTAAAGTAATATGTATAAATAGCAGATAAGAAGTTTTGCGCACATTGTCAGCCATTTGCTTTGAATCTTTGTTAAGAGAAAATTTTCATCAATTGTAATTTTAATTTTTGTAATATATCTAATTAATGTCAATAGATTTCATCACGCCTTGTGGTCCGTAGTTTGTATTAGCGTGTCTTCATAGCAAAATAATTGCTTACAATGTGCGCAAAACTTCTTATATGGAAAATAGTAGGAGCCGAACTTTTTTCACGCATCTGTCAAAAGCATGCTTATTATGTCGTCCCAACAGGGTTCATTTTTGATACCTATAATTTGTTTAACCTTAGAACATTTAGGTATACATGAAACAACTGACAAAATAAATTCTTCTTCTACATGATTTATGGAACTACTAGGTACCTAACCTACAAAGGAAAGGTGTGACCACACATCTCGTAATTAGCCGGGCTATGATTTCGCTTAGTCCGTGAGAGTGTCAAGTTGTTTTGGTTGTGTAGTCATGCATACATATCTTATAATAATATCTTGAATTCAGAAACAAAATCCATAGTTTAAGTTACACATAAAATTGACAGAAAAATATAATACTAGGTAGTGTTAACTGGTAGGTTGCAAAACACTTAAAAAAAAGAACACTTTATTGAATTAGGAATTTTACAGAGTTTGTAGTTGAATCGAAGACTGTGACTTGAATTGAAGTGAGGACTTTGAGATACATTTAGAAGTAAAGATGTGATAAGCAGGATACTGGGTTGTTTTGATGATGGATAGATAGTTCTAGGAACGGATGTCTAAAGGAGTAAGTGTTTGGGGAAATGGTACATAACAGTAGGTAATAAAAGCTGTCTGCAAAGGACATAATTAGTCGCTGCTCCATTTATTGATTGTGTGTAAATTGTGTATGTATAAAATATGACTTGTCTAAATGCTTATTTTGTAAGCCTAAAGAAATAAATGATTTTTTACTTTTTTTTTACTTTACCCTTCCTAAGATGATAAATAACATATTTAGATAATAATGTGCATTTTATTGTATGTAATTTCCTATATATTTTGCTTCAATAAATACGTCTTGTTTACTTTACTTTAAAGTCCCAATATAGTAGGTACACATCTGATACACATGTCTAAAGTACCGTCTATTTTGTTCTTACATGTCCAGTCCATCCAAAGGTTGCCTGGAAGAGATCGCTCTCAGCGATAAGGCGGCCCTTTATACTTCCTTTTTTCTATTGTTTATTCCTGTATTGTGTTCTGTTTTATGTGGTTTAATAAAGTGTTTTCTATCTATCTAATGTTTTTTTTTAACTTACCAGAGACAGGTAGGCGATGATGAAACACCCCGTCTTCAGCTCTATGCAAAAGCAGCACTTGTCGAAAACAAACGCGCCCATATTGACTCTGGAATAATACAGAAAGACTCATTATTGCAAGTTGCCTTGTCGTCAAAGTTTTTTTAAGATATGGAGAAAAAGTCAAATTCAGATACATAATAAGCGAAAGAGAATTAGTGTTTTGCTAAGCGTAGCTAAAATTCCTATTCCTTTATTTCTTTGGGCTTACAAAATAAAATAAACATGACTTATTTTATTTAATACCTCAATCAATCAATACATTTCTTTCCGGCCCTGGTGGGGGCACAGAGAGGGGCCTCGAGGCTTGGCCTCATTACCCCGGCGTCAACTCGAGGGGTGACGACCCCTCGGTCCTTGGGTTTTGTGGGAATATTTTCCCCCTTCTCAATGTTTTTTTTTTGGCTGCATTTGGTTTGTATATATTTTTTTTTTGTGTTTTTTTTTCTTATTTTTTTTTAATAAACCCAATTAATACCTCAACCAAGCGTCTTAAACGCTGGTTGAGTAGTTTTTTCTTTGTCTAAGTATTTCATGTAATTTCGTTTTTATTTTCAACCAAATTTGCTGTCTTTTTCCTTTTTCGACTGTTAGTATTTAACTTTAGTATCTTCTTTGGAAACTTGTAATTAGCCGTTAGCTATACATACACTGTGTTTAGTATTTAGTTACCTAGCTGTTAGTTTTCCCAAAATTATTAAATAAAATTAAATAAATATTATAAATATTTTATTATATATAATTTATAAAATAAATAAATATTTCATAAATTAATAAATATTTTATTAATTTATAAATAAATAAAATCAATATAAGCACTTAGATAGTTTATTTATTTCAATAAACTATCTAAGTGCTTATATTGTAAGCCTTAGACAAGTCATGTATACTATAAATTATTATCAAATAAGAAATAAGGAGTTTTTGATTTTCTATACTCGAATATATAATTATCAAATATCAAAGTGATTTATTTCCTTAGGACCTTACAGAACTCTTGAACACGTCACAAAATTAAATCACAATAACAGTAAAACTAGGAAATAAACTAATCACTTAGATTTTTTACTTGAGCGATAAGACCGCCAAATTGTACCAAACATAACTCGAAGTATTATAATTTTAAGACCTACATTGTAACATTATATTCTGGCAAATAAACATATTTTATCTTTTATAATTAACATTATAGGTACTGGGATGGTTTATTCCCTAGCGGTAAAGACCCCGTTCAATCACCGAACTCATTATGTAGAGTACCTAAGGTACATACTAAGTACCTACAATGGGGTGCCTTATCTCGAGCTTCTCAGCATTGTAGCTACCACAGGAGCCAGTGTATTTATTCCATATGAACACATATTTTTAACCGACTTCAAATAAGGAGTTATCGATTCGACTGTATTGTTTTTTAAATAAAATAAATAATACTTATGTATTTTGTATGTGTATTCTCGGGCATGAATTTTGCATAGTCTACGAAATTGGTTTACGTTTAATTCCATACAGTTAGCGTCATAAGTAAAATAATAATACTAATAAATAATGCTGGATAATTCACATAACATTATCTCACCTCAAGCTAAGCAGAGCTTGTGTTATGGGTATATATGTACATAATTCAATACATTACATAGATATAAATTTTTAATATACATAGAAAACGACCAGAACACCCGAAACAAATATCTGTCGATGATCTGTCGTGATCGTACAAACATTTGTTTCGAGGCGAGAATCAAACCCGCAACCCCCTGCGTGGAAGGCGGACCTTCGCCCACCGCGCCACGGAGGTCCATAGTAATTGTCAGTGATCGGCTTACTATGAATTTATTGACCAGCAACGTCATATTCTTTAAAAAAACCGAGTTGGTATCAGAAAAACTGCTGGTTTAGCATATTTTTCTAATGAGTGTAAATGCACCTGTTTTTGAGCGCACACTTGCGCGCTATAATTATGTCTTGTAGCTAAAATTATTTATAAATTCGAGGACATCATTAGAGACGTTATAAACTCAAAAGTTACTCCCAACTTTAACAAAAATATTGGAGCGCCCATCGATATATAGGTAACTAGCTGCGCCCCGCGGTTTCACCCACCGTGGTAATAGATATTTTGGATAATATACAATATATCTTTATAAATTGTAGCCTATGTGTTATTCCGATATTATGTAAGCTATGAGTGGAAGAAGGGGAGGGAGGCCTTTGCTCTGCAGTGGGACACCCCGGGCTAATATAAAAATAATAATAAGCTATATTATTGTGAAGTTTCATCAAAATCCATTCATTAGTTTTTGCGTGAAAGAGCAACAAACATCCTCACAAACTTTCGCGTAATAATATTAGTAGTATATGTTGGTAGTAAATATAACTCAGTGGGGGCGCCACTTTCGCTCAAAAGCCCGTTAATTTAGCTTCGTTTAATTAGTCGGGCATCAATTGGGCGTGTGTACCATACCATCGCCCGTTATCACGCGCCAGACAATAAAATAGATTAACGTGGAGCCCACGCCTGGCCTTGGGTTTAGATCATTGAATTAATTATTAAGGCCATATAATTAACCCAACCATACACCATTTTAGTCATGAACCTTTTTCGGGGTTCAGTTACTGTACATAGCTTAGTTTTAAACTATTGTGATATCATCGTCTTTGTCTACGTGTTCGCGCGACACAAGAAACTGATTTGCAACTATAAATATTCAGTATAATACTGCTAGGATTGCCTGCAGTGAATAACAATCACTATATAATATTATAAATGCGTTAGTTTGGATGTTTGTTACTTACTACCTCTTCAGACCAAAACTATAGAACGGATCGGGCTGAAATTATAATAATAAAACATGGCATGGCTAATATCATAGATGAAGGATACAATGTTGTTTTTATTCGTCCATGCTAATATATATCCCACTAGCGCGATAAACTCAGCAACTGCTGAACAGATTTTCATACAATTTTCCTCAACCGATGGAGGGATTTATGAGGAAGGTGTAAATATAATAATTCAACCTATTGAATGTACAGATACCCTTCTCCATAAACCCCTCCGTCTAATGGTGAAAATCGTATGAAAATCTCAAGATCTGAATTCTTATACATCTATGTTGCCTTCGTTTACCGTGGTACCATTAGATAGTACCACTGATGGTACTGTGGTAATGTATAGAACATATAATATATTCATGTAATATATTCTTAAATATCTCGATGAATCTGAATCCTTGTGAAGAAAATAAAATTATTATTAATATACTTCAATTTATTTAATTAATGATTTAATTTCAATGATTTAAGTAGGCTGCAGTGCAGGCTGCAGGCTTCACTAGTTTCTATGCATCTCTATGAAATTGATGCCAAGCAATAAATATATATATATATTTTATAATATATAATATAATAAATAAATTGAATGGGGTAGGTCGGCCTTTTTGAAGACCAGTAATGCAGAATAACAACAGTGTCCTCTGAAAACTCAGTCTTTATGGTCCTGAGTTTTCAGAGCTCCTTTTAGAGTTTAAACCTTACAGTGTAGGGCTATTGGGCAAGTCGAAAATTTCAGTGTGTGATTGTAAAACGGGACTGGCATATTCGCTATGCGAATAAAGTCCTTAAAAAAAAAAATAGAATAAAAAAAATCTTACAAAAATATTTAAGTAATTATATTAAAATATTTACGCATTAAATGCGATCGGCTCTTCCCGCTTGTTAGATATCAAACAAAGCGTTCATGATTACACCCACCCAGAAAAAATACGAATACGACTCGACTAACAATTCGTTATAGGTACCGATGACGTAATATGCCATCAAAACACAAGGTCAACATTCGGCGCCAGATAGTCGCTAGCTGTGGGCATCGCGCGAGCGAAACTGTTCTATATTGTTGTATGAAATATATCTACTGACGAATGAACTAGTAATGGTTTTCTATGACTTGACACTAAATTAGTAGGTACCTATTTGTACGGTAGTAAATAATAAATAATGCTGGACAATTCACACAGCATCATCTAGCCTCAAGCTAAGCAGAGCTTGTGTTATGGGTACTAGATGACTGATACATAATACAATACATTACATAGATAGATATTTTTTATTATACATAGAAAACGTCCAGTCACCCGGAACAAATATCTGCAGATCGTACACACAATTGTTCCGAGGCGGGAATCGAACCCTCCTGCGTCGCAGGCGGACCTTCGCCCACCGCGCCACATCGGTCGTCAATTATTATATTAGGTAGACCTAATGGCACTTTTATGTGAGACCGCATGGGTTTGTTTAGAGTTGATAAATAAATAAATATGGCTGGACAATTCACAAAGGATTGTCTAGCCCCAAGCTAAGCAGAGCTTATGTTATGGGTACTAGAGGACTGATATACCTACATAATACAATTAATTACATAGATATTTTTTTTTTATTATAAATAGAAAACCATCACAACAACCGGAACAAAAATCTGAAGATCGTAGGTACAAACATTTGTCCCGAGGCTAGAATCGAACCCGCAACGTTCTGCGTCGCCGGCGGACCTTTGCCCACCGCGCCACGGAGGACGTCATCGAAATGGCCGTCTTATTTTAAATACCCACCTATTGGTAGGTAGATAATACAGGTTTTTCGTAATGTTCAAAAACATTAGTCTACGTCCAATATTTTATGAAGTATGTACACATGAAAACATGTCTTTATTTTTCCTGAAAAGTTGCGTTTTTGCAGTTATCATATTATTTCTCGGGGAGAAATTATCATTAAAAGTCATAAAAGTCATTTATTTCATCTTTAAACTTATTTAAAGCACTTAGACATGTCGAAACATTACATAACATTTGTACAATGTACCTAGATCTCACTTATTATTAAATATCAGAATTTTCTTCACAAAATAAAGATGTGTCAGCCATAGCTTCGTCAATTGTATAGTAACATTTTTTAATTAAATGGTTTTTGACATATTTTAATAATACAGTATTAGGTTTTTGTCTAATAATAATTGGTATTTTGTTGTAAATTTTTTTAGATATACATTTGAAAATTTTCAAAATTTTACTTAGTCTGGTCCGAGGAACCACTACATTTGCCTTATTTCTAGTGTTATGATGATGAACCTCTGCATTTGTTACAACATCTTCAATATTTTCTAGCATATAGACTATATTTTGATAAATCAACTCACTAGCCATGGTCATAATATTAAGTTCTTTGAATTTACCTCTACAGGAGTCTCTATATTTTAAGCCTAGTATGTATCGAATGCATCGCTTTTGCAGAACAAATATTCGATTGCAATCAGCTGCAGTGCCCCAAAACATTAGTCCATAACTCATAAGAGAATGAAAATAAGCAAAGTAAACATCCCTTGCTGCTTTCTCTCCGCCTATTTCTTTAATTTTTTTAATCGCATACGTTGCGGAGCTCAGTTTTTTTGATAGCTCGTCTATATGAGTTTCCCACGTTAACTTTGTATCAAGCCATACTCCCAAAAATTTAATTTTGTCACTTCTTGGTACATCCATTTCATCTAGTGATGTGTCAACCATAGCGCTATTAGTACTCCCCTTTGCTCCTAAGCCAAATTTTACAACATGAGTTTTGTCAACGTTAAGCAGTAGGTTATTTACGGAAAACCATTCTTTTAAATCAACTATGACTTCTTTCAACTTATGACTAAGATTAACATTACATTTGTCCTTAATTATTAAACTAGTGTCGTCAGCAAATAAGACTATGTCAATATCCTTACAAGCTATCGAAACATCATTCACATACAATAAAAACAATAGCGGACCTAGAATAGAACCTTGAGGTACCCCTAGTGATATACTATTTACATCAGACCTACATCCATTTACTTCTGTAACTTGGTTTCTGTCACAGAGGTAGGATTCAAATATTTGGAGTTCTTTATTTATTACACCATAATGCTCTAGCTTATTAAGAAGAATTTTATGTGAAACACAATCAAATGCTTTAGAGAGATCACAAAATACTCCGTAAGTTTTTTGTGATTTCTCTAGGCCTGCAAACACATCTTCTAGAAGCCTTGTAATAGCATGTTTGGTCGATTTCCTTTTCTGGAAGCCAAATTGTCTACAGTTTAACAGATCATTGTCTACAACATAGGTGGCAAGTTCTTCAGCTATATACTTTTCTAAGATCTTACTTATACTAGGGAGTACTGAGACAGGGCGATAGTTATTGCACAAATCCTTATTTCCTTTCTTATGTATTGGTACAACTTTCGCAAGTTTCATTTGCTTGGGGAATATCCCGTTTAGGATACAATTGTTAATAATATGCATCATTGGCTCAGCGATTTCACATTCAACTTTCTTTAACAGATATGGAGTTATATACCAGAAATCGTTAGATTTTTTTGGTTTCAAACTTTTTATTAATTTTATAGTTCTGGTAATGTCAACTGGCTTTAATATAAATATGGATTTTACAGATGGAATAAATTGATTCATATAAGATTGAGATTTCTCTATTGAACAAATTAAATTACATGTCACATCATTAGTAATATTTACAAAATAATTATCATCGTAGGTACTGTTATAGTTTAACTGGCTCGCTGCCAACTTCTGCTTTTCCGGTCTACAATCTATTTCTCTTTATTATGACAAGAGTCAAGAGTGAATACCTAGGTTACGAAGAAATATCACCTAATCTATGCCTAGGTGTTTTCTAGACCTTCGTAATACAACGTTGGCCACATCGTCACTTGCCATCGAATGAGGTTATGGTCTAACGAAAGTCAAACAGTACATAAAGAGACCGTAGGTAATATTTAAATTGCTCCATATTTGGCACGGTTATAAAGTAAATAAGTAATTAAATACACAAAATATGTTCGGTTTTATTATGCGAATGAATAATGGCTGTACTAGACAACGCCCTAGACAACCAACGTCACGACAGCGAACGTTTCGCAAAAAACACGGAAATGATGTTTGCTCGTTCTTTATATAGACAAAAAATACTTAACTAAAGATGTATTGTGTTTGATAACATACACCGAACTCGACAAACGAGTCAGATCTAGATTAGTTCGTTGGTATCTATTATTTGATTCGTAGAGTTTATAACTACGCACTACCTACCGCTGAACGATAGGATTCATAACGAATACATCCGACAGAGAACCAGAGTTATCGACATAGCTCTAAGAGTTAGCAAGCCGAAATGGCAGTGGGTAGGCCATATCTGGCGAAGAACCGCCAACCGTTAGGGAAAACGTGTTCTTATGTGGAGACCACGACTCGGAAAACGTAGTGTGGGACGCCCTCCGGGTGGGGTGACGACCTACGAAATACTGTAGGTCGATGCTGGATGAGTCTAGCTGAAGACAGGGCGCTATGGTGCTCATTAGGTAGGGCAGGTGTATGTCCAGGACTAACATAGGCTGATGATGAACTACCGCTTAACTCACTCGGTTACCACCATGCAATGCTGCTAACCGGCGGACGTTTGAAACAACTACCGTACCTACTAATTTTTAAGGGATATACAATAGGTAGATAGGTAGGTACGTTATTATAGATCACTGAGGCGACCTTTTCGTTTTTATGTAAATTAGGTATCTACATTTCCGGTTATGCTGGTATTTTTAGGTAATTGCATGTTATGTCATAGATGGGCAATATTTAGGTGCTAACAAGATTCTTTATTTACTTTTGATTTGTGTTTGTAGACTGAAAAGTAAACGGTTCTCGCCTTTACAAATTATATAACAACATTTTGTGCAGGCAATTTGGAATTATCACGCATTGGTATATTTTAATGTTTTATTAATCCAACTCCTATGTTAAGTAGGCGAATAACCATGTATTAGACATATAAGAGATGAAAATTATTAGTGGTTTCTTTTTCACTTCTTCCACTAGTGGACAAAAAATTGAAGTGAACAGTAAAATAATTTTATTTGATAATACTTTAATGTATAAAATATGACTTGTCTAAGTGCTTATTTTGTAAGCCTAAAGAATAAATGATTTTTGACTTTTTTTTTGTCCCAATTCTACTCGGTTTTATTACTACTCTACGACTTCCTACCTACTTGATATGATGACAATGTGACATAGGATAGTTCTTTCCAGCTGGGAAAATACTACAATTTTCTTATTATTTTCCCGGCCTACCGATAGGTTCAATTGCCATTATTTCCCCGATAACTATTATATAAAAATTAATTTGATATTTCATCTCAATCTAGTGAAACAATGGAATTTTATACAAAAAAAAAAATACAAAATTATTTATTTGCCATTTCACTTATATGTATATGTACACATTTCTGGGGGCCCCCGCACGAGGCAAGCCTGTGTCGCGGGAAGCTTGTTTACATAGGTATTGTTAACGATACAGATTTAAAGAAACTGATACCTACAGGGCAAACAAACAAAAATAATAAGAATAATACATTATGTATCTATATCTATATATATAAAAGAAAGTCGTGTTTGTTACAACACTTATAACTCGAGAACGGCTGGACCGATTTAGCTGAAAATTGGTGAGAAGGTAGGTTAGAACCAGGAGTCTAACATAGGATACTTTTTATAATTTAAATCATTTGACACATAGATTTGTACGGGGGTGAAGCCACGGGGCGCAGCTAGTTAATAATATATAGTGAGTAATGATAGGCAAAGTGATAGCCATGTAAGTACTTTTCTTCCTCCAAGGAAGGATTATATACTCCTAGTATATAGAGAATGATTAATCCCTAGTAAAATAATATACTATTATTTTGTCAAATTCCTTTTTCGTTATGATACTTTAGTTGACCATATATATATATATATATATATGACACTATAATTATTGTTTGCATTATATATAAACCAAACATATTTGGTTTAGGTAGTTCTGTAAAAATATCAAATTGTGTATTTTTTAAAGAAAAGGCTGTAATTTTTTAACAAGAAACTAAATGAGAAGATTTTGTTAACACTTTGACTGCGATTTTTTTTCGACGACTGCGATCTTTTTTTTAACCTGAAAAAATCGTGCTGCCGCTCTACACAGCGGTTGTGTTGCGCCGCACATGCGTTTCGTTCGAAAAATATTACGGCTGTGCTGAGTCACAAAGATCTGTATTTTCTCAGCCGCTGCGCTAGTGTGGATTTACGCATATTAGCCACTTATAGAAAACACATACCGTGTGATTTCAGCAGTCAAAGTGTAGCACTAAAACTCCTGTGTTGTCAAACGTTTATGCTGCGTCCGTTTGTCTAGCTATGTTTATCTTCTCATATTAAATACAAGCGTAATTTTAACACATTATTTTAACCTGGCTAGTTCAAAGGTTAAGGCGATACACGCTAAAGATAATAGTTATTTTCGTATCTCTCGCTCGAAAACGGTAAATTTTTTGATTCAAAATTTTTACCAAAATCAGTGGAACTCAAAATCTTTTGTTAAAAATGAGAGAGATCAAATAACCATGTATTAGACATATAGGCAAGAGATGAACATACTAGTGGTTTCTTTTTCACTTCTTCCACTAGTGGACAAAAAATGAAGTGGTTATTATAGATAATTTAATTTGATAATAATTTAATGTATAAAATATGACTTGTCTAAGTGCTTATTTTGTAAGCCTAAAGAATAAAACATATTGACTTTGTCTTTGACTTAGAGAAAAAATCTTGCTCACTGTCTTTCAGTAGCCCACTCCCTGTTTTCGAGCAACAGTGCAACAGTGGTGAAAATGAAAGTTCCGTTCCATAACTACGGTAGAATCGCACCCCTGCTTGTAAAATAAACACAACACTATTATTAAAGACGAGGCTTCAAGGTCCTATTACTGGAATTGGGTCGCCAAGGGGGCGCTGTTGGGCCGATGACATCATCCTTGCTTGCCTATGGGTGCGGCCGCTTGGGAACACCATGAGCATTACCACCGTTATATATAACGTAACTCAAGGATAAAATCTCTTAAATCGGAATACAACTGACCTTTGTTTTTTTCCGTAGAACACAGGAAAATACAAAAAAATCGGTTTTGAAACTTAACGGCTGTGACTGACTTTTGATGTACGTAGTTTGGATCATAGCTTTCAGAAAGCTTTGCCTTTTCTAGGCAAATGTTTAATAAAATGTCATGACTACTTTTTATAAATTCAAATCCATAGTAAATCCTACTAATATTATAAACGCGAAAGTTTGTAAGTATGGATGGATCGGATGGATGGATGTTTGTTACTCTTTCACGTAAAAACTACTGAATGGATATTAATGAAACTTTACAATAATATAGCTTTATACATCAGAATAACACATAGGCTACAATTTATAAAGATATATTGTATATTATCCAAAATATCTATCACCAATTCACCACGCAGGTGAAGCCGCGGGGCGCAGCTAGTCTGTGAATAATTAACAAATACCTAACAGACAAGCTACAAAAGAGAAAAATACAGTTATTATTATAACTAATATAGATCGACGACACAAAATGCTAAATGAATGTGACCTGTAGGTAAACTTGAACATGATAATAATATAAAAATAACCAGTTTGAATATACATATATAATATATATAATAATTATAAGCTGTTCTTCAATTCTTTGTCGTCCCACAAAAATATATAGAAATTACTTAATCAAACAGCATACGTACATAGGCGAGCTTAACCCTGACAAAGAGTTTTCTTTCAACAAACCTTAGGGTTACAGGAGAGGCGATGGAACCGATAGTGGAAGTTTACAAAGTTAATAAATTGAAAGGATAAACTAGACTTATAGTTAATTATGTATAATATGGAATATGAGATGGTAATATACATACATAAATAAAAATAATAATAACTTATTAAACCTACTTAATTAATAAGTACATAAATAACTATGTTTTGTTTTCAGAATAAGGTACACAAGTAGATAAGTTTTCATTTTGGTCGACTGTTTGCCAATCTTTAGAACCTGGAAGGTAATTCTGGAGTTCCAGGATCAGTAGTAGGTACATAGGAATTACTACACATAGTAAAGTACATAGTTAATACTAGTGAAAGTAATTTTATCGAGCAAACAGAAAATAATGAAGGTAGTTTCGTTACGAAGGATTTTCATAATTTAATGTGTTTGGACAATTTTGAAGGTGGCAAATATTTACATATTAACAGAGATAATGGTTATCTACGCAGTTGATAAAGAAAGTTCAAGATCAGGTGTCTTGGTTTATTAAAATTGCGTGAAAATATTTTTTATGGTTTAAGTAAACGACCTTTCGAGAAAGACTTTCTTAAAATTTAGAGTTGGGTAGAATAATAGGCATTTATAAACTGTTTCTTTCCACGTGTAAAAACCAATACAAGTTTTCCACAAAAACAATATCTTATTATAGCACTACAAAAAGAAATAATACGCGAACCACTTGATACTCATTATGCATTCAAATTCAAATACAACAGACACGTGTTTTCGTTACCGGCCTCCCAGACGCCGCCGCCCGCAAACTCACAGTATTTTGTTCTTTTAAAATAACTAAAGAATCTCAAACTAAACAAACTGGTGTGGCTCTAAAATTAGACAGGACAGCTCCCGAAAATCCTGAGTGCACAGAACACTGATGAATTTTAAAAACGTTCAGAATGACGCCATCTTTCAAGGACAAACCGTAAAAATTTGTGAAATTTGCGAATAATCAAAAAAAAATTGGGGGAACACTTATCTTGTCTATTTAATTGGATAGTACACTAGTCAATTATAAATAAATTGGATAATACGCACGTTTTTTTTATGTAATTTGGATAACAGATGCCCTGGCTCACGAGCGATGCTCACTACTCTAGTCTGAAGACTGGCGTGGATTTTTGGGCCGCGTCGGCGATGAAACGGGTTTCGTTCGAGTCTATGTGTATACTGATGTATTGTTGCAGGAACATGTTGAAATCGGCGACAATAAAGGTTGACACAAAACTGGACCGCAACACTGCACTACAACGTAAATTAATTCAAATTAAGTGCTTTCACAAAACATATTATGATAAAAAAAAATTACGACGATAAATATTTTTTTAGACAGGCCGCGGGCTGCGGGACACTCGCTTGAAACCTGTAAGTCATATCTTGATGTACCTACCTAGGTAAGTCCTGATGCCTTCCGTTTTAACCCCTTACAATTGCGCTTTCCTTAGTGTACCTACTTACTTCGTGTTTTGGATCTTACCGGCAGGATTGCTTATAAGTTATAAATAAATTATTAATATATATAATATTTTATTTGATGGCAGCACAATAGTAATTTGCCAGCCTAAAATGGTTTATTTCACCATTTCTCTAAGACAGCTTAGGGATTTGACCAAATAACTGTTTTTTTTTAAACTACTAGAACAAAACGTATGAGCATTTTTTTGGGATTTTATGAAATCCCTAGGGATTTGGTGAAACAACTGATTTGATGAAATTCCCTGCAACATATTGAAAACTTAAGCCTTGACTGATGTCTACATAATACAGGTACAGTATTAAAAGCCAGGCTATTATAAATTAATACCAAAAGTTTTCCCTGGCTCTTACGGTTTTTGTTCTCGCCGGATTTTCGGTAGGAAAGAAGAATTAAACTTTTTTGTTGTACTGACCTCTATTATTGTTATCTGTTATGTAGATTACATTATTATTTTTGTATAATGTTAATATACCTAGTTATTTTACTTACTTTTGACAAGAGTTGTAAGTACCCAAAAAGTAAACGATCCTGTTGGTAACGCAGGACTTTTGTTGTAGGATTGAGAACCAAAAGTTTTTTTTCTTATTGCAAATCCTTGTTCATCGAGTCAGGTTTGATTTGATAGTTAGTTATCAAGAAAAATACTTCGTAGAAACTTCCCGCTTATCAAAAGGTCAGTGGATTCGCATTGTAGATATAAAAAATATGTTGTTTGCGTCAAATATTATACAACTTAGTTGCAAGAAGACGTACCTACCTCACTAATAATTTGGCGTGTTTTAAAAAACTATAAACCGACTTCAAATTTCTAAAGAATGTAAATGGGTTTTAAAACTTAGGTTTTAAGAAAATAATCATCGAAATCGGTTGGCGTGATATTGAGTTATTCGTCCATTTGTCGCGCACAAATACAAATTACTTACTTAAGTGTACTTAATGCAAATTTAAGACTTATATGGTTTTCTCATGGTCAGAAAGAACTGGCCCTAATTGAAATGGGACCACACTGGAAGCACTAGCTTTCAAATAAAAGAATCATCAAAATCGGTTCACCCAGTCGAAAGTTCTGAGGTAACAAACATAAAAAATACAGTAGAATTGAGAACCTCCTTTTTTTGGAAGTCGGTTTTAAAGTAATATCTATCCAATCTATAAAATAATTTATTTGCCAATAACTACCATATTTAATATTGTAATTCATTGTATTAAATATATTAGTCATCTAGTGCCCATAACATTTCATCTTTCATCGTTAAAATATTAAGTAACTATTTGTTTATTATTTACTAGTTTCTGCCCGCGTAATACGCTGACAAGGGGGTGCCGTAGATAGTATTGGCTTTTATACTTAGAGCGTAAACGAATTGTGAAAATTTAGTTTTAATTTTTTGGACAAGGCCATTCCAATTTAAGTTCGTGTCAAGTTTTATTCATTTGTTAATGAGAAGTTAAATTCATTTGTTACGTCTATGGAAAGGGGTTTTGATAAGAAAGCTTATTTATTCAATTATTTATTTTATACTTCTTGCACGATAAATATATACAAAACTTATTCTAGAAAATTATTACAAAGCTTAGGCCATGGGGGTTCCATGGGGGTCCTGGATTGGGTTAATTTTGTTTTAAGTAGTTTTATTCCTATCGTTGGTCTTGGAGCCATGAGAGGCATTCATTAAATACAGTATTTATCTGTAATTATTTCGTTGCACTAGAAAAGAGGCGAGATACATCATCACCATCGACATAGGCCTCCCGTAATAAGCGCCATAGCGCCCTGTCTTCAACTTGCCGCATCCAGCATCTGCCTGCAGTCCTTCGCAGGTCATCATCCCATCTGGCCAGAGGGCGTCCTACGTTTGCCGAGTCGCGGTCTACACGTCAAGAACACGTTTGTCCCAGCGGTTGTCGCTAAAGTCTTCGAAATAACAGTTATTTTCGTCCTGACCTGATATCGATCACATTTGTTTGGCCCACTTACATGAGGGGTGATATTGGTCCCCCTCAAGGGGAAAAACAGTCACAGATTAGGTAATACTCTATTCTGCCTACTGCTTCGCAAGCGTTGATTCTATGAAAACGTTTCTAGGTTATTTCTATCCTATCGTTTATGTTTGATTCCAGGCTAATCTATGCAAAATTTCAGCCCGGTCCATTCAGTCGTTTTAGCGGGAAGAAGTATAATAATTTAGCCATTTATTATCAAAGAATAAATTACATAATAATTGAATTATAATTAAATTAAATTATTGCAGATGGGAAGAAGTAAAAAACATCCAAATATCTAAACCTTCGCATTGATATTATTAGTGTGATAAATTCAGTACAGCGCGGGATCAGATTGGGACCGAGGCTTTTTAAAGTATTGTATTTTCTATTTATCAAACTTGGATCTCAATTTTAACTGGCGCATCCAATGCTATGGAGTACCTAGTCATTCATATTACAGATTAATTATCGAGCTATTTTAATAAGTTTAGTGACGATTGTATTATTCTTAATCATATAATTATTATATTTTCCTCATTGACATGTATGTATTATTATTGGTTTTATTAAATACATTACTTGTTCAACGATATGAAAAACACATAATAATAATAATGCTGGACGATCCACAAGATACAAAATATAGTTTTCGTGAGATGATCGGAACACATTCATAATACCCACAGGATTGGCAACAGCCGGACTGATAGGCGTTAGTGTTGAAAATGTGTTTTATTTTTTGTGTTTTTATTTGGTTCACCTTTTTACATAATAATAACAACATAAGTTATGAACATACTATTTTTTTTTTTTTTTTTAACTCATTTATTTCAGAAACATATTCCATAAAACAATACAATCAAATTAAAATAAAAACTTAAAATATAATGTCATTATAAAATTAAAATTATACAATACAATTGGTTCAAATTAATATTAGGTAACATAAAATAAAATAAAATAATTACTTACTAACAACTTAAATGGAGTTACTCCCCATTACTATCCTCATCCATTTGTTTTGGATGGGACAGTCCAGACGTGACATAATCATTTGCAGGATGCCGTTGCTACTGGCTCGCGCGCGCTGCGATAAGGATGCGACTTTTTTGCGAATAATCGCGTAAAAGTCGTCCGTGCGCGCCTCCGCCTAGTGGTTTCTTCTCACTTCTTCCACTGGTGGACAAAAAATTGAAGTGAACTATAAAATAATTTTAATTGATAATAATGAATAGTATAAAATATGACCTGTCTAAGTGCTTATTAGTAAGCTTAAAGAAATAAAACCTTTTCATTTTCGTTTTCAATCGTCAACACTGTAGAACTTCTCGACGAGCCACGATTTGAGTCTCCGTTTTAATGAAGAGTCTCTCTTCAGGTAGTAACAAACATACAAACTATCGCATTTATAATATTAGAAAAACCCTTCTTTGGTGTCGTCAAAAACTATTTTAATTATTGTTTAATTTTCACAATGCATTACGTAGCGGACTCTTCAAAAAAGTTTGTTCCCATAACAACATCATCATCAACATCAACAGCATAATATGTTAATCCACTGCTGGACATAGGCCTCCCCTAATGAGCGCCATAGCGCCCTATCTTCCATAACAACAAGCTTTGCCCAATTTTGGGAATTAAAAACGTCCATTAATTTTAAACTAATTCTACGCGGAAGTTTCTAAAATGTATGAATAAACATTGCAAACAAACCATTTATGCCGTGTAGCAGTAAAACGACGTAGGTAGCAGCAGACGGGCCTTTTAGAACCAGTTTTTCGCCTAAATGTGACCTTCAGCTAAGTTTTAAATTCGTTTGGAGATGATAAAATATAGCATCGGTTTGTAGGTACCTACCTATCTATAACGGATTGCTCGAACTTGTCAATAATTTTAAAAGGACGCCCGTAAAATAAATATGTGTACAGTCAGCGTCATATTGATATACGTTTCTAGAGTAGTCAAAATCATCTGAAAAACATCAAAGCATTTTGTTATGCGCAGTTTGAATAATCACATTGTTGCAGGCACCCAAGGTTTTCAAAATATCTTACTACTCATTGTTCCATATTTATATGAGCAGTCAGAGTATTCAAAATAATCTAAGTAAACCAAGCTCACAAAGAAAGTATGCAAACTCATAATTGATAAGATGATAAGGCGTTCATATCAATTTGACGCTGACTGTACCTATTTGAAAACTTACTTTATAATCATACCTTATCTATTTGCAAACGCTTATTGTTTCTACTGTTGTGACTTATCCCGTTATGATACAAAAATTAAAAAACGTGAAAAAATGCTTATCATTTTTTTTTTATCTGGACAATTTACATGGCTTTATCTAGCACCATGGTAAGCAGAGCTTGTGTTATGGGTACTAGATAACTGATATACATAATACAATACATTACATAGATAGATATTTTTTATTATACATAGAAAACGACCAGAACACCCGGAACAAATATCTGCAGATCGTACACACAATTGTTTCGAGGCGGGAATCGAACCCGCAACCTCCTGCGTCGCAGGCGGACCTTCGCCCACCGCGCCACATCGGTCGTCATTTGGCGGATGCTGTATGGATTGTCCAGCATTTTTTTATAATATGAAAAAATGCTTTATCTGTTCCTATATTTAGTTAGGTATCAGTAACATTTATTTATTATTTGTCTTTAAGAGGCCAGCGAGGACGAATTCCCCATTCAAAGGTAAAAAAAAAAATCTAATAAAAGCATATTTCCACTATAATATTTTATCTTAAATTATAGAACACAAACACCATGAATGTGTCAATGAATAAGAAATACCAAAAGACCAATACGAAACTTCGAAAATAATAAGATGCAGCCCTGATTTTCACTGTTCAAAAGTGAATGCGAAACAAAGTCACTTATTACTCACCGTCTGGTATTGAAAAGTCAATAAGAGTCAAGTAGTGTGCTCGAGTTCTGTTGTTGTGTTAGCGTCCGAAATACCACAGACATTTACCTACCTTTTAACACTTAGACTGCGATTTTTTTTCGACGACTGCGATCTTTTTTTTAACCTAAAAAATACGTGCTGCCACTCTATACAGCGGTTGTGTTGCGCCGCACATACGTTTCGTTCGAAAAATATTACGGCTGTGCTGAGTCGCAAAGATCTGTATTTTCTCAGCCGCTGCGCTAGTGTGGATTTACGCATATTAGTCACTTGTAGAAAACATATACCGTGTGATTTCAGCAGTCAAAGTGTTAAGAAGACATCCAAAGCGCAGTGGATGAAGTGCGCCTTAAAGTTGGAACATGCAGGTTTGATGATTATGTGCCCGCCTACGTACCTAGTAGGTAGATATTTGCTAGGTCCGTATAATCTTATTCTTTATAGTAAACTAGCTGCGCGCCGCGGCGTCGTCCGCGTAGAAATCTATGTGTCAAATGGTTTATAAACCTTCCTCTTGAATCACACTATCTATTTAAAAAAACCGCATCTAAATCCGTTGCGTACTTTTAAAGATCTAAGCATACATAGGGACAGACAGACAGCGAGAAGCGCCTTAGTTTTATATAGGAACTATGTTGTGGTTTAATAATTTCCTAAAATAAGTCTATATTATAAAATTCCTTAGAAATTGCGAGTTTTACGCACAATAGCATACAACTTATACTTTTTGTTGACATCGTATAAAAAATCTACTGCAACGCCTGCCAAAAAGCCTACATACATCTACCATACAGAGTTGCTTGCTTATGCTGTCTTAATAGGAAATAAAATTGTATTCGTAATTTTGTTGAGATTTATTTATTGACAAAGAGAATTACAATCAAATGAAGAAACAAATGATATCCACTGATGTTACATTATTATTACAATAAGGGCCATAGGTATCAAATGTTAGCTACAAACAATAAATCTCAATCTAACACCCTTGAATGGTTAAAGTTGACTGATACAGACGACCGATGTGGCGCGGTGGGCGAAGGTCCGCTTGCGACGCAGGAGGTTGCGGGTTCGATTCTCGCCTCGGAACAATTGTTTTTACGGTCTGCAGATATTTGTTCCGGGTGTTGTGGTCGTTTTCTATGTATAATAAAAAATATCTATCTATGTAGTATAGAGGTATTGTATTATGTATATCAGTTATCTAGTACCCATAACACAAGCTCTGCTTACCTTGGGGCTAGATAATCATGTGTGCATTGTCCAGCATTATTTATTTATTTACATTGCCAGATAGTCACCACCTCTAGGGTCACGTCTCTCACTTCGACCAGAAAGTTACTTTGTCAAGTTTAGGCATTTATTTGAGACCACTTGATTATTTCTAAGACTTGGTCTATATCTTTATTGATTCCGTATAGTTTTCGCTTTTTATGGTATATTTTTTAGGGCGTAGGTGTAGTAGATAGCGAGATATAACGATTTTATGTAAAAAATGGGACGCACTCAAGGCGGCGGCGCGGCGCGGCGGCGGCGTCGTGATTTTTGTCCGCGAAGCTCGGACAATTAGGGCTATGTAGTCTTTATTTGGCCGGGCGTTTGAGTGGATTTGGAAAGATGGAGAGCCTTGGTACCCTTTAGACCTCGGGTCTCGAACCCAAGGCAAGCAATTGCGTAATCCTGCTATTCCTAGAACCCTGCATATATTTAGTTTACATTAAGTTGCAATTATCGTCAGCATTCATTTGTTTCTTTAGGGTATATATAAATGTGTGTAATCATTATGTAGCACCGTTTTGTTAATTTTGATATAATTTAAACAATTTAAAATTAAATACGAAATAAATAAAGTCCTATATCGGCTTATTCAATAAGTTCTCAAACATAAAATTAATTACCAGCATTAATTAACAGGGCAAGCATTAAAATTATTGGCATAATAAATACATTCACATCAGTTCTTCCTTGAAATAAATACCTACAATCTCTTAATTAATTCATAAATCTAAATTTTCGGGAATAAATTAATCGAATTATTGACAATTCGTTGACCGTTATAACATTTCAATATGCTGTTCTATATCTAAATAAAACAGAGCAAAGTCAAAGTCAAGGTCAAAGTCAAAGTATATTTATTGCAATTACTCGTCCATGTGAAAAAGATCGTACATAAAAAAGCGTAACAATGTAATTTGCCCATTATGGGCATGCTATTATTTCTCTAGTTACATGCAATATATTATTATTGATAAAAAAAAAAAACTGTTAATGTTAATAAATAGCAACACAAAATTAAATAACACATTAATTAAATAATAAAAAATACATAAATGGGTAATTATTAGCGGTACCTGCCTATTTGATCTGTTCCTCACATGCTGTTTCATATTTTTAGATCATTAATCCAGCAGTGGAATGCTGCAGTAAGACTGTTATTTGTTGATTTTCAGCTGCACAGGTGTGTTTGTGAAGACTTTGTAGCGATCCATGGACTGTTCCTGGCGGAGTTGGAAGTAATAGCTTCGTATGACCGATAGGAAGTAGAGGAAGACACCTGTAAAAAAAAAAGAACACTGGAACTCTCACATAGAATTTTTCTATGCTTGTTGCAAGGCTCGATTTTGTTAATCAATGGCATCACTATGACGATAGATAGAAGAGAGGAGAGAGTATAGTAGAGGTTATATATCATCATCATCATCAGCCTAATAGTAGTCCACTGCTGGACATAGGCCTCTTCTAATGAGCGTCATAGCGCCCTGTCTTGAGCTTCCCGCATCCAGCATCTGCCTGCAGTCCTTCGCAGGTCGTCATCTCACCTGGCCGGAGGTCGTCCTACACTACGTTTGCCGAGTCGCGGTCTCCACTCAAGAACACGTTTACCCCCACGGTTGTCGGTTCTTCTTCGCCAGATATGGCCGACTGCCACTTCAGCTTGCTAATTCTTAGGTTATGTATAGATAAGCTACTATCTTCCAGTTTCGTGTTTTCACTAAGCCGTAAACATATAAAGTATAATAGAAAAACTAAAAAAACCGCAGCCTGTTTTACTAATTTTAACTCGACCAAACGTAATCGTCTCACGAAAAGTTATTTTAAACCTAGTTAATTCTGAACTCGGTCGCTACTAAATGGCTAAAAGTTATAGTCACAACATAAATCAAGTTTATTTTTATAACTTTAATACACTCAATTTAACGAGCGAGCGAAGAGAGCGGTTTTAGAGGCGAGATATAGGTCGGCCATCTTGCCCGTGAAACACATCTGGAAGGTCTCCAGATTGTGTTCTCAGTGTATACTATGTTGTAATACAATGTGGAAATGTGTTCAATATGTGTCTGATTATTATTATTGTTTAAATTATTCTTATGACTTCGTGATCACTAGATCTTTAAAACTACGCAATTGATTTTGATACGGTTATTTTTTTTAGATAGAGTTATTCTAGAGGAAGGTTTGTAAACCATTTCACTCATAGATTTCCACGCGGGTGAAGCCGCGGGGCGCATGTAGCGTATAATAAACAAATATATATTTCTGTCATGTTTTGAAACAAATATTCAAAATACATCGTTAGTTACTTTGCTATCCAAAACGTATTCATTTTTAAGGAAAAAGTTTCTGCTCGCGAATTCGCATTTTTCCGGACTACAAAATCTATACAGATAGTCTGGAAAGGTTCCGGGATACAATCTATCTATCTATTCAAACCAAATGTCCTGAAAACCTATCAGACAGACTTAATTACTCACGGCTATTCGATATAAACGATGTACGAAGTACTTATGTACATAACTACGCCATCAAAATGGTGCTAACAAAAGACATAAACGCGCACGTATTGCTACGAATTAGCATCGTTATTGCTGAAACGGCATCGTTTGTACAATACGAACATTATTAGATGGGATTGAAGGTACACGCGTGGGTAACGTGTTCTTGGGCGGAGACCGCGATTTGGCAAACGTAGTGTTTACCTGCGAAGGACTGCAGGTAGATGCTGGATGCGATAAGCTGCTATGGCGCTCATTCTAAGCATACATAGGGACAGAGACAGCGGGAATCAATTTTTGTTTATATTATGAGTCTGTGAGTGATATTCAAGTATTAGGAATGTTATTTTGATCAGGTGTTAGGATGAGTTTTGCACAGATAACAAAAACTTTTAAAGTTTTCCTTTCCTTCCATTAATTTAGAGCCTCAGTATCTGAAGGATCCAGGAGGAATACCTACAGGCTCTTTAGCATTAATCTGCTTCCCCACCGCGGCACACGCTGAGCATTCTAATAGAATCTAGACATCTACATACATATAGTGAGTACCATTCAGGAAAACTCAACTCAATTATAAAAAATCAAATATTTTAAGTACATATTTGTAATTTATTGAAATGTTATATCATCATCATCATCAACCTATGTGTAGTCCACTGCTGGACATAGGCCTCCCCCAATGAGCGCCACAGCCCTGTCTTCAGCTTGCCGCATCCAGCATCTACCTGCAGTCTTTCGCAGGTCGTCATCCCATCTGTTATTAATAGAGACTAATAAGGCTTACGGACAAACGGAATAACCGTTTAATTTAGCTTTAAGATTAATAAATACTTACTGTAAAACATAAATAAACGGGAAAAAAGTTACTACAGTAAAGAGCCCCTGCAATTACCATGAGAAAGCAGTTCCACCGTTAGCGTAGTCCACTGCCAGGCGCCAAAGAGCTTGGTCATCAGGTGAGCGTATCTCATGATGGCTATAACGCTGAGGATGATCCTCAGGATATCGAAGATGAACGCTCCGACGTAGAACATCTGGATCTGGTCTTGGATTTTCTGAAAACGGAGAAAAATATTATGTAGAAACATATTATATAAGCAGTTTTCGTTGTTTTAATTAAACTAAGTTTTAAAAAATTTCTTGTAAACCATTTTTACAAATGATTTATTACTTATTTTAAGGGGATCAAACATGGACCCAGCTAGGGCACAGCAATCTTATGAGAGATTTTACCTATTAAACGAAGGTCCGCCTGTGACGCAGGAGGTTGCGGGTTCGATTCCCGCCTCGGAACAATTGTGTGTACGATCTGCAGATATTTGTTCCGGGTTTCTGGTTGTTTTCTATGTATAATAAAAAATATCTATCTATGTAGTGTACTGTATTATGTATAACAGTTATCTAGTACCCATAACACAAGCTCTGCTTACCATGGGGCTAGATAATGTTGTGTGAATTGTCCAGCATTATTTATTTATTTTATTCATTTAACATTTAGGTAGCTTTTTTCTACACAACAATTAATACTGTTGCAAATAATACATTGTGGGTGGTCTTCTATTATAGGTAAAGTTAATACTAGTTACAAATTTTAGTAACTCGGTGTACAACAGTCTTCCTGAAATTGTTACGAAGGCAACTAACTAGCCTAACAGCTTTTAATAGCAAACTGAAGCTCTGGCTCACTGACAATAGCTTTAACAGCTATGTGGAATTCCTAGCATGTAAACATGACTAAATGTTTTTATAAAGCTAAGTAGATAAACTCTATAGTATGCTCCATTCTTATTTTTCTATTATTTTATGTATATATTAATTCAATATTATTTGTTTGACATTAATCTAATCTTAAATAGAATGCACCTGTAGTTAAATCGAATGTGACGTGATATTCATGAAATTCACGAAAAAAATGATTATAATTATTGATTACGATGACTTCTGTGGCGCGGTAGGCGAAGTACTGCCTGCGACGCAGAAGGTCGCGGGTTCGATTCCCGCCTCGAGACAAATATTTGTACAATGCAGAAATTTGTTCCGTGTGTTCTGATCGTTTTCTATGTATAATAAATAATATCTATCTACCTATGTAATGTATTGTATTATGTAATCAGTCATCTAGTACCCATAACACAAGCTTTGGCTTAGTTTTGGACTAGATGATGCTGTGTGGATTGTCCAGCATTTTTTTATTGAGTAGTATTGACGATTACCTTATGAAGACCATGAACCAAAGCCACCGTGATGAGAAGCTCAAACACCATCAGAAGCAGGCTCAGGCTGAGGAGCAGCTTAGAAAACGAGAGGTCGTTATGCATCAGCAACAGGTTGTGATTGGAATAGTCCGTTAGCTTTGAGTTCAATCCAGAGATGTGAACACAGCCGATGATGAAGTGGATGCAGTGGCCTATCTGGAAAACGGAAAGAATGTAATAAAAGTATGTATTTTGAACGAGGGGTGCCGGCTTGGTATATCTTGGATCTAGTACCCATAACACAAGCTCTGCTAAGCTAGGGTCAAGATCGTCGCTGTAGATGGAAATTTAATTAATTGGCAAAACCAAAATCGCGAGAAAAACGCGTTTAACTGTTTTTTGGCGACAAAAATGGTGTTTTTTTTATTTACTAGCTGCGCCCCGCAGCTTCGCCCGTAGAAATCTATGTGTCAAATCGTTTATAAACTTTTCTCTTGAATCACTCTATCTATAACAAAACCCGCATCAAATTCCGTTGCGTAGCTTTAAAGATCAAAGCGTACATAGGGACAGACAGACAGCGGGAAGCAACTTTGTTTTATACTCGGTACCTAGTGAAGTGATGCTTACCAGTAATAAGTATGCGATGATGAAGCTTCCAACCCTCAGATCAACGCAGACACAACATTTGTTAAAGGTCCCCAACATTATGGAACTGAAACAAGAAAAAACATACTAGGTGTAAACATACAAGTAAAATAAATAATAATTATAACTACAAACAAGCCATCCGACAGAGAACCAAAGTTATCGACATGGCTCTAAGAATTAGCAAGCTGAAGTGGCAGTGGGCCGGCCATATCTCGCGAAGAACCGACTACCGCTGCTGGGGTAATCGTGCTCTTGAGTGGAGGCCACGACACGGAAAACGATGTGTAGGACGCTCTGCGGCCAGGTGGGATGACGACCTGCGATGGATTGCAGGCAGGCCCTGTCTTCAGCTTGCAGACTGGATGCGGCAAGCTGAAGATAGGGCGCTATAGCGCTCATTGGGGGAGGCCTATGTCCAGCAGTTCACTAACATTCACATCGGTTAATGATTCATGATAAAGATGAAGATGACCCTTAGCTCTTTCGGTCGTTCTAATAACTCTCATCAATACACCATGTTTTTTTTGTTTAATTGGATTCTCAAACTTTACCTATAATATTTCGGGTACTTGCTGAACGTTCGTTTATTCCACCAATCTTTGTATCAGCGCCTCTCGCGGATAGATCGAATACTAAAATGCGCAGTTAGAAACCTACACGCGACAGTGATAAATAGTGGGACCTAGGTATAATTTCCAACACATGGTTCCTATATATTACGGTAGATGTTGTTATTAAACTATTGGTACGTGGAAGTGGAACCTCTATTTATATTGTAACTAGCGACCAGCCCCGGCTTTGCACGGGTGCAAATGCATGTATTATATACAAAAAGGGTATCTCAGAATGATTTTCGTTTTTATTTGAGTAATTTGAGCATTACACGTCAACCACAAACAGCAGGGGGTGGAAATGGTCTCAATCGTTTAGCGGACTTTTTTTAGTTTGTTGGCCACGAAATGATTAACCCTAGTGCAGTGCGCATTTCGCGTGCAAGCGTTTGCCTATGTAATATTGCCTAGGCAAACGCTTGCACGCAAAAAATAAACGCGATATGATATCATATCAAAAAAACCCGCTATAATTTACATCTAATAAATTAATAACTTAGTATGATAAGTAGGTAACTAGAAGTAACTAGAGGTACTATCGCGTTTATTTAGCTATTTTTCCCGACGAACAGGTTTACACACGCGAGGATGTCCTAACGCAAGAAGACCATCGCAGCCAATCGGCTGCTGAACAGCAATTGAGAGGCTGGCAGGACTCTCATTGCTGTAACTCAAGACTCGAGTGACGTCTCGCTCGACGTTGAAGCTAGAAGAAAGAACTTTAGTTCGATTCTAACCGCATTTCGCTCGAAAGACGAACTGTTGAAGACCATTGATGAGGTTTACATACTGCCGTGGTCACGGGATGACAGGTAAGTACATACGTATAATGTCTTCAGATCGCGTAAGTTTTAAAATAGATAGGTACCTAGGTTGATAGGTAGTTAACTGTGTGTAGTAGGTATGTATGTCTTGACATGTCAAATAGGCAAATAACCATGTTTTAGACTTATAAGAGATGAACATGCTAGTGGTTTCTTTTTCACTTCTTCCACTAGTGGACAAAAAATTGAAGTGAACAGTAAAATAATTTTATTTGATAATAATTTAATGTATAAAATATGACTTGTCTAAGTGCTTATTTTGTAAGCCTAAAGAAATAAATGATTTTTGACTTTGACTTTGACATGGACCATCAGTTTATGTGATTTCTGATTTGAAGGTAAGAAGAATTTTAAATGAATTGTTCATACAAGTGGTCGGGAGGTTTTCGAAACTTTTTCCTTGAATCATTCAAGGAAAAAGTCTTAATGACCTAACCTAACCGGTTTAAATTTCTTTAAGAACGTTATTTACCGTTGTAGCTGCCTGGTTGAACAAATTTCGGTCAAATGTGGGTGTCAAGAAAATAAGGCGCTGTAAACGAAGGAATTTTCAAAAACCTGTGATAAGTAGGTATACATACCTTTATATACAGGGCGGTTTTTTGAGAAGGGCGATGATGGCCAAGTCCGATACTACGAGTTAGAGAAAAATCATGAAAGGATTCATGAGAGAAGTCAAGGCCCTAGATTTATATGAAAACAATAACAGCATATTGACGGCAGAGTTTATACTCTATGTGTATTCTATAAAAAAATATTAAAATATATTACTGAGACTCTTTTAGCAGTCGGATAATGTAAGTTTTAGTTCACTGTTTTTATTTTTCTGTGTTATAACATCATGAAAATATTACGTCCTACGGCTGTGTCATCATCATCATCAGCCTATTGTAGTCCACTCCTGGACATAGGCCTCCACTAATGAGCGCCATAGCGCCCTGTCATTAGCTTGCCGCATCCGGCATGGGCCTGCACTGCAGCTGCTACGGCTGTGTAGGTGAACTAAAAACTAGCAACTTTCATCACATGTGCAGCATCAGCCCTTTTATTCAGGTACCTATATCTACATAGCAAATATTGATGAGGTCACTCACGACCGCAGAGCAAAATGGCCACTGCGTTTTCATCTAAATTACTTGAAAAACTTACGCCCGCATATTCAAACGCTTCTGATTTAAGCTCGTCTCAAGTCGCTATTTTGTGACAGTTTTTAATGAAATAGAAAAGATCTGTGAAAAATTCGTCACTTGCGACGTGCTTTGTTTGAGTAGGTATCGGGGGTTTAACCCTTAACTACTCGCGTGGGGTGTTGTTTAACACCCCAGCGACTGTTTGATCGTCTCTAGTTATTGGAGTTTCGAATTTACAACGCTTATTTTTAAATCTTAATCATAAATAAAAGTCTAATTGTATTTGTAAATCATAATTAAAAGTCTGATTTTGTATGTATTTGGTAGTTTTTTCTACGCGAGTACTTATGCATGTTTTTATGCGCGAGTAACTAAGGGTTAAAGTTGAAAATTATGAAAAATTTGAACGTATTTTTATGCCACTCATCGATTAAATATATTTTTTATTTATTTGTGGTTTTTTAGTCTCCAAAGAAATAAAAAACGGGTGTAATAACCTCCTGCGAAGTTTCCTCAAAGAGCTTGTAATTCTGCATTTTCTTATTCAACCGAACAAAACAGAGGCTTTCAAAGAAGATTATAAAACCTACTTATTAGCTTCTCACCAAAGGATTTTTTTTAATTTTATTTTACGCATTGAGTTAAAAGTACTGGGAACATTAACTCAGTGGTTGAAAAAATGCATAATTGGCACTACCTAAATGATATAAACTAAGTATATATACCTACTAGCTGCACCCCGCGGTTTTACCTGCGTGTTATTCTATACGATACGTAAGCGTAAGCTATTATTTATAGTTGTTTCATCAAAATCCATTCAGTAGTTTTTGCCTGAAAGAGCAACAAACATCCTCACAAACTTTCGTTTTTATAATATTAGTAGGAACTAGGATATAATTGGATCTAGTGTAAAACATGTACGTATTTAATTGAAACTCCCGTATGAAAAAAGTTAGCACAATGGTCAAACAATAATATTTAAAAAAAAAACTGCCTATAATATCAATTGAAATAAATTCACTCATATATTGTAAAAGATCAATGCCGGTGTTAGGTTCCGTTCCGCAATAAATCTCGTTTTATTATGGTTTTACCTAAGGATTTGCATCTCAGGGTTTTACCCAGCCTCTCTCTTCGAGGAAAACGACACCTTTGTGCTCAACGGATGGCATCAACTACATTATGTATACTGTATTATGTAGGTCTCAGATTTCCAATGGCACTTAATGAACAGAAACTGATTACACAGATCATTGCAATTTAAACCTTCTCGTATTCACATTGTGTTTATTATTGACTTGCACAAGCTGCAGTTTTGCCCACGTTATCAAGTATCTGTGACGTCATTTTTACTCGACTTATTTGTTGTGACTAAATATAAATATAAATAAATAATGCTGGGCAATCCACACAGCATCATCTAGCCCCAAGCTAAGCAGAGCTTGTGTGGGTACTAGATGACTGATATATATAATACAATACATAGATAAATATGTTTTATTATAAATATAAAAAGAATACAATTACAAATATTTTAAGCTGTAATTATCAAATTTTACCAGTTCTCGTCCGAATATTCCAGTTTTCGACCCCTGTTACCTAATTTTCGACCACTTAACTGAGTAAAATCACTTGAAATATTATGCTAAAAGAGTTTATTACAACTCGTGTTGTAATTCACCAGTAGTCTTCAAAAGATAATACGCGTGAGTATAGTGGCCTTAAAAAATGCAACTAACTCAATGCTGACGCAGCGTAAGTCCGAAAACTCAAATATTATGTAGACAAAATAAGGCATCAGTAATCAAAACCTAACTTTAACTACGTATTTACAAGTTATTTCCCCGCTCAGTGATATTACTTTGTAGGTATAAAACGACCAACGTAGGAAACACTCTCTTCAAAATCAAATGAGGAAAATCGCATACAATAACATTGACACGTTTCATTCCAAATACCTCAATAAAAATCCTGCCTTTATAAAAATCTAGGTTTAAATCTTAGGTCTAAGCAAAAAATGCGTAAAAGAGACGAAAAATTGTATGTGCTGTTATAAAATAAAACTGTTTACAAACATTCTCACTGTTATTTAGCAATCCTGCGCCGTCGCAATGCACTACACTGATCACAATGCGCACGCGTCGCAAACTGAACCAACCAAGTTGTCGCTCAGCCACGTATTTAGGGCCAGGTAGTAAGTGCAGGATCCAGGGTCTTAAATTGGGCATAAACATCTTGATAATATTATTATACCGGCGGCCGCTGGGGCAAACGTGTTCTTGAGTGGAGACCACGACTCGATAAACGTAGTGTAGGACGCCCTCCGACCAGGTGGGATGACGACCTGCGAAAGACTGCAGGTAGATGCTGAATGCGTCAAGCTGCTGACAGGGCGCTATGGCGCTCATTGGGGGAGGCCTATGTCCATCAGTGGACTATCATATAGGCTGATGATGATGATGATCACATTACAGGATGTTACTACCAGAACTTAGTATAACAAGAGGTTAAATTAATAAATGCTATCATTACATTTGTACAGAGATGTTACTAGGTTGATCCAAAGTAAGTAAATTAAGTAATTAATAATTTCGTATTTACCCGAACTGTATTTTTATCATGATCAATAGAATTTTTGTATGTTTCGAGTATGTTACATAATGCAATGTTGTCGACATAACAGTTTTTTAACTTTTGCGGTAGTCAGCCCACAATTATTGTACCCTATACAATAAGTTATTGTTTCAAATCATGATTTTTTTATTTTGTATTTGTGTAACAAATATCAAACCTTGTTGACAGTGCACGGGTAATTTATAATTCCATGAATTCATATAAGTGGGGGTAAGTACTTTAAAACAAAAACAAAAATTTTCAGGTATAGATATAAAATAAAAATAAATAAATAATGCTGGACAATCCACACAGCATTATCTAGCCCCATGGTAAGCAGAGCTTGTGTTATGGGTACTAGATAACTGATATACATAATACAATACATAGATAGATATTTTTTTATCATACATAGAAAACGACCAGAACACCCGGAACAATTAACTGCAGATCGTACACACAATTGTTCCGAGGCGGGAATCGAACCCGCAACCTCCTGCGTCGCAGGCGGACTTTCGTCCACCGGTCCGCCACATCGGTTGTCATACACATAGGATATTTGATCCCCAACCCGCATGCCCAGCTTGAGCATTATAAATAGGTATTACCCCACCCCCCCATTAGATAAATCCAATAAAGCGCTTATCAGGCCTGCGTTTAGCATTGGACCTATAATAGGCTTTTTTAAGGTGAGGTATATTCTGTGCATTATACAGCCCAACGGCGTACGTACTTATTACGGCCCTGTCTATCGGAAAGTACGCATCTTGACTCGGACCAATAATAGGCTTTTTTGAGTTGAGGTATATTCTGTGCAATGTGCATAACATAGCCCAGGGCCATCGGCCATACATCCTTATTCCGCCGCTGCCTATCGGAAAGTACGCATCTCGACTCGTTTGGTTTGAGAGAACCACTTGGGGTCATGCATGATGTGGGTTCGATTACTGTTCAGTTCAAATGTATTTGGGCATGTGGGTTTACCCTGAAACGACAGAATGATTTACAATACAAAACAGTCTTTATTCTACACCAAATACAGATCGACAAAAATACATTACATGCGACAAGTACAATGGGCGGCCTTATCGCTCAGAAGTGGTCTCTTCCAGACAACCTTTGGCTGGAAATAATTATGTGAAGAAGGCAGGAGTGTTCCAAAGATAAAGCTGTAATAAATATGAACATAACATTATGAATATTTAAAGAAAATATTGTTCAATTAAGTATTAAGTTTTTTTTTTTGTTTTTCAGATTTACTTATATTGGAAACATATTTGCAAGAAATTCATTAGTACAGTCACTTTAGATCATCTTTTTTAATATAAGTATGTTATATGTTGTGTGCGTGTACTTAAAAGTAAAAAGAAGAGTTAGCTTAAACAACATTTAAAATGAAAGTAGTATAATTAAAACTGAAATTCAAAATCACAGTTACTTTTTCATAAAAATATATCAAGTTTCAAGTATTTTCGTAGAACAAAATTAACTGGTGAATTCCTAAGAATTTACATTGCTCCACGCGTAGCTAAACTATAAAATATATTTAAATATCTATACCACTAATTAAATAACCTATCAAAATATAAATCATCTTTCTACCAACAAACTTCTACCTATAGATGTCTAGAAAGAACCTGTGTTTTCAATTTCTTCCTTGGAGGAGCTGATTGTGACGAAAATAAAATATTGATCAGAATAGCAGACTAGTAGACGCCACCAGCCGGCCAAAGAATAAACAGGGAAAGATTCCTACAAAATATCAGTGAATACCTATTATTAGCTCTCTGTTGTCATTTTTAACTCTATAGACATTATTGTAGCTGATGGTGTTCCGAAATAAATAAATAAACAAAATTCTACCTACGCGGTAACTTGCACCAGCAGAGCTAATTCAGAAAACGACATTCGGAATTCAGATCATCATCATCATCAGCCTATATGATAGTCCATTGCTGGACATAGGCCTCCCCCAATGAGCGCCATAGCGCCCTGTCTTCAGTATGACGCATACAGCATCTACCTGCAGTATTTCGCAGGCCGTCATCCCACCGGGTCGGAGGGCGTCCTACACTACCTTTACCGAGTCGTGGTCTCCACTCAAGAGCACGTTTGCCCCAGCGGCCGTCGGTTCTTCGCAAGATATGGCCGGCCCACTGACACTTCAGCTTGCTAATTCTTAGAGTTATGTCAATAACTTTGGTTTCTTCTTACACACAAACCTACTCGTTTCCTCTTAGTTTAAGTTTATTATGTTCTGTGTAAGTCTTATAACAAATAAATTCATTCTATTCTATTCTTAATTTCTGAAGTTTCAGGGCCGCTCATTCCAATGAGCTTTTTTGAAGCTTCCTCTCTGAGGGAAAACGATTGGCACATAATGTCTCATCTGTGCCATCATCTTTGGTTCACCCCGGCTCATTCAGCATCCAGCAGTCTATTGGAAAGTTACAAAGGTTTAGTTGTTATTTCAAGGTTTGCTAAAAGTTAGTGGTGAAATTATTCTAGTAGTACATTTGAGGTAAGTTTACAATTAGGTATATACAATAATTATTAAGATTATAAAAACGCGTTGTAACACTGTTGATACCTGAATTACTTATTTTGAAGATTAGATTGCATGAAAGAATGCAATATTTTGAGTAGGTGTCGGTTTTTTAAAGACGAAGTAAAAAAATTCTTCTATTCTCCTACAATTGGTTTTTCAATATTCACATTTTTAGATAGGACACAAACCATTGTGCTCTTAAATGAAGATTCCGCAACCGTAGTATAGGACGTCCTCTGGCCAGGTGGGATGACAATCTGCGAAAGATTGCAGGTAGATGTTGGATGCGTCAAGCTTAAGACAGGGCGCTATGGCGCTCATTGGGGGAGGCCTATGTCCAGCAGCAGACTAATATAGGCTTATGATGATGAGAATTGTCCTAGATACATGAAGAAACATATTTTGTCTCGTTGCTTATAAGCACCTACGTATTTTAGATCAATTAAATTACAATAACATCAATAAATCCTAAATACAATCATTTACATTTATGTAATTGATCTGAAATACGTAGGTGTTTATCGTCGTACATCGTATTACGTCGTCATGTTGTAGTACCACAAAGTCCGTGTTTCATTACCCTTGCCAGGGGTTATTCGTGCACCACTGCCATAAAACCCACCTTTTGAAAATCACAGTATAGTTTTCATAAGATATCTAATGTAGCTGAAACTAAACTAAATTTTAATCCAAAATGTACCAATACTTGATTGCAATTTTAAGAATTTAGGATCCCCACAGTACTGAAAGGACTATTTAAATAATAATTAATTAGTAAAATTACCAAAATAACTGAACTGAACTGGACTATCCAGATTTTCTATTATGTATCGTTTGTTATTTGCATCTATTTACCGGGGATTTTTATTTTTCTAGAAAAATGGGGCTACCCCAGCTGGAGTCATGCTGCTTTGTCTTCGACCTCAAGACTGGAAACATCATCATGGGCTGCTTGAACGCTGTGAGTGTTGCCAACATTTGGATTTTCTTCGCCTGGCGCCTGATTATTTTGTAATAGTATTCATGTTTGTGCATTGCGACTTGATTTTATAGTCTCAGAAGTTTACCAGAAACGAACGGTTATAATTGGCGTTTTCTAGTTGAAGTCTTTGTAGACCACAATAAACTACTTACTCTAGACTGACGTCTAGACTTATGTCTAGAGTAGTTTACTTTTTTGAGTATTATTTCGGAGGTATTGTTGTTAGTTATATATTAGGGTGAATTAAGAGAAATATACTTAGTTACATTTAAACCTAATATTCTACATGTACACCCAATAAATTTACTCCAATTCACTAAATGAATAACAAATCTTTTATAACTTATTTGATTCCTATTTTTAATATTTTTAATAAATATCTAATGCTGGACAATCCACACAGCATTATCTAGCCCCATGGTAAGCAGAGCTTGTGTTATGGGTACTAGATAACTGATATACATACATAATACAATACATTACATAGATAGTTTTTTTTATTATACATGTAAAACGACCAGAACACCCGGAACAAATATCTGCAGATCGTACACACAATTGTTCCGAGGCGGGAATCGAACCCGCAACCTCCTGCGTCGCAGGCGGACCTTCGCCCACCGCACCACATCGTTCGTCAGAATTCAACTAATAATTATTATTTATATAGGTATCTATTTTCTTCCCAAAGTATTGTTTTTTACACCGGCCCAAACCACCCATTATATACCAACATCGGCTATAATGGGGTATTTTGGTCCCTTCTGTAAAAATAAAAATATACTATTCTACCCGCATACAAAAAAAAATCCGATTCTTCTTTATCGTTTCTCTTATTATGTCAATGAGAACGTCTACTCGCGACCTTCTCAGTACTTCCCGTGCTGAGGAAAGTTGGTTCAAGTCCCGCCTTAGGAAAAATGTTTGTACCTAGGATCTGCTGATATTTGTACCGGGTCAAGGTGTTTTTTATATATGATAATAATTATATATCTATGTTAATTAAGGCCCAGGATGAGATGGCGTGACGAGCTCAAGGTACATCTTTCATCATGGCCTGTTGCAGCGTTATATCGCGAGGAGTGGAAGGAGAAAAGGGAGGCCTTAGCCCAGCAGTGGGACAATAAGGGCTTAAAATAAAATAAAATAAATAATAAATGTTAATTGCTTGCTTACCTGACCTTGGAATTACTATTTGATACCTTTCTATTTTTTTAAATTAATTTTTTGCCATTTTATATAAATTGTTGTACAGAGTGCATTTACTATTGACCTAAGATTTAAGCTGTCCATGTACCTACATGTGAGCATAAATAATTCTATCTATCAAAAAATATTTTAAAACTTACGCGATCTGACTGAACACATAATAATTATTAGCACAACGACGAAAAATAGGTAAATAAACGCGATAAATACCCGTTGTATTATTGCTTATAATAATTATTTCAGTTATGTAGTACCAGTAACACAAGCTCTGCTTAGCTTCGGACTGGATGATGCGGTGCGAATTGTCCAGCATTATTAATTTATTCAAATCCCTTCCAGGTGCTCTCGTTCACCCTCCTCGTGATGATGATAGTGGAAGCTGTCACGGTGGACGTGGAAGAGACGCAGTTCAAAGAGCTGGATGACATAGAGATGAAGGCAGGCCTGACGGGGCTGTTCGCGATGAGCATTATACTGCTTTTTATGTTCCTGGCCAAGTTTTGTTTCGATCTTGCGTTCATCTATGGCGTTGTTTCGGTAGGAATAATTATCCATGCTGTTTCAATATTATCCATACTTTTTCAATATTATCCGTAGTATTTCAATATTATCAATCTATTTATGATCCCTGAGAGTAACGATGGACCACAAGTTGATTTCGCCCATGATCCCTGCGCCAGAATGGAAAAGTATTTGGTATCTCGAACAGACCTATAGAGTGGAAAAAATCAATGGGCCGATAGAATATTTTACTTAAAGGAAGCAATCCTATTTAAAAAATGGCATTTAGTGATTTTCTAAAATTACTTACCTCACCCGGAAATCGAACCAGCTATAAATTCAACAATTTCAACAAGTAACAGGCAATATACATGTTTATCCTACATAGTTTGGTCAATGGTAATAATTTTAAGTTTTTCCCAATAATCGTGTATAATTTTATTCATTTTCAATAATCTTTATTATAATTATACGAACACATGTTTTGTTTTTTCAGGAGCGAGCTGGCATCATCAAGTCATACTTCATAATGTGGAGTGTCTTCTTCATCCTCTCTCTTTCTATCTTCTTCCTCAATATCTTCAACTTTGACCCGTCCACCGTGTGTACGGAACTATTTTATATTGGTAAGTAGATATTCTATCGACCTAGGTAATTACTATTGGGTAAAATTAGTAGTGGTGTAATTATTAGTAGTAATTCGGATGAAGCAATTTATTGAGTGGAAATTGGCCCCTGGTAAATCGCAGCAAATGACAGCTGTTAATTTACATCAGAAAAGCTCACAAATTGAGAGGGATAAAAAAAATTCTTTATTCAAAATAATAATCAATTTTAAGTCAAAATTAAGTTAGTGAAACAAAATAATAATATAAAAGTAGAAACATTTATTGAGTGTTAAGTACTTAATTAAGGAACCTAATTATAGTAACCTTGATGAACCTAAGTAAAACGAAAACTAAAAAATATATAACTAGAAAAATACCTACACGTAATAACTATAAGAAGGCATAATGTTTTTAATCTATTTTCAGCATTAAACGTGTACATGATTCTCCTGAGCCACAGTTTCTACAAACAGCTGAATATGCGCGAAGAAGTTTAATTATTATATACTCGTATAGATCAAGTTTGTGTCATACATTAATTAATATTTATTTATAATATGAATGAACTCAATATGAATTCATAGATTTATTTGTACAAGACGATTGATGGATGTTAATGTGTGCAATTTTTTTTGATTTAGAGACCTTTACATGTTGCTATTTATTTAGACGCTTTATTGTTTAAATAAACTAGGGAACTGTAATAGAAAACAATCAAACAGTAATTCTAATTATAAGAAAGAACCAATGATTTTTCGGTACAATGCACAGCCCAAACCGTTAAAGAACACTCAAATTTTAAGGGCAGATTCTTTTAACTACACAACCTCCTGCTAAGAAGGGACTTTTCACAATTTTACCCCTAGAGGGGTTAAAAGTGGGTTTGAAATTTTGCTCAGTATTGAAATGGCTGCCATTTTGATCGCGTGATGTTTTTGGCTTGAACTGTTACTCTATGTTGCCAAAATAAAATAAATTCAAACGTGTTTTAGGTCTTTCTATAAAAATCTCTTAGGTCAAACATTCTGCGATCGGCTAAGCCCGTGTTATTCTTAAATAATTACCTACTTAGTTATATCTATTCGTATCACATACTATATTAAGGGCTGACTTAATTCTTTTACATCAAATGTATTATTAATATGCAATTTTTAATATCTTACGTTGGTATCAAAAATTTTAGAAACGAACGTAATTTTTTTATTAATTATTAAGAAACTAGCAAATATATAGACCGTTGCATGTTTTTTTTAACTGTAAAATCATAACCGTACACACCTTTAACCCTGATTGGTAGGTGTGTGTATAGATTGTGAAGTTTTTATGTTAAGTTAGCGATGTAGTTAGTTATTGATAGTAAAATTTAACGAGTAGATAGCTAGCTAGTTAATTATATAAACTTAAAATTATTGATGTTTATTCAATGTACATTTACTTTGTTATCTAAATTAAATCCTATTATGAATGATATACCTATTGATAAAAAATATAACAAACAATTAAGAATATCAATTAATGTGTTTTTGTATGCAATTAAAAAGTTCAATTTATAATGTGTTAAGTTGTGGTTGATGGTTCTAAGAATAAATGTTTTAAAAACTTGTTTTATTAATATTTTATACAACTGACTTCAAAATATAATTATAGGTACTTATAATTGTTTACCATTATCTACTTAGTTTCTAGTTTATGTGGAGTTCTACTGGTATTTGAAAACCAGGAAGTTTCAGACGTAAGTACATTATATTTATTACACAATCCAAGATGCTTAAACTGAACGAATTTCTGTCGACATGACACTCCGTAGGGAAGCTCCATTAGTACTCGTAGATATCTATTCAGAATGATTGAGGTGGGATGACGACCTGCGAAAGACTGCAGGTAGATGCCGGATGCGTCAAGCTGAAGACAGGGCGCTATGGCGCTCATTGGGGGAGGCCTATGTCCAGCAATGGACTAAATTAGGTTGATGATATTCAGAATGCAGTCAACTTGCGATCTCAAAGATTTGTGATCGCAGCAGTCAATGAAATTAGTGTGAGGAGTTATATACAAAAGAATCATATAGACCAGCTAAACGCACCGTGGAAAAAGAAGCAACCAAATTAGAAATTGTTAGAAACCTCGCGGGTTTGACAATGGCTTGTTGGACGAATAGACAGAATGTATTGTTTCAATACCATTTCAATTAATATTTTTAAACTTACGCGATCTGAACACATATTTATCAGTATTAGGGTATTAATTATCGCGTTTATTTACCATTTTTCCCGAAGTTTCAACAGGTATAATAAACGCGATAAATACCCGTTGTATTAAACGTATAACCATTTCAATTCTTTGCCTTCTTAATAATATATTTCTTCTTATTCTTCTTCATCGACCAAGATCAAAGTGCTCTCTGCCCCTTGTCGTTCGTAGAATCCACGACGAATCTGCATTACATCGTACGCCGTATGCACCATCACAATGGAATATATATGGACAACTGAAATAATAAAAAACAAAATAATCAATATAATACAATACAAAAATACTTTATTGTGCACCAGATACTGATCATTAACAAAGATATTACATGCGACAAGACAATGGGCGGCCATATCGCTTAGAAGTGATCTCTTCCAGGCAAGCTTTGCATGGAAAGTATACCTAGGTAAATAATCAAAAATAATTCCGGCTGGCATAATCATACACAGTATAAAACAAAGTCGCGTCCCGCTGTCTGTCTGTCCCTATGTATGCTTAGATCTTTAAAACTACGCAACAGATTTTGACTGGTTTTTTTTTTATAAAGTGAATCAAGAGGAAGGTATACATGCATTTGCACCCAAATACATGTATTATATAAACCTTGCGAAGCCGGGGCGGGTCGCTAGTAAAATATATAATATTTTTACATAGTACACCAGTAGTTAAGGGTACTAGATGATTAGGTATTCAATAATCATCTGTTTTAATATAAAAAGTAACTTACTTGAGAGTAGAAAGAGGATCAGAGCAATGCCCCAACAGGATCCAAGAAGAAGCAGTAGCGCTCCGAGCTGGAACCCAATGGTCAAGAGAGTGCTGAACGTGAAGTAACTCAGCACGAGGCTGGGTATGCCCTGGAAGTAACAGAAATTACGGGTTTTAAAAAGTTTTAAATTATGTTGTATTATATCTAAAGGATCTCACGAAGAAGCGACAACTGCTTAAGCAAACGTGTTATTGAGTGGAGACCACGACTCGTTAATCGCAGTGTAGGACGCCCTCCGACCAGGTGGGATGATTACCTGCGAAAGACTGCAGGTAGATGCTGGATGCGTCAAGCTGAAGACTTCTGTAGCGCTCATTGGGGGAGGCCTATGTCCAGCAGTGGACTTATATAGGCTGATAATGAATATCTAAAGGACCTAGCAACTAATCATCACACTAGCACTTAGAAAATAAGCTTAGCTTATTATTGTCAAACCTATGTGATAGTTACTCAGCTGACTCGCTAATAACACTCCTATATCACTAAGAAAACCAAAAACCTTTGTGGTTTTCTTAGTGTTATTAATACAATTATTGTATTTGTTTTTTTTTTATTTGATATAAGAGTGTTAGGTATTAGTGAGTTCTTAATATAATAAACTAATTTCTGCTCGCGTAAGAGAATGAGCTTCTATTATAGTGTAGCGGTGTTACGCACCAAATTGGGCAAGGCCGACAAAAAAGAAAAGGTACCTAGGTAGGTATTATGTGCTCTGTTATTCTGCTAAATTAACCTGTGATGAATTCTCACTTATAATAGCTTTCATCCCTCAAGGATATTGATTTTGACACTATTGCATTAGATGCCCCTGCAAAAATGTGTAAGTTTTTTATATTAATACATTTATTGATTACCTTCCAAATTCCCAGGCTCAGCAGCACGGAAAAACCCATCCATAATAATCCCACTACAATAATAGCCGGAAGCAATGCTCTCAGCACGTTATCCGAGACGAAGGTGAGGTATTCACAGTCAGGACAGTTGTGTATTGCCACTAGAATGACAAGAGATGTCGCCACTATTCCCGAGGATAGGACCTGAAATTAGAAATAAATAAATAATAAATAATGCTGGACAATTCACACAACATTATCCATGGTATAGCCCCATGGTATAGCCCCATGGTAAATCATTAAATTAAATCAAGAAATCATTAACATTAGTATAACATTAGTATAACATTAGTAGGTACTAGCGGACCGTCCCGGCTTCGCACAGGTGTTGGAATTTTAAGGTAATTTTTTTACACCTTGGGTTACATTATTCGAGTTTTAGTAAGGATGCTTAACTTTTTTGAAAATGTAATATAGCCTATGTTCACCGCGGATAGTGTAGCTTTCCAACGGTGAAAGAATTTTTCAAATCGGTCCAGTAGTTTCGGAGCCTATTCAATACAAACAAACAAACAAAAAACCAAACCTTTCCTCTTTAGTTGCTTCCCGCTGTGATAGTTTCTTACGGACGCTATATTTTAATTGTTATGAAGTACCTTAATTTTTAATTTATCGACTTGTAAATTTCTTTTCCAATAAAATGACTAGCTGTCTGTCTGTCCTTTATGTCCTATGCTTAGATCTTTAAAACTACACAATGGTTTTGATGCGGCTTTCAGTGATTCAAGAGGAAGGTTTATACGAGTATGTAATATATAATACATGCATTTGCACCCGTGCAAAGCTGGGGCGGGTCGCTAGTATACTATAATATAAATATAAAATAATAAAGATCTAGGTTGTTATGTAGGCAAGGACTGCAACAATTCGTCCAAAGTTATTTTTGTAATTGGTGGGACCACAGTTTCATTTATAATTGGGGAATAACAGTTAATCCTGTGTTTTTTTTCAGTATTTTTTATGGATAAACGGATCTGCTCTGTGAATGTGCCCTAACGTTACGCAAAGCAAAATATTGATTCCTTATCGCTTATCGATATCCATATCCAAGGTAGACTTGAACACATGGCTGTGGTCAGCATAAAGAGAACTGAATCGGGATTTCCCCGATTATGGTGACGCTACAATAGAAGTTCTCGCCACATTTATCAACCTACTAATATAATCCTACGAGTTTCTGCCCGCGGCTTCGCACGCGTTGTTTCCATGGAAACGTTTTAAGGTTATTTCTTCCATGGAACTGATTTCTGGGATAAAAGTAGCCAATGTTTTATTCCGGGCCTGGAACGACCTGTTTCAGCCCGATCCGTTCAGTAGTTTTTGCGTGAAAGAGTAACAAACATCCATATAGAATAGAATAGAAAAATCATTTATTTGGACACAGGTACAAAATACAGGAATAGAATAAATACCTAAACGGAAAATAAAGGAGTTTATCATGGGGGTAAGTGACAAGGGTGATACTAAAAAATTAAGACTACCTCCATGACCCTGCGCCGAAATAGGGGCGTGTGCATTTCATATTCAGCGCTGTTTTTCAGTCAAAGGCTTTATACTAATTGAAGTTACGGACGACAAACTAGTACCTATATACCTACAAACTTTCGCATTTATATAATACTAGCTGTTCCCAGCGGTTTTACCCGCGTTAAACTCGAATTTCACTTTAACACTTTGACTGTGATTTTTTTTCGACGACTGCGATTTTTTTTTAACCTAATAAATTCGTGCTGCCGCTCTACACAGCGGTTGTGTTGCGCCGCACATGCGTTTCGTTCGAAAAATATTACGGCTGTGCTGAGTCAAAAAGATCTGTATTTTCTCAGCCGCTGCGCTAGTGTGGATTTACGCATATTAGAAAACTACTTGTAGAAAACACATACCATGTGATTTCAGCAGTCAAAGTGTGTAACCCAAAAGGTGTAAAAAAATCACCTATCAGGTGATTTTTTTACACCTTTTGGGTTACATTTGAAGTTGTAGGAAGAACCTCTAACTTTGTGTTTTTTTGATATACTTAGTTAGTTAGTTTTTGTTAGTAGGAGACAAACATAAATATTAAAAACCTCTGTGAGGCGAGCCCTAGGAGTGGGCACAAAACCGGTCCCGGTTTTTAAGTTTTTACGTACCTTCTACTCCTAACCTATTTGTTAGGACATGGTAAGCAAATGATTAGGTTTAACAGGAAATTGCCACAATATTATTTATATCAAAAGTGTTAGGTATTCATAACGTGGCAATTCCTGTACATATGCGTAAGCATTCATTTAGTATATATGTATATATATTGGCAACAGTGACTGACGCTGAGACAGATTAGGTATAATATGACGTGCTAGTGCGTGCTAATAGTCTGTTAGTTTTCGATGTCTAAAATAATGTATAAATGTTTCGTATAATTATAAGTATTAATACAACGGGTATTTATCTATTTTTCCCGACGTTTCAACAGGTTTACACACGATCACTGGAGTACTGGACCACGACAGTGTGTTAACCTGTTGAAACGTCGGGAAAAATAGGTTAATAAACGCGATAAATACCCGTTGTATTAATACTTATAATTATGTGTTCAGATCGCGTAAGTTTAAAAATATTTAATATTTCGTATGTAGGTAGGTATAAAACAATTATTCGTTTAAATAAAAAGGACTGCGACGAGTTTTTTTTAAATACCTATTTTAAAAGTTCTGCGAGATAACTACTAATCCTTGGAAGATAATATTTTATATCGGTTTCGAAAAGAGGAGGTTCTATGTTTGGCTGCATGTAAGTTTTTTGAAGTATGTTCGTCGATTTTTGAAAATTCTCTGCTATTGTATAGATAGAGAATGATCCCGAGGTGGTCCTGTACAGATTTTATTCCCGAGGGATTAGTATTAGTTCCGCAAAACTTTAATATAGTATAAATTTAAGCGATTCGATTTCCATTTGTAGTTGTTTTTCATAACAATCTTATTATTATTATTCAGTATCACAGAACCCTACTAATATTATAAACGCGAAAGTTTGTGAGGATTTATGTAAGTATGTTTGTTGCTCTTTCACGCAAAAACTACTGAATGGGTTTTGATGAAACTTCACAATAATATAGCTTACATATCAGAATAACACATAGGCTACAATTCATAAGGATGTTATTGAATATTATCCAAAATATCTATCACCACACGGGTGAAACCGCGGGGCGCAGCTAGTTCTTAACAATAGTGCCTTATTCTTTAGTCTCTCCCTAGCCAGACTGTATGAGAATAGTCATCAGGTCTAAATCCTCCTTTTATGATGTATATTGTGTACTTATAATTTATGAATGTTTATTTTTGGTTTATTTTTATGTTGTGTGTGTCATAATTTTATATGGATTTAATGATGATCTGATATAAACGAATAATACATTCAATTTCCAAAATAAAAAAATTCTCTTAATCGAGCCGATGATGGATCATGCTTTGTCGTAAAATACATTATTTATTCCATTTTGTATAATTTAAATAAGATAGATAATCAAAAATTATTTATGAAAACGTGTTTTACACTCATAAAAACATCAATCGGTTCACTAAAAAAAGCGATATACATAATGTAAATACTAGAAATAAGAATAAACTCGCTGTTCCCACAACTAGACTACATAAGATAAGTGTATCGTTTAAAGGGCAATGTATGTATACGCTTCTACAACAAAACTCCAAGTGAGTTGCAAAAATTATCAATAAATAAATTTAAAAAAATTGTGAAACATTCTTTGTAAAAAGGCTTATTACAAAATATCAGATAATCTACTAGTAGATAAAAAAGATTGGAACGAGTTTTGCTCCAACTCAAAATCTAACAACTTACAGATAAGCAAATCAAATGTACTAGACACATAAGTTATGAATATGAACATACTAGTGGTTTCTTCTCACTTCTTCTTCTTTCCACTGGTGGACAAATAATTAAAGTGATCAAAATAATGTTATTATATAATAATGAATAGTATAAAATATGACCTGTCTAAGTGCTTATTTGTAAGCCTAAAGAAATAAACTTTCATTTCATTTCAGATATACAATACTTTTATTGCACACTTTAAAATAAAACAAACAAGACAAAAACATACAAAATTTGTGATAATTTGGCGGTTTTATCACTCAAGAACGATCTCTACCAGACAACCGTGGATGGATAGGATCGTTGGATCGAATGGGGATCTGTGTGCACTATTATGTAGCAAATATAAATAAAAAAGATGCTTACAAATGTAATAAATCCTAAAATCAAACAGCCCTTCTCCAACGAGAAACAGAAGCAAAACTTGTTGTCGTAACACATCTTAACTTTAAATAAACCAACACTTATTATAATGGGGTCACAACACAAACTGAAATGCGTCCATGAGGACCACTGTAAGCGTTCTGTACTGTAAGCTTTACTTACGCCTTTACCCTACCTAGCAAAGGACGTAGGTACCTTTGATACACAGGGCTGTCACAAAATCCATTCTAGTATTTTCTATTAAGTAAGGTAATTTTGGCGATTTTATTTATTTTTCTTGCACGATAAAATATACATAAAACATTATTCCAGAAAATTATAACAAAGGCGAACTTAGCCCTAAAAAGAGATCTTTTACATTCTAGTTTTGTTCTTTGTTGTATTAGGCCACCTTGCGCACCATGGTCTCCACGGAAGACCAGCGCTATGGTACGTTCTGCTCTACCATAGGACATGCTGAGTGGAGACCGATTTTGTCAGTTTCTGTCTTTGTTAATCTTAGTTTAATATAAAAGAGTCTCTGTTCTGACAAAATAAAAATCTTTTTCTTTTTAAATATTTGTTGATGTTACTTTTTTTACTTACTTCCAGCAAACCTTATTGGGAGAGAGAGACAAAGTGAAGAGAGTAGTGGGTATTTGTGCATAAATAATTAAAATAGACAAAATATTAAATTTTAACTAATTATTCAATTTGTCGACCCATTTCCTGGTGATATGTCGTGAGATTTCGTTCAACCCCCTCCCCCCTTCTTTAATCTCTTTTTTCGTTGTCCTCAAATTCCTTTACATTATTTACATTGCATTTAAGTTTTGTGGGACAAATAGTAATACATCGGAAATAATATTTATTTGGATCCTCCCTGGGATTCTTTACACAAAGTAAAGAGAAGTTGAAAGAAGACTCAAAATCGCTTCAAAATTATCTAAGAAATAGGTGAACTATATTATAGGTTGACGACCTCTGTGGCGCGGTGGGCGAAGGTCCGCCTGCGACGCAGGAGGTTCCAGGTTCGATTCCCGCCTAGGGACGATTGTGAGTACGATCTGCAGATATTTGTTCCGGGTGTTCTATTTCTATTCTATTCTACCCATAACACAAGCTCTGCTTACCTTGAGGCTAAATAATGCTGTGTGAATTGTCTAGCAATTTTTTAGTTGGTTTCAATGATGTATCAAAATTTCTAAGGTAAGAAGAAAGATTTATACCTGAGTTAGTATAATATTTTTCATAACGTAATATTTGTATATGGAAGAATTTTGGGAGGGACCTTTGCCGTGCCCTCTGGTAAAATAAAGCAACAAAAAATATTCTCTGCAAAACAAAATACTGTATCAGGTAGAATCACCTTTCCCCTGTGGAAATGTTTCATGGGGAGAGTGATTTAATTTAATTTAGTATTTAATTTTAATTTCTAGTATTAGATTTAACTAACCCTCGTAATAACTTAATATGTTTATTTTACTAACAAAATATGGGTCACAGTAATCTGAAATAAGATGATTTTATTTTTATTTCAAAACTACGTACGTCGTATTATTTCGACAGCCCTAATATATTTCTGGGTCTCATTCCTCTTGAAACGAACCTACCTATGAATAATCAGGCGTTATTATAACAGGCGCGTATATACCTACATAGTACCGTACCTACAGCCATATAGAATATAAGTTTATATAATGTACAACACAGTTTCAGATATCAATGAGTAAACAATACTGAAAGCGTCAACTTGCTAGTGACAGGGTCGGATCGAGGACGCTTTAGGGGTCTTTCTAAAACGGCAATTCAACTGAGATTACGGGTTTCATCATCATATTCATTAGTCCACTGCTGGACATAGGCCTCCCCCAATGAGCGCCATAGGGCCATGTCTTCGGCTTTATTTATTTTTTATGCGATTATTTATTTATTTATATATTCTCTATATAGTTATTTCCTACATGTTATTTTATTATTTGCATTTTATTTTGATTTAGAAGTAACCAATTATATACGTTATAGCTACTTCAGTTAATGAATAATAATAACATTTTCGTGTAGTAAGTCTGACATATAAGAATATTTCTTATTAATAAAGAACTGAACGGAACTGACAGTAAGCTTTAAACAGCGTGATTTTTGCCTTTTCAGAGCATTTATAAAACTTATTGTATTTGTCCCCCAAAACTTAATTATGAGAAGTGAAGTCAGTTTTATGTTTTGCAAAACAATAAAATTATTTAATCTAGTCTTCGTTCCCTTAGAGCTCGTTAGCTTGTCAGCGCCGAAACAAAATCGGTTTCCAACAAGTATGAATTGTTTATTTATTTCCACCGTAGGTACACATGTTACACTTGATGTCTTTAAGTTATATTAGCTTTAAAATTATATAACAATTTTATACACATTAATTTTGACATAGGATACACCATAAGTCCGAAGTCAAAAACACCTTGTTCAATGCATATTGTCTGGGTATGTACACGTGCCAACTATGGACTAATTTTACCAGAAAGGCTTTCAATACCATAAGAGTCCAGTACAATGATGCCTACCGGACTCTTATGAGGTTACCGAGGTACTGCAGCGCGTCGGGCATGTTCTCCGAGGCAGGAGTTCCGGACTTCTTTGCCATCATCCGATCTCGAGTGGCGTCATTCTGGAGTAGGCTGAGTCGCTCAGGTAATAGTATACTTAGGGCTATCTCTGACACGGTATACAATAATCCAATTTTCCAGCATTGGATATCCGTCCACTTGGGCGGTAACAAGAAGTGACGACCCTGTAGCATTCTGCTCAGTGTAACTATTTACAGCCTGTATTTAAAATATTCTGTGTTTTTATTTAATTTTTTGTGTATTTTTGTTTTAATTTATTCTCTATGATGTGGGTCCTTAATTTTGTAATATGTGCCTGAAATAAACGATTATTATTATTATTCTTATTATTATAAGGGCATAAATTTCGTTAAAGAAAAATCATGCAGACATGCCTTCTTTAAAAATTAAATAATTCATAGATCACAGTAAAATAAATTAAAAATTTATTAAATTGAATACAAAAATAAAAGAAATAGCTTCATATAAAATGTTCTGCCACTTAATCAGCCTATTAAAATCCGGACCCAACAGACGACAAGTGGGAACGAGCTCTTACTCCGCCCCTGGTCCGGTCGTGCGGTTTTTATACAACTCAGCGTTTGGTAAGCTACTTATAAAGTATGGGTAAACAAATGAAAGGGCTATGGTATTCGTTTCTTAGAAATATGTTGTTTAAAATATTATTATGGAAGTAGTCGTCATCAGAAGGTTAAGATTTGATAACCTTCGGTTGATTAAGCTCTTCAGTCAGCGTTTAAGTTTAAGCTGTGGCAATTTTAAGTGGGCTCTTATGAACTCTACTAATTATAGTAGGGATATTTCAGATAACTTGCGAGTATGAGTTTTAGATGGCTTAATTTAGGGACAGGTTGTTTTTTTTTTGTTTAGGACGCTCAACAAAAAATCATTTCATGCGAAATAATAGAATATACCTAGTGGTATTATATCTAGTTTTTTTAAGAATTCTACAGCATTAACAAATTATGGGTTGATTAATTTATTGACGGGCAAAAGTATTTTTTTTTTAAATGTTCCTTTTTTGAAGTGTTGAAGGTATCTCGATCTATTAGACGTAAAGAACTCAATTTAGGGATAGGTTGATTTAGAATTTTTTAGGACTCCAGCAAAAAATCACTTCATGCGAAAAAATAGAATAGTCCTATATCTAGTTTTTTAACGAGTGTTGCAGTATTAACAAACTATGGGTCGACTAATTCAATTGATAGGCAAAAGTTAATTTTTTTTTATTTACCTTTTTTGAAGTGTTGTATCTCGAGATCTATTAGACGTAAAGTACCTACTTATGTTGCGCTCAAATTCACATTAATTTTGTCTACTTTAAAAGTATTAGCGACTACTTTGCTGTAAACGCATTTTTTAGAAGTTGCGAGACTAAAAATTTTGAAACTATCATTAACACTAAAGTCATTTTAAAACGTGATATTTATCATGATTTGAAAACTCGTATTAGAAAACTCAAAAATCAATTAGTTGTAAAGCGAAAACCTGAAAAAGTCTAGGTTTTTCGAGCACCACGAAATCTTTTCCACTATTACTTAGGTACCTATCTACTATATTGGCATCTATCCTAATCCTAGCATACGAGAAAATCAGAACCGTGCAATTTTTGCGACCTAAGGCGATTTTTGTGTCTGCGACTGGCCTATGATTGTTTTTATTTTATTTATTTACTTAATTGTCACACAAAACAGAAAACAAACGAATCTTGACAATTCAGTCAAAATTATAACTACCTAGGGTTCTTATGCAGGGACTAGATTGGGTTCTAAACGTGCATGCACAACATGATTTAATAAAAGAAGTTAAAACATTGTACTAATACAAATAAATAATGAATAATAACAAAGTTCATACATTATAGAATGAAGAAGTTAGACTTACAGATAAAAAAAAATACCTGAGAACTTGAAAATAATTTATGGAATAAATATATAAGTATACATAAACATAGACACTATTAGTATTTTTTATTTATTTTTTATTATTGTTATTTGATAATAATATTACAACCCTGTACTTTCTTGTGTAATATAATTTCAATTTTATATGTTTTAAGTATTATTTATTATACTTGTATGTAGGTATTATACAATGTGTACGAGATGTGCGAATACACGACATATATTTATCGATAAAAAACAAAAAATAAAAAATTATATGTTACCTATCTCAAAAATAAAGCCGATTTAATAATTTTTTAATGAAAATGCTTCATCTGGTTGTTTCTTCGTTTCTTTTTGAGTAAACTGTGTATTTTATTCAAAGTAGCCTCATTTGAAAGCTAGATAGTCTACCTAGCTAAGAAAATAAGAAAAAAAATACAATTTCGGTACATAAGCCTAGTAAAATCAATATTATTTTAGAATTTTTATTTTATTTTTAATCTGTAACTTTAAAACTGGGTTATTGAGGTGTACTTTTTTGCATGTTGTATTAAACTTCATAATTTAATCTACAAATCCTCCAAAAAATATGGGTCTATCTCTTTTTGTTGTCATGTTATTCACCATTTAAAATAGGTACTTTCTGTCTTTCTAGACGGTGGCAATACAATGTCATACGATTGCAAACATTTTGTTACTTACATGTTTACAATAACGCTATCACAATTTAACAACATATTATTATTTACAAGTTAAAATAATTTGATTTGATTTTTTTCCTTGCAGTCGACAACACACTATCTTATCTTAAACTAGGTAAGCACATACAATACAAATTCCTTTGCCATTACCTACAGGCAACATTTCCAAGAGTCAATAAATTTCTTTCCGACCCTGGTGGGGGCACAGAGAGGGGCCTCGAGGCTTGGCCTCATTACCCCGGCGTCAACTCGAGGGGTGACGACCCCTCGGTCCTTGGGTTTTGTGGAAATATTTCTTTTTCCCCCTTTTCAATGTTTTTTTTTTTGGCTTCATTTGGTTTTTTTTTTTTTTTTTTGTGTTTTGTGTTTTTTTTTAATAACCCAAGAGTGCTTTCAGGACTAAAGGAAATAATATTTGATTTGACTTTCATAAAGAGCAAATGCATAAAGTAAAGTAAAAAGTCTTTATTTTGAAACTTACTTAGGTGCTAATAACAAAAATATGAAGCGATGCGACCTGCAGAAGTAAAATACTGTGTCGCAGGTCGCAACGCCCATCTCCGGGATTGGAGTTATAACGTGTTTCAATTCAACAGAGTGAAGGTACATAACAGATTTATATATTTAAACATACAAGTTAGCATTAAGTTAATATGTTAAAGTTATATAATTTAAAAAAAAGAAAATATTTAAATATATAATTTATTTTAAAGGGAATATAGAACTAAATATTCTGTGAATATTTCAAGCGTCTACCGGTTGCCGTTATCAATATCGAGCAAAAGCGAGCAAAAAAAATCACGTTTGTTGTATGCTGCCCTCCGATAGCTAAAACATCGCTAAGCCACAGGTGGTCGATTTCGAGTTTTTGATGCCATTCTACATAGAAAAAAATTCTCTATCGATCTGTTTTAGAATCGTTCTTCTAGTGTTTTTAGTTCAGGAGATAGCTCTAGCAAAAACGGCGTTAACTACGGTAAAATATATATTTTACACCACTAAAACTACGTTAACCATCAATACTTGGCTAAATAGTCACTTGCAGCCGTTAACGTTGTCACCATATAAAAAATATTTCGTTTTTTGCTTAGCTAAAAAGACTCTATTCAATTTTACAAGACTAGGCAGTCGTTATGGTACTTTTGCGATCTTTAAGTCAAGGTTCAGCTAGCCAGAAAACGACATTAATCTAAGCTAAAAAGACGTTATACAACAATAATTCACTATAAACACGTTAAACTCTCTTAGCTCATAACAATAAGCAGTTTACTATTCTCTTAAACTCTATCCGCTTTTAAAGATTTAGATGATTAATAAACTTTGTGTGAATCCTATGCTACAAGAACTCTAAGCCACAATACTTAGCTAAAACATCGCTACCTGCGCTCACGTCTCAACCCGCACCACCCGTGTCCAGACAGTTGTCAGGTACGGACGCACTTCGCATCCAGCTTTTTCCGCCAAATTGTAATACGACCAAAGGAATTGCTGTCGGTCAGTTACTGGTTTTTATTTTGCAATCCAATAGCTAGTTTTAAATATTTGCTTTTTTATAGAAGTTCCGATGAAATCGAACCGAGCGAAATCCATATTCGATATGTTAGATGTAAATTCTGATACTGCTAAGAACTGTGAGGTTGAAAATGCCACTACAAGAGCTTTTTCACCTTGGTGTGAGTGGAAAAACCAAAAAAAGATGGCCCCAGTGTTGAGCGCGGCCTGTGCCCGACTGTCTAGAGGGAATAATGGATTTGACTTGTCATGAAATGATGTTGTCAAGGAATTCTTCACTACAAGGACCACAGCTATGTGTTGAGCGCAGGTCACTTGATCCCTGGAATGAGAGACAGAATAGCAAAAATATGACGCTAAGTCCTAGCGTCATATTTTTGCTATTCTGTCTCTCATGCCGATGCTAAACACTGAATTAGCTTCATTTGATTATGATTCTGACGATTCCGTACGAGACAAAGATTATGTACCGTCTGATTCGATTCTGACGACGACGAAACAGCTACGTATTCAAAACAAAAAGCTTAGAAAACTAAGAACTTTTCGGCAATATTATCCACTGAACCTGCTCCGTCCCTTTCACTGCAACTCCCTTTCAAAACTGCAAAATACAATATTACAACGACGACTAACTTTCGATTCCAGTGAAATACGATGCCCAGAATCTGAAATGCTGCATGCATTTTAGAAAAATCGAACCCCAGGGCATACCTCAAAAACATGGTTCAAGTAACTTTCCAATGCTCCAACTTCGGCCTCATATACAAAAATTATTTCGATGACGAATTCACGTCATTACAGTTCATGAACGACAAATACTTCAAAAGTCCAAGTGTTTTGAGAGTAACTTTTAGAACATCTCCAAAAGGTATAGATCAACAGAGGAAAGCAGGCATTATTGACAAATTAGAAACAATAGGTAATACCGACACACCAGCTCCAGTTTTGGAAAAAATTGCCAACAACTGATCGCTAGTTTGCATACTAGTCTAGATGACTGATAAAACGGGTTTCTATTTTTAAACTGTAAGACTAATATGTATATAATAGATTACAAAACTAGAGTTTTAAGTGTAAAACAAAAGTTACCCTTGATACATTATGCTTAAATAAGTAAACGTACTTAAATAAGCATAATGTGTCATGGGTTACTTGTGTATTACACTGTTGTGTTTAACAATATAAGAAAGCAGTTTCAGACTGATTAAACAGCCTTCTTGTATTTAAATTCAAAAATAAGATACTCATCGTTTTAAAACACAAGATGAAATGTGTAATGGTTATCTTGTGTTTTACACTTGTTATATTAGTATAACTATTTATATATACTAATATAACAAGTGGATTTACATACTTAAAAGACTGATTTAATTGTCATTTTATATTTTTATGTTTTATGATAAGATTATTGAGAATAAGGTAAGATTGCAATGCAATAAATAATAGGTTTTTTAATGGTAATCAGTTATTCATTAAGTACAAATTTCCAGTTACCAAATCGTTAAAGTTGAACCTTTACCCGTTAGGCCTATTGCGTTCAATAAAAAAATAATATGTATTTTTGTAGTTTTAATACTCACCAAGTGATTATGTTTTGTATTTCTAACTAAAATTTAAGAATTAGGTGCCTGTGATTACTTTCATAAACGATTTCTAATTTTATATTGTTTATTTTTTCGTTTTTTTGGTACTTCTCTTGAATTAGTCGACTCCAAATACATAACTAAAACAACGTTGTCGTTAAGGGTTTAAAGCTTAGCGTCCTTTTAGCATAGTTTTTTTTTGAAAAAACACTATTGAAAACAGACAATAAAACTCTAATGTGAAAAAGCTAGTCTATAAAAACCTTAAACAACTATAGCGTCATTGTAGCTAAGGAAAGATGGCAAAAAATACTGAACTATAATAACGCTAAATGCGCTTAGCGACTTTTTAGGGTAGGAAAAGCACATAATTGTATTACATAAAAAATAGCGTCACAATTCACGTATAATTCCTACGCTAAAATATCGCTAGGGTATACTTAGCGATATTTTTGGAAAGTATTTAATAGTAAAATAACTCAACATTCCATAGCTAAAACTCTTAAACACATTTTTCTCCTTTTAAAACTAGTTATTTTAAATCGGGATATTTGCTATTCGACTGTAAATGAAAAGAGGTATTTTTTGATAATTCAAAATTTTTGATACGACTAATAACAATTAAATGGCATCACTTTAAAAAAACTACCGCGTTTTTCGTTCATATCTCAAAACTTGGTTTTGTGGCTTAGCGATGATTTAGCTATCTGAGGGCAGTATGGTAAATGGAAGCTCCCTTCAATGTTTATTTTATTCTGTTTTTTTATTATTTGTTGTTATAGCAGCGACATAAATAGATCATCTGTGAAAATTTCAACTGTCTAACTTCACCAGTTCATGAGATACTGCCTGGTGACAGACGGACAGATAGACGGAGTTTTAGTAAAGTTAGTAATATGGTCCCATTTTACCGTTTGCGGATCCCTAAAAATACTCGCAGCTACTTAAGTTCTACTACAGTAGGTATCTACCTAGTCGCTATAAGTCTGAGCACCTGCCTTAGGTAAGTAGGTACTTTTTACAATACGCTCACAATATCTACGTACAAAAAGACTCAAAGAAGCAACAAGAATCCATATCTACCTACTAACTTCAGCCAGTGCAATAATAATTGGTTGTTGGTCCGGTTGTGCATTCAATAGGTACCTAACCTATACCAACCTATACAAACAATAAGTCGTTCGGTTGCCAGATCGAGAGGACGTGCTCTCTAAGGGACACAATGTGCTTGTGAATGTGATTTTCATAAATAAGAAATCATGGACAAAATACAATTCACAGTCAACGGACTTTCGTACAGTTTGGGTAAGAAACTTTAGCTTATACAAATCTTAGATATTTAGGTACCTAAATTAAATATCTAAGATTTGTATGTTTGTAGATATTTAAGTAGGTAGGCTCAGACCAACGAAAAAATCTTCTTTTACCTTGTTTTTTAGAGTTAAAATTATATACCTAGAATAATATAATTATAGCTACCTATTGTAGGTTTTTTTAGGCTTTGTTCTCTTGTTTTTGTGTTTATGTCTGAAATAGGTATTAAAACTAATTATTACTATTTCTTGTCAAACCTTTAGGTAGGTAATTGTTTTAGCTAGCTTTTTTAATATCCAGTTTTAGTTCCCTTTTGATAAAAATGTTATTCAGGACTATTATAAAAGTGGTCAGATTTTTTTAGCTACCTATTAATTTCTTCGTAAAATAATCATCAGGCGCAAGTACCTAAGAAATAAGCATAAGCACTCACCACAGTAGATAAACTACTGATTCGGGCCTAAATAGATAAAATAAACCTTTGTTTATTTTAATTTTTATTTTAAACTTTAGTTTATTTTTGACGTCCGATGTGGCGCGGTGGGCGAAGGTCCGCCTGCGACGCAGGAGGTTGCGGATTCCCGACTCGGAACAATTGTGTTTACGATCTGCAGATATTTGTTCCGGGTGTTCTGGTCGTTTTCTATGTATAATAAAAAAAATCTATCTATGTAATATATTGTATTATGTATATCAGTTATCTAGTACCCATAACACAAGCTCTGCTTAGCTTGGGGCTAGATAATGCTGTGTGAATTATCCAGCATTATTTATTTATTTATTTCTATCTATCTGTGATGCATAATGCCATGCGTCTGTAAACGCAGAAAGTGTCCCTTCCAATAAAAATGTTTTATTTTTAGTTTTTAAATTACATATACTACATAATAACGCACACAGATCCCCTTTTCAATCCAACGATCCTATCCATCCACGGTTGTCTGGTAGAGATCGCTCTTGAGCGGTAAGACCGCCAAATTGTCACATATCTTGTATTATTATTTTTTACCTTGTTTGTTTTATTTTGAAGTGTGTAATAAAAGTGTTGTCTACCTATCTATCTATCTATGTACTCTTAAGCTTAACTCTCTATGGCTGTAACATGTATTTTGTGAAGCTGAATTAAATAAATTGAATTGAATTGATGCGCTGGTAATGTTATCTTCAAAAGAATTTTTTTTTTGTCATCAAAGCTTTATAGCAAAAACTGTAAGTTATGTCTTCAAGTGTATTGCCATGTCTAAAAATACAAGTAGTCTTCGAAAAAAGCCGGTTCACTTTGTAAGGACCTTGCTGACGTTTGATGTGGGTAGGGTTGTTAGGGGGCACTCAGGACGCACTTGGGGCATGGTCGTGGCCCCAGGACCACTTATCCACTTAGATATGTCACACTGCGATCAATTGCAATTGCATGGTTCATAAATTCGACTATTATAATAAATATGCTGCGCCCCGCGGCTTCACCTTCGTAGAAATTTATGTTTCAAACAGTTTACAAACATTCCTCTTGAATCACTCTTTCTATTAAAAACCGCATCAAAATCCGAAAGATCTAATCATACATAGGGACAGACAGACAGCGGAAAGCGAATTTGTTTTATACTATGTATGTAGTGATGTGAAAGTCTGTGTGAATGTTTGCGGCGAAATGAGTTCGTCTTTTCGAGACAAGGACGAACGAACGCCGCGCGAGGAGGGCGAGAAAGGGAGGTTTCTCAAAAAACTAAAACCATAATTATCTAGTCTTTTTCTCTTTGTCTTTTTTTAGATGAAATGTCATTACAATAATATTAAATAGCTAGCAAATAAAACTGTAAATTTCTGAAATTTGTATGAAAAAAAAAACTCTAGTTCGCGCATTCATTCAAAGCATTTTAAAAAAAAAAATTTATCATATTTATTGCCACATCTGTATTGGTCTCCATTTGATACAAATATTTACACGCGGGCTAAGCTGCGGGGCGTAGCTAGTTATAAAAAAATCAGCTGGACAATTCATATAATAATTGGTTGGTTTGAAATAAAATAACTTGAAATTCCTTTAATATTTAACTGTTTTTAATGTACCTTCTAATCTCTGGGGAATAAAATGGAACCATCTTGACGGGACCATTCTCTATTCTATACAATAAAAAGAGGATCATAAAATCGGACCTCAAAATGAAGAAATCATCAAAAAAAAATGTAAAATGCATAGTTAGGTAAGGTACAGCCAAACAAATACCTCCTCCTTTTACGAAATCGGTTGCAAGGTTAGAGTAGGTATCTAAGTATAAAAAAGTCGCTTCCCGCTGTCTGTCTATGTATGCTTATCTATAAAACTGTGCAACGGATTTTGATGCGGCTATTTAAATAGATAGAGTGATTCAAGAAGGTTTAAAAACTATTTGTGACGCAAAGATTTTCACGCGGGCGAAGCCGCGGGGCGCAGCTAGTGATATAATAACAGGGTACATGCACTTGTTATCTATCTAGATATCTGTGTACAATGCCAATGCCAAGGTCAAACTGACGTGTTGCATGAATTGGTACACTCAAACGCAAACATGCATAGATTATACAGTGGCGTGCTGAGCCCCCTGGTTGGTTCCAAATCTCGTACATCTGTTTTCATAAGGCAGTGGGCCGGCCATACATATATCGCGAAGAACCGACAACCGCTGAAGCAAACATGTTTTTGAGTGGAGACCGTGACTCGATAAATTTAGTGTAGGACGCCCTCGCCAGGTGGGATGACGACCTGCGAACGTCTGTAGGCAGATGCTGGATGCGTGGATGCGGCAAGCTGAATACAGCGCTATGGCGACGTTCATTAGGGGAGGCCTAGGTATGTCCAGCAGTGGACTACTGTAGGTTGATGATGATGATGTACGAGTATGATCTAGAAGGTAGGTTATTGTTTTGTGTATGTTAGATATTGCATATTTTGCAGCTGACTGTACGTACTCTACCAACGTAGGTAAGTTATGAGAATTATTTGTATGCCAATATACCTAATCTTGTCTTTGTGTAGGTATATCATGTGTATTGAAGAGCGTTGAGCGAGATCTTCTCGTAATATTCACATATTATGAGTGCTATTTTGAACTAATTTCAATAATTATAATTAAATTAAATAATGCTGGACAATCCATACCGCATCATCTAGCCCCAAGCTAAGCAGAGCTTGTGTCATGGGTACTAGATGACTACAATACTTTACAAAGATATCTAGTTTTTTTTTGTTATTTATAAGATAATGACCAGAAAACCGGAAATACATAAAAGTCTGCAGATCGTACGGCGGGGCGGGATAGAACCCGCAACCTCCTGCGTCGCAGGCGAAGCGAACCTTTACCCACCGCGCTAAGAATGAAAAGAATCCAAATAATGGAGAATCTAGGTAAATGGCCTGTTTTGCTTTCGAAACAATGAGTATCGCGAACAATGCAATAGAAAGAGAAGATTCTATGTTCGGTTGTATGTATTTTTTATGTTTGTACGTCAATTTTGAAACAAGTTTAAAAATTCTAGCACTATTGTAAATAGAAAATGATCCCTAAGTGGTCCCATTAAATGTTTAGTCCCGAGGTATTAGATGTATCCCGTCAAGCTTACAAAACAACATAATAAATGCCGCAAATAGAGGCTCTGGCAGGCAGACTTAGTTCAGCACCTTATGCAGTTCGAACAATTAGATATATTACCAATGAAGACACAGCTAGGTTAGTTTATTTCAGTTACTTCCATACTATTTTCTTATGGTATTTTGCTTTAGGGACATGCAGCTGACAGCCAGACAACATTTTTTGTAAAATAAAAGCGTGTTAGAAAGGGCGATACGCGCAATTTATATATTAACTAGCTGCGCCCCTTGGCTTCGTCCACGTGGAAATCTATATGTCAAATGATTTATAAACATTCATCTCGAATCACTCTACCTAATCTATTAAAAATACTGCATCAAAATCCGTTCCGTAGTTTTAAAGATCTAAGCATACATAGGGACAGACAGGCAACTGTAAGTGACTTTGTTTTATACTATGAAGTGAAGCCACGAGATTCTAAGAATTATTTAAAGAGTGAATTCTCCAGCATTATTTATTTATATATTTTTAATTGATTTTTTTATTTAGAAAGAACAAAGACTTAATATCACTAAAATATAAGTGAACAATGGAAAACGTGTAGCACGTCCCAACGCTCAAACTCAGTATAAAATATATGTATTTCCAGCTGGTAGCGAAGTGACTCCGAGTACCTCGCTGAATGACTACCTGCGGAGCTACCTCCAGCTGTTCGGCACCAAGGCGATGTGCCATGAAGGAGGCTGCGGCGCTTGTGTCGTCTCCGTCGCCAGGACTAATGCCAGAACCTCGGAGAAGGAGGTGCTGGCTGTTAACTCTGTAAGTAATAATTAATAATACTAACTTATATGTAAGTCGGGAAGGGCTGATGGTAACTAGTAGGTTACCCAGGTTAGTTATTTCAGTTATTTGTAGTTTTGAGTTAAATTACTACCGACTTCCGACAAACCGCTGGGGCAGACGGGTTCTTGAGCGGAACCACGACTCAGTAAACCTAGTGTAGGACGCCCTCCGACCAGGTGGGATGATGATGTGCCAAAGACTGCAGGTAGATGCTGTATGCGTCAAGCTGAAGACAGAGCGCTGCGGCGCTGCTGCTCATTGGGGGAGGCCTAATGTCCAGCTATAGAAAATTAACATCGTCTTTTCTTTATCTAGTTATTTTTATTAAACCACGTGTAACTTAACATGAAAATACACAATGAAACCGTATTGGTATGAGAAAAGTAAGACAGTATTAAAATTAAGTACCTAGCTTAAAAGATCTAAGCGAAGTAGTCAGCGGAAGCTACTTAATTTTTCACTATGTAAAGATAAATAATAGTTACGGTAAAACAAGTCGTCCAGTTAAAGACCGTTTTCCAATTCCAGTGCCTAGTCCACATCCTGTCCTGTCACCAATGGGACATCACCACAGTAGAAGGTTTAGGGAACAGGAAGGAAGGGTACCATGCTGTGCAGCAGCGGCTGGCTGACTTCAACGGGACGCAGTGCGGGTACTGCACGCCCGGCATGGTCATGAATATGTACAGGTAATGACTTCCTTCCTAGATATGGTAGCATAGAGTGGCGAGCGCGCGACGATCCGTGACGGACGCGTGCAAATTATCTACATTGCTATTGTTTTAGTAGTGTTTTTAAAATGACGAACGTTGTCAAGTGTAATGCGTGTAACATAGTGATAGATGAATTGCTGTCTTACATACAGAATAAAGTGTCTGTGATCGACGAGGAGACCTTGGTGCGATTGTGTGGTTCGTCTTTTACCTCAGACGAAATTAAAAAATCGAAGGAGTTGCTTTTCGATTCCATTCCTACGAGTTTGCGCAAAATAGGAAGGAAAAATAAAGGAAAGGAGGAACGAGACCTGACCGACATAGTGAACCTGTTTAAATCAGCTGAACCAGACGTGATGCCAGTATTTGTGGCGCGACAGCTCGAAAAACTACCCCCCATTTTATTTGACCATCTCGATTGTACAAAATTATTGAAAGATATTTTGCTGTTACGGGCGGATATTGATATGGTTAAATCTACTTACGCCTCGCATGATCAGCTGCTGAACTTGAAATCTGAGTTCCTACATTTTAAAAATGATTCATTGCCACCTTCTCCCGTTCCAAACGTCAATACGAAGCGCGGAGCCTGGCTGTTGAATAGCGGCTCAATGGACGTATCTCCTACATACATGCATGAGTCCACTGTAAACGCTGAAGAACTCGTAGATAGAGAAATCTCTCAAATCACGCAGTATAGAGAAATGGTATGTTGCAAAGAACCACCTACGTCCGCTGTACAACACTGTCCTCTGGAGAAGATTGACGTACAGAATAGCCCGACGGCACAGCAAACTTGCCCTGTCGCACTTAGTAAAAGTGTGCAGAGCTTGTGTTATCCCGCCGCTGAGTCCAACATTCCGGTTGCGAGTAAACAACATAGCTCATCTATACGGCAGCTGGTTCAAGTTGATATCGGAGGCGCTGATACTACACAGAATGGATTACAAATAACTAAACCATTACAAAAACAATCTCCTGTGATGTCCACTGATAATGATGGTTTTAAAACTGTGTGTAGACGTAAAAACCGAAAGAAATATAGGTACTCCGGTAAATCTGGAATGGCGCGCGATATGGTATGTACTTTCAAAGCCGCGGATAAGAAAGTGCCTATATTTATAACGAATGTCCACATTGAAACGGTCCAGGAAGACATAGTTAAGTACATAAAGTCGAAAACAGGAGACGTCGTATCCCTGCAAAAAATAAATACAACGAGACAAAAAGGGTATGTTGCCTATAAGTTTTTCGTGTCTGAAACTAAGATGTCTATGTACTTGGATGAGCAACTCTGGCCGGTAGGAATAATATTTAGGCGTTTTGTTAACTTTACAGACCAGCCACTATCGAACAGACATACGTCTGTAACCGGCCAGCAAAACTCTAAACATGGATAAAAATCCTAATTGGTTGAGCTGTATAAAATTTGCTACATTTAATTGTAAGAATGTGAAGCGTTCGTTGGATAGAATAAGTGAGCTGTGTCAAACCTGTGATTTAATTGCTTTGCAAGAAACATGGCTGTTACCGGAAGAAATACCATTCCTAAGTACGATCGATGCTAATTTTGGATACACGGGGACGTCGGCGGTGGATACTTCGGCGGGGATTCTTCGCGGAAGGCCCTACGGCGGCGTCGCGCTACTGTGGAATAGCAGCGTCTTTCAAAAAGTAACAGTGCTAAAGTGCGATAGTAATCGGGTTTGTGCGGTAAAAGTCATAACAAGTGATCGACCTATTATTGTGATGAGCATATATATGCCTACTAACGCGGCGGTGAACCTACCTGAGTTTACGGACTGTCTCGGTACGGTGAGCGCTATCATAGAACAATATGGCGTCGAATCGGTTTTTGTATTGGGTGATTTTAATGCGAATCCGTGTGAACTATTCTACAATGAACTCAAAAATTTTTGTGACGACCAGCGATGGTCGTGTATTGATGTTGACATGCTAGGCCTGCAATCTGATACCTACACTTTTGTAAGCGATGTGTACGGGTCGTGTAGTTGGCTGGATCACTGTGTAGTGACACAGTCGGCTGGGCGATGCGTCGCTGCGGTGTACGTTGAATGTGATATTGGATGGTCTGATCATTTTCCACTTTTCATAGAATGCAATTTTAGTTTGTTGACTCCGACCTTGCCAGAAATAGTCATTGCCGATAAACATGTTCTATGGGGAAACAGAACAAACGATGAAATTGCATTTTATGAAAAGAAATGTCATTCGAGGCTTAGAGATATTATGTTTCCACCAGAACTTATCAAATGTGCTGATAGTTTATGTAATGAAACTGGCCACAGACTTATTCTTGACATGATGTATTCTGACATTGTGACCGCCCTTCGTGACGCAGCCAAGTACAGTAAAGGAAGTACCAATAAAAAAGGCAAACCAGGGCTACATAAGATGGGATGGAATGAGCATGTGAAGGAGGCGCATGAGGAAGCTAGGTCGAGTTTTGTGGAGTGGACTATGTGTGGTAGGCCGAAGACTGGTGAAGTGTATGAGGAAATGAGCGAAAAAAGAAAGGTATTTAAATCGCGCTTGAGGTGGTCGCGGGACAATCAGGATCAAATCAAAATGGATGACTTGGCAAGGAAGCACGCTAGTGGAAACTTTCGCAACTTCTGGCGGAGCACCAATAAGGTGAATGTGCGGCCGAGTCGACCGCTGAGTGTAGACGGTGTGAGTGATCCTGATTGTATTGCGAACATCTTCAAGGAACATTTTGCCGTAAAGTCACCACTGGGTAAGCAGACTGAGGTGTTCGATGCTGAGGTACCTAAGGATGAGCTCAAATATAGATTTACAGCCAAAAAAGTAGCCCAAATTGTAAAGTCGCTCTCCAAAGGTAAATCACCGGGCCATGATGGTATCAGCGTGGAGCACCTCCAGCATGCAGGTCCTCATATCAATGGAGTGCTAGCCATGTTTTACTCGCTCTGCGTGAGTCACTCATATTTGCCTGCGGACATGATGAAGACGATCGTAGTGCCTGTGGTGAAAGACAAGACTGGAGACTTAGGGGACAAAACGAACTACCGACCTATATCGCTGGCTACCATCATTGCTAAGGTGTTTGACGGCATGCTTAATACACAGTTAGATCATTATGTTACTCTGCATGATAATCAGTTTGGGTTTCGACCTAAGCTGTCCACTGAGAGTGCAATACTGTGTCTTAAGCATACCGTCAGATACTACACAGATCGTGGGACGCCGGTATACGCGTGCTTCCTTGACTTGTCCAAGGCTTTTGATTTGGTGGCCTATGACATACTGTGGAAAAAGCTGGAAAGTATGAACTTACCACCTGAGTTAGGCAACATTTTTAAATATTGGTATGGGCACCAGATCAACTGCGTACGGTGGGGGGGAGCAATGTCGGAACCGTATAGGCTAGAATGTGGAGTGAGACAGGGGGGGTTGAGCTCGCCGACCTTGTTCAACCTCTACTTAAACGCGCTGATCGGGGCGCTCAGCAGTCGCCATATCGGATGTCATATTGATGATGTTTGTATAAACAACCTCAGTTATGCCGATGATATGGTTCTGCTGAGCGCCTCGATCTGCGGATTGAGGGAGCTCATGAAAATATGTGAGGAGTACGCCTGTGGTCACGGACTGGTGTACAACTCAAAAAAGAGTCAGTTCATGGTCTTTGAGGTCGGTACAAGGAGGCTGCATAACGTCCCTCCCGTTCGATTGAACGGTGTTGACTTAGAGAGGGTGTACTCTTTTAAGTACTTAGGACACATAGTCACTACCGACCTCAAAGACAATGAAGACATCGAACGGGAGCGGAGGGCGCTGTCGGTGCGGGCGAATATGGTTGCCAGGAGGTTTGCGCGTAGCTCAGAGAAGGTAAAGTTGACGCTCTTCAGAGCATACTGCACCTCTCTGTATACGTGCAGCCTGTGGGCGAAGTATACGCTTGCGACGTACAGCACCATCCGCGTCCAGTACAATAATGCGATGAGAGCGGTCTTGGGGCTGCCCCGCTACTGCAGCGCCTCAGGGATGTTTGCGGCGGCGCGAGTCGACTGTTTTCATACCACCATGCGCAAGCGCGCCGCCTCCCTGGTGCGCAGGTTGCGGGCCAGCTCCAATACCGTTCTCGTAATGATAGCTGGGAGAGTGGACTGCCCGTACACCAGGCACTGTTGTGAGCGCCACCTTCCCAGCAATCCTTTTAGTTTTTAAGATTATCTTGTTTATTTTTAATATGAGTGTAAATGCTTGAAATAAATACTTTTTATTTATTTATTTTTATTATAGCTAAAGTACAGTGCAGAAGGGGTGACGGGAGCTAGTCGAAGGATTTTACCAAATTAATACAAGAAATATTTAACAGCACAATGGCTAGAACCAGTAGTTTTGTCAACAGAACTACTCAACAGAACAGGTGGGAGTAAACGAAGGAATCACGGCAGAGAGAAGAAAACCGAATGGTGGACAAAGACTACTTGATGATTCAACATCAAAAGTAGGTATTGTAGGAAATCTCTGTATGCAATCTGCAGGGTATCAAGAGCGTTAAAGAGTAGACCTATATACCCAACAGCATGGGAACACATTTTGTCTTGCCACCAATGGGACATCACTACAGTAGAAGGTTTAGAGAACAGGAAGGAAGGGTACCATGCCACATTTCTGATGATGATTATTTTAAATGGCAACTGTTTCTGATTGGACACTTTTCTGCAAGTGTCAAGTAATGGAAAAAAATCGTCAAATTAATGATTTATGAAATTATGAAGATGGATTGATATTTTCACCAGAGCCTAGTTCGTTATTTAGCAGGATGTACCACGTGCAGGTTAGGTTGGCTTGGGAGACAAAATGTTGGAGTCTCCCTTACATCCCTATTGTTTCTAACTCGGAAAAACAAACTTAACAAACACAATTCACACACACATAATAATAGTATCACATAAAATAAACCATAGATATTTTTTAAATCTTGCAGCCTTCACAAAAAGAACAGCAACCTGACAATGAAAGAGGTGGAGAACTCCTTCGGAAGCAACCTCTGCCGCTGCACTGGCTACAGGCCCATCCTCGATGCCTTCAAGAGCTTCGCGACAGATCTCGATCCAACTTTGAAGAATAGAATACAGGTAGAGACAACTATGTTCGCTGAATTGCAAATAGTTTGAACTGAAAAACGAAAAACCAATAAGAAGGGCTTATTATCACTTATTGAGGATACTCAATAAGTGATAATAAGCCCTTCTTATTGGTTTTTCGTTTTTCTTATAGATAAATGTGGATTACATTTAAGTATCTACAAGAAAAACGAAACGAAACTGCCTTTCTTAAATTCACATAATTATATCCATCCAAAGGTTGCCTAGAAGAGATCTCGCTTCTAAGCGATAAGGCCGCCCATTGTACTTGTCGCATGTATTTTTGTAATGATCTTTATCTCTTGTAAAAAAAAGTATTTTTGTATTGTATTGTAATCATTCTTATCTTAACAATAATAAATACACTTAATGATTCAGTACCCGCAGTAATTCATTTCTATTTATTTCAGGATTTAGAAGACCTCCATCAGCTTAAATGCCTCAAAGTATGCGGAGGTAAGCAAGACTGCAGAGAAGACGACTGGTGCATCATTGAGAAGGATGAAGAGGTTCTACGAGAAGTATCCTTGCCATCAGGGAGCTGGTACAAGGCTTACACTGTTGGTGATATTTTCAAGGTATGAAACGGATACTAGGTGATTAAATTCATATCACACAGGTGTTTTAGAGTAAGACATTATAGGTTAAAAACAAATCATGTAAAACTCGGGTGATTTTCAGGTTTTTACCCGCATCGGAACGAAAAGTTATAGATTCGTGGCAGGAAATACTGGTCAAGGTAAGGTTTAGATTTAAGTCCGCATAGAATAGATACATAAATAAATATATAATCTATCTGCTCAGTGGTGTGAACACGCACTGCTAGTTCTCATCTCCATTGCGCCATTCTGTCCAATCACATACTGCCACTAATCCACAAGTGGTCATGTGAGATGTGATGACTTCCTCCTAGTTCTTTCTAGTATTTCTTATGAAAATGAAAAATTTTATTTCTTTAAGCTTACAAATAAGCACTTAGACACGTCATATTTTATAGTTCACTTCAATTTTTTGTCCACCAGTGGAAGAAGTGAGAAGAAACCACTAGTATGTTCATAACTTATGTGTCTAGTACATTTGATTTGCTTATCTGTAAGTTGGTAGATTTTGAGTTGGAGCAAAACTCGTTCCAAGCTTTTTTATCTTCTAAGTAATCTGATATTTTGTAATAAGCTTTTTTACAAAGAATATGTTAAACAAATTTTTTAAATTTATTTATTGATAATTTTTGCAACTCACTTAGAGTTTTGTTGTAGAAGCGTATACATTGCCCTTTAAAAGATACATTTATCTTGTGTAGCCTAGTTGTGGGCACAGCGAGTTTATTCTTATTTCTAGTATTTACATTATGTATATCACTTTTTTTAGTGACTTAGTAGTCAGTCTCAACGGAGACTAGCAATTTTGGAACAGGACATTATAGTGCACAAGTGTGCGCAAAAATAAGTCCACTCGCTGTTCCTTCGCTCTCTCAATCCGATGTGATGGATGACCCCAATGATAGGTACACCGTCAATACAGCAAGGAAATAAATATGATTCAGATTCAAATCTTTCTTTAGGCATACAAAATTACACTAAATAGCACTTGACAATATGCCACTATGACCTGTTTGAATAACACAATAACGATTTTATTCAATCACTTCATAGCCTCTCTGTCATATTTCAGGTATCTACCCAATGGAGACGCAGCCAAAGGTTTTCATCGACATATCTTCGATAGCGTCCATGAAGAACTGCGTTCCTGACGAGAACCTGATCATAGGAGCTGGCATGAGTCTCACAGAGCTCATGGCGACATTTCAAGCATGGTCCAAGAAGAGCGAATTTAGATATCTAGACGAGTTGTATAAGCATTTGGATTTGGTGGCTCACATCCCTGTTAGGAATGTAAGTAAATTATATACCTTAGTAGGTACCCTCATAATCAAGAATCAAAATCTCATTATTTTCATCAATACAATAAATGTACACTTAGAAAAGGTCAAATTCTAAAATTCAACACTGACACGAAAATAAAGATATATTTTTTAATACTTTCGCTTCGGTAAATAAGCAAAGAAGCAATGAAGAGACCTTTTGCCTCTTTGATGTTTTAGAGTTGAAGCTGATGATGATTTAGGCAACTTTTTCGAGGCGTAACTGACTATACCGAGAAGTGTCTTGCCTAACAAAAGTTCATTCTGTTGCTTGAGCTAGATACATATTGATAGCCAGGGCATCTATCCATAAAAACGTGGAAAAGTTTTACTACACTGTTTGTTATTGACCATCCAAAATGATAATACCTATACATTATCTGTGTGTATACACCTATTTGAAAAATACAAGCTATAATTACTTAATACAACTTTGATTTTAGCCCAACAACGGTAGGGTGGCCCAAATGATATACGAGTAGTTCCGTTTAGTGACACATAATCGACCTTTATTGTATTTCGGTATTCATACTTTGTTTGTAAATAAATAGGTACTTAAGTCGAAATAATTTCAGGTTGGGACAATCGCTGGTAACTTAGCACTGAAGAATATGCACAACGACTTTCCATCCGATGTTTTTCTACTTTTGACCACTGTTGGAGCTTTCGTGACTTTAGGTAAGTTTTGCAATGAAAATTACAATAAAGTTATTCTTTAAAAATAATACTAATGATTGTTTACAATTTTGCTAGGCAATAAACTGAATAGCTATACTGAAACTTTTCGTACCCAATCCAATTATTTTGACGTACCTTGCAGTGAACGGAAAGCAAGTGAAATCAGCAGTGAAAATGCAAGATTTCATGAAATCTGATCTCAAGAATACACTTATTCTCGACGTGAGATTGCCTCCTATGTCAAATTCAAACTTACTAAAAACTTACAAGGTAAGAAAAACCGCAGAAGTGAGAAAACATCGCCATATCTTTGATAAAAATCAAATTAGTATTAGGTATTGCTTTCTGTAATTACAATCAAAAAAACTTACCTCTACCTAAATACAACTTTTTAAATTGGTAGACATTATTAAAGATTATTTATCATGTATAAATATTACGCGATATACATATGTACATATACCCGATAAATACTTTAACACTCTCTTCTTTTTTCTCAATCTTTAATGTTTTTTAAAAGCTGTTCATTTTCTCACAAGAGAAATAAAGAAGAGTAGAAAAATATGAACGTAGTGAAATGTTGAAGATATAAGAGATTTACTTTGAATCAATACTTTTATTTACTTTCTAAAAACTAAATTTTAAAAACTGCAGAAGAATCCCCCTCAATTTTTTTTCTTATTCCACTTTTTCCCTGAGCGAAAAAACTCCTAAACCCTTGTTTGGTAGGTACATCACACCGCAAAATGCTAAAAATATTTTTTTGATTATTATTTTCTTTCAGATCATGCCTCGAGCACAAAACGCACACGCCATAGTAAACGCTGGTTTCCTCTTCAAACTAGACGGCAAAAGAGTCACCTCAACTAACATCATCTTCGGAAACATAAGCCCAACATTCGTAGCTGCCACGGAAACAGAGAAAGCATTAATAGGTGAAGAGTTGTTCGATGAGCGAACTCTCCAGAAGGCTTTGGAGAGCTTGAAGAAAGAAGTGGTGCCTGTAGAAGCTCCGCCGGAACCATCAGCTGATTGTAGGAAGATGCTGGCTTTGGGACTGTTTTATAAGGTATCTAACTGGTATTGATGATAGTCCTTAACAAAAACAGAACTAAAAACGGTCATTGCATTACCTGACTCCTGATCGTTGACTTACCCCCATATCTTTAGTCATTACGACTATTCAACCTTTTTACAATCAGAATTTTGAAACGATCACGGTTATTAATACTAAAGTGTTTAAAACGGGATTTATAGATGTTATTCCGTGATCATGGCGCATGAAACAGTGCCGAAATATTGGATGACTCAAAAATCAAATTATGGTAAATATCTCGTTTTAAATGACTTTCGTATTCAACCTCTACCTAACCTCTAAACGCATTTCAGTATGCTTGATCGTAAAAAAACCCCTTCACTCGAACTAACCTTAGAAAATTTTCTCATACGAGTGAAGAAATGAACTGTGCGAAATGAACTGAACGCGACCTTCCTTGAATGCATGTTTTTATTTATAATGGATTTTGGGAGACTATTGACTAAGCATACCGAACTTGAGTATGTTTTGAAGGAATGCTCAAGGCACTTCAGACGAGTTTGAGTGAAGGATTAGTTATTTATTTTTATTTATTTATTACCAAACATGCAAGTTGAAGAATTATCTAAAGATAGGGGTTAGTGTTTCACAAAAAGTGTATTTTGGTCTCCTTATCAATACCATTTTTTCTTGTACCATTCTAGGGCATTCTATCACTATCTCCGACGGTGAACCCCCGCTACAAATCAGGTGGATCTGTTCTGCAGCGAGAGGTATCGAAGGGCACTCAGACTTTCGACACTGACAAGTCGCTGTGGCCGTTAAACAAGCCGGTGAAGAAACTCGAGGCGTTGACGCAGGTTTGTGTTCTCCAAATAAAAGAAGTCAAGTCGATTCAAGGTTTGTGTTCTTTGGCAGACTTGGTGCAATGATGTTGTCCAGGCTCTCAAAAGCTCTATGTCCTCGGAAGTACCAAACTCGACACACATTAACACACCACATCTCAAACAAATACACCACGTCTAAGCGTTTGAGTAAAATTTTAATTTTCTGCTTAAGACTTGTTCATTTATTTATTTATTTCTGTAGGTATGTTAACTCAAACATAGGTACGGTAGAGCGAGGCTATCTAACAAAAGTAGTAAATGAAAAAGAACCCGTTATTATCAATAATAATATTATGTACAGTGACATAATTTCATTTTCAGTTTCATAGAACATGAAAAAAACTACTTTGCTCTCTGTGACCAATCAACTCATTTCAAACGCAGCTTTAACATAAAGATACTAGGTACTAACACCTTAATTATCATGTCGAATATTTCGCAATATTTGCTTGATTTGTTCAATTAGTAGTTTTGGAGTGCAGGAGTAATCGATAGATAGATGAAGTAAATATAAGCCTGAGACCTATGAACAATATCAAACCACAAGTCAAACTATCGGCATTGGTTCATGTAATATTGGAGTAATAATTACAGTGTTCTGGAGAAGCAGACTACTCCAGCGACGTGACTTTGGAGCCTAGTGCAGTTCAAGTGGCATTCATCTTGTCAACAATTTGTAAAGGGGAGATCGAGGACATCGATGCCAGTGACGCACTTGTAAGTAACAACCACAAGCAGTATACTGATCTTATCCCACGTAATAACTTATCGGAAACATCGGTGGATCTGGTAGATGACAGTTTATTATTTATTTATAATGTTTGTATGTAGTGCAAGTTCTATCTTTTTTTTTACCAATTATTATTTATTAAAGTGCCACCGTCTATAATGTTCCTTCATGTCCAGAAGAGAACACTCTCAGCGATAAGGCCACCCTTTATACGTCCTTTATTTTAAGTATATATTTCTGTTTTGTGTGGTATAATAAAGTGTTTTCTATTCTATGACACATTAATAGTCTCACTTGATTTTCAAAGTTTGGTTGAAATATTTCAGAAAATACCAGGAGTAATCGCCTTCTACTCCGCAAAAGACATCCCAGGAAAGAACTCTTTCACTTCGAAAGACGTCCCCTGGATTGGAGACAATGAAGAGATCTTGGCTACTACTGTTTTATATTACGGACAGCCTATAGGAGTGATAGCAGCAGTGACGAGAAAACTAGCTTTGTCTGCTGTGGAGCTGGTGAAAGTCAAGTACAAGAAGAGTGGAGATAAACTGATCTTGCAAGTGAGGGATGCTCTGGATGCTCCTGACAAGGAAAGGCGGGTAAGAGACAGAGAAGATGTGATTCACTTTATCTTGCTTAAAATTTGTATAAATTAAGCGATGACTCACTCAATCTCTATCCCAATTGTAATCCCACCAAATGCTCGAAAGTTTCGGTGCTCCCATTTTGATGGAATAAGAGCAAATAGATGATTCCGTTCCGTACAGTTTCATATAAGTGACGTAAATTTGTAAAACTTTGGGATAAAATTTGTAGAGGGCAGTAGAGAGAGAATGGCTTACGAGCCATTCTAGGATTGAAGAGTAAATCTCTACGGTACCGAGCTTAGAATTTTGAAAATATAATGCTTTCCTTAAGCGGCATATCTGTAGGTATCTGTACATAACTTATAGTACGTTATCAGGTACGACAAGAATGCAAAACTACACCAAAAGAGCGTGGTAAAGAGGTAACTAAAACAATCCAAGGCCGCTACCACATGCCATCGCAATACCACTACACCATGGAGCCACAGAGTTGTACAGTTGTCAACAACTCCAGAGGTATTCTTGTAAGGTCCGCAACACAGTGGATGGACCTTGTTAACGCGGCTGTGGGTGATGCGTTGGGCATTGACCATAATCGGTAAGTGCCTTATTTTTCTATGTTATCTAGGCATGGACATGCAACCTATGAAAAGAAAATGAGATCCAATGTGCGACCCTTAGGAACACCAATCAAGATTTATCTTAAAAATATCAACATACAGAAGCATACTTGTTATTTAGTTGGCAATAAGGTAAGAAAAGTTTTCTCTAAGGCAATGATTAGTGCTGCTAAATGTTTTTCCCGTTTTCTCATTAATTTAAATGTAAATGTAGACATCAAAAGTAAAAAAAAACGGTATCAAAAGGCTCATTAAAATCAGATTCCTAATATTTACAGGGTAGAAGTAGTAGTTCCAAGGATCGGAGGAGGGTACGGAGGGAAAGGAGCAAGATCGTCACTTATCGCGTGCGCTTGCGCCGTGGTGGCTTACAAACTAAACAGAACCGCCACATTGGTGTTGCCAATTAAAGATAATATGGCTGCTATTGGCAAGAGGCAAGAATGCGAGATGGATTACGAGGTAATTAATAAATCAATATTAAAATACAGATGTCTGGGTGTAAGAATCGACTCCTACTCAAATATTGATGATGACCGTTGTGGCACGGTGAGCAAAGGTCCGCTTGCAATGCAGGAGGTTGCGGTTTCGATTCCCGCCTCGGGGCAAATGTTTCTATAATCGGAAGATATTTGTTCAGGGTGTTCTGGTCGTTTTCTATCTTTACATAGTATCGTAGCTTCTGTTGTCTGTTTGCTTAGATATTTTAACTACTACTCCAACGGATTTTAATGCAGTTCTCAGTAATAGATAGAGTTACCTATTCGAGAGGAATGTATATGATTTATTAATCACTCACCATGCCCCGTATTATTATTATATTGCAACGGTGCGAAGCCGGGGCGGGTCGCTAGTGTATAGTAAAAAAATATACATGGGTATCTATCTAATGTATTGTATTATGTACTCGTATATCAGTTATCTAGTACCCACAACACAAGCCCAGCTTAGTTTGGGGCTAGATAATGATGTATGATGATTTCATTTATTTATAGGATATACATACGTATTAATCACTGATTTCTAAGACGCACTGAATATTTTCCAGATTGGTATAAACGATGCAGGGTTGATCCAGTTCCTCAATGTAACGTACTACAGCGACTGTGGCTGTTCTTTCAATGATGGGGCCGGTGACATCAGCTGGGTGTTTGAAAGCTTGTATGAAACATCCCGATGGAAGATCGAGGGCTACAGTGTGATCACGGACAAAGTTAGCATGACTTGGTGCAGAGCTCCTGGTGAGTATTTTGGGTTTCATCATTAACCTATAATAGTCCATTGATGGACATTAGGCATCCCATAATGAGCGCCATAGCATCTGCCTGCATTCCTTCGCAGGTCGTCATCCCACCTGGGCGACCTACACTACGTTAGTCGACGGTTTTATTTTGGGTTTACGTTTTTTATATAATCACTGTTTCCTTCAGGTAGGCGTTCGAGGAATAGGCCGGGCTACACTGGGCGCAGAACTACTTCCAAACCCATATTCATTATTTAGGCATTTGAAGCCAGTTTATCGTTTTTTAATATGCTATTTTTGACAATGTTTTAATCATTAAACTAATTTCGACCTTTTTGACTTAGGCAATTATTTCCTCATGGATGCATCATAGCGTCTAAAAAGTATATAGACACAGGTCTAGAAAGATATTAAAATTCCTCTTAGTTCATCATAGGTACCTTTAATATGGGTCCCAGAGAATCCCTACGTGATAAAACATTTAATTTTATGTTATAGTATGTGTGCTTCACTTTTTAATAACCTGAATCTTCATTAGAATATTTCTAAAATATTCGTAATTTAAATAAAGTTTGATTAATGATGATTTGACTGTAGGTATTTATGCCATATACTATTTATACCATTATGTATCCTAATCTAACTGCATAATATGCACTTAATATTAACCTTCTGCAATTAGTTTAATTGGCATAGGGCCGTACTAATTACATCAATAAATAAATTACTTATTAAAACACGCCCAAGTTACCTATTCTAATATATATTTACGATAGAGCTATTGTTACTTAAATCTATTACAAAACAATTTTAAAGCAATTCAGAAAGTAGAACGCGTTATGTAACTACGTAATAGGCGATTTGTGTGCGTACTGTGCGTAGTTATGTCATTGGTATTTGACATCGGGGTCAAATAAATGGACCATAAAAGTTCAACACGGCATTTGCTGAAGAAACTATTTTACCAACTTAATTTATTAAATCAGCTGTGGTTAAAACAATTTAAATTAATGATGTAAAAACTAATCTGAAATTTCGTCGCAGGCACAACAGAAGCGATCGCACTAACAGAGCACATAATGGAAAGAATAGCATTCGAGACCAAAAAGGATCCCGTAGATATAAGACTCATGCATATAAAGGCGGAAAACAATGCCATGCAGGACTTAGTGGCCACTTTTAAGAGGGACTGTGAGTTTGACGCGAGGCAAGAAGAATTGAAAAGGTTCAACATGGAAAATGCTTGGAAAAAGAAAGCACTGAAATTGTCAATAATGGCGTATCCTATCCGTGAGTTCCATATTAATAATTATTAATTTTTGTTTTGCAACCTACCAATAAAGTAAATTAATGAATGGTATTTCTTAACGCACCACTTTTACATAACGCAGCCTCGCACGCACTGTTTTCGCTTAAAAATGTTGTAATGCGAGCCAAGCGATAATTTAGTCTTAGGTTATGTTCTAAATGTATGCCGAATTACTTCCTGAGCCCTGAGTTCAGTTTGATGATAGTATCGACTCAATACTTATTACTATCGAAACGTCATCGCATCAAATTGATGGCATTTTTGTATTGAGTTGCATAATTCCATTTCTGCACGCTAGAGGCGCTGTACCAAATCCCAGAGAAAAATTAAATGTGACGATAACGTTTCGACACTCTCGTGAAACCGAACATAGCTATAATTTTGGAGACCTTAGGAAGCAGACATGGTCAAAAACTTTCGCCTTTATAATATTCTTTGACCGTCTGTAAATGCTGATTATCAGAGATTAAACTCCCCGAATGTGTCAACTCTCATGGTTGTCTGTTAGAGATCGCTCTTGAGTAATAAGACCGCTAATTGCAACTTGTTTTTTAAGTATTTTTATTATACATTGTTCTTATAATAATAAGTGTGCACTAAAGTATTATCTATGTATCAATGTCTTCCCCCAGTTTACTCCTGGAACTTCCCCGTGACAGTGACCATCCACCACACGGACGGAACCGTCAGCATGGCCCACGGAGGCATCGAGATGGGCCAGGGCATCAACACGAAGGTCGCCCAGGTCTGCGCTTATACGCTCAAGATACCGTTGGAAAAGGTAACAGCTACCGATTCGTTACGTACTTATACATACTATAGTAATATAGTTATTCTGTAGTTTCGTTAGGTATCTAGTGACATTTAGGAAATCCTTCCTACTATAATATTAGAAACGCGAAAGTTTGTGAGGTATGGTGTATGTTTGATGTTCTTTCACGTAAAAACTACTGAATGGATTTTGATGAAACTTCACAATAATATAGCTTACATATCAGAATAACAATTCATAAAGATATATTGTATATTATCCAAAATATCTATCACCACGCGGGTGAAACCGCGGGGCGCAGCTAGTCATGGATAATCCAGGATGATCAATTAGACGGATATTGCTCAGACCGGTTTAGTAATGCACAAGATCGGAATATAAGCAAAAGGCTTTATTAATTTTAGATAACAGTGAGACCATCGGACAGCTACACCTCACCCAACTCCATGGCCAGCAACGGCAGCATCACGAGTGATTGCATCGCCTTCGCCACCGTGAAGGCTTGCGAGGAGCTGTTACAGAGATTGAAACCCGTGAAGCAAGGCTTGGAGAAACCTACGTGGCTGGATGTGGTGAAAGCTGCGTTTAATAAAGGTTAGCCTTATTTTGTTTACGTTAAAATTGATAATTAGGAACTATAGGTACTACGATCCTACTTAACTGTTGTACCTACCTATGTAGTTACTACGATACTACTTAGCTGTTGTACCTACCTATGTAGGTACTGCACAAACCCTTGATCCTCGGAGGAGGTTGCATATACCTTTGAAAAGCTTCCATTCACCAAAAAGCTAGTGTAGAACAAAAAAGACGTCCCAGACGTCTCCCTATTCTGCAAAACTTATATCTTCACTATGACAGTGGTAACGTCACAGAATGACACGGTTTGATAGTCTACGAATACATAAAATACAGATGGACGCACGTCAAAAGTATCAAATTTCAAATAATCGAGATGGAATTAATCAAATAATTATGAAAACTGCAATATGGCCAGTTGCCCAGCAGTAGATAAACATCTATCTATACACTTATGCACTCTAGTTTTGACTAAACCCCGGTTTGTAACCAATATTTTAACCAGCACAAATCTTCCCCAGGAATCAACCTCCAAGCTTCCTACATGTCCTCTCCATCAGACAACCTGCAGAACTACACGGTGTATGGAGTATGTGCCGCGGAGGTCGAGTTAGATGTGTTGACAGGCAACCATCAGCTCAGAAGAGTTGACTTGTTAGAGGACACTGGAGTCAGCATTAGTCCGGATATCGATGTAGGGCAAGTAAGTAATGTGTTCCTGATTGGATTTTGATCCGTAGTATTTAATACTTGGGGTGTATTATCGGATTTATCAGTAAACAGCGTAAGCAATTTTTTACGGGGAGCGTCGGACATGGCCCCCTCGTCAGACAACCAACCTTTAAGGGGTGGGCAATGTGGGCATGGCGGAGGCTGAGTAAGATGTCTTAACAGGCAACTACCACCTGAGGAGACTTGGCGTGTTGGAGAAACATGACATTACTTCTTTGTTATTTGCAATACGTGTCTGGTTTGTCACTTTTATACCAACGCAAAGTTCTGAAAACGATTACCTACAGTCAATATACCGTAAAAGCTGATATGTCCGTAACATCACCTGTGATAGGTCAATACTGTGATTTTTTAAAAGACCTTAACGTGCCCCTATACCTACAGCAAAATTGTATTTATCGTGTTTTGAGGAGTCTTACCCTTAGCACAATTAAGGTGTATAATACTTTTATATGTTTGATTTATGACAATAAAAAAATCTGAATCTAAAACTCATCAAATGTTATATCTTTTCAGATAGAAGGAGCGTTCGTCATGGGTCTAGGTCTATGGACATCAGAACATCTCATATACAACGAGGAAGGAAAGCTGCTAACGGATAGTACTTGGACGTACAAACCGCCAGGCGCTAAGGATATACCGGCTGACTTCAGAGTTAGCTTCAGGCGAAACTCGCCTAATCCCGCTGGGGTTTTGAGGTCAAAAGGTAGGTAAATATTCCTGTGAAGGTATTTTGACTGTAATGGCGATTTTTTATTGAATGCTATTATGATTTATGTTGAATGCTAGCTTATGTCCCTGTGCTATTATTATCTAAGGATTTGGACTGTAGATATATAGATGTATAATAATATATGTCCAATATTAAATCAATTGAGGTAGAAAACTAAGTATACATAATATACATTTAGTTTAATAAGTCATGTTGTTAAAGAACGAGATTTAGGATGACAACAGCCCCCCCCCCCCCCCCCCCCTATTATAATATTACAGCAGCTATCCCGCTTTGGTCGAAACAAGATAGCATTTATCTCATTTGCAATCCCATTCTTTATCTACGACAAGATACCAGACGCTATTTCTTATTAATTCAATGTATGGAGTATTTATTTTTTTACCTATTTTTTTCACAGCGACAGGCGAACCAGCATTTACGTTGGCAGTTGTGGTGACGTTCGCGCTCCACGACGCTATTTTAGAAGCTAGGAAGGAGTTCGGATATAATGATATGGAATGGCTGAATCTTGGTAAGATAATGCGTAAGATATACTTATATACCAATAGATATACTTAAATACCTTTCTGAAGACGAATTGACAGTAGTCGTGGAATTTCTTCTGCCGTCAATTCTCGGCTGCAACTCAGAGTACATCCAGTCGCCCCGTGACCACAATCGCTGTAACGCGCTGGAAACGTAGGGGGAAAATAAAACAAAAGATACGCGATATATAACCGATACATTATCGAATCACTACAACATAGTATAAAACAAAGTCGTTTCCCGCTGTCTGTCTGTCCCTGTATGCTTAGATCTTTAAAACTACGGATTTTGAAAATAGAGTGTTCTAAGAGGAATGTTTGTCACATAGATTTCCACGCGGGCAAAGCCTGGTTTAGACGTTTTTGAAAAGATTGGAATGAAATTTAAATTTTGTATCTTACGATGACGCTAGTTTTGTAATGGTAGATTTGTTTCCATATTTTCTAATGGTAGATTTGTGCCATATTTTGTAATGGTAGATTTGTGCCATATTTTGTAATTGTAGATTTGTTTCCATATTTTGTAATGGTAGATTTGTTTCCATATTTTGTAATGGTAGATTTGTTTCCATATTTTGTAATGGTAGATTTGTGCCATATTTTGTAATGGTAGATTTGTGCCATATTTTGTAATGGTAGATTTGTTTCCATATTTTGTAATGGTAGATTTGTTTCCATATTTTGTAATGGTAGATTTGTTTCCATATTTTGTAATGGTAGATTTGTGCCATATTTTGTAATGGTAGATTTGTGCCATATTTTGTAATGGTAGATTTGTTTCCATATTTTGTAATGGTAGATTTGTTTCCATATTTTGTAATGGTAGATTTGTGCCATATTTTGTAATGGTAGATTTGTGCCATATTTTGTAATGGTAGATTTGTTTCCATATTTTTCAGTGTCACTGAATGACTTAAAATAACATTATATTGTTTCAGAATCACCGTGCAACGTTGAACACATCCTAAAAGCAATTTCTCCTAAAACCGAGTTTTATAAGATTAACTAAGCAATTGTTTCAAATAAGATAAACTAACGTTTTAGCTTACCTAATTACCTACTCACATGACATAGCTTTAACTTATCCTAAAAATTTTAAAATAAATAAATACTAAAGATGTTTGTATTTTTCTTTATTCTAAACTACCGGCCCGTCCCGGCTTCGCAAAGGTGGTCATTTTTTACAGGCAGTTTTTAAAATTTATCTCTTTTTTTCTCTCCGTAAGAACCATCCTCGTACTTCAATGAATATTTAAAAAAAAAGAATTAGTGAAATCGGTTCAGCTGCTCTCGAGATTTGCGCTCAGCAACACATTCAGCGATTCATTTTTATTTTATAGATAAAAAGCAAAGCAACGACGATTGATAACCAAAATAAATGAAAGATAAGGGTGGGTTATTAAAATACATGATATAATATATGTTTTTTTATTAGAATAACGCAAATTCACAATTCATACGGATGTCATCTCCATATAATTATTATTATTTACATTAAATAACAAATTTTATTATTAGAAAACCATATTCTTCCAGGTAAAATGTATTACAATTCTAACGGAAAAACTTTTCATATTTCAATATAGCAATGTGGATAAATAAGGGCGAAGGGTTTAAATTTTAATAAAAGTGAGCAAAAGCCAATATACTTTTCCTATAAGTTGAGTAGATAAAGAATGGCATTTTCAATCCAAAACCTTATTTACACGACTATACAAAAAAAATAAAACACAATTAGAGTGGAATTATAGATTTTACCGTCCAAAACTATTTCCAAAAGTAAACACCCAGATAAAATGAACAATTCTTAACTTCACACACATTATTAAATCCTATTTAAGGTGGTATATTGCCAGGATGTATATAATGCTCACCCTTTCGAATTGAATTAACACGAAGAATACTTTTTTTTTAAATTAACATTATTGTCTGTGACCATACTCACAGCCTTTCACATTACACGCGTCATTTACATGGTCAAAGCACGGCGATATAGTCAAGGCTTATGAAAGCTCTCTCTAGCATTAATAACCTACGTATGACAGTTTCATAGTAATAGATGGCGCTGACAAATTACTAAGAACGTGGAGACGACCGAATTGTAAATTAAAGTCTGTTTGCTCGCGCCGCTATGGCGCTTATTATAAATATAAATAATATGGGGAGGCATATGTCGAGTAGTGTACTAACATAAGCTGATGATGATGACTATCGACACTAGGAGGGTTCAGATCCCTTACGATCTACCCATCAGTTGAGCTTATCAGGAGGTAAATTAAGTAAAAGACAGAACGTCGGTGTCTCTAGAGGTAGTAACTCTAGAGGGTTGATGACTCAAAAGTCAATAGACTGGGAGGGTTGCGGCTTCGTAAGGCTGCCGTATCCTACCTATCTAGTTATATCAGTTCTGATGGGATACCCTATGATCTACCTATCAGGAGGTAAATGATGTAAGAGGCAGTTCGTTGCTGTGTCTACTCCATGCCTGGTGGTAGTGGCTCTAGAGGGTTGAGGGTAGGCATCGGTACCGGCATCGGAACGGGCATTGGAGGTGTTGTGGACCCGTATGAAGGGTCAGACTGAAACAAACGGACATACATAGTTATAAATGAGTAGGATATCGATTAGTTCATTAAATCAATGAATTAATGTCAAACATTTCAACAAAAAAATTAACGTATTTAATATAAATATTAATATCTAAATACTCGCGTAAGAGGCGACTAAGAGATATCCACCGAACTGCGATCCCCAACCCGCATGCCTAGCGTACGAATTATGGGCATTACTCCATTGTTAGTTTTTTCCGGTATGACTTGTTTGCAGGGTGACATCTCGTAAACGAATGATGTTAAAGGGTTAAAATTTACATATATACTCCAATGAGTAATTAGCCGCATACCAAACACGGGTAGCTACCTGCATCCCCTCCGCCCGTTCCGCAGACTTTTGGACCTCCCCTCGTAATATTGTTCCTCGTACTTGTACATGTACATATTGTACATACCTGTGTCTGCGCGCGGTCCGACCCGTGCGGCTGCAGCGCGGCGTGCAGTCTGGGCACGAGCGCGCAGGCGGGCAGCGCCGCGGGCGGCAGCGAGTGCAGCAAGAATGAGGAGGCGGGCAGGAGCCGCTCGCAGCACTTGAGCCAGCCTTCCCAAGCTACTTTGTTGTGCCATACCTGATGAGATAATAATAGTACTGTAAATAAGTAATAGTAACAGGACGCCCTCCGACCAGGTGGGATGAAGACCTGCGAAAGACTGCAGGTAGATGCTGGATGCGGCAAGCTGAAGACAGGGCGCTATGGCGTTCATTGGGGGAGGCCTATGTCCAGCAGTGGACTGCTATAGGCTGACGATGAAATAAGTTACAGTACTTATTGAAATGAAATTTGGTACGTAGATAATTTAGGTTCTAAAATAGCAGATAGGCTAATCTAATTTAGGAAAATTAATCTACCGCCGGCGCCGGCTTTAAAATTTAGAAACCTGAGTAAAAGAACGAACCTCCTTTTCCACAAGCAGCTGCAGTATATTCAACGCCAGCGACTCCAGCGCCGGGTACAGCGTGAGGGCTTGCAGGACGCTCCTCATCATCAGCACAGGAATTTCAGACTCTTCAGTCAGTCTTTGGAGCACTGCTGATACCACCTGTAACGGTTTAGGAAAGATTTAGAATTTAGTTTACATATACCATCAAGCTAATTATATGCTATATGATGTTTGAATGGATGTATGAATGTTTGGAAATGTTTTATCTAGCAAATAGAACAGAATAGAATAAAAAAATAATGTAGGACATGGCAATAGGTACTTTCTGTTTTGTCAATAACATGACAACAAAAAGAGATAGGCCCATCATTTTTGGAGGATTTGTAGATTAAATTGTGGAGTTTAATACAACATGCAAAAAAGTACACCACAATAACCCAGTTTTAAAGTTACAGATCAAAAATAAAATAAAAATCGTATTTTTTTTGCAAATTTCAAAAAAAATATTGATTTTACTAGGCTTATGTACCGAAATTGTATTTTTTCTTATTTTCTTAGCTAGGTAGACTATCTAGCTTTCAAATGAGAATACTTTGAATAAAATACATCGTTTACTCAAAATGAAACGGAGAAAAAACCAGATGAAGTAGTTTTCATTAAAAAAATAATTAAATCGGCTTTATTTTTGAGATAGGTAACATACAATTTTTATTTTTTTTATTTTTATCGATAAATATATGTCGTGTATCCGCAAATCTCGTTTGATCAAGGTTCGAAAAAACACATCGTATAGATATTTTTCATTATACATAGATTACGACCAGAACACCCGAAACACATGTATACAGATCGCACACTCAATTGTCCCGAGGCGGGAATCGAACCCGCAACCTCCTGAGTCGCAGGCGGACCTTCGCGGTCACAGAGGTCATCAAGAATAAATAGCATTTATTCTGACACACACATAATTGTACACAAACAAACAGGTAGTATGGTGGGTCCTTTTTATATAATCTTGTTGATGTCTGAGATACTCACATCCTGTGTGAAGATATGCTTCTCTCCGAAGCAGATGGCCGTAGCTTTGATGATGAACTTGAGCTCTGCCTTGCTCGGGTCAATCAGGTGAAGAGCCACTAGTAGTTCCGTGGGAGAAACTGCAAAAGTTAATTGTTTTGTTATTTAGTTCCAAAAAATTTATTATAGTTTGACCGAAACCACTGTACCGCGCCTGAGGTATGCGAGCGGCGAGACGGGGAGGAAATAACGGCCGCTCCGATCCATCAGTCTGCCGTCAACGCGTAATCTTGCTCTTTTTTCCTCGCCGCACTTTCTTAAGGAGCGGTACAGCGGTTTCGGTCAAACTATAACATATGTCAGTATAAAAGTCCCTTTATTTCACTTGCAATAAAGTGTTCATTCATTCAGTCACAAGTCACAGTTCACTGTAACGCGTAACTTTATTTTAAAATGATGACTAAGTCAATTGAGAGACGAATACACACAAAGTGTAGTTAAAACGTAGTGTTTGTACTCAGTCATCATTGAGTAGTTTTTTTTATAAATCATTTATCAGAAACGCTTTCGCCTTTTTGTATATGTGGTTATTAATAAAATTGTAGAGTCAACATGTAGCAATAAGTATTGATAATCTTATCATATTTGAGTACAGCGTAGTTGTCTATATGTTTTCTAAACCCTACTAATATTATAAACGCGAAAGTTTGTAAGTATGGATGGATGGATGTTTGTTACTCTTTCACGTAAAAACTACTGAATGGATTTTAATGAAACTTTACAATAATACAGCTTATACATCAGAATAACACATAGTCTACAATTTATAAAGATACTAGCTGCGCCCCGCGGCTTCGCCTGCGTGGAAAGCAATTTTACCATATTTACTCACCGTTTAAAACTTCCCTGGACTATGACAAACATTTCAAAACCAAAATCAGCTAAATCGGCCAGCCGTTCTCGAGTTTTAGCGAGACAGTATATATTATATTATCTGTGGCGAGACTAACGAACAGCATTTTTTTTCATCATTGATTTTTATATATAAGATATTGTTTATTATACAAAATATATATCACAATGCGGGTGAAACTGCGTGGCGCAGCTAGTTTATTATATGACTCTTAAACCTAAGTTTATAATATACTCGTAGTTGTTTGAAACAAACAATAAATGAATTATTAATTATAAGTTTGTTTTGTCTGTGGTTCATAATTAAATAAATCAATCAACCATTAAAAAACCGAACTCGCCCATATCATAAAGGTTGCTCAGTCATCTATCTATGGTTGAGTTACTAATTTGAGTACCTAAGCTGAGATTGACAACTCAGCAAGCTATACATACGGGCCTTAGAACATGTGCGGAAAATTTCCCCTGGTTAAGTTGTTTTTGAGATTTCCGAAAGCATGACTTATGGTAAATATCCCAACTACGGAGCTAGCTTCCATATCCTACCTAACTTTTAAATCAAAGGTTTTGTGATATAAAGCAAAATCACACATCAGACAAAATCAGTGACATTATTTAAATCGAGACTTAGGGCGGTATTATGAAAGATCTCTTAGTCAAAGATCTATTCTTGAGTGACGTTTATGCCATAGAATTTATAAATATACATAGAAAAACATTACTCAAACATATATCGATGACTGAGCAAGGTTTTATAATACGGGCCTAAGGTTCGTAATATTTAAACTTGCTCGCTCAGTCAATGATATATGCTTAAGTACTCAAGTAAGGTACTCAGGCGATGACTGAGCAGTTTCTAATACGGTCCCAAAATGTTTAAGCACCCACCTTCATTCACCCGTCCATGGTAAATTAAAGCTTGTAAGCAAACAAACAAATTCAGCAAACACACCATTATATGAACAATTACTCACAAATAACGCACACTGAAATACGAAAAAACAAGTTTTACATTATCTTACTCATGCAATAACGTACCTATTCTTAATTACCTATCTTAAATTCATTCTTTTTAAGTATATTTCTTTTATTAATATCATCATCATCATCATCAGCCTATAGCAGTCCACTGCTGGACATAGGCCTCCCCCAATGAGCGCCTTAGCGCCCTGTCTTCAGCCTGACTGACAGGGACTTGGTCATGAATATCTGTCTCTGTCTGGACCACTAGCCTATATAAAACAGTCCATAGTAATATTTACCTGGACATTGTTCATCTGGGTTCTGTAGCCCAAGCAGCTTGTTGAAGACTTCTTTGACAACGGCCGGATTCAGCTTTATGAACTTTGGCAGCGCGGCGATTATCTACAACAAACAAAAAACCAACATATTATTTATAATAAATCCTGTATTGGCCTCTTCTGTTTAGTGATTAAGTATGTTAATTTAAGGCTTTAAGTGCAGTGTATTTTGTTTTTAAAATAAATAAATATTATATTTTCTACAGCGACTATATTATATATTTTCAAGGCCACATTATCACTTTCCATCAGGTGAGATTGCGGTCAAAAGAAGGACTATTGAAACCTGAAAAAAAATGGCAAGCATTTCATTTTTGTTAATCCAAAGATTGTATCTTGACGACCTCTGAGGCGCGGTGGGCGAAGGTCCGCCTGCGATGCAGTAGGTTGCGTAAATAAATAATGCTGGACAATTCACACAGCATTATCTAGCCCCAAGCTAAGCAAAGCTTTTATTATGCTACTAGATAACTGATATACATAATACAATACATTACACAGATAGATATTTTTTATTATACAGAGAAAGCGACCAGAACACCCGGAACTCATATATGCAGATCGTACAAACATTTATCCCGAGGCGGGAATCGAACCCTCCTGCGTCGCAGACGGACCTTCGCCCACCGCGCCACAGCGGTCGTCAGATTAGGGGACCTTAACCCAACAGTGGGATTTTACAGGCTTTAATGGTAATGGTAAATGGATATGTTTCTTCCAACTGACCTCTTTCTTCGACAGTCCAGTAAGTACAGGAATAAGGAAACGCACGTCCGAAACGCGAGTCGCGTACAAGTCTCGTATCTTTGACACCAACTCCGGTGTAGGGGGCGCTGCGAACAATATACAGATCATTTAATAACTAGCTGAGAAATATGAATTCTAAAACGATAGAGATATCAATTATACATTGAATGAAAGCTTTCAAAATCAATTTTCTATTTTAAAGCTTTCATTTATCTGTGATGCTGTATGGATGTTCCAGCATTTATTTATGTGTGGTTGGCAGGAAAAAAATGAATTCGGATTATGTCCGTCCACCATTTGTGAACTTTTTAATTGTGTACAATAAAGTTTTAATTTTATGTATGTAGATAGTGCTTCAAGCATTTGGGGGTATCTAAAGGTATTTAAAAAACAAATGACGGAACTATGTATTGATGATCCTATGAAGTTAGGTCTTGATGCTGAGCTGGCGATACGCTGTATTCGTTCCATTCATCAAGTGACGGTAGATGTCGCCACATGCACACTCACATTTCTCAGTAAAGATGTGCACTAGTCTAGTGAGCAGTGTCTCGGCGCCCCGCGGACACTCGTCGAGCAGGGCTGCGAAGGCGGGGCGCAGGCCGGCCGCCGGCACGCCTTTAGCTATGGCGGCCCGCACCGGAGTCTCCACGCAGCGGAGCACAACCCGCTTCGCTTCCGGGTCGCAGCAGCCGTAAACGCGGGCCACTTCGATTATTAGGTCTGGGGATGACGAATGTATTGATTAGAATTGAATTCAATGCAGAAGATTTGAAGAGACTCGCTGAGGTAAAGACCCCGTCAACACTAACGAGATGCTGCAAGGCTACATAAAATTGCATTTTAGCGTGAATAACTCGTGAAAAGGCGTTATACACGCGAAAATGCGCGTAAAATTACCGTAATAACGCTGATAACGCGCGTTACGTTATGTGTTGTTGACCACAATATCACAAGATGGTACGTGACGATGTGGCCGACGGTGTATCACACACGTAAGTTCAGAAGACACCATATTAACTTTAGTCTTGAAGAGACCCAGGTGATATTTTTTTATTATTTGGATGTTTGTTACCAGATGATAAGTGAAGATTTAGCCAACGATGTCTCACGAAGGACAAAAGACACTTATTAATTAAATCTTTGACTTGAAGAAATCCAGGTTGCAGTAAGCCAAACAAACAGTAGCAGACAGCAAAATGCAGCTGTCAAACCCCAATTCCTACACTAGACGCGGCTTTTTGTGATCTGGTCTAGTGTCCGGGGACCAGAGCGGACCAGAGCGAAGCGACATAGCTTTGTTGGAAAAGCAACCTTATAAATAGGTCCACTAACCTTCATTCTCTAACAACAACGTCATGATCAGATTCAAGCATAGTTTGTAGAAGTGGTCGGTCCAAGGCATGCGGAAGGTGGTCCTTGCGGAGAGCACCTCGGCCGGCGGCGACGCCAGCGCGATGAACCCGAGGTAAAGGCGCGCTTGCTTCTCTATCACTTTGCGCGTTGCGTCCGTGGAGCGCGTGTATATCTTGGTGACTGATTTAAGGGTGGCTTCGCGGATGTCTTCGTGTTGGCTTACTGGAAGGTGTTAGACATGTTTTCTTTATAAATATCTATCTATGTAATCTATTGTATTATGTACATCAGTCATCTAGTACCCATAACACAAGCTCTGCTTAGCTTGGTTCTAGATGATGCTGCGTGGATTGTCCAGCATTATTTATGTATTTTTCATTTATTTATGTTTTACAGTAGTACTGAAGACCAATGTGGCGCGGCGGAAGAATGTCAAAAAAGGCAAAGTTAGGTCATCGCTAACTGCGGGGTTAGCTGTCACTTTTCTTTGCCCTTGAGTTTTCTACACGCATTTTGATCCGGACTCGTATTAGCTCCACGTTTTATCACTGGTTGTTATAACAAAAAAACGGAACTAATTCAATACTTACAAACATGACACACCAACGCCGTCACGTACTTATGGGACCGGGGAGGCCGCATGATACAAATATCCTCCAAAATATCCAACGCGACCGTAGCTACCTTTTCCTCCGTCACCAAATGCTTCAAGTAATCTATAGCTTCTTCCGTCACTACGGGGCATTCCGAGTATATTTTCCTAAGGAGTACTTCCTTGGAGGCTTCCATCACAGGATCCCCTCTTTCACATATCTGTGTAATCAGCGCGCAAAGCAAGTGGCTATAATTCTGATCATGTTTCTCGTGCATTTTCGGTTGTAAAGTCACAGGATGGCGGTTAAAACCTTGCATGAACGCGTATTCTTCGTACAACCAGTGTAGGGCTAACTCTATTCTGTTAACAGGGTCGTCTAGGATGTAGTTAAGGACTAAATCGCGGATTTCCGGCGTGTAACTTGATGCGAAGATCGTTATGAATTTGGAACGGATTTGAGCGGCTCCTCCAATAACGCTTTCTTTCTCAGCTCGCAAGATTCTGTCTACGGCTTGTAGAACCATTTTCTCTTTAGTTTCCTTCGGTATCGGGCGAGTGATCTCCTGCAGTTTTAGCAACTTTACTTTCTGCTTTAGCTTCGGTACGGTAGGTGTCTGTGGTGGTATAGGCTTTTCTTTATCTTTCGTTTTGCGTTCTTCCTCTTTCAAATGGTCTGCTCTGGTTTCCTCCATGAGTTTAGAGACCGCGCTCGACACCGCGCTTTCCATCTGTCGGTCAGCTTTGGATGTTTCCTGAAGCTTTGCTACTGCGTTTTTAAGGGTATTTTTCTCACTCTCTTCATCCTTTATTAGAGGTATTTTCGCCGCAATTTCGGATAACGATGGCTGCGTTACGAACGGGATTTCCTGGCTTTCTAAAGCCGGAGGCTGTACCGGCATCGGTGCAGGCTCTACCGAGTCCAACTCATTCTGTATTAAAGACATGATCAGTTTCGCGAGACTTCTTTTCTGCACCTTGCTGCCAGAATTAGGGATAGGTTTGTATAGACTGGCGAAAGTTGGTGGTATTTCATTTGGAAGTCCATTCGTTAACGTAGACATCACGAGATCTACAACAAGTTCAACATTATTCAATCCGTTGAAGAAAGTGTCTTCGGAAACTGGTTGGTCTTCAGGTTTAGCGGGAGCTTGAATGAGAGATGCTTGACTGTCTTCGTCAGCGTCAATACGAGTGAAGTCTTCTTTTGGGAGCTCTTTGGTAATCTCTGGACGAGTTTCCGTAAGGAGTTCGCTTCGGCTGTTGCTGTCGCTGCTCTGAGAATTCTGAGGGGAGTCTATTCTGAATCGTTTGGACGGGATTTCGCTCATCTTGACCTCCCCGAGTCTCTTACTCCGCTTTTCCTTGGGTAAGGCCTTGTTTATCTCCGAGGTCGTCATTCCGATGTCCATAAGCAACTGTGTTAGCTGAGGCATGTGATCATTCGATGACGAATGCTTTATCAAGTTGATCAGTTGCAGTTTTAGATGCTTTCTTACTGAGTTGACTTGGGATTGTGTGAGCGTGGGTGGTAGAGTTGTATGGAGATCTCCCAACGCTTGTATGACTCGGGCCATGTATTTTGGTCTTGATTTGCAGAGTAGGCATAGTGTTGTCATACAAGCCATCAAGTTCACGCTGGAAATGTGCTGTGAGTTGTGGAAGTTCACGATAAGGTTGAAGATTTGCCTGAAAAAGGAGAAACTAATGATAGAGCATAACTCTGTAATAAGAAATTAAATAATATCCCAAACAAATTCGATGTAGCGGAATCGTGTGATCTTCCCTCGGTACGGAACCAACTGAGCTACGAAACCATGTTCTCTTGTCTCATGTCTGGGGTGTGTCTTGCCTACCCACAAGACGTAGTATAGATAGGGAAAAAAATATCTAAATCCTTTATTTCTATCATCATCAGCCTGTGTTAGTCCACTGCTGGTGCTGGTTTATTTATATAGGCTTACAAAATAAGCACTTAGACAAGTCAAATTTTATACTATAAATGATTATCAATTAGTATAAAGGTGTTTAGATTATCTGTTCACTTAATTTTTTTGTCCACAAGTGGTAGAAGAAAATATAACTCACTCCGACTCCTTTTGAAGCAGGTCTCTATTGATAAATGGCAGGTGTGTGGGCAGGCTGTCCAGACTAAAGTCACTGGCTGTCACCCTCTCGCCAGGACTCTGGAGTAGTATCACCTCCTCCAAGAACTTGACCGAGTGGGTCCGGATGCCTTCGTTGTCGTTATCTATCATGTTTAGGATGATGAGCTGCGGGGTAGAGATTCAGGTCTTAGTATATTTTTTTTCTCTTTATTCAATTTTAGGGAATTTGAGTCATTTTAATGACTCTTTAGTTCCAATTTTCCTCTTTAGTTCCAACAAATTGGAATTAAAAACACCTCATCACTCAGTGGTGTGGCTACTATAATTTGGATAACACCAATATGCATAAGGTTTACACTGTACAAGTGTCTAAGCTCTGCTCTCGTGGACTCGCTCCGCAATATATTTACACTTACGCGCTCAGAAAACGTAATTACAAGTACTATTTTAACGGGTATTTATCGCGTTTATTTACCTATTTTTCCCGACGTTTCAACAGGTTTACAAACTGTCGTGGTGACGGGATGACTTCGTTCGGCTTCGTCAGGGCTTAGTTTTTAATTAATAGTATGTAAGGAATAGTAAATGTGTTGAGTGGAGACTGCGACTCGGCAACGCTAGTGTAGTACGCCCTCTGGCAGGTGGGATGACGACCTGCGAAAGACTGCAGGCACATGCTGGATGCGGCAAGCTGAAGACAGGGCGCTGTAGCGCTCATTAGGGGAGGCCTATGTCCCCAGCTGTGGACTCTATAGGCTCATTAGGGGAATCAGAGTCATAGCGCCCTGCCTCATCCAGCATCGGCCTACAGTCTTCCCCAGGTCGTCATCCGATGAAAAATGAAAATATAATCAATTTAATTATATAATAATATACAAAATATACATGGCTTACAAGCTCCAAAGCATGATTGAATTAGGTATCAAATTTATACAGTATAAAACAAAGAAAGAATGATTATTTCTTTTAATCAAGTCACCTGGAAACTTTGTGAAAATATTAGGAAAATAAAAAAACAACTCAATTAAAACAAATGGATGAGGATATTAATGGGGTCTAACTCTATTTAAAATGTAATTAGGCAAGTAGTTATTAATTAAGTGTACTATGTTATTTTTTCATTATTTAATCTTCTATTTTAATTTGATATTGTTGCGACATTTCTATTATATTATTCTTGTTAGGTTAGTAGGTACTTTCTTTTATATTTAAGTTTTATCAAATTTTATCATTATGTAGTTGATATATAATTTTATCTGATTTTACTGTGACTCTTATGTTTCATGCCTTGTAAATCCGAAATAAATGAGTTAATAATAATAATAAAACAGGTATTCACCTTGATTTCACTAAGATGCTCCCAAACATCCTGCATCTTAGCCTCCGTAGCCATGCCCTCGCAGATCCACAGCAAAGTGTTCCGGTACAGGATGCTGGCCGCCTGGATGGCTCGCTTGGCTACCAGCACCACCGTGTCCATCACCAGGAGTTGAAGCTGGCTGATCACTTCTGGCAAGTGCTCGGGGAAGTCCTTGCTGGAATGTAAAGTCAAATGTTGACGACCTCTGTGGCACGGTGGAAAGTCCACCCGCCTGCAACACAGGTGGTTGCGGATTTGATTCCTGGTTGGGTATAATAAAAAATATCTAAGTCAGATTAACCGATAAGTAGGTACTTGTTTGTAGACATATGCCTAGTATCTCTTCTACCTCCTTAATTTTTTTTACCTAACTACAGAATCTGCCCAATGTGTGCACTCAGAAACAATTTCTAGCAGGGGCAACATACTAACTAACTATAATGACAGATCAATGTGGCCATTGATCAAGACTGATGCATCCCAAGGCTGAGGCTAGGCCATTCAGCATTAAAGCTATGGCTTCAGCAAATCGCAGGTGCGGTTTAAACTATGTTTTGTTATTAATATCTTACTTAGTATTTGCCAGCGCTGTGCAAACTAAATAAGTAGTAAGCATCTATTTGTCTTGTACTGTCTACTTATCATAGGTTGATATTTACCAATAATATTATACCATTAAAATAAGTTTGGCTAGTCAATTGATGGCTTCTCATTGTCAGTAGTCATTTCTGTGTGCAAACAGTTTCCTGAGGGTATCAACATAGTAAATTACTAACTGTATAGGCCTAATATTTCTGGTTTCATTCCGCTTACCTTATAGCTTCAATAAAAACAATGACTTGCTTCTTCACATTATTAGATCTATCGCCCCCAAAGCTCAGGATGTTCTGAATATACAGGGGAATATATTGTGAGCCCTGGTGAAGCAAGACCTCTAGGATCTTTCTGAGAAGGTTGACTTTCGTGCCGCCTTCGGCCATTCCTGCCTCGTTTATCCATTGTACCAGCTGAAAATAGGTGCAAATAAAATAAAACAAGACGTGAAGATTTGAAAATCTTTAATATCAAATGAGAAATATAATAGATTCAAAGTCATTCGTAAATTTTTGCTGAAATGTAGCCGCGCGTCCACTTCAGTCAACGAACCTGATTTTGGATGGTAAGATTGGTATTTGATGCGAATTTATTAGACATCTTCTTTGATAACTGTTTTAGGGTGCTAAATCACCAATATTTCATCTTTTCTACACAATTTAAAATGCATAAAACAAGAGAAAGATGTGAAAATCGAAGCGTTTACATTGCCGAATTTTTCATACACGCACGTCACGTCTAGTCTAGTCGCACGTTATGTTATTATATTTCAGCAATTTTGAGAAGTATATAAATTTATGAGAATGCATACATTGACAGGCCTACAATCTTATTAGACAGATAGAGAGATCCGAGAAAAACGCACACCTCAAAATGAACTTGAAATTTAGTCGCGTTACCATTAACTGTCAAAAACAATGATGACATTGACAACACAAGAAAAGACATTCGAACTTTAGTGCTGTCTGAAAAAAATTGCGTTTCTATCTTGCCTGTGGTCCAGTTGAACCAGTTGCCTGGACTGGACCACCAAAAATTATTTTGTCCAGTTAACAGCAATAAATAATCATCGAGATATGAGTTGGATAAACGTTGGCCTACATAATTTAAATAACAATATACTGCATAAGCTATTTTATTCAAACTAAGCATGATAGAATAGTATTTTATTATTCACTTTGGGTAGAGTGGGTACAACAATAAAAATTTCTTTATTTGATTAGTGTCGTTTAAATTAAACTACGATCGGTGCCGTTTGACGAATGTATAAATTCTGCATTTCATAAACACGCGGCTTCAGTTGCTCCTCCATTTCAATCTGTGTGCTCCGCACGACGATTATACAAACTGCAAGGGTAACTGAAACAAAAAAAAAAGGTTTAGAAAGTTGGCTTTTTAATAAAATATAAATGAACTAGGCAATGGTTTTGTGTACCCAGTACCCAATGGTTTAAATAAATAAACCTTTTATTATTTTATTTATTATTTCATTTATTTATGCAAGACCAAAAGGTGAAAGTTCAACTCAGTGTTTTTTTTACAAGGACTGTCATTCATTTAATTAGGCTTGATCCTTGGACGAACAAAATCACCTAGTTTAGCACTACCATTGAAGAAATCCTGTCAAAATACAAGTACTTTTGAATAATAACATAACAGTGATGATTACTAGCTCTTTGCGGTCATGAAGAATCAAAACCTATTTAATTATAATCAGTTATGTATATAAATATGTACTTGTTCTAATTTGTATCTATGACAATTCGATCGTAATTTTCTCTGTCGAATAGCTTTTTTTATATAAGAAGGGTCGATCTTGGAAGTGCTAAACATATTTTTAGATTGAGGATACTTACAAGCCCACTTGAGAATGGGAATCATGGCCACGAAGCCCATAAAAATGCAAGTGAGGATAATCAGCGCTACAGCAAGCGCGAACAGGAAGTAGGCGGCGCTGCAGTAGAAGTTCAGGTACCGTGGCCGGTTCTAGAACAGATGAGATAAATGTTGGTCATAAATGTACCTACGCAAGAAAAAATAAAAATCACTGAACGGATTTTTAAACACTAGGTAGTGTCACAATTGACTGGACCTCGCGCCAAACATTTACGAGGTGTCTCAAACCCGCCACCTTTATAAAGCTGTTGAGTACGTGACCGTTAGACTAAGGCAGTCAGTAGGTATCATCATAGACGACGGACTATGGATCATCGCCATCTAGAATTAGACAGAATTTCGAAGGAACGTAACTTTGTATGGGCATTAGCTATCTATAGAGTTTCTTAATCTATTCTATGGTATCATGTAGGTGTATGAAAGTTCATTGAGTAGCTAAGTTACTTACAGAATGCACTCCTACCACCAGGACTACATGCATAAAAAGGTTGTACAGGAACACCAGCATATAGTACCCGAAGGTGATGTACAGATTCAACGCACTCTTCTCCAACTCCTGAGGGGGCGGCGAGGGCGGTGCGTGGGGTTGCTCCACGTACGTCGCTACTTTGTACGTGTAAAACGATATAGCGCCTAGACTTAGGCATGAGAGTAACTAAAAAGAAATGAAAAACACTATATTTACAAGATCCTATATAAAACTTAAATAATAAAAACTTAAATAAAGCTATATTAAACTTATATATAAACTTTAATATCGCGCGTGACCGCACTGAGTGGAAAGATTTGAGGGAGGCCTTTGCCCAGCAGTAGGACGATTCAGGCTAAATAAACAACTTAATAATAAAAACTAAGCAAGGAATCTACTAAGATGTATTAAGAGAAACTAAAGCCTATGTAGGTATGTATAAGGATCAACATGATTCAGATTCAATCAGAGAGTCAAACAGCGAGCCATTGAAAGAGGCGAAGTTTTACATTATTTAATACAGTGGTTTTTTCGAGCACATACCTTCCACCTTCTGTATTTAAATAGTAAGGGCATTAACATGTTCACAGTAAACCAAGCATCAGAGAGTATACCCATTGTTTTTGTCAAAACTGAATTGACTTAGCAATGCGTGGTTTCAATTATATATTAGCTCGCAGCTCACATTTAGACTGTTTACAGGTACTTCTTTCTGCAAATAGCTCTCATACGGGCTGCGAATAGTAAACCTGTCTATGTCCCTTTCGTTCCTTCATTTAAAGAGTCCTACACAAAAATGTATTTAACACATACCCTGCCCAGATACTCAGAAGGGCGCGCGGGCGCATTAAGGACCTGCAGATGGACCTGCCGTTTTGGGCCGTGAAAGTATTAAATTAATGAATATAAGTTAGATAGATCATAGATTATAAACCAAAGTAGGGTATCACAAAATACTTACGATCGAAATATAACCAATCAATAGTGATCCAATTCTGAGTGGTATACAGCAGCAACACTTATTAACTCTGGGATACCAGTAGGTTTCCGCCATTTTAACAAATAGAACACCTTTTACTACAAATCCGTACTTTCCTCTACAAATATACCTTTTTAGTAAGAAATACGTTTACGCAAACGACCAAAACATGATGACTAGGGTATGAGCGTATGGTTATTGATAAAAAACATGAAGTTATCAATATGATAGTGCGAAAGAGATAACGAGTCACCATTGGACTTCTTGTGAAAGGGACCGGAATATAGATTAGGATTAGTTAGACATACCTTTTGGATAAGATAGGCCTCTTGTGCCACTCTACACGGCCCTGCGCAAATCTCATCCAGGTTCGCCAGGTGTCGTTAATCGTCCGCCCATCTGACTCTCACGTAATGCTATCAGATCGAGTTCAAAATGTACTAGGCGAGCAGAAGTTTATTGGAGTTAAAAAAATAAAAATTGGATTAGAAACGACAATCTTAAAAACAGTCGGTGAGAAACGAAACAAGTGATATCAAGTGAAGTCGCAGGCAAAAGGTTGTATTAATTATGCTTGTGAAAGGTCATCTTTCGATATAAAAGACTTCAACGCGCTCATTGCTGCTTTTAGCTTGTGGTGCGAACAATTTGGTGCGAAACACCCCTACACCGACTGTGGACTCGTAGTCACACCAGATTGTCACACTGGTGTGAGGTATTTATTTTACTCGTGGTCACACTACATTGCATAGGATCGCACTTGACCGAAGTAATTATAGTGATGTCCAAGTACCTGTACCTACATACTTTGCTTGTGTATACGTATAGTATGTATCTGGAGAAATCTGATATATTATTTAAATAGGTACTTGAAAAGTACTAGGCGAGCAGAAGTTCAAAGATAAAACTTTCTACTGAACAGCTTAGAGCCCTAAGTGCAGCAGTGGGTGAAGTCGGGTTGTGGATGATAAATTGATGGTGATGATTGGATAAGATTTGAAATAGGATGGTACAGATGGTAATAAAATAGTTTAAAACAATAGGTACCTATTCCCTTTGCTCGACTCTAGGAAACAGAAACAAAAAACAGAAAACAAGAAACATATAAACAACAGGTGGCCTTATCGCTAAGAGCGATCTCTTCCAGACAACAAAGTTTAATAATATTTACCGTTATTTTTATTTTTATAAATCGGAGTTGACAGGCCGAATTAGGGATATTCTGATAAGACCGTCCTTTCGTTTATTATAAGTAGGTACCCATTTATTTCTGTATTGTTTTCGACGACCGATGTGGCGCGGTGGGCGAAGGTGGTTGCGGACGCAGGAGGTTGCGGGTTCGATTCCCGCCTCGGAACAATTGTTTGTACGATCTGCAGATATTTATTCCGGGTGTTCTGGTCGTTTTCTATGTATAATAAAAAATATATATCTATGTTATGTATTGTATTATGTATATCAGTCATCTAGTACCCATAACACAAGCTCTGCTTAGCTTGGGGCTAGATGATGCTGTGTGAATTGTCCAGCATTATTTATTTATTTATTTATTTGTTTTGTGTGGTATAATAAAGTGTTTTCTATCCATTTATCTGTCTACTACTGGCTATTGAGATTAAAATGAATATTTTACCTTTTAGGTTGGAACTTGCTTATAAGCCCTTCTCAATATGGTAACGGTATAGGCTAATGTGTCTTTCTCATTCCGCTTAGTTATTAGAAAAAAAACAAACTATGACATAGAGTAAAACATGCTTCTTTACTAAGAACTCTACTACCACCCCACTAAGCTATGAGAGGTTTTATTGAACGACGGGATAACGTAGCGCGTGCGATACTACGCACGCCGAGTCATTGTTTCATGCAAAAGACTTCAACGCGCACCAATAACCTGTAAATTGATAGATTGGATTAGATTTAGATAAAGCAAATCAAATATATTAGTTATATATAAGTTATATGAAGATACTAGTGGTTTCTTTTTAACTTCTCACTTTAAAACTTTTGAAACTATCATGGTTATCAACACTAAAGTCATTTAAAACGGGATATTTACCATGATTTGATTTTTGAGTTATCCAATATTTCGGCACAGTTTCATGCGCCATGATCACGGAATAACTGAAGGCACTGCGACTGCGAGTAAGTTTTTATGGGCAGACATACCGATCTACCCTCATTTTTTGTCTTTTGCTACGAACGTTACCACTACGACCGGTTTCATTATTATCGAACGCAGCTCGATCACGACACACAACACTGACGGTATCAGAACGCGACGCGGTTGGTACATCACTTCTTCGGTTTTTGCACATTCTCACAACAGGGTTCCAGGTTCCCGATAATTGGAAGCCATCTTCTCGGTTGAAGTTCCTATGTTTCGTAATCTCAATGGCCTCCTGTACCATTCTTGGTATGTAGTGTCGTTCTGTTGAGATTACTTGTGGGTTGTGCAACTCGATCCAGTGGTTAGAACCAGACTCGAGAAGATGTTCCGCTATGGCAGACTTCTCGGTTGCCCGATTCTTAACTGCTCGTATGTGTTCTTTGACCCTGCAGGCAATAGTACGCTTCGTTTGGCCTATATAGGAGCTTCCACAGCTACAGTCGATCTTGTACACCCCTGGTTTCTCAAGTGGGAACGTATCTTTAGGCGTGCGCAGGTAGTGTATGATCTTTTTCAGCGGCGTGAAAACAGTTTTAATGGAGGATTTTTGCAGGATATTTGCGACTTTATCCGTCACTCCTTTTATATAAGGCAAGAATGCTGGTTTGCGTTCTACTGTACTCCTGTGTGGTTTATGGATGGTGCCGGAACGAGCTGGCAATGCTCGAACCTTATAGCCGTTCTTCACTAAAACATTTCTGACGTGGGTCAACTCACTCTGTAGACTTTTATCATCGCATAGATCGTAAGCACGGTTAGTAAGGGATGTTACTACCGAGTTAAGATGCCGAGGGTGGTGATGTGAGTTGGCATGTAGGTAACGGTCCGTATGTGTAGGCTTCCTGTGAACGGAATGGCCTACGCGTCCTCCATCTCCGACCTGTACCAACACGTCCAGAAATGCCAGGTGCCGATCGGTCTCCATTTCGTATGTGAAATTGATCTTATTATGTACGCCATTAAGGTGTGATAGTAGAAGTTCAATCTCCTGTGTATTTCCTTTCACAATACAAAAAACGTCATCTACATACCTCTTCCACAACTTAACTTGTACAGGGGCAGACGAGATGGCCACACTCTCGAAATACTCCATCCAAATGTTGGCTACTACGGGGGCGACTGGGCTGCCCATTGCTACTCCGTCAATTTGAAGGTAATATTGCCCTCTGTATATGAAGAAGTTTGTGGAGAGAATATGATGCAAAAGCTTGGCGTACTCTGCAGGGATGCCGTCTTCTTGTATTCTTAACGCGACTACCTTCATACAGTCTTCTAGAGGGACGTTCGTAAAGAGTGATTCTACGTCAAAGCTGACCATCACTTCCGTGTCATCTACCTCTATCTGCTCCAAGATCTGTATAAAGTGTCGCGAGTCTTTTACAAAGGATGTTGTTCGTCCCACAGTTGGTTGCAACACTGCTGCTACATGCTTAGCCAGATCATATGTGGGGGAGTCTATTTGACTCACAATAGGTCTTAGCGGGGCATTCTGCTTGTGCACCTTGGGAAGTCCGTACAGTTTGGGGGGCTGGATGATTTTAGGCCTTAACAGAAACTTGGTTACCTCTTCTCCAAGGGCGTGTTCACAATCCTTAATCAACCTCTGGGTGCTGCGATGTGTCCGTGCAGTTGGGTTGTAGTTGACGGGCTTGTAGGTACTGGCGTCATTAAGTAAGTTTTGGATTTTATCCTCGTATTCGGTGACGTCCATCACGACTGTGGCATTCCCATAAGTTCTCTCGAGCGTTGGGCTTGAAAATATGTAATACGATCACACACGTCAAAATCCGTTGGTGACAACACCTCACTGCATTCCAAATGCGCACTGTATAATTTCACTTGTAACGAATGAAACCGGCTTCTATTGTTGCGTATTATTTTTCGTAACAATTTGACACTCGCTTGGTTTAGAATACTCGCGGAGCCCGGAATGTCCTTACGCGATTTTATTCGAACGCAGACTGGTATTAGATTCGCGTCACGGCACTTCACTAAAAAGTCCAACGATTCGCGTAAACATTCGCACTTTTTCCGCAAGCGTTCTAGGTGTTTAACTTTCTTTCCGAGTTCCGGCCCGTACCGGTTCACAATAAAAGCGCAAGCCAAGCTTTTGCATCATATTCTCTCCACAAACTTCTTCATATACAGAGGGCAATATTACCTTCAAATTGACGGAGTAGCAATGGGCAGCCCAGTCGCCCCCGTAGTAGCCAACATTTGGATGGAGTATTTCGAGAGTGTGGCCATCTCGTCTGCCCCTGTACAAGTTAAGTTGTGGAAGAGGTATGTAGATGACGTTTTTTGTATTGTGAAAGGAAATACACAGGAGATTGAACTTCTACTATCACACCTTAATGGCGTACATAATAAGATCAATTTCACATACGAAATGGAGACCGATCGGCACCTGGCATTTCTGGACGTGTTGGTACAGGTCGGAGATGGAGGACGCGTAGGCCATTCCGTTCACAGGAAGCCTACACATACGGACCGTTACCTACATGCCAACTCACATCACCACCCTCGGCATCTTAACTCGGTAGTAACATCCCTTACTAACCGTGCTTACGATCTATGCGATGATAAAAGTCTACAGAGTGAGTTGACCCACGTCAGAAATGTTTTAGTGAAGAACGGCTATAAGGTTCGAGCATTGCCAGCTCGTTCCGGCACCATCCATAAACCACACAGGAGTACAGTAGAACGCAAACCAGCATTCTTGCCTTATATAAAAGGAGTGACGGATAAAGTCGCAAATATCCTGCAAAAATCCTCCATTAAAACTGTTTTCACGCCGCTGAAAAAGATCATACACTACCTGCGCACGCCTAAAGATACGTTCCCACTTGAGAAACCAGGGGTGTACAAGATCGACTGTAGCTGTGGAAGCTCCTATATAGGCCAAACGAAGCGTACTATTGCCTGCAGGGTCAAAGAACACATACGAGCAGTTAAGAATCGGGCAACCGAGAAGTCTGCCATAGCGGAACATCTTCTCGAGTCTGGTTCTAACCACTGGATCGAGTTGCACAACCCACAAGTAATCTCAACAGAACGACACTACATACCAAGAATGGTACAGGAGGCCATTGAGATTACGAAACATAGGAACTTCAACCGAGAAGATGGCTTCCAATTATCGGGAACCTGGAACCCTGTTGTGAGAATGTGCAAAAACCGAAGAAGTGATGTACCAACCGCGTCGCGTTCTGATACCGTCAGTGTTGTGTGTCGTGATCGAGCTGCGTTCGATAATAATGAAACCGGTCGTAGTGGTAACGTTCGTAGCAAAAGACAAAAAATGAGGGTAGATCGGTATGTCTGCCCATAAAAACTTACTCGCAGTCGCAGTGCCTTCAGTTATTCCGTGATCATGGCGCATGAAACTGTGCCGAAATATTGGATAACTCAAAAATCAAATCATGGTAAATATCCCGTTTTAAATGACTTTAACTTCTCACTTCTTCCACTGGTGGACAAAAAATTTAAGTAAAAATCAAAATAATGTTATTTTAATAATGAATAGTATAAAATATGACCTGTCTAATTGCTTATTTGTAAGCCTAAAGAAATAAACTTTCATTTCAATTCATTTCACTTCCACTAGTGGACAAAAAAATTAAGTGAACATTAAAATTAATATATTGTTATTTGATAATAACTAATAGTATAATATAAATTTGACTAGTCTTAGTGCTTATTTTGTAAGATTAAAGAAATAAATGCTATGTATTGACATTGACAGATGAGAATCAAAAAGCCGGAGGAATCTTCGTTCTTTCTACTCTAGGTAAATTAAAAGTTACGTTGTTTTATGTTATATTTTTTTTTTGTTCTTAATTATATTTTAGGGAGTCAGTCTTTTTATTCACTATATTTATTAAACTCAAAAAATTGGCGACTGAGATTATCAAGAGAATAATTTTATCATTGTTGTAGTGTCTAAATTATAGTAAATGAATATTCTTATTGTTTTGTAAAATTATATTTAGTACTACTGTAGTTATAATACATACAGAAATGTTGTTTTTGGGCCTTTCTCTACTAACAGGAAACTTGTCTATTGACAGCTGTCCGAACCCTATTTTTCTAGAAAATTAAACATGTAATGTATTAAGTTGATAGATAGTTATAATATAAATACATATAAACAAGAAACCATTGTAATTTTCCCTTATTTTTCGAATTATAGGCAATTTTGTAAAAAAATGCGGCAGAGGACTGTTTTGCCACCCAGAGGACTGTTTTTTCCACCCAGAGAACAGTTTATGTCAATGTTTATATGAAAAAAAATAACACAATATCAATTATTAAATGTGATCAAATAAATTCTTTTCTTTATTGAATACTGTATCACATACAGAATTTAAATACTTATATTTATCAGGAACAAATTGCGAGTTTAGCTCTCTAAGTAACGAATTAAAATAATTATAATCAAAATTAAGCTTAGGTACTAAGAATCAGCCTTGTTTACTTATCAATGCAGCCTTATTTCTCAAAAACAGGTACAGGTATATTAAAATAATAAAATATTCGTTTCCCTTTTAGGGCAATATCTGGGTTTGGCAACTTCTTTAATATTTGGTCAAAAGACACATCAGAAACATCATTTTCATCGACGTTTCTGCTCTTTTATTTCTTCTTTGGTTTTAGGTTTTTTCTTTGGTGGCATTGCGGCAATACTAAAACAATAAAACATACTTTCAATAATTAAAAAAAACCGTAAGGTTTTAAAAACAGGTAGTTACTAATTAGTATTATTTTATATTCCAATATCCATAATAATAGAAAACCAAAGACGTGAGATTAGCGTGACAGGCCAATGTAAGAAAGAAAGAGGCTATCGACAAGCAGTAGGTTAGTGCAGACTATAAAGAATATTAATAAAATACACAGACGTCAAATAAAACAGTCCTCTGTGTTATAAATTTCCAGAGGACTGTTGCACAGAGGACTGTTTTTTTACGTAAAAAATGTCATACCACGTATCAGTTTAAATATTACTTCATAACACAGAAACAGCTATAAATTATCACACTGAGCAATTTTTTTGTTAAGTAAATATAATTATAACACATAAAACACCGTAAAATAGACTTACCAGAGGAATGTTCACTCAACACTACAGAGACGTGGCTCCCACACAGACGCGGAGTTGTCACTGCGCAAAATGGCGGCGACTTGTTTAGCATGGCGACCGAGCAAACTTCACACTGTTAGCGTTCAGTTTCAAGGGAAATGTAAGCACAATAGTGTTTAATATTTTTGTGGCGCGATATTCAAATTGTGACAGAGTACTGTTCAAAAATGTAATGGACAAAATTCGAACACTAGTTTTTAGTACTAAAAAATTCTCTAAAATTATAATTGTTTTTTGTTCACATGCATCCAATATTCTTTATGTTTATAAAGTTATAAGATTTTACATTTTTAAATACAACTAATAAAAACCGAACCGAATCATACTCGATCCGGAATTAGGACATAACAGAGGACTGTTTTTAGTGGCTTTTAGACCGAGTTTATGAAATAATTATGATTCTAAATAATGATTAAGCTTGGCTCCTTAAATAACAGATTATATATTATGTGTTTTAATAAATAAAACCATACATTAATATAGCCAAAGTTAAAAAAAAATGCTTGGACTATGATTTTCCTGTTAGTAGAGAAAGGCCCTTTTACCGAACAATTTCAGCAGAAAAGTTTTTCTGGAATAAAATTGTAAAATGGTTTTACCTAGGTACGCAAAGACAATGCAATAAAAACTCATCATAATACCTATGCCGAATCAATAATATAAAATCACTACATAGTATAAAACAAAGTCACTTCCCGCTGTCTGTCTGTGCCTATGTACGCATCTTTAAAACTACGCGTTTTTTTTAACACTTTGACTTTGATTTTTTTTCGACGACTGCCTTCTTTTTTTTAACCTAAAAAATTCGTGCTGCCGCTCTACACGGTGGTTGTGTTGCGCCGCACATGCGTTTCGTTCGAAACATATTACAGCTCTGCTGAGTCACAAAGATCTGTATTTTCTCAGCCGCTGCGCTAGTGTGGATTTACGCATATTAGTCACTTGTAGAAAACACATACCGTGTGATTTCAGCAGCCAAAGTGTTAATAGATCGATATGGTTCAAGAGGTAGGTTTTTAATGCGTTTGACACATAGATTTTCACGCGGGCGAAGCCGCGGGGCGCAGCTTGTTATAGATATAGAAACGTTGATATTACTGAACATTTTCAGCAGTTAAATATTTCTGGTAAAATGGTTTTAACTAGGTAGGCAATGACAATAAAAACTAACATATCCGAATCAATAATATCAAATCACTTCAGTATAAAACAAAGTCGCTTCTCGCTGTCTGTCTGTCTGTCCCTATGCATCCTTAGATCTTTAAAACTACGTTATTTAAATACATAGAGTGATTCAAGAGGAAGGTTTATAAATCATTTGACACATAGATTTCCTCGTGGGTGAAGCCAAGGGGCGCAGCTTGTCTATACTAATATTATAAAGAGGAAAGGTTTGATATTTTGTTTGTTTGTATTGAATATGCTCTGAAACTACTGGACCGTTTTGAAAATTCTTTCACTGTAGGAAAGCTACACTATCCCCGGTAAACATAGTCTTAATTATATTTTAGAAATGTGAAATTCGAACTTAACGCGGGTGAAGCCGCGGGGCGCAGCAAGTTTAAAATAAAATTTTATTTAATTAATTTATTTTTTTATTTATTGAGATAATAACATTATAACAGGTTTTTCTATTAAGCCCTAAGGCGATGTTATAACTACTTGTACTAAAAATTACATATTTTTGTACATACATACCTACAATACTAAATAATTTATAATTGTGTTTCAATAACATTTTGTGCCTTTTTCATGGCTTTCGGCAGGTTTTCGTAAAATATGTCCACGCTGTTTTTGGACAGAACATTGAGTAAATATATAGCGAGTGACATCGGGGCAAACTTAAGTAGGTTGCTCCTACAAGTGGGCACCTCCAGCATGGCGAAATGATGCAAAGTCGGTGTTTACCCACATAATCCTGTTTGATGTTAACCTTCTCATTAATTAACCATTCGTCTCTCGGGCACAGGGTCTCACGGGAGCCGAATACCCGGACTTGCAAGTGTGGCATATCCCATTACACATCTCTACGTACATGCTGTACACCACCACAAATCCATAGAACTCCAGGACTGAAAACAACAAATGAATACATAAATAAAATAAATAATGTTTGACAATCCACACAGGATCATTTAGACCCAAGCTAAACAGAGCTTGTGTTATGGGTACCTACTAGATGACTGATATACTTAATACAATATATATTTACATTATAGATATAAATATACACTACAAATATTTGCAGATCGTACAAACATTTGTTCTAATTGGCGGGAATCGAACCCGCAACCTCTTGCGTCACAGGACCTTCGCCCGCCACGCCACATCGGTTGACATAATTACCATTATATTATCATGAAAGGTAAAGTCAGATCATTTTAAAGTTGAGTGTGGTTCTACACTACAGTATTTGGTTGCTATATAAGAAATTCACGTTATTTCTTATTTGATAATAATACAATACAAAAATACTTTATTGTACACCAGATACAGATCATTAAAAAAAGACATTACATGCGACAAGTACTATGGGCGGCCTTTGGATGGAAAGAATAATGTGAATTTAAGAAAGGCAGGGGGTGTACCAAGGATAGTCTAGTATGAACATAACATGAATACTTAAAAATAAATAAAAAAACTTTTGAAACTAACATATGGTTATTAACACTAAACTCATTTATAATTTTTACTAGAAAATCAAATCATGGTAAATATCCCGTACCTATTTACCATGATTTGATTTGCGAGTTTTCCAATATTTCGGCACAGTTTCATGCGCCATGAACACGGAATATCTTAAGGCACTGACACACACGAGTAATTTTTTGTTTTCAGACATACCAATCCAATCTAATTTTTTGTCGTTTGCTACACACATTACCACTACCACCGAACGCAGCTCGATCACGACGCACAACACTGACGGCATCAGAACGCGACGCGGTTGGTACATCACTTCTTCGGTTTTTGCACATTCTCACAACAAGGTTCCAGGTTCCCAATAATCAAATCATGGTAAATATCCCGCTTTGAATGAGTTTTGTATTAATAACCATGAAAGACTGCAGGTAATATGCTGGATGCGGCAAGCTGAAGACAGGGTGCTATGACGCTCATTGGGGGAGGCCTATGTCCAGCAGTGGACTGCTATAGGCTGATGATGAACCATGATAGTTTCATCAGGGAATATGTCATAATTTAAGTTAACTGATTGAGTGCCCATGACGCTCATGCACCAGTAAAAGCCGGTATTTAATGTGTTACTTACAGACAAAAAAGAAAATGGCCAAATACCATCCGATTAGTAGCTTGTGAACCAGACATAGCACGAACAGGCAGGAGACCTCTATCAGCCACGTGACAAACCGACAGATCATGAAATGTGGTATGGCGGAACAGTTCTTCTGCAAAACAATAACCATTGCTATTAATAAATAAATAATGCTGGACAATTCACACAGCATTATCTAGCCCCAAGCTAAGCAGAGCTTGTGTTATGGGTACTAGATAACTGATATACATAATACAGTATATTACATTGATAGATATTTTTTATTATACCTACATAGAAAACGAAAGCTATTTATTAGGTTTATTTAGCTATTGATATTTTAATTTATGTATGTATATTATAATCTCATCCCATAATGTATTATACTATTCGTCTAATTTGTTTATTTGTACACTTCCTCTATCTGTTCTATCGCTTCTCTTTTAAACCTAAGGTTTTGCTGTAAGAAAACTCTTTGTTAGGGTTAAGCTCGCCTATGTACATAACTTTTTTTTAGTTAAGTTAATTTGTAAGTTTTTAGTGTACAATAAAGAATTACAAGAAAACGAGCAGAACACACGGAACAAATATCTGCAGATCGTACAAACATTTGTCCTGAGGCGGGAATCGAACCCGCATCCTCCTGTGTCGCAGGCGGACCTTCGCCCACCACGCCACAGAGGTCGTCAATAGTCTGCAGTTAGCTCAATTCTTGCAATTGTAATGAATAGTTCTAATTTGTTTCTACTCGTATTACTTGATTGTAACTTTCTTTGTTAATAAAAATGTTATACATAAAGATAAAAAACCATATAGGTAGCTATAATTACATTACAATATAATACAAAAATACTTTACTGTACAACAGTTACAGATCATTATAAAAGACATCACATGATACAAGTACAATGGGCGGCCTTATCGCTTAGAAGCGATCTCTTCCAGGCAACCTTTACATTATTGTTGTAATAGTTTTGTACCAAAGCAGCAAAGGCCATACTACCAGTTAGGTATATAAAGGCGGATAGTTGAGTGAGCATTTTGACCGCGATTTTGCTTACAAGCAGAATGCTTTGAAAGCAAAACCGCCAGTAACTTGTCCCTAAGCATAAAGTAGCTAGCCAAGTAGGTATTAGGTTTAGAAATAAGATACTAAGGAAATATTATAATGTGTTAGCACTAACTTTGATTCTCACAGAAAATAACACCAAAAACAGCGAAAACACAGGTACACGTACCTGCACGTCTAGATAAATCAACTTACCGCGTAAATTCCCAGTGCCAAATATATGCAAAAGATCAACAAAAACGTTTCGGTTATTATCATAACCACTGAGCAATAATAAACCTGGAATACATTGTCGCTTGTCGTAGAATTTTCAACACGGACAAATATACTTTTATTTGTTGAATTTTTGACAACGAAACACTCGAGGATCTCGACGACAAAGAAAAATATAGTCAAAATAGAACGAATCTGAAAACAAAATTATGATTATATTAGTAGGTCGACGTTTACTTAAAAGGTTTTAAGCCCTTAGCAGCATCCACATTATTTATATTAAACGTTGGACACGTTCAATGTAATGTTGCTGAGGCAAACGTGTTCTTGAGTGGAGGCCACGGTACCACCCGGTAAACGTAGTGTAGGACGCCCTCCGACCAGGTGGGATGACGACCTGCGAAAGACTGCAGGTAGATGCTGGATGCGGCATGCTGAAGACAGGGCACTATGGCGCTCATTGGGGGAGGCCTATGTCCAGCAGTGGACTGCTATAGGCTGATGATGATGATTCCAAGCTTGAACTTACGCTGAGTATGAAGACACCAAAGGTTAAAAGCGTCCGAGATAAGTTTAATAGCTTAATTTACCCATTGGTGGCAGCAGTCAAATATGAGATGAGCAATAAAATTAATAAATAAAATTATTCTAAAAATAATCATTTAAAATACATTACATTATTAATTTGTCTGATATTTGGAAATAAGTTGTACTATAATCAACAATCTGTACAAACAGTAAGTTCCTAATCTGCCTTAATAACACTGAAAAGACGAATGGTCGAACAATACTTGATAAAAGACTATTCCTTTCCCATTTAACGCTGATGACCAAGAAACTTGATTTCTCGTAAGGATTATGAAAGTAGAAAGTGTTATAATAACTATAAAGTGCTGGATAATTCACACAGCATTGGCTAAGTCCAAACTAAGCAAAACTTGTAATAAGGGTTGGAAGGTAGGTACTAGAAAGATGCTGCGAAACTTCGCCCGCAACGCCACAGAGATCGTCAAACAAGGCTTTATTTTGATAAGCGTATTATGTAAACATACGTATAAGTAAAATATTCACTAGAAGTAGGTATGTATAAAATTAGGGTTACCAATATTATAAGAGCTAACCCAAAATTGGTTGTGCCCTGACAAGGTTTTTATGTATCGAATCATATTATATTTAGACTTAAATAGGCAAATAACCATGAATTACACATATAAGAGATGAGCATACTAGTGGTTTCTTTTTCACTTCTTCCACTAGTGGACAAAAAATTGAAGTGAACAGTAAAATAATATTATTTGATAATAATTTGTAGTATTATTATTTGGGAGAACACGTGACCGCACTGAGTGGAAGATTTGGGAGAGGCCTTTGCCCAGCAGTGAGAAGAAACAGGTTAAATTAAAAAAAAATTTGTAGGTATAAAATATGACTTGTCTAAGTGCTTATTTTGTAATCCTTAAGAAATAAATGCTATTGACTTTTTGACTTTTGACTTTTATGCATTGTGTACCCACTATGATTACTACATCATCAGCCTATGTTAGTCCACTGCTGGACATAGGCCTCCCCCAATGAGCGCTACAACAGCGCCCTGTTATCAGCTTGATTAATGCATCTACCAGTCTTTCGTAAGTCGTCACCGCACCGGATGGCGGATGGTCGGAGGGCGTCTTACACTACGTTTACCGAGTCGTGGTCTCCAGTCCGTTTTCCCCAGCGGATATAAGATACACACACCTAAGAACTAACCTGTATGCATAAAATCACAATAAATGATATGACAATGACTTACAAATGTCCAGAATAATACCACAATGCCTCCAGTTTTCAAGCTGTATATTAGAAGGAAGCTTTCTACCGTTGGAAGCACCACACCCATTTCGAATTGTCTTGATTTGTTTTTGCACTGCAGATACCTACTTACAAATATGGTCTTGTGAATTTTGTAAATTGTAATCCAAATAACTCTCTAATCATAATTTTAACAGTAAATCTGCATGATTTTGTTGTTGAAAAGTACGAAAATTACGTCGAAAAAACAATAAAAAAAAAGTCGAAATAACAATAAAATTAATTTTGTTTTCAATTTCTTAAAGTGGGTGATTGACGTGCGAGTAAGTTCGCGATCTTGTGCATCGAGCCACAAGATCGCGAACTTACTCGCACTCACCTTTTTCGCTGGTATTTCACCGTAGGTACGCGTACTTTAAACCCGCAGAGTAAGTTCTTTGGCGATCTGACAAGTTTGAAATTTTGCTCGTAACCCGCCTCCTCCGCTCGCACGTGTGGCAGCACTGCGAGCCACGAGCCGCCATTTAGTTTGGCCAATCTGTCAGTTATTTAATATAATCCTACTAATATTATAAACGCGAAAGTTTGTGAGTATGGATGGATGTTTGTTACTCTTTCACGAAAAACAACTGAATGGATTTTAATGAAACCTTACAATAATATAGCATAAACATCAGAATAACACATAGGCTACAATTAATAAAGATATATTGTATAATATCCAGAATATCTATCACCACGCGGGTGAAACCGCGGGGCGCAGCTAATACGATATTATTCCTAAACAACGCAAAGCTTCTTTTGTCGACGACATCGCAATACAGAGTAAGTAAGCTTCACGTGTGTCACTAACGTCGAGCCGAGTAAGTTCGCGATCGTAAAAACCGCGTACCTTAAGTTCGTACGTCTATCGCCCACTTTAGATTCGATTCTGTTGTGTATACATAATGAATGTGATACCTAAGTGATGACAAGACATAGATTTTTTACCATCATAGACGAAAACGGTTAGTTCCTATCACGAAACTCTATGGTTCTTGAAACTTCGAATATACACTTTGAGAATTCAGTTGAATTCTCAAAGAGTGAAAAAAATCAATGGAACTTGAGATCATTTGCCTTTATTTTTAAAAAGTAACAAGTTAAACTTCTAATAAAATATTCATCATCATCATCAGCCTATATCAGTCCACTGCTGGTCATAGGCCTCCCCCAATGAGCGCCATAGCGCCCTGTCTTCAGCTTGCCGCATCCAGCATCTACCTGCAGTCTTTCGCAAGTCGTCATCCCACCTGGTCGGAGGGCGTCCTACACTACGTTTACCGAGTCGCGGTCTCCACTCAAGAACACGTTTGCCCCAGCGGCCGTCGGTTCTTCGCGAAATATGGCCGGCCCACTGCCACTTCACCTTGCTAATTCTTTAAGCATATGGGTACCTACTAGATAACTGATATAGATGGATAGAAAATTCTTATACAACCTCAACTTTGTGTGAAAAGGCTAGACATATGATTTTGCGTTCATAAGAGCGGGACAGGGCATTGCAACGCAAGTTCAAAAATCAAGTTTTAGCTTATTACCTATTAATTAGGACATTATTTGAAAAAACCGAAACATATAACATTTTTATTTATTTCATTCTATTACCACGCTTATTGTCAAGATCTGAACTTCTGTATTTATTGAGAAATTTAGGTTTTAGTAAAAATTTAGAGGTAACTTTGCGATTTTTTTCTATCGAGAAAATTTTATGGAATCGTGTTTTCGAAACATATGATCGATAGATTAAGTCCCTTTCAAAGTTAAATATTCAGTAGTTTAGACGGTATGGACATCCGGCGGAGTTGAAAATTAGCAGTTTGAGGTATTATACACTCTTAACTATAAACCTATGTACAGTAAAAACTTAAAAATTAAGTACAATTGGCGGTCTTATCGCTCAAGAGCGATCTCTACCAGACAACCATGGATGGATAGGATCGTGGACAGTACCAGGGGATCACCTTGGTAAAAAATATTAAATTGTTACAAACTACTATAATACATGAAAGTAAACTATCTGAGAATAAACTATAATGCAATGGGTAAGTAAGTACCTACGTAAGAAGGTAGGTACCTACCTATTAAATGTAGCTTCTGAGATTTTATAAAAGGTCACCGTTATCATTATCAGAAGTAAACATGGTAAACACAATACAAAACATGCATTATGAACTTTATTCTCAGTGCTACAAGCGTTATTTTAATCAGTGGAATTGCCGGACAGGATTTCCGAATGTTCTTTGAAACTACCTATCATGAAAACTCTGTATCTAACATTTTTATTCTGTTTTTTGCAACAAGTTTTGGGTTTGTTTGAATCATGACATCATCGGAACTTCCGCTAGTTAATTTCTAGAAATTACTTGCTGTTTACTTGTTATTCTATTACTCCATATTAAATAAATAATGCTGTACAATTCACACAGCATTATCACAGTACCCATAGCACAAGCTCTGCTTACCTTGGGGATGATGCTCTGTGGATTGTCCAGCATTATTTATTTATTATTTATTGATTTATTTTTCAAGCCTATTTTGTGAATAGGGTGACGTTGGCGGTGTTACACCCCCGGGCGTCCTTCGGAAAGCACGCGTCATGGCTGTGGCCTGCCGATCTACCGTTCCATCAGATTATGAGCGTGAGGTAAGAGAGAGTGCACTTGAATCACACCCACACTTGTGCACTATTTATTATGGTGTTTGCTTTTGCCTGCAACTCATAATCATATTTGTTTAAACTTCCTTTTATCTTATAAATAAATAAATATATCTTAATTTAAAGTTAAACTAAGTGACTCGTATTATTTTTTTAAGTTCCTCTTTTATTTTTAACTCACTTAATAAATATTTGTGTTTACAGAGCGTAGGTTATTACCCACCTACGCAACACATAATCGCAGTTGTTATCACACATAAATAGGAATCGCAAAACCCCCTTCCCGACTACGCCAGTCGGCCAACGTCCATCACAATACCGTCTCCATTAGATAAACGCTCTAGTCCAGAGCCCCAGTGTTGTCCGGACATTACGACAAAACAGACCTTAACTGTGCCTTAACTCACTTGTTTTTAAGTAGTTTCTTAGTTTTCTATACTAAAAGTTTCCAAAATGTACTGCGAGTGGCCGCGTTTGGGACGATGCTGCTTCTGCATGCCGCTTAGAAGAGGATTGCTAACGTGTGCTTATATTAACTTGGTGAGTAGCTATATACCAGATTTATAGAAAAAAACAGGATGCACACAAGTTACACGTATATTATCTGAATTGACTAGCACTAAGGATAGGTACGTCCCACGGGACTCACTCACAACTCAAGTGATTATGATCCTGGGCATATTATAAATCTATTGAATGTCTAACTGTGTTAGTATAGGTTGTCTCATAATGTTTTTGCACACTGCACGCGTTAAACCACACAACAAACACCAACAAATGAAAAAAGATTGCCAAGCGATTGTGACCACTCCCCATCTCCTGCTGTTTGTGGTTGGCGCGTAATTCTCAAATCAAAAACTTTATGAGACTCCCTATATTTCGCGACTAATCTGAATGTTGGCAAATATTGAATATTTCATCTTGCACTTAAATGCCTGCAATTATTACATTTGGTTAGTTTTGTGTTTTTAGGAAACTTTTGCTAACTTTCCGTACTAGTTCACGGAACAAGATTCTTCATAGCAGGTCTGGTCATTTCAGATGTTGCGACTGTATTACTCATACTATTATCCCCGCATACGGTGCCGACATTACGTGCTATATATATAGGTTTATACATACATATTATGTATGTTAGATTAAGGTAGGTATATATTTTATATGGGCCGTAGTTTTTAAGTATTTTCCATCCTGTACTAGATTAATGTTGACGACCTCTCCTTGACGACCTCTGTAGCGCGATGGGCGAAGGTCTGCCTGCGACGCTGAAGATTGCGGGTTCGATTCCCGCCTCGGAACAATTGTGTGTAAGATCTGCAGATGTTTGTTCCGGGTGTTCTGGTGGTTATAATAAAAAATATCTATCCATGTAATCTATTGTATTAAGTATATCAGTCATCTAGTACCCATAACACAAGCTCTGCTTACCATGGGGCTAGATGATTGTCCAGCATTGTTATTATTATTAATGCTGCCTGAAATAAATGAATTGAATTGATACTAACGCTATTTTTGTGCTTGTAGTTCTTCAGCGCGTTCATGCTAGGAATCTACTGCTATGCCGTGAACTACTCGCTGAGGGCCGAGCTGGTGCTCATGGGCCGGACTGTCGGCATCATGCCGGCTGAGGTCTGCATCATCTTCTTCTGCCTCGAGCTGATCTTCAATGCGCTTCTCATCTATGGAGCACATAAGGTAAGCTGTTCTATTCCTATACGAAGGCTGAATTGGATGAGGAGTTACTTACATACAGCAGATGCTTATGGCAGATGCTGGATGCGGCAAGCTGAAGACAGGGTGCTATGGCGCTCATTGAGGGAAGCCTTTGTCCAGCAGTGGACTACTATAGGCTGATGATGATGATGATGATTACAATTACTGACTTGTTACATCCGCTTTTACTCTCCAACGATCGCTCTTGAGCGATAAGACTGCCAATATTAATAAATTTAATATTAGCAGTCTTATCGCTCAAGTACCCCACTTAATTTTTAAGTTTTTATTGTGCATAAAGTGTGAAGAATTGTCTAAGTATCTACCTCGGTCCGCCTAAATTTTGCCAGAGCGTCGTCGGATCGAAGCGACGACGCTTAAATATAACATTTTTTTACGTGTCCAAAAACCCTGTGTACTAAATAATATAAAAAAAATTATGAATAATGAATATTTCACACAGCATTAACATATAATAAAATAATAAAAATCTTTATTTAGAACATGTGAAGCAATAATAAAAGCTATTGAATCAGGCAGCAAGAAAATCAAAACGACAATAAATAGTAAAACTAAACTCTCTAAAGAAACTAAAGATTTGATAACAAATAGAGAAAAAATGGAAAGAGGCAATAGATATTATTACAAATTAGATAGATTAGTGAAACGGAGTATTAGAAACGACATTAGAACTTTTAATTCACATCTGATTCAAATTGCAATTGAGAAACACACCTCCTTAAGGGCGGCTAAACAAGGAATTTCGCATGGAAAGCGCTGGATAAACTGCTTACAAGATGAAGATGGCAAAAAATTTAACAGTCGAGAAAAAATAATGGACATTTGCACAAAGTACTACAAAACCCTTTACTCAGACGATTCTAAAGAAAAACAAGAAATCGAATACAGCCGATCTGAGACACCATATTTCACTGGAAAAGAGGTTCATGACGCAATAAAAACCATGAAGTACGATAGGAGTCCTGGACAAGATGGTATTACGACAGAATCTCTGAAAATAGGAACAAACACAATACCTCACATTACAAATCTCTTTAATTCAATCTTAGATACAGGTCAGATCCCGAAACAGATGTGCCATTCAAACATTGTCCTCCTTCACAAGAAGGGAGACAAAACTAATATTGGCAATTACAGACCCATCAGCCTAGTGTCACATCTGTATAAAGCCTTCATCAAAGTCATTCAAAGTCGCATAGGAGATATACTCGACCAACATCAACCACCAGAACAAGCCGGCTTTCGTCCCAGTTTCTCGACCACTGACCACCTACATACGTTCAACCAGATCATCGAAAAATATAACGAATTCCACAAACCCCTTTACATAGCCTTTGTTGATTATGCAAAAGCATTTGATAGCGTAAAACACTCTGCAATATTCTCAGCTCTTAAAGCCCAAAACATTAAACAAACTTATATAGACCTTATTAGAATCATATACAATTCCAGCACTGCAAATATTAAATTGAGCTCTTCAGGCCCATCCTTCATGATACAAAAAGGAGTAAAGCAAGGTGACCCACTTTCACCAATCCTCTTTACGGCCACTCTCGAGGAGGTATTCAAGAAGCTAGTCGACTCTTGGGCCACAAAAGGCATAGACGTCGATGGAAAGCGCCTAACCAACCTGCGTTTTGCGGACGATATTGCCCTCTTTGCCTCCACACCACAAGAACTCCAAACAATGCTGCAAGATCTGAGCACAGCAAGTCTTGAGGTTGGACTTCAGATGAACAGAACTAAGACACAGATCATGTCTAACAGCACGAGACGTAGGGTCTCGGTAGATGGGCAGGTTATAGAGTACGTCGACGAGTACATTTACTTGGGCCAGCTAGCTAGCTTCGATAACAGGCAGGACAAAGAGATCGGTCGTAGAATCGACAACGCCTGGAAGAGCTACTGGTCCATGAAAGAGCACATGAAGGGGAAACTTCCTGTGACACTGAAGCGCAAACTCGTCGATATGTGCATCTTGCCCGTCCTAACCTACGGTGCGCAGACATGGTCGCTGACTGAACTACAAAAATCCAAGCTCAAGATCTGCCAGAGGGCAATGGAGCGTAGTATCTTGGGCTTCCGGCGAATCGATCGCGTTAGGAATACGATGCTACGCTCTTTGACAGGTATTGTCGATGTGGGAGTTAAGACCGCCACACTGAAATGGAAGTGGGCGGGGCACATTAGCCGAATGCACCCCGAGAGGTGGGCTAACGCTGCAACACCCTGGGTCCCGGAAGGAAGCCGCGGGCGAGGTCGGCCAAGAAAGCGCTGGCGAGACGACCTTAACGCCTTCCTCGGAGATTGGTGGGAGATCGCACGTGACCGCACTGAGTGGAAAGATTTGGGGGAGGCCTTTGCCCAGCAGTGGGACGAAACAGGCTAAATAAAAAAAAAAAAAAAAAAAAGAACATGTTTACATAGGATCATAGATACATATTGAAACGATGACACTACCGAAGCTTTACAAACTGTGTGGTCATGTCAACGCCCAACTCCTAGATTTCTATATTTTATTTTTCTTTATCAGTCATCTAGTACCCATAACACAAGCTCTGCTTACCTTGGGGCTAGATGATGCTGTGTGTATTGTCCAGCATTATTCATTTATAAACTATGTTTTTTTATTTCAGAAACTCTTGAAGTACGTGAAAGCCTTCTACTACTACACGATAGTGACCTGTGTCGCACTGCTCGTGATCCAGATTGTGGAAATATGCACCTTTCGTGGCTATAATGGTGTAGAGAAGAGCGTCTTTACTTTTACTGGACTGTGTAAGTATAACCATATTTATTTATAATAATAATACTAGATGCGCCCCGCGACTTTGCCCGCGTGAAAATCTATGTGCCAAATGAAATGAAAATAGTTAAGTGTTGAAATGAAATACACAATAACAATATTATCAGTTTCCCGTCAATTAAAATAAGTACGAATCACATAATTTTGTTTTTATTAGACATGTATAGATCAGGAAAGGTTCGTCTTTGAAGAATTACTATTTTTTATAGTCATTGTCAAGAAATTCGCTTACATATTCGTGTATAATGGTTTATAAACCTTTCTCTTAAATCACTCTATCTATTAAAAAACCGCATCAAAATCCGTTGCGTAGTTTTAAAGATCGAAGCATACATAGGGAAAGACGGACAGCGGGAAGCGACTTAGTTTTATGGCTACTATGTAATGATAGTGAAGTAATAAACATATTATGTTACCTATATCACAACTCTTCACGCGAGTGTCGTATTGAGGTGGGTAGCAGTGCCCCCTGCAGAACAGATCCTGAACTGAACTGCAATCCCCAACCCACATGCTCAGCGTGGGGATTATGGTCGAACCCCTTCAGGTTCAGGTTCAGGTTCAGGTTCAGGGGGTACTCCTTTATCCGCATTTGGACTCCAGTTGGTCCTTTATGCGTATTTTGCTAGCATAGCCAGCCTAGCTCCGTCCAGAAGCGCAGAATCTTCCTGGTCGAACCCCTTGTGATAACAGCTATTTAGGCTATTTGCAGGGAGAATTATATTCAAGAATAGACCAGCATAGGCTGTAGATATTAATGATATTAGAACTGCATATTTAAGCATTTTACGTATAACATTTAAATAACGCAAAAATCACTTATAACGGGATATTTACCTTGATTTGATTTTTTTGTATTCCAATAATTCGGAACAATTTCATGCGCCATGATCACGAAATAACTGAAGGCACTGCGAGTAATTTTTTATTGGCAGTCATAGGTACCGATCTACCCTCATTTTTTGTCTTTATTATAAGTGACTTTTGTGTTAATAATCATGATAGTTTCAAAAGTTTTCGTTGAATAACTTATGGCAAAAGACACAGATTAAGTTGACATTTGCTTACAGGTCTACAAATGTACTTGATCACCCTGGTGCGAAGCCTAATCCAAAATCTGGAGGTATCAGGTCCGCACACGTATGAAAACCAGCTCCATCCGATTGCAAATGGAGAACAGAATGCGGACTCTAATGGGATTTATAACAATACGACCGTCATTCCTATTGATGCTTGAGACTGAATACTTACTATTTTATATATGTTAGTTGATATAAACCTAATTTAAGGCCCACTTCTTTAAATAAATGATTACCAACAAAGATAGAGAGGTAAGACAGAACGAAAGCTAAGTATAGAAGCCTTCGTTCCATCTTACCAAAGGCACAGAATAATTATATACTACTTAGTACCAAAGATTGCAATTAAAAGCCGCCACACACAGAAACCGTGGCCGGGCCGAAGGCGAAGGCGTGCGGGTTGCATCATACGAATTTATATGAAAGACTTCACATACAGCGTCGGGCGCCGGCGGCGCGGTGCACGTAAATTTGTATGAAACAACCAGCACGCTTTCGGCTCCGACCCGGCCACGGTTTCTGTGTTTGGCGGCTATAAATTGAAGATCATCATTTAAAGCTGCCAAATACAGAAATCTCTGTATTTGGCAGTCTTTCATATAAATTCTTATGATACAACCCGCACGCCTTCGCCTCCGGCCCGGCCACGGTTTCTGTGTGTGTCGGATTTCATTCATCACAAATAGGTTACATAACTTAGTTAACAGTGCCTTAAAACCTATGCTAGGTTTGTCTAGGCACTTGGTTCTCACTTAATTTACATAAATTGATTAAATATTTTGCTTGTAATGTATTATGTTGACTACTATACTTTGTTTAGTCATACCTGTAAGAATAGATGTAATTGTTTTGAATAAATACAAATATCTACTGTACCTTGTTAACTTACAATCCTACAACAATACAAGTTATCCTGCGTCACCTACTAGATCGTTAGCTACATGTAAGTGATATGCAAACTTATTTATAATAAGGTAGAATTTACTTTCTTTTAATTTATAACATTTTCATAGATTAAGAAAACAAAATAAAAACGTATTATGTGGAACACATTATTTAAAGAATTTTTAGCAAATGCTACCTTCGTAGCACTTTCAGAAAATAGAAGATAAGCTATTTTTTCGCAGTTTGTAAATAATAATGAATATTGTGTAAGTTTGTAAATATTATAATTGATGAATATTTTTATTTTTATTTTATTTTTGTTTATTTTTTAGATTTATTTGTATATTTTGTAATAAAAATTAAAATGACTTGAGTAAATGTATCGTTTTTTAGGGTTCTGTACACGAAAGGTGAAAACGGGACCCTGTTACTAAGCCTCCGATGTCTGTCCGTCGTCTGCTCGTGCGTCAGTAGGCTGTATCATGAACCGTAAAAGGTAGAAAGTTGAAGTTCAAAGTCGCTCAGCAAGCTATGAAAAGAGCTATGCTCGCGCTCTCTCTGAAGCATAGGTCCTTCTCCGTAGGTCATGTCAGGTAGAACGCTCTAATTCGTAACGAAATCATCCGACAGAGAATCAAGAAGAATACGCAAGCTTAAGTTGTAGTGGGTCGGCCATCAAGAACCAACCACCGCTGGAGTAAACGTGTTCTTGAGTAGAGACCGCGAATCGGCAAACGAAGTGTAGGACGCCCTCCGGCTATATGATATTCTGACCTGCGAATAACTGCAGGCAAATGCTGGATGCGGCAAAGTGAAGACAGGGCGCTATGGCGTTCATTAGGGGAGGCCTATGTTCAACAGTGAACTATAATGATTCTGATTGCACGCTGTTTATTCTATAGAGGGTGTCCCACGGTCACGGGTCATTGACGGCCATGACCGTGGGGTTTACTTATCTTATTTTTATTGCTACATTTATTGCTTGTCGCAATTGCAGCCATTTTAAATCTTTATTCAAATCAAAATATGCATTTATCTTATTCCAAGAATCTAAAATTTCATGATTTTAACAGGACTAACTACACTAACATTGTAACCAAAATGGCGAAAATCACTTGTAGTTCCTAGTAAGCAAAAACTAGCTGATCAGAATTATTTGACAATTTAATCTTTTGTTCTTTATTTATGCACATATACCCACTTTTATAACTTTAGCTCTGACTCCCAGTAAGGTTTGCTGAAAGAAAGTCTCTTCTCAGAAGCCTTTGTCATTAATTTTCTTGCCATTAATGTTATTTGTGTGCGTAATCCTACAGATAGTTGTACACTACATGGTCATAGATTACCTACGACCTTAAAAACAAGTAGTTAAGATAAGAGATATTAGATTTAAGTTAGAGAAAGAGAGCTGGCTCAGCATAAATGTTACATGCACTGGTAAACAGAATACACTGTACAACTCGGTCACAATATCTGTGCACCTTGAGCCAAACATTTTGTATGGCTCAAGGTGCACAGATATTGTGACCGAGTTGTACATACATATGTACATATATTTTATCGTGCAAAAGAAAATAAATGAATAAAAAAACATAATTCTGGAATTATGGTTTAGAGGTAAGAATTACGTTTATTTTCCCAGCAGGATCATGGTTAAATTTGTGGGTGTAGTAATACCTGACCATCCCAGGCGGCCAACGTCCAATTCAGCCTCATTTAATAAACGCTCGTTCAGAGCCGCCAGTGTCGTCTAGACTCTACAGGAAAACAGACCTTAAATGACTGTCTTTACGTAGTTCTTTAATATTTCTTTAGTTTATTTAAATTGTGGGAAGAGTTTCCGAGATGTATTGCGAATGGCCGCGTTTGGGACGATGCTGTTTTTGCATGCCTTTAAGAAGAGGCGTGCTAACATTCGCTTATATTAATTTGGTGAGTATTATTATGATAATAGGTTATAAATAATATTTGACATTTTGGAATGTATATTATTCTGTAAGTCAAGTCTCAATAAATGAATAAATGAAATTAATAATGATGATTTATTTCGTTAAGCTGTAGATAAAGGAGCGTAGTATTTTTGAGTCGTGTTTGAGGCGCGTAAAATAAGTTACTTCATAAACGATGAGTGACTTATTTTGATGGCTTATTTTGATGGCATCAACAAACATGTCATGTCTATTGAAATTATGTAGGACATAAGCGACTCATAACTCAAAAAGTTTTGCGTTTCCCATAATGTAAATATTTGATGTCGTTATGTCGCATTTGATGATGTTTGAAAATACTAATGCTTGCACAGAATATCTTGACGACCGATGTGGCGCGATGGGCGAAGGTCCACCTGCGACGCTGAAGGTTGCGGGTTCGATTTCCGCCTCGGAACAATTGTGTGTACGATCTGCAGATATTTGTTTCGGGTGTTCTGGTCGTTTTCTATGTAAAATATCTATCTATGTAATGTATTGTATTATGTATATCAGTTATCTAATACCCAGAACACAAGCTCTGCTTACCATGGGGCTAGATAATGCTGTGTGAATTGTCCAGCATTATTTATTTATCTGTCGAAAGCACATTACAGTTTCTGAATTTCAACAAAAGTTTTTTGTTAGTAATGGTTACGTCTAGAATCTATAGTACCCAGCAACTATTTATTAGTTATTTATATATAAAAGAGGCTATCAATTGATGATAAATTGAGGCCGTCGACGTACGAGCACAATGATAATGTAAAAATAACAGAGTAAACAATGGCAATCACTAGTTACAACAAAATAATAAAAAAAAGTAATCGCATCACATGGATGGTATAAATAAATATAAAATCATGGCAATGCTTACAGCATTTTAGGCACGTTGCCTTTTGGTGATGGATTAGATTCTTAAGTAATAGATTAAGTGTAAATAATTGTTGTATTTTTTTAATGTGTTATTGCTTTGTTAATAAATTAAGGCATTAAACTTTTTGAGACAAATGTATAAAAGATGATTTTGGACTTTTTACCAAGCGTGGTAATGATGATTAAAACCCGCTTGTTAGTTAGATACTTAGACTACTACTATTACTTACTTTATTAGATAGTTTTTGATAAGCAACGTTTTAAACTTACTGTTACATGAATTTGCTAAATGTTTGATGATTTTACCCTAAGGTTTCTGATATTAAAATGCCCAAGCGCTCACACTCACTCTTAATATCTAAGAAATTTACTTTAAGATTTCGATGGGACTTGAAACCGCAACCCTCTCTCATACACCCTAAAGCACTGTGTTAGTAATGTAATACAGCTACCAAACAGCACAAGAACTTGCATTTAAATGTTTATAACATTAAAAATGAGAACACCCTGTTTATCCTTAACAGCTGGAAAGTGCCTCAATCGGGACGTATACTAATGGAATGATACATTACATTACACCTGTTGTCTGTGTGATACATTAAGATAATTTAAAGCTATACATCCCGGGATGTAATGTACATTGCTCTGCAAATTGCATGCTGAGCCGGTAGCCTTTCTGTATTCTCGTATTTTAATTCTTTTATTCGTTACTTAATTTGTTTTCTTTATTATTATTAGTTCTTAAGTTGTATTATTTTATATGAAAAACAAATGAATATTTTCTATTCTATTCTACATTAATATATGTACATTATAGCTGCTGTATGTGAAGCCCTTTAATGATTTCCTGACTCTGATTTAGACACTAATGTAAACTTTTCTTCTAGTTCTTCAGCGCGTTCATGCTAGGACTGTTCTGCTATGGCGTCCACTACACGTTGCTATCTTATCTGGCGATTGTGCACGTAGGGACGGCTATCCTCGTCATGCCGGCCGAGGTCTGCGTAGTCTTCCACTGCCTCGAGCTCGTTTTCAGCGCGGTACTTATTTATGGAGCACATAAGGTAAGCTATTATGTTTCTATGCGGTGGCTAATTTAGCTGTCCTCAGCTACTTCAGGCTTAAAAATTGACCTATGGATACGTTACCGATCACCAATGATTAAATACAAGGATATCTTCCCTTTTAATCTGAGAGAGCCCACAGTTGTAGGCTTTCTCAGATTTTTGAATTCCCGATCAGTTTGGTCGTTTTTGCGTGATGAAGTAATAAACATTTAGTTATTTATTTACGTAAAGTACTAACAATATTTTCACAGGGGCACCTAATGCAATAGCATACATCAATTCATCCAATCTTTCACATGTATAATCGAGAAGACTAAGAAGTCAAACTAATATCCTTCTCCTGACTTACGCGTGGCGGTAACATTTACTACATGGTTTTGTTTTTATAAAATACTTTTTTTTAGAAACTCCTGAAGCCCGTGCAAGTCTTCTACTACTACTCATTAGTGACCTTCGTTGCGCTACTCGTTCTCCAGATCGTGGACACATTTAGCTCTACTGGACCACTTATTATAGAGAAAAGCGTCTTCATTTTTACTGGAGTGTGTACGTATAATATTATTTTTTAATCACTACATAGTATAAAACAAAGTCGCTTCCCGCTGTATGTCTGTCCCTATGTATGCTTAGGTCTTTAAAACTACGCAACGGATTTTGAAGCAGTTTCTATAATAAATAGCTTGATTCAAGGTTAATAAACCATTTGACACATAGATTTCCACGCGGGCGAAACCACGGGGCGCAACTAGTAAGTAATAAGATAATATTTTGTTACCTATACCCCAACTCTTCCCGCGGGTGTCGTGTTGAGGTGGATAGCATTGCCCTCTGCAGAAGAGATACACAACTGAACTGCGTTCCCCAACCCACATGCTCAGCGAGGGGATTATGGCTTTACCCCCGAATTATAACAGTTATTGGAAGCTACAAGCTTTGTGATAAATTATACAAAATTGTATTTGAGATTAATTTCGATATTGAGCTTGTTCAAGAATAACCAGCGTGATAATAGAACATACAATTTTCCATGGATCTCTATAGTTTCTAAATAAATAATAAATGAATAATGCTGGACAATCCACACATTATCATCTAGCCCCAAGCTAAGAATAGCTTGTGTTATGGGTACTAAATTGACTGATATACTTAATACAATACATTACATGTTTTTTTTTATTATGCATAGATAACGACCAGAACAACCGGAACAAATATCTGCAGATCGTACACACAATTGTCCCAAGGCGGGAATCGAACCCGCAACCTTCTGCGACGCAGGCGGACCTTCGCCCACCGCCACAGAGGCCGTCTATGATAGATATACAGGAGTAAAAAACTTGTGACTTATAAAATTTCCTCCAACAGGTCTACAAATCTACTTGATCACCCTGGTGCGAAGCCTAATCCAAAAAATGGAAGGATCAGGTGCGCAAACGTATGAGAACCAGCTCCATCCAATTGCAAATGGAGATCAAAATGCGGAGTCTAATGGAATTTATAGCAATACGACGGTCATTCCTATTGATGCTTCAGACTGAATACTTATTATTTATAAATGTTAGTTATTATAAACTTTATTTATGGCCTTGCATCAATAAATGCCCAACAAAGATAATAAAAAGTAGTAGTAAGCTTTCTTTTCGTCTTACCAAAGACACAAAATAACTATATAGTACTAAGTACATGTTTACCTACAGTAAGTACTTTAGTAGCCATTTTAATTGCTCGTTTTATTAATTGTTTTATGGTAATTTAGTTTAATATTGTATCTTTCTCTATGTTAATTGTATGTGTGTGTTATTAGTACCAAATAAACGTTTCATCTATCTATCTAAGTACGAAAATTATTAAGTTATAGGATACAATTTTATGTTAGTAGTTGTAAACCTAATCTATGCCTACTTCTTTAAATAAATGCTTACTTAAGAGTGCACTCAAATGGGTGATTTGATAGATAAAAAAATTATGAAAATTCATTAAAAGCTTGTATTTTCTGTATAACATCAAAAATAATAAATTAAGTGGAGCACATTGTTCTACGAATTCGTAGCAAGAGCTACGAATTTCGTAGCACTTACCGAAACCCGAAGACAAGTAATTTTTTCTTACTATGTTAATATGGTAGATGCTGGATGCGGCAAGCTGAAGACAGGGCGCTATGGCGCTCATTAGGGGAGGCCTATGTCCAGCAGTGGACTGATATAGGCTGATGATGATGATGTTAATATGATGTTGATGATGATTATTGGTTAATGGCAATTGTCTCTGGTTGGATTTTTTTGTAATTGTGTTGTGTCCAATAAATAAATTTCTTTCTTCCTTTCTGTCAGTGTCAAGTATATGCAATGGAAAATAATTGAAATTTAGCTGAGTTTTCATATTATAAAGATTGTTTGATATTTTCACCAAGAGCCTAGTTCGTTATCTAGCAGGGTGTACCACGTGCAGGTTAGGTTGGCTTGGGAGACGAGATGTTGGAGTCCCCCTTACACCCCAATAATAATATGCATGATGATAAATTTCTACATATTGTCACGGCTTAATACTTTGATATATTTTAAAATAAAAAGACGTGAATAAATAAATCTTTTGTGTCTATAAATGAATCATATTAACCGTATAGTCGCGCCATCTCGGCATGGAATGACACTATTTTTAGTTAACGCGTAGTTAGTGCGTGATTTACTTCGACAATATTGCATACCGTTTTACGCGTATAGCGTATTGTACCAGGAATTCTACGTAATATATTAAGTTCGACAAGGTTCTGTCCCATTCTTATTGTGCACTGATTCTTTTATATATCCAAGGAGAATTGCTATCGTAATTGCATTTCGCAAACGCTGACATCTTGTGCGTCTTTAGAAAAACAAATATGCATTATCAAATCTATTCTTAAATAGGTTATCATAATCAAGGAAATATGTAGATGGTCAAAAGAGCATCGAACATCGTTGGCATACCTACTCGTCCGCCATTTTGAAAAAAAACGTGATTCGGCGGCCTGTGATGAAACGCATGTCAATCGACAGAGTAAATGATTACAAACAAAAAGTGGCCGCCGAATCACGTTTTTTTCAAAATGGCGGACGAGTAGGTATGCCTGGCTCCATACAAAAATGTTCGAACCCCTTTAGATACCAGTCATGTACGGGACACCTTTAATTGATATAAATGATACGAAGAGATTGATAAAAACTCTTTTATTGATATTATAAATTGTATGATATTTGAGCACGCGCCTACCATGATGAGGTGAAAACGTGAACTGATGCAATAAGCTAAGTGGAAGGCGCGTGTAACATATGACCTAAAAAGACCATCGATGTGGCGGGATGGGCGAAGGTCCGCCTGCGACGCAGGAGGTTGCGGGTTCGATTCCCGGCTCGGAACAATTGTGTGTACGATCTGCAGATATATGATCCGGGTGTTCTGGACGTTTTCTATGTATTATAAAAAATATCTATCTATGTAATATATAGTATTATTGTATATCAGTTATATGTATAGTACCCATAACACAAGCTCTGCTTACCATAATGCTGTGTGAATTGTCGAGCATTATTTATATATATTATTTATTTATTTATTAAATAACATAGATGATTTGACAATAATTATGATTATACCTAAGTGCACGGTTGCGCTGCACCGTACAAGTCATGAAAACTTGGTACGAAACGTAATAGTCATTTATAACGTTAAAATGACTGGTATCTTGAATGATATAAATGTATTTGTATGTATTTATTCAAAGCATTACAACTATTTTCATAGGTATTCGGTACCTAATACAATAGTGTGGTCAACTTAATATTAAAAATAAAATAATAACAATGGTAAATTTTTTACTAGACCTTTATAATGGGATATTTACCATGATTTGATTTATCTCATTTTTAATGAGACTCGTGTAAAAAATATCGATATATATTATATATAATGAGTTTCGGTATTAATTGTTACGATATATTGGATGACCACATAAACAGGATAGTATACTAATATTTTGCATGAATATACCCCCTTCCCGAGCATCCCAGACGGCCAACGTCCAATTGGGACTCATTAAATAAACGGTCTATCCCAGTGCATCAGTTTTGTCAAGTCTTTACATCAAAGCAGACCATAGCTTTCTTCTAAAGTATTTCTGTATTTTCCTTAGTTTTGTTAGAAGTGTGGCAAAAGTTTCCAAGATGTACTGCAACTGGCCGTATTTGGGACGATGCTGTTTTTGCATGCCGTTGAGAAAAGGAGTGCTAACATATGCTTATATTAATATGGTGAGTATTTGTTTATCACTATCACTACATAATATAAAACAAAGTCGTTTCCCGCTGCCTAAGCCGCTAAGCCAAGCCAAGCCGCTGCCCGTCTGTCTATGTGTATACATAGACAGACGGGCAGCGGCTTAGATCTTTAAAACTACGATTTTGATTTGAGTTTTTTTAATAGATAGAGTGATTCAAGAGGAATGTTTGTAAACCATTTGACACATAGATTTCCACGCGGGCGAAGCCGCAAGGCGCATCTAGTTCATAAAGTTCAGAACCCAACTGGCGAGAAATAAATTATTATCATGTCTGCCATCTGTAATCTGTACGACGGATGTGGCGCGGCGGCGCGGCAGGCGAAAGTCCGCCTGCGACGCTGACGTTGCGGGTTCGATCCCGCCTTGGAACAAATGTTTGTATGATCTGCAAATATGTGTTCCAGGTGTTATTTTCTATATATAATTAAAAAAACTATCTCTGTAATGTACCTTTTTTATGAGTAAGGGCCAGGTATTTCAATATTGCAAAACAGCACTGGTTTTTAGAAAACTCAAAACCTCAAAATGCTTTTTTTCCGTCAGTTCCAGCACTTTTAGACACAGACTGACCCAGCAAATCAACATAACAACAGCAACTAACAACCTAATCATCCCAACCTTGAAACTTACACATTACAAATACCTACAAATAAATTTACGAGTAAAATATATAAATAATTATAAAATTAATAATAAACCATAAAGTTTACAAATATATTATTACATTTTAGAGATTTCTGGTTGAGGTTTTTAAGTACAGTAAGTGTGTTTAATTAACAGTGACCCCCGCACTAGGCTAGGCCTGTATCGCGGGGTATCAATACATTTTCTGATTACATTAATGATTACAATTTCTGTTCTAGATTTATAGCACGCTGTTGCTAGGTCTCTTCTGCCATCACCTGCACAACGATATGGCGGGCCAGCTGAGCTTAGGCAGGTCCATCCACCTCCTGCCAACTGAGGTCGGCATCACATTCTTCTGTCTAGAGCTGGTTTTCAACGCGGTACTCATCTATGGAGCACATAAGGTAATCTTCAGGGTGGCTTGTTGAGATGTGAGTGTCAAACTCGAAACCATACAACATGAATGTTCGCGCAATCGGCCATACTATCACGCGAACATTCGTGTTGCGTTGTCGCGACTAAACCCTTTGATGTGCGGCAGTCTGTTTTGTTTTGTCTACCGATGTGGCGCGGTGGGCGAAGGTCCGCCTGCAACGCAGCAGGTTACGTGTTCGATACCCGCCTCGGAACAATTGTGTGTACGATCTGCAGATATTTGTTCCGGGTGTTTTGGTCGTTTTCTATGTAGTATAATAAAAAAATTCTGCTATGTATTGTATTATGTATATCAGTTATCTAGTTACCCATAACACAAGCTTTGCTTACCATGCCATACCGACAGCGGCGCGATAAGCTTTCGTATTCGCGAAGACGATACGCGATAGGACGAATTCTTTGGCCAGACGTGTCGATACAAAGCAAATCTTCGCGTAATCGCGATAGTATGGCCGTAGCATAAGAGTTTGACGACCGGTGTGGCACGCGAAGGTCCACCAGCGACGCAGGAGGTGGCGGGTTCGATTCCCCGCCTCGGGGCAATTGTGTGTACGATCAGCAGATATTTGTTTAGGTCATGATATATGTATAATAAAAAAAATCTAGCTATGTATTGTGTTAAGTATATCCAGTCATCTAGTACCTATATCAGAAGCTCTGCTTAGCTTGGGGCTAGATAACGTTGTGTGGATTGTCCAGCATTTATTTATTTCATATATAATGTTGACTACACTATTTTATTAGGTTTTAGCTGTAAGAATAAATGAAATTGTTTTGAATAAATATTAATACAAATATGTTTAATGTAATTACTATACATTTATTTGCAGAAACTCCTTATATACGTGAAAGTCTACTACTTCTACACTATAGTCACGTGTGTCGCGCTGCTCTCACTTCAGATCGTATCCATAGCATTCAGCAGACACATTTTGAGCATCTTAGAGAAGAGCACCTTCTCTTTTGTTGGACTATGTACGTACATTTATACTTATATTTAATCTATTTGTTTCGGGTGTTCTGGTCGTTTTCTATGTAGGTAGGTATAATAAAAAATATCTATCTATGTAATGTATTGTATTATGTATATCAGTTATCTAGTACCCATAACACAAGCTCTGCTTACCATGGGGCTAGATAATGCTGTGTGAATTGTCCAGCATTATTTATTATTTATTTATTTATCTAAGGTTTTTAACCGACGACGAAAGAAAACATAACTTCTCCATAAACTTATATTTATGCATAATATAACTTCTCACTTCCCTTAAAGCAGCCACACATAGAAATCGTGGCCGAATTTATCATACGAATTTATATGAAAGATTACACATACACCGCCGCGCCGCGCCGCCCGCCGGGCGGTGGCGACGGGGCGCGGTGCACGTAAATTTGTATGAAACAACCCGCACGCCTTCGCCTCCGGCCCGGCCACGGTTTCTGTGTGTGGCGGCTTTTATGGTGTTTCCTTCCTACACAATTAACTGTTGTTATCTATATACAGTGTGAGTCTGCACAACGTGCTCATACTAAAATGAGAGTGTCGACCCCCATCTAAACAATAGGGTGTAACATTTAAACTAAACGATCAATTACTATGAATCAAACTCAGAAATGATTGGAAATAACAGGAGCTTCTTATCAAACAAAAAATAGTGGAGAAAAACCCTCAAAAAGTTATGATATTTTGTAAAGCATATTCTGCCTTTTTATATTTAATTCAGGATAAACGAGTCAACGCAACGGCGCGAACTCGTCCGTTTTTAGTTATAGAAATACTATAGAGTGATTCTTTGCAAAGTAAATTCAAATTTTTAATAACTATACTAACGGAACGAGCTTTATTTTAGAGCTTTCTTGCACCATATATTATTATGTAGGTACATGTCAAATATTTTACTTATTTTATTGAAACTAATAAATAAATAATGCTGGACAATTCACACAGCGTTATCTAGCCCCATGGTAAGCAGAGCTTGTGTTATGGGTACTAGATAACTGATATACCTACATAATACAATATATTACATAGATAGATATTTTTTATTACACATAGAAAACGACCAGAACACCCGGAACAAATATCTGCAGATCGTACACACAATTGTTCCGAGGCGGGAATCGAACCCGCAACCTCCTGCGTCGCAGGCGGACCTTCGCCCACCGCGCCACATCGGTCGTCAAACTTATTCGGAATCACATCCCTTCAAAGTACGCTTCTGCTATCAAGTTCTTATGCTTAGTAAATCCAAATTGATGATTGTCCATGATTGAAATCACCTCTACAAAAACCGTCTCGTGACCTCATTGAAACCTGGAGGAGTCAAGAGGATATTAACCATCTAATTGTTAAGTGGTCAAGTTGACGAGCGTTCTAAATCGTCGTCATTTTGATACTGGTTGCCTTAGCGTGGGTGAACCTTTGAGGTTGCGGATGACAAGGTTTTCATTTCTTCAGCACACATGTCCACTGAACGTCATCATCATCATTATCAACCTATAATAGTCCACTACTGGACATAGGCCTCCCCAAATGAGTGACATAGCGCCTGTCTTCAGCTTTCCGCGTTCAGCAGTCTTTCGCTGGACTGGCCCACTGCTACTCCAGCTTGCTAATTCATTGTCCACTGAACGTACTTACCTTTCCACAACAAGGGGGGATTTGTCATAATTCAGCTGTCAAGGCTGACGACAAACTTGACAGGCGAATTCGTGATCGCAGGGGACTTGTACAAAATACGCCGAAGAAAGCAGTTACCCTTCCTTTGGTAGGTTCCCATAATCGGTTTTTACGTCATCCACGGGCAGAGTTGGAGGGGACAATGCATACGCCATTACTGCCACGGTCACAAACCTTATGCCAGTAATAATAAGGTCTACGATGGAAACTCTTTACTTTAATCAGTCGTCCATAGATTAAAAAGATAGAGCCTCCCGATTCGACCAGTATCGTGCTTTCAGCGTTCAAGAGCGGCAAATAATTATAGTTTTGTTTTTGTTTGGTTCCCATTTGTAGGTTATCTCTGTGCCATTTTCCTCTTAGCATGTGTCTATTATATATTTGACAAAGAACTTAGGTCGATGGGCAGGACATCTGGCAAGGAGAGAGGATCTCTGATGGACCAAAGCAGTCACCAAATGGTGGATTAGGGATATGCGGCGGCGTCGAGGCAGACCACCTGCCCGGTGTTAGACGACATTGCGACACGACCGCGAGGGGTGCAGAGATAACGAAGAGGCGTATACTCAGCAGCGGCTGCTGATTAGATTGTGTTTTATACAATTTTCTCTTACAGGTATTCAAATCTACCTGCTCACCTTGGTTCGAAGCTTGATCAAGGATCTGGAGGTGTCAGGTCCGCACACGTATGAGAACCAACTCCATCCGATTGCAAATGGAGAACAGAATGTGGACTCTAATGGGATTTATAATGATTCGACCATTATTCCTATTGATGCTTGAGACTGAGTGATTTTCACAAGCTCTGCTTACCATGGGGCTAGATAACGCTGTGTGAATTGTCCGGCATTATTTATTAATTAATTAATTTATTTATTTGGGAGATTATGAAAAGCCGAATTCGTTTAGAAATGTTTATCAAAGATTGCAATGAAATAAGAATACCTACTAAGATAAATAATTTTAAACTTACGCGATCTGAACACATATTTATAAGTATTAATACAACGGGTATTTATCGCGTTTATTTACCTATTTTTCCCGACGTTTCAACAGGTTTACACACTGTCATGGTCACAGGATGACTCGTCATCCCGAGACCACACAATACCACGCGATAAATACCCGTTGTATTATTAATACTTATAAATACCTACTAAGATATACAATAAATAGTAAATGTTTTCTATGTTCGGGGAACACAGATTTTTTCTTATTTTTTTATTAATATTTATATACATGAAAAAAATAAGAAGATCATTAATTTCAGGAATTCGTAGCAAGGGCTACGGCTTTCGTAGCACTTACCAAAATTATTTGGAAAACATTTTTTAATTTTTAACCAATTTGAACTATAATAAGTTTTAACTGGTACAGTCATGTCCATAATACTATCTATAAAATAAAATAAGATGTATATAAAAGTATGGCTTTTTATTGAAATATCTATATTAAATATAACATTTAACATACTTCCTGAATAAGTTTACAATTAATTTAACGTCTATAATAGTACCTACCGTACTATTATCGTCGTACTTGACGACCGATATGGCGCGGTGGGCGATGGTCCGCCTGCGACGCAGGAGGTTGCGGGTTCGATTCCCGCCTCGGAACAATTGTGTGTACGATCTGCAGATATTTGTTCCGGGTGTTCTGGTCGTTTTCTAAGTATAATAAAAAATATATATCTATGTAATGTATTGTATTATATATATATATCAGTTATCAAGTACCCATAACACAAGCTTTGCTTACCATGGGGCTAGATAATGCTGTGTGGATTGTCCAGCATTATTTATTTATTTATTATAGACGTTAAATAAATAGTAGGTATGTATACGATTGTAGGCTATATTTTGTCCAAGCAATGGGATAATTCACGAATGATTTGTTATTAATCAACTTCTAGCTGGTGTTGATTAAAACAATCAAATGATTTAGTTACAGGATTGACAAAGCTTTGAAATAAAAACACATTTCTATTAAGGACTTCCTTCTCCATTTACTTTTCCATTTACGTTCCCTCACCACCATTTTGTTTCTCTCATTACCTCTTTTTTACATGGGTACTTTATTGTGTCATTAATGCTTGTTATAATTATGTTTAGTGTTTACTGTACATAACCTAGGTACCTGTCTGTCCCATATGTATGCTTAGATCTATAAAACTACGCCAAGGATTTTGATGCGATGTGATTCAAGAGGAAGGTCAATAAACCATTTGACACATAGATTTCTACGCGGGCGAAGCCGCAGGGCACAGCTGGTATAAAATAAAATAAAATAAACTTGAAAATTCACAATTATCTATGCAATCGTCAAGTTTCCACGCCAATAACTATATTACCACGCCAATCACCTCACGAATAATTCAGCCAACTGACCTTCAATGACCTAACTTAAATCGCAATGCGTTTGACCTATTGCACTTTGCACTGACAGCTTTTTTTACCCACGACGACGGAGGGACGGTATTTGCGTTTAGAATGATTGTTTGTTTGCATTTGCAAATAAATTTTCCCAAGAATCTCCAAAAAAGCCCAGGTTTGGAATTCATTGGGAATGGTCTGAGCTAGGTGTAATGGTGGTCATTCGCCAGGGGGCGCTGATTGTGAATTTTGTGAAAACAAATGTTCCCATTTATCTCTTAAAGAGTTTGATTATTTAGACACGGTGTTCATGATATATTTATCTATCTATCCTTTAGTTTAAGTCAGATTCTGTTTTTAAATAAAATTGCTGTTTTATCAATTCTATATAGGGGGGTTTTACTAAAATTATTTATTTTTTTATCGATTTCAAAGCTTATAATATTTTGTTATTTTGCTTTTATAATCATCCTGTTTTGTATACCATGCGTAATCCTCTAGATAACTCACACTAACAGAGAGCACAATAAAGTTCATGACACAATGTTATTTCCTCCGTAGACTACTAAATAAGATAATTGTAAGTAGTCAGATAGGATAGTTGGTCTTTTCCCTCTTAACTCATATGGGCACAACGAGGCGTGCTCAGAGCCCGTCCCCTATTACTCTGTGGGCTTGAAAACAAAACAAAACGATATGTTTGAATTTAGAATCTACTCATAAAAAAGAATGAAAACTTTTTGATAAGTTTCGAGAAGTTTTTTGTGCATTATTAAAAAGGATTTAATCCTAGTTCAAAACCAAACAGGATCATTTTGGGTAACCTCAAAGAGTTTTTATGTGCGTTGATTAACTTTTAGGTTAAATACGAAAATGTATTTTGAGTTTCCTGATTTTAAAAGGTGTTGTTGCTGTTGTCCTTTGCGACGTGGGATTCTAGTATTTGGATATTTGAACTTGGTAAGTGGATATGCGATTAGGTACCTAAACTACTCGTTTTCTATAATGTAGTGTTTGTATAAAATACAAGATTTATATTTCCCGTAACTTATGTTACATAGATATACAGCTTTTTCTAAGGACCACTGAGGTGAATAGTCAATAATAATAATAGAAGCCTTGCGTATAGTCTGAGCACAACCATTACTGAATTCGTAAATTTGAATTGATAAATTTACGATGAATTCAATTTTGAAGGTATTCCAACCACGTTGTGCACATACATAGTCGTCGTACATTTATTTATTTTTTATCGAACAAAGAACCATTCTTTTATCAAAAACTCTTCCAGAAAACCACATAATTTTTTGTATTATTTTTAAACGAAGATTTTTTTTTTAATCGAGCGCCTAACTTCTAATTTGACTTTTCGATAACTCTTACGATATCAAACTTCCCCCAACAAGTGCCCCTTAGTGGCCCAGAACAAAACTCTACTCACATTGTATACGTTACAATGTATTGCAAGTCAACAAAGATTGTTTTATAGCAACAATTTAAGGTTAGGTATTTTTGTACCATGGCCATGGGTACCTAACCTACTGATGTATGGGATAAAAAGTAACCTAAATGGCCTGCCCCATCTATGCAAACGTAACCCAATTTCATGAGAAATTCTTACCCGACTGCAGATAGTGAAATTGTTTTTATGTTACTTGTGGTAATTACTTGTAATAAAATAAAAAAGGTACCTTAGTAGGAATATTTTTATTAAAATCAAATAAAAAAAGGATAAGTAGGATATTTTGTCTTTTCATTTTTTTTTATTCAATCTTTTCAGATTTTCACCACCCTAATGATAAGCATAGAAGGATGGCTAGATTTCGGCTACCACCCATCGCAGGTTACCTTGAGCATGTACCGAGGGGTAGAAATACACACTCAATTATGGTTCCACTTCGTCCTGTATACACTGGAATTCATCTTTAATGTCGTGTTACTGATCGGAGCTCACACGGTGAGTAGTCCTGCAAGGCTATTTAACACACAACGTAACGAGTTATCAGCGTTATTAGGCTAATTTTATTTATTGATTATTACGAATAAGGAGTGTAAAGGCACATTTTAGCGTGAATAACTCGTAAAAAGTCATTATTTACGCTAAAATAAACCTTTTCATGCGTTATTCACGTTAAAATTTGCATAATAACGCTAATAACGTGCGTTACGTTAAGTGCTACAAGTATATAGCGTGTTATTCTTCCTGCTTAGTGACTCAAACACAGTACTTAAGGTTGATGCGCGTCTGACGTTACTAGGTGACATTGACATCTACGTTTCGCGATGTCTTAGTTTTACTTTAGAGCCACCGACCCACGGCCGCGCGTGCTATACACGGCCATACGTCGCATTTTAGCTGCGTGGCCTGAAGTATAAAAATAAAGCCGGCAAGGTCTACTATTATACTACTCTACTCTACTACTTATATGCTATACTAGAATACTACTCTAGTCAAAAAAGTTTGTCAAAATAATCACCAACCTGGTGATAATATACTACTTATTTATTTATTTTTATTTATTTGGAAGTCTATGTATCGTCTACATAGACAATATAAAGAGGTACCTACAATTAGGATGTTTGAATAAAAATATTTATAACAGCTGAACAGAGAACACTATTGACGGCAGTTGATAACTCGCTGATGACGGTAATCCGCTTTGCAGAAACAAAACCGACTCATCCGCGTGTACTATTACTACGGACTGATGACCACCGTGGCGTCCATCATCATCTTCATCGTGGTATTCTTCAACAACGCCAACGAGAGAGACATGCACTTTGACATCTTGGCGTTTTGCTTGGCGTTCGCTGCCTTCTGTAAGTACTACCTATTTATTTGTTTATACTACCAGAACTAATATATTTTTAACACCGCTGTCACCATGTTGTAAATGAAAGGCAGGTTGACCAAAGACTACCCTCAAGTACCCACAAATACCTATACGACAAACACAACTACGGTTTTTTTTGCCGTTATACAAGGTGTAACATGAGGGGTGGATCATCGGTGGATGGGGGGTGGGGATCGATTTAACCCCCCTGTATGTTCAGAGATATGATATGTATATGATATATATATATACACTGGTTCAAAAGTTTTTTTAAATTTTAGTAAAATTTTAATTAAATTCAGATTTTATCCTTAATTTCGCGATTGCAGCCAAAATATTGGGTATGCGACCCTGTCTTTTTTAAACAAGATGAATAGTGGGCCTTTGGTACCCCTATACCAATTTGACTCTTAGATTTATAAAAAACCAAATATGAAAATTATAGCAAAATTTCTTTTCAAAATCAATAATTTGAAATTAACTTTATATGGTCCTAAAAAAAATATTTCGTATATTATTTTTTTCTGCAACCTATCTTAAAAACATCTGGCTTTCATGAAGAATAGGTAAACCCTGAAAAATTAATTTGGCTAGTACAAAGGAATCATGTTGAAAAATGTAATTAAAATAGTGTAAGTGCCAAAAATCCGTGATTTGTTAACAAAAAACTACTGGATCATGTCAAGGAAAGGATAGCTAAATAAAATCATTATGTCTTGCTCTTACGCCGCTTTGATTGGCTGATTACTGATTAGCTAGTATGCTATTTTTTATTCTGAATTTGAATATTGAAATGAAGACTGCGTTATCTTGCACCCCTGTGATTGGCTGAATAGGTAGTATTTTTAAATTTGAATTTTTCGAACGAACACTACCTGCCCCTAATGATCTAGGGCAAGGATACACTACCTACTCATTATCATCATCATCAACCTATAGCAGTCCACTGCTGGACATAGACCTCCCTCGATGAACACTATCTAATGAGTAGTTAAAAATAGTGTTATTGCCAATAAACCTAATTATTATTATAACCATTATGTGTGAATGCTATGCTTACATTGTGATGATACTACATAATATTATAATGATTAATAAATGGCTACTTTTTAAACACTATTACGATGATAAAATAATCTACAGCTCTTCCTGTAAAACCGACGAATGTGCTAATATCATTTGATGTTATTTACGTATTGACTCACTCATCCTGAATTACATTTAGTAAAAACATGTTCCTCGAAGCTTATCTACTGCAGATATGTAGCTAATAAACAACAGTTAGTACCACTACCACCTTAGTACCACACGACGGAGCACATTCCTTTGCCCAGATACGACGGATCAGATAGAAACAATACCAGCTGTGGAAATGTTTCATGGGGAGAGTGATTTAATTTAGTGTATTTATTCGTAAGCTTAAAGAAATAAAAACTTTTCATTTTCATTTTCAGTATTTATTATTAGTATTAGGTATAAACTAATCCTAGTAATAGTTCTTAATATATTTACTTACAAATTATGGATCACTGTTGTTATCTGAAATAAATTCATTTATTTTTTATTTATTATGTATGTACCAGCACATAATAAATAAATAATAAATGAATTTATAATAATAGCTTTATTTTAAATATGTTAGATCATGTTAGATTAAGGTATAATACAATATATATTTTATATGGGCCGTATTTTTTAAGTATTTTCCATCCTGTACTAGACTAATGTTAAAGACATTTAAATCGGGATATTTAAGTACCATGATTTGATATTTGAGTTTTCCAATATTTCGCACACATATTTATTTTCATATCGCATAAAACTGTGCCCGTTTTAAATTACTTTCGTGTTTACCATGAGAGTTCTAAAAGTTTTATTAGACTAATGTAGGCAACATTAGTCTAATAAAACTTTTAGAACTCTATAGATATAAATGAAATTATTATAACAAATTTGTTTATTTCTTTCCAGTTATACAAGCATATCTGCTGCTGCTTATCAGAGCCGAGATGCAGAAGCTTAAAAACCAGGAAGGACTTTACAGCTACGTCAACCACATGTCAGAAGTGGTGCTAGACCCACCCGTGGGTGGTGGGAGGAACCCGCTATAAGAACATCACCATCGTATCAGCCTATTGATTCAGCAAGATATAGGCCTCTGTAATAATCTATAGTAATCATCATCAGCCTATATCAGTCCACTGCTGGACATAGGCCTCCCCCAATGAGCGCCATAGCGCCCTGTCTTCAGCTTGCCGCATCCAGCATCTACCTGCAGTCTTTCGCAAGTCGTCATCCCACCTGGTCGGAGGGCGTCCTACACTACGTTTGCCGAGTCGCGGTCTCCACTCAAGAACACGTTTGCCCCAGCGGCCGTCAGTTCTTCGCGAAATATGGCCGGCCCACTGCCACTTCAGCTTGCTAATTCTTTGAGCTATGTCGATAACCTTGGTTCTCTGTCGGATGTATTCGTTACAAATCCTATCCTTCAGAGAAACTCCGAGCATAGCTCTTTCCATAGCTCGCTGAGCGACTTTGAACTGGTGGACCAGCCCTATCGTGAGTGTCCACGTCTCAGCTCCGTAGGTCATAACGGGTAGGACGCACTGGTTGAAAACTTTCGTTTTCAAGCATTGCGGTATGGATGACGAGAAGACTCGACGTAGTTTCCCAAATGCTGCCCAGCCCAGCTGGATCCTCCTTTTGGCCTCCTTCTCGAAACTGTTTTTACCCAATTGCAGAATCTGCCCAAGGTAAGTGTACTCGGAAACAGTTTCGAGAAGGTGACCATGTACGACCACCGGCCTTGGATCAATGTGACCATTGATCATGACTTTGGTTTTATCCAAATTCATGCCAAGACCGATACATCGGGAGGCTGAAGCTAGGCCGTCCAGCATCCGGTTTAGTTCCTCAAGCGACTCCGCCATTAAGACTATGTCATCAGCGAATCGCAGGTGTGAGATGTACTCGCCGTTTATGTTGATGCCCTTTCCTTTCCAGTCCAGCAACCCAAACATATCCTCCAATGCGCAAGTGAACAGTTTCGGGGATATGACATCCCCCTGCCTCACTCCTCTACGCAATTGGATGGGATTAGACTGCTGGCCCTGTACTTGGACACTCATGGTGGCGGCCTCGTAGAGACATCTCAGCACCTCGATATAACGATAGTCTACTTGGCATCGCTGTAAGGAATCCAGAACAGCCCAGGTTTCGATGGAGTCAAATGCCTTCTCATAGTCCACAAAAGCCAGACACAGGGGCTGATTATACTCTTCGGACTTCTGTATAATCTGCCTCACTGTGTGTATGTGGTCTATGGTGCCATATCCTCCGCGGAACCCAGCCTGTTCCGGTGACTGGAACTCGTCGAGTCTCCTGGCGAGACGGTTCGTGACTACCCGTGAGAACAGCTTATAGACGTGGCTCAAGAGTGAAATGGGTCTGTAATTTTTAAGAAGGGTTTTATCTCCCTTCTTAAAAAAGAGCACCACCAAACTCCCGCTCCACGCCTTTGGAGTTCTCCCACTGTGAAGGACGGTGTTAAAGAGGTTCTGCAGCTCCTGTATTACAGGAGCTCCTCCGGCTTTAAGAAGCTCTGAAGTAATTCCGTCCTCACCGGGGGCTTTTCCATTTTTAAGCTGCCTTAGAGCTAACACGATCTCGTCTTGACTGATGTCAGGCAGTTCGTCGGTATAGTGGCGTGTCAGGGTGGCTCTGGAATCTCGGTCATCTCGTCGGTAACGAGGGGCATGTGCAGCGTATAATCGGCCATAGAAATCCTCTATCTCGGCGGATATCTCCGGCTTTGACAATACGGTCCTCCCGTCGTGCGTTTTAAGCTTTGTCAGGTGGCTCCTGCCAAGCTGCTGAGTGAATACTTTGGACCCTCGGTTTCGCTCTATCGCCTCTTGAATGAGGCGCGTGTTGGAGCTCCGAAGGTCGTGTCGTACCATCTTCGCAATCCGCTTGTTCAGGTCTGACCTCTCTGACAAAGTCGCTTGGGTGGTCTCCCGTCTTTTTGTCATCAGCACATGAGTCTCATCCGAGAGTTTGGACTTCTTGCCAGTACGCTGCTTTCGACAGAATTTGATGCCCTCGTCCCTCAACGTTTCAACCAGATTGTGTAGGGTCTCGTCAGCGTCATCAGTGGGTTCCAAGGCAGCAAATCTATTCCCGAGAAGCTGCTGAAACTTCTCGGTGCCCGCCATGATTTGGATTGGGTCAGGTCGGAGCGTGGACTTCATCAGACGGTTTCTTTCAAGCTTCAAGTTGATATTCAGAGAGCCTCGGAGGAGTCGGTGATCAGATCCGGTATTGAACCTGTTGATCACAGAGACATCTCTGAATATGTGCTTGCTATCCGTCATGATGAAGTCGATCTCATTTTTAGTCACAGTGTCGGGGCTTTGCCATGTCCACCTCCTTTGAGGCTGTTTCTTAAAGAATGAGTTCATTAAGAACAGCCCCTCCTTCTCAAGGAAGTTGACAAGCATTTGCCCCCTGTGATTCCTGACTCCATAACCATGCGGGCCTATTCGGGATTCGTTGCCAGTCTGGGTTCCCACCTTGCCGTTAAAGTCCCCCATAACAACGTTGAAGTGGGCCTTAGTGGTGTTATGTAAGGCTTTGGATATGTCTTCATACATATCCTCCACTTCATCATCCAAGTGTGCCGAGGTCGGTGCGTAAACCTGAATTACCTTCATGCTGTACCGTTCAGACAGCCGAAGGATCAGGTACGCTACCCTGGTCGACACACTGGAGATTTCTTGGACGTTGTTAGAGAGGGCCTTATTGACGAGGAAACCTACGCCACCCTGGGATGTTTTATCACCCTCGCGAAAGTAGAGAAGATGGCCCGAGTCTAAGGTCACGGTGTCCTCCCCCTCTCTACGGACTTCACATAACCCCAGAACATGCCATTTAATGTTCTCTAACTCCACTTCCAACTGCGCTAGATGGTGGTCAAGCCTCAGAGTGCGTCCGTTAAACGTAGCCAGGGTCAAATTTTTTACTGAGTGGCAGCCTAGTGTAGCCCGGGGATTCTTAGCACCCCCTGCCCCGCCGTTACCGTGGCCGCTGCCATGGCCAGGAATAGCGAGGCGGCCGGGAACTGGGGGCCACTTTTTCTTGGCGTGTCTACTCATATGGGGGGGGGAATGCCCATAATCCCCACGCTGGGCATGCGGGTTGGGGATCGCAGTGCAATTTAGTGTGCTGCAAGGGACGCTGCTGCCCGCCCCCCGGTGTATGTCCCTTAGTCGCCTCCTACGACACCCACGGGCAGAGTTGGGGTGGTGCTATTCTATCTAGGCCGACACCACACAGCCCCTATAGTAATATACTACGTCAACCACATGTTAGAACTGGTGCTGGATCCACCCGTGGGTTCTGAGAGAAACCCGCTATAAGGACACCATCACCAGTTTGTTTGTCAGTTTGATACAGTCATTTAAAGCTGATTTAGGAGTATTATATACCATAGTAGTATCAATATCTTCACGCGGTTTCAGATGCTTTGTTTCTATGAGAACGTTTGAAGGATATTTATGTATCCCTTGGGAACTGATATATGGGATGAAAAGTAGTTTATGTTTTATTCCAGGCCACCAACTATCTGTATACAATTTCAGCCCGATTCAGTCTGTAGTTTTGAAGTGAAGAGGTAGCAAACATGCAAACTTTCGCATTTTTAATATTGGTATAATTCTGTGACTTCAGTTTAAGTGAACAAAACAATACAATTACTCTTTATTGTACACTAAATAAAAAACAGATACACTGGACAGAAAAAAGACAAATAAATAATGTGTTGTACAATGAGCGGCCTTATAGCTTAAAGCGATCTCTGCCAGGCAACCTTTGGATGGGCATGAAGTGTTAGAACAAGTATAGACGGTGGCGTGTTATATAGAATAATATTAAATTGGGACATACTAACAAATACCTATTGATAGCTATAAGAATGAATATAAACATAAATATATAATATAAATAAAAATACACAAATAAATATTTAATATAACCGTGAACCACATGTCAGAAATGTATTTATTCCCCTTATTCTACTGTGCTGGCCTATGTCGTCGTATAAGCAACTGGATTTTTTTAAAGATTATAAAAATAATAAAACTCACCTATTTATTAAATATTAAGAAAAATATAGTTTTTATTTGGAACCTTCTAGATCTTTGCAAGGTTTGCTAAAAGTAGAATTTTAGAAATCCTTGCAAAGATTGGGATTTGAAGATGATGATGTCGTCTAACCCAATCTTCGACCACGGCGGCCAGTCTCAAAGATACTAGCCAGATGCGCAGGTGTGCAAACACAGGTGCACTCTGTAATATCTACTCTAATAATCCGATGGCTCGGCAGACTGACACGACCTATTCCCGGTGGTGTCAGTCTGGCGTGCCATCGGAGTAGGGCAGGACCAACGGCTTAACATTTGTCGCAGCCTATAATTACTCGTAATTCTTATTTAAATTTATTTTACGACTTTTGAGGATACCTACTGCTGTGCTTTTTGAAGGTATTTATAGCATGTATTCATGAGATGCTGCTGAAGGCACCAAGCTTAACAAGTTTGCACTTGCAATATTTTTAAAAAAGTTACCTTTTTGTTTATTATAGTATTGTCTTTATTATTTGAGACGTATACATTACAAGTTCCTGCCCGGGGCTTTCACTCGACGGGTTGTTTCTATGGAAATCATTATATTTCTATCCCATGGAACTGATTCATGGCATGAAAAACTTGTACTGTTCAGGTCTGGAACTACAAAAATGCAAAGTATCAGAACGATCCGTTCAGTAGTTTCAGCGTGAAGTAACAAACATCGTAGTCGTCCATCCGTCCAAACTTTCGCATTTCTAATATAAGTGATTATAATTAACCCGTGATGTGTAGATATTAGTACAAATGTTTTCGTAGATAACACTAATGCAAAATGAACTTTACATCTCAGCTGAATGCAAGCGCTCATAAGGTCATTTATAATTACCAGTAACTATCTGCTAGCTTATTAAATAAGACGTTGGAATTTCCAACAATTATTAAAGTAACAAAGTGATACAGAATTGAAAAATTAAAAGAAAATGGCGAAAAGAGATGTCGAGAGCTTTTGTTTGTGCTTGTCGGTGAGGCAAGGGCTGTTAATTTGGGGATACTTAAAGTTGGTAAGTACAGCTGTTTTATTAATTGAATATGACATTAATTTCTTAGAGATCCGAAACAAAAGGTGTTATTTGGTCATCATCATCAGGCTATAGCAGTCCACTGCTGAACATACGCTTCCCTCAGTGAGCGCCATAGCGCCCTGTCTTCAGCTTGCCGCATCCAGCATCTACCTGCAGTATTTCGCAGGTCGTCATTCCACCTGGTCGGAGGGCGTCCTACACTACGTTTACCGAGTCGTGGTCTCCACTCAAGAACAAGTTTTCCCAAGCGGCCGGCGGTTCTTCGCGCGTGTTTTTTAGTGACGCGTTCGAATCCGAAGGATTGTTCGTTTCGTGCGATCCGTCAACCAAAAATTATTTTTTCGTTTTTCATAGTAGGTTCGTCAATTCGTCGTTTCATCCAGGTACCATGCATAACTCATCACATCAAACTAAATAAATCATAAACTAGATGTCACCACTTGAAAAATAAAATTGCGGCGGACGTGTGCTTAAAACGACTTCTAAACTCATTATCATTGTTCTGGAATTTGAAGTCGGTTTATAAGTAGGTTTTTAAAACACACCAAATTAAAATTTATTGATAGAATATTAAGGAAGATACACTGGAAGCCTGAAGTGGAACTGGGCCGGACACGTCTGCCGCATGTCTAGCGATTTGTGGGCAAACGCCACCACAGAATGGAGCCCACCCAACGCTAAGTCGCGACGTAGAAGGCCCCAGGATGAGAAGGCGTGACGAGCTCGAGGCACATCTTCCATTGTGGCCTATTGCAGCGTTGGATCGCGAGGAGTGAAAGGAATAAAGGGAGGCAGACGCATGGGCAAAAGCCCAACAGTTGGATACTAATGGCTAAAAATAAATAATATGAATAAAAATAATAAAAAGTATTTATTTCAAGCATATGCTCATATCATAAATGATACAACAAAGCCTTAAAAACCTGAGGTGCTGCAGTAGCGGGTTATAATAATAAAAATAATAGACCTGCAGGGCAGCTTGTGGCGAGCTGTTGGTGAGTGCTCCCGGGGAAGTTCCTAGTTCTCGTCTCCGCTTGCGGAGTGGCATCCCAAGAGAACCAGATCCCCACCTCTTGCTTGCCTTCATTGGCCGGTTTGAGTGGAGTCGCGAGAGATGCATCTTAGGATGTAGACTTGGGGGTGGAAGTGTCTAATGGCGTAATAGTGAGGAAACCCGCTCACGAGCAGTCTTCGTGATGGTAAAATCGGGGCCGCACCTCTCGACACCCCTCAGTCGTTTGCGCCGATGTTGTTCCTCTCCGGTAATTTACTCCGGCTTTTTAAGGAACCCATCCAGCATTCGGCAAGCCACCGCCTGCCACTCTTCTTAACATTATGATTGACCTGTTTATGGCAGACGTCCGCAATCTCCCCTATAGCCCAATTACCCAGTACATCCATCCATCACAATAGCCTGGTTTTATTTCTTTAATTTTTCTTTGCAATATTCTCTACACCTGGTGGATACCATCTTTGGGTGTATCATATTGTGCACCCGAGGATGATACCCGCTATGAGTAGCCATCACCTTTAGATTAACTTCTCAAAGGGCCTCTGTGCTGTTGGCTTCGGCCCCACGCAAGCCTTCCAAAGGACCGTGTCACTTTATGGCCCGAGATCATGGTAATGAGAAAAATAATAGAATATTATTTTGTTTTTCAGGTGTTATCCCTCCTAGTAACAATGAGCTTCACATACCTATCAGTGCGTATGTTTGGACGTGTCCCGGAGTCGTATGACAATGCTATTACGTTCCTACAATGCATCACTACCACTGTGCCTGAGCTGTTAGACGTGATATTTACATTGCTCCTTATTATAGCTACTCATAAGGTTGGTATACAAAACTTATATGCCAAGCGAGTTCTATCCAACTTCGCTTTGCCAGAAGTAACTTAACCCTTAATTTGAAGACGTCTATACACCCTAATAATGTATGTATGTATGTTTGTTGCTCTTTCACGCAAAAACTACCTAATGGATTTTGATGAAACTTCACAATAATATAGCTTACATTTATCAGAATAACACATAGGCTACAATTCATAAAGATATATTATTGTATATTACCTATCCAAAATATCCACGCGGGTGAAACCGCAGGGCACACCCTTTATATAAAAGAAAGTCGTGTTAGTTACACTATTTATAACTCAAGAACGGCTGAACTGATTTAGCTGAAAATTGGCGGGGAGGTAGCTTAGAAGCAGGAGATTGACATTGACTTTTTATTCCTTTTTTATTGGATCTAAGGCGGAACAAAGTTCGCAGGGTCAGCTATGATAGTCCACTGTAGGACATAGGCCTCTCCCAATGAGCGCCATAGCGCCCTGTCTTCAGCTCGACGCATTCTGCATCTATCTGCAGTCTTTCGCAGGTCGTCATCCCACCTGGTCGGTCTGTTATACATACTATATAATGTTTTCTTTTGTAGAGAAACCTCAAGATGCTGGAAATCTACTACTTCTACAGCATCACAATGCTGGCCGTCTTCATCCTAGTCGTTCTACTGGCTTGCTGCAACATGGAAAAGTTCCGACTGCTGCATGACATGATCTTTCACCACGCCTGGGTGGTGGAACTCGACTACTATGTGCTTGTCTGCTTTGGTATAGGAAACATTTGTAAGTGTTGAACGAAAACAATTAAAAATACTACATACCACTCCACAGGGAATTAAGGGACGACCTCGGTGGGCGAAGGTCCGCAGGAGGTTGCGGGTTCGATTCCTGCCTCTGAACAATTGTGTGTACGATCTGCAGATATTTGTTCCGGGTGTTCTGGTCGTTATCTATTATTAATAAAAAATATATATCTATGTAATCTATTGTATTACGTATATCAGTCATCTAGTATCCATAACACAAGCTCTGCTTACCTTGGGGCTAGATGATGCTGTGTGGATTTTCTAGCATTATTTATTTATTAGCTACTCGGCATACTGTAGCTGTAAATTCCGTCCTCATTCCATCAAAAAAGGAAGTGCTTTGATAGATTTATGTATATTTGATACTTCTTCGTGCCAAAGTTACTGAATGAATAGGCCTGAAATATTTTAACCATGAAATAACTTAATCTAGCTAGACTAATACGAGGGGTGATCCAAAAGTAATGATAATCGGATATTTGTAGAGCACATAGAGACATGAAATATTTTTTTTTTGTTTTCTTATATATCTACTAGGTCAGCATAAAAAAATCATATGAATAGACCACGATTCCCGGGAGGTACATTCATTTGAATACGAACAGTCGGAGAGAAAACATCAAAATGCAGAAAAACGAAATCAGAGCAGTCATCAAGTACCTCTGCTTGAAAAAATTGTCTACCAAAGACATACACAGCGACCTAGTGGAAACATTGGGGGACTCTGCTCCTCCATATTCCACAGTTGCGCGCTGGGCAAAGGAGTTTAACCTGGGTAGAATATCCACGGAAGATGAACATCGCGAAGGACGCCCAACCACGTCCCTCACTGCAGACAACGTGAAAAAAGTCGAAGATGTCGTGTTGGCAGATCGAAGAGTGACCATCAGGCATGTAGCTGAGGTCACAGGGATCTCATATGGCAGTATTCAAAGAATCTTTGCGAACGAACTGCATATGAAAAAGGTTTCTGCGCGTTGGGTGCCGAGAATGTTAACCGACGAGCAAAAGAAAAAACGAGTCGACATTTCGAGGGTGAATCTCGAAAAGTTCCAAGCGGATCAGGAGAATTTTTTGTCTCGTTTCGTGACCATGGATGACACCTGGATCCATCATTTTGGTCCGGAAACCAAACAGCAGTCAATGACTTGGAAACGAGCCTCTTCCCCGACGCCGAAGAAATTCAAGGTGTCAAGTTCAGCAGGAAAGGTTATGGCGTCCGTTTTTTGGGACGCTGAAGGAATTGTTATGGTGGAATATTTGGAAAAGGGAGCCACTATTACGGGTTCTTACTACGCAGACCAAATAAGAAGATTGCGGGAGGCCATCAAGGAAAAAAGACGGGGCAAACTGCGAGCTGGAGTGTTGTTTCACCAAGACAACGCACCAGCTCACAAAGCCGCCGTCGCGATAGCTGCCATTCATGAAACGGGATTCGAATTGCTCGAACACCCACCCTATTCGCCAGACCTGGCTCCCAGTGACTTCTACCTCTTTCCTCGGCTCAAGGAACACCTCCGAGGCAAAAAATTTGACGACAATAGCGAGGTGATGACTGCTGTAGAGGCGTTTTTGGAGGGTCAAGGAAAAGATTTTTTTTCAAAGGGAATTTTTGGTTTAGAAAAAAGATGGACTAAATGTATTAACTTACTAGGAGACTATGTAGAGAAATAATTTTTTTTTTTACCTACAATTCCCTTTTTTCTTATTGATTATCATTACTTTTGGATCACCCCTCGTACATACATATACATACATGTATATTATCCTGGAAAAGTGCGGTGTTCCTTTTGGAATCGAGTTATGCACCGCGTCGCGTTTTGTAGCTCTATCGTAGACTTAATGACGTCACCAAAAACATTGATTGTATTTACTAGCTGCGCCCCGCGACTTCGCCCGCGTGGAATTCTATGTGTCAAATGATTTATAAACATTTCTCTTGAATCACAATATCTATTAAAAAACCGCATAAAAATCCGTTGCATGTAGTTTTAAAGATCTATGCATACATAGGAACAGACAAACAGCGGGAAGCAACTTTGTTATAAATATATTATGTAGTGATACAAATTCTTTGCAGGCCTTCAGACATACCTGATGCTACTAGTAAGAAGCGAAGTCCTGAAGCAGAGGGAGGTGACGAAAGCCAAGCTTGCTCGTCAGAAGTCAAGCACCAGCTTCCGAGGACTGCGAATTGGGATGATCATGGCTAACAACCGGACAAACGTTTAAACCACTAGTTTTATGATAAAAGACCTGGGTAAACAATTTATTGTAGGTACAATTCAATTTATTTATTTATTTCAGCTTCACAATAATGTAGGTACATGTAACAGCCATAGTTAGAAGAAGGAACTTACGAGTGCATCATTTAAAAATAAAATAATAACATTGTAATAAACATAATTATGTATAAACATTGTTGGACATAAAAACATTGTAAGCGGAAGGGACACATCCTGCGTTTACGACGCATGACACAGTGTGTGGTGTGCGTCCAGTGCTTCAAAGCGCAGTCCGTGTCCAGCCTTCCAGCTATAACGTTCAGATAGCTACTGGTGCCGCCCCTCACCCGGCAATCAATCAATTTCTTTCCGGCCCTGGTGGGGGCGCAGAGAGGGGCCTCGAGGCTTCGCCTCATTACCCCGGCGTCAACTCGAGGGGTAGAACCCCTCGGTCCTTGGGTTTTGTGGGAAATCTTCTTTTTTTTTCCCTACTTATCAATGTTTTTTTTTGGCTGCAGTCGGTAAACCCAAGGACTCTATGGTGGTTCCGCAGGGATCAGGTCCCGCGGAAGGGCCCTCACCCGGCGCATCAGGGATGCTGTTCTGTTGCGGATGATTGCGTAAAAAATCATCAGCGCGCTAAACTGTTTTTAAAACATAAAATAAATGAGTATTTTAAAAAAATATTTCTTTCTTTTCTTTTTGGAAATATTACAAGCGCCATAGACACCTCCGACTCAGCTCTAGAATGGCCGTATTGATCGTGACGTAAGAATCGAACCTTCCAACTCAAACGGTGATGATTATGATAATGATTCTTTGCGTTTCTCAATGTGTCTGGTTTGACACTTTTCTGCCAGTGTCAAGTAATGACGTTTGACGACCGATGTGGCGCGGTGGGCGAAGGTCCGCCGCGCCACATCGGTGAAGGGTGAAGTAAAGATTCGTGACAGTACGTCATCGTCACGCAATACTGTAAAATAAGATTCTTCAAAATTAAGAGAGCAAATGAAAATAGTCTTTGTACGAGTCTTTCAATTTCACGCCACATCGGTGAAGGGTGAAGTAAAGATTCGTGACAGTACGTCATCGTCACGCAATACTGTAAAATAAGATTCTTCAAAATTAAGAGAGCAAATGAAAATAGTCTTTGTACGAGTCTTTCAATTTCACTTGTACTCCTATTGTATATCCAGACACATTTTTTATTTTAATTTTAACCGTATAATTGTTAAGAGAACTCTAGTGTCTAGATAAACCTATGTTAGGATTTCAGATGCTATCAACAAACTGTAACAAATTTGTAACAATAAATAAATATATCTATCTACCTATCAATCTACAGTTTTCTTTCATTTTTAGGCAACCTAATACTGTATTTTTTAGGCAAAAGTAATAAAATAGTTTTAAATTATTAATACATTACAATTTACACTTGAAAACATCGATAGGAAAAGTGCATTGATGGACAAGTCTATCGCGAAACAAACAGTTTTATATTTTATGTTTTTTAATTTATTTTATATACATACATATATAACACTAACGGGATATTTACCATGATTTGATAAAATAAATAAGCCGTTTATTCCATAACCTTAATAGTAAAGTAATCAGTAAAAGTGCAAGATGATTAATATGTAAAAAATAATAATTACTTCTATACTTACATTATATTTTTATATTCCTTATTTATGTCAAATCATATTAAATAAAAAATGTAATTAGTTAGATTTTTTTAACATGATTTCAAATATTAATGTAATTGCATGGATTATGTGTGTACATGTTTCATGTTTAATTGTTAAACATATAAATTTCGATATATTAAAATTGTATTTAAATGATGTTGGTTAGGACCCCTCCGGGTCCAGGCCTCCTCCAGTTCATTTTTATTATGATCGTAGTTTTCTTGTAATTTCATTATTGTATTTTATCCTCGATAGGGATGATCCTTCTATACTAATGAAAATACATACGTAAACTAAATTTGGTATGAATTTCATGTAAACTATTCATGAGAAAGCCAATATAGGATCTTGTTTATGAGTACAATAACTGTCGATTTCGATTATATTTGTGTAACCAATAGTTCATATAAAACAATATGCCATCTTCAGTCTTCCCAATGTGTTTTCCCAAAAGTATCTATCACAGTGGTTTGGGAAATAAACAACAAAGCAAAAACCCCAGTTCCTGCAACTGATTTTGTTTACTTAGTCTTTTATCTCTTGCAAAAGCTATTTATGTGCTCACGGGCTGATAAGCAAGTTCAGACGTATCTCGTGGGCTGAAGCATCCACGCGCTTTTAATGACTTTAATTATATCACTCTCATTGACGCTTAGCAATATTGAATAAACGGAGCGTATTGTGTTTTTTGTGGAAGATTATTTGTTTGTGTTTTGAACAATTAAGATGAGGGTGGAAGCTCCATACTTCAAGAGATGCCTCTGCTGTCTTCCGCTGCGCTATGGGCTTCTGGCTACGGGATACTTAAAGCTGGTGAGTTACCTATTAGAGGCATATTATTATTCGAAACAACAAATAACAAACAACTATGAACTTTCGAGCTCTGATTTATTGTCTTCATGTTTCTTATCAAGGGGTATCGTAATTAATTCCATGATTTTAAAAATTATGCGCAATTTTACAAATAGTAAAAAAATTAGGTAAGTACATTAATTGTTATAGACAATGATCACCTCAATCTTTACAAATGACCAATGACATAGATATGTATGTGTGTTATCAAATAAGAAATATTCTCTGCATACCGATTTGTCTAAAAATGTCCCTAAATTAATGCCAGAGTTTGTAACATTTGTTTCAGGTGATCGGCATACTAACATTGATATCCTGGATCATAGAGCTGCTAAGCCCTGAAGTTGGGAAGTACTGGCCTGGATGGTTTATTGCACTCAAGTGTTTTGCGCTTCTTGTAGTACTGGGTGACACTGCACTGTCTGTTGTTTTCGTGATCGGCGGCCACAAGGTAAATAATATATTTTCAAGGGGCGATTGGCTACAAAAAATCAAAACAAAATTCTTTTATTTCTTTAGGCTTACAAAATAAGCACGAGACAAGTCAAATGTTATGCCATAAATTAATATCAAATAAGATTATTTTGCTGTTACTTATATTGTTTCTCTACGAGTGGAATGAGTGAAAAAGAAACCACTATGTTCAATGTCACTTATGTTTCTAATACATTTCATTTGCTATCTAAATCTAAATATAATGCAATTTTAGATACATGTCAATATTTATTGAAAGCTCAGCAAAACATTAAATTTCTTACATACTATTGTCGTTGCGATGATCTCAAATCTCCGAATTCAAGAATACAAATGACGAAAAGAAAACAAATGTGTTTGCTTGCGATAGACGTTAATTACAATTTAAAAGTAATTTTTCAAAGACTTAGCCCAATCCGAACGGTCTACGAATTTTGTGTAGTCTTCATCCATGTTTTGAAATCAATGTCTGTTAGGATTAAACGTTGAATTCTCGATAGTTGGCTCGATTGGTATGCAAGTGATGCAAAGTATATATATATTTTTTTATCACGCACATTATTTACGAAGCCTTATTTAAATTCTTAATGTTAGCTTACCATTGTGCTTTTACCAAAAGCAATTATCCTGTACAAATCCTGTCATCAATGTTTTCAACGAACCCCAATTTTTGATATTTTTTTTTAGTTTAAGTTCTACTTCAGTACCTATACGCTTTAAAAATAAATTTAAAACAATATGTCCCCTCTTACATACTATTGGTTTCTTTTTCACTTCTACTGGTGGACAAAAAATTGAAGTGAACATTAAAATATTGTTAATTGATTATAATGAATAGTATAAAATATGACTTGTCTATGTCTAAGTGCTTATTTGTAAGCCTAAAGAAATAAAACGTTTTATTTGATTTTTTGATTCTTATATTTTCAGAAAGATGTGAAGCTCCTAAAGATCTACAATAAGTACAGCATCGGCTATTGCGTCGTCAGCACCTTGCTGTGGGTTGGAGCCTTCCTCTATTGGTTTGTCCTATTGGCCGGATGGGCAGGGGTGTTGTTCGCGACGTATGCACTCAGATTCATTATCATACTGGGACTTCTTAACACTTGTAAGTACTTTAATATTTAAATAAATAAATAATGCTGGACAACTCACACAGCATTATCTAGCCCCATGGTAAGCAGAGCTTGTTTTATGGGTACTATAGATAACTGATATAAATAATACAATACATTACATAGATAGATATTTTTTTATTATACATAGAAAACGATCAGAACACCCGGAACAAATATCTGCAGATCGTACACACAATTGTTCCGAGGTGGAAATCGAACCCGTAACCTCCTGGCGCATACCACAAGCTTTGCTTAGTTTTGGGCTAGATGATGCTGTGTGGATGTGTGGTGTCGGCCGTGATAGAATAGCACCACCCCAACTCTTCCCGTGGGTGTCGTAGAAGGCGACTAAGGGACATACACCGGGGGGCGGGCAGCAGCGTCCCTTGCAGCACACTCCCTATACTGCGATCCCCAACCCGCATGCCCAGCGTGGGGATTATGGGCATCAACCCCCCCATGGATAGACACGCCAAAAGAATGTGGCCCCCAGTTCCCGGCCGCCTCGCTATTCCTGGCCATGGTAGCGGCCACGGTAACGGCGGGGCAGGGGGTGCTAGGAATCCCCGGGCTACATCAGGCTACCAAACTCTACCTAAACTGACCCTGGCTACGTTTAACGGACGCACTCTGAGGCTTGACCATCATCTAGCGCAGTTGGAAGTGGAGTTAGAGAACATCAAATGGCATGTTCTGGGGTTATGTGAAGTCCGTAGAGAGGGGGAGGACACCGTAACCCTAGACTCGGGCCATCTTCTCTACTTTCGCGAGGGTGATAAAACATCCCAGGGTGGCGTAGGCTTCCTCGTCAATAAGGCCCTCTCTAGCAACGTCCAAGAAATCTCCAGTGTGTCGACCAGGGTAGCGTACCTGATCCTTCGGCTGTCCAAGCGGTACAGCATGAAGGTCATCCAGGTCTATGCACCGACCTCGGCACACTTGGATGATGAAGTGGAGGATATGTATGAAGACATATCCAAAGCCTTACATAACACCACTAAGGCCCACTTCAACGTTGTTATGGGGGACTTTAACGGCAAGGTGGGAACCCAGATTGGCAACGAATCCCGAATAGGCCCGCATGGTTATGGGGTCAGAAATCACAGGGGGCAAATGCTTGTCAACTTCCTTGAGAAAGAGGGGCTGTTCTTGATGAACTCTTTCTTTAAGAAACAGCCTCAAAGGAAGTGGACATGGCAAAGCCCCGACACTGTGACTAAAAACGAGATCGACTTCATCATGACGGATAGCAAGCACATATTCAGAGATGTCTCAGTGATCAACAGGTTCAATACCGGATCTGATCACCGACTCCTCCGAGGCTCTCTGAATATCAACTTGAAGCTTGAAAGAAACCGTCTGATGAAGTCCACGCTCCGACCTGACCCAATCCAAATCATGGCGGGCACCGAGAAGTTTCAGCAGCTTCTCGGGAATAGATTTGTTGCCTTGGAACCCACTGATGACGCTGACGAGACCCTACACAATCTGGTTGAAACGTTGAGGGATGAGGGCATCAAATTCTGTCGAAAGCAGCGTACTGGCAAGAAGTCCAAACTCTCGGATGAGACTCTTGGGCTGATGACAAAAAGACGGGAGACCACCCAAGCGACTTTGTCAGAGAGGTCAGACCTGAACAAGCGGATTGCGAAGATGGTACGGCATGACCTTCGGAGCTTCAACACGCGCCTCATTCAAGAGGCGATAGAGCGAAACCGAGGGTCCAAAGTATTCACTCAGCAGCTTGGCAGGAGCCACCTGACAAAGCTTAAAACGCACGACGGGAGGACCGTATTGTCAAAGCCGGAGATATCCGCCGAGATAGAGGATTTCTATGGCCGATTATACGCTGCACATGCCCCTCGTTACCGACGAGATGACCAAGATTCCAGAGCCACCCTGACACGCCACTATACCGACGAACTGCCTGAAATCAGTCAAGACGAGATCGTGTTAGCTCTAAGGCAGCTTAAAAATGGAAAAGCCCCCGGCGAGGACGGTATTACTTCAGAGCTTCTTAAAGCCGGAGGAGCCCCTGTAATACAGGAGCTACGGAACCTCTTTAATACCGTCCTTGACAGTGGGAGAACTCCAAAGGCGTGGAGCGGGAGTTTGGTGGTGCTCTTTTTTAAGAAGGGAGATAAAACCCTTCTTAAGAATTACAGACCCATCTCGCTCTTGAGCCACGTCTATAAGCTGTTCTCACGAGTGGTCACGAACCGTCTCGCCAGGAGACTCGACGAGTTCCAGCCACCGGAACAGGCTGGGTTCCGCGGAGGATATGGCACCATAGACCACATACACACAGTGAGGCAGATTATACAGAAGTCCGAAGAGTATAATCAGCCCCTGTGTCTGGCTTTTGTGGACTATGAGAAGGCATTTGACTCCGTCGAAACCTGGGCTGTTCTGGATTCCTTACAGCGATGCCAAGTAGACTATCGTTATATCCAGGTGCTGAGTTGTCTCTACGAGGCCGCCACCATGAGTGTCCAAGTACAGGGTCAGCAGTCTAAACCCATCCAATTGCGCAGAGGAGTGAGGCAGGGGGATGTCATATCCCCGAAACTGTTCACGTGCGCATTGGAAGATATGTTTAGGTTGCTGGACTGGAAAGGAAAGGGCATTAATATAAACGGCGAGTACATCTCACACCTGCGATTCGCTGATGACATAGTCTTAATGGCGGAGTCACTTGAGGAACTGAACCAGATGCTGGACGGCCTAGCTTCAGCCTCCCGATGTATCGGTCTTGGCATGAATTTGGATAAAACCAAAGTCATGATCAATGGTCACATTGATCCAAGGCCGGTGGTCGTACATGGTCACCTTCTCGAAACTGTTTCCGAGTACACTTACCTTGGGCAGATTCTGCAGTTGGGTAAAAACAGTTTCGAGAAGGAGGCCAAAAGGAGGATCCAGCTGGGCTGGGCAGCATTTGGGAAACTACGTCAAGTCTTCACGTCATCCATACCGCAATGCTTGAAAACGAAAGTTTTCAATCAGTGCGTCCTACCCGTTATGACCTACGGAGCTGAGACGTGGACACTCACGATAGGGCTGGTCCACCAGTTCAAAGTCGCTCAGCGAGCTATGGAAAGAGCTATGCTCGGAGTTTCTCTGAAGGATAGGATTCGTAACGAATACATCCGACAGAGAACCAAGGTTATCGACATAGCTCAAAGAATTAGCAAGCTGAAGTGGCAGTGGGCCGGCCATATCTCGCGAAGAACCGACGGCCGATGGGGCAAACGTGTTCTTGAGTGGAGACCACGACTCGGTAAACGTAGTGTAGGACGCCCTCCGACCAGGTGGGATGACGACCTGCGAAAGACTGCAGGTAGATGCTGGATGCGGCAAGCTGAAGACAGGGCGCTATGGCGCTCTTTGGGGGAGGCCTATGTCCAGCAGTGGACTGCTATAGGCTGATGATGATGATGATGATGCTGTGTGGATTGCCCAGCATTATTTATTTCATGTACCTACTTAGAAATTAAAGTTGCCATATACATACAGATTTCCATAGTTACAATTATGGGTTCTGATCGCGTAAGTATAAATCAATATCTACTCGATTGCAAATTTCAGATGTTACGATTTTTGTCAGTTGGGCTTGTATCTGAGGCGACTGATGATGATGATTCTTTGTCAATGGCAACTGTGTCTGGTGGGACACTTTTCTGTCAGTGTCAAGTAATGGAATCGTTAAATTATTGAGTTCTCAAATTATGAAGTGGTTTGATATTTTCACCAGAGCCTCGTTCGTTATCTAGCAGGATGTACCACGTGCAGGTTAGGTAGGCTTGGGAGACGAGATATTGGAGTCCCCCTTACAACCCCTGAGGCGACTGTACGGACTCTATCTTATATTTAGTACAGTCATTACTATAATTGTATTCAATTATTTTACAGGTTTTCAAGTTTACCTTATTCTCCTAACCAGAAGTGAGATCTTGAAGTTAGAGAACAGCACTCAGTTTAGTTTTTCTAACAACGCAAATGAGGCCGAGTGCGCTATGGTGAACGAAACTGGGAACTACGTGAAGAACTCTGAAAACTTAGACATCAACTTGACACCCACTTTAATAAATAATGATGAAACACAAGAGATTTCAGTTAACGATGATGGTGAAGTGAAAGTTAAAAATAAACTGTTTAGTAAGCTAAATGGAAACTATGCTAAGCTTTACTAGTTTAAGTTAATTATATATAGTATTAAAAATCCTTAGATTAAGTATGTACATATATGTATTTATTGTTGAATTACACGTGTTATGGTAAGAGTATTATTGTAATTCGCCCTTGTAATAGTTTTTTACTTTATGATGAAATATAAAATAATCATGATACTTAGAGCATTTGTTATTATTGTATGTCGATATAGAGTGCTCGCCACCACTGAAGTCTTACGGCAAAAGCGGGAACTTAACAACATTACATACAATACCAACAGCAACATTTAGTTCTGCGAAGAAAGCAGCGCCGCGTCTATCGGACTTCAATGGTGGCGCGGACTTTATGTATAACTAGCTGCGCCCCGCGGCTTCGTCCCCGTTAAATCTATGTGTCAAGTCAAATGGTTAAAATGATAAGCTACCTCTCCACCAATTTTCAGCTAAATCGGTTCAGCCGTTCTTGAGTTATAAGTGTTGTAACAAACACGACTTTCTTTTATATATATAGATACATTATGTTGTTCCTTCAGAATTTATTTTTTTATGTTTCTCAACAAAATTTTAAATAGTTGTCTATACCAATTTATCTCTTTGGCGTGGTAGGTGAAGGTCCGTCTGCGACGCAGGAAGTTGCGGTCGGCAGTCCCCAAAGACTGCCACGCATCTTTTTTTTTTATTAATATATTACAGTCATCTTATAAGTAGGAAGTAGGATTACTAGAATGGGTACAAAAAAGGTAGGAAAGTCAAAATGTAAGTAGATATATATTTCCGACGACAGATGTGGCGCGGTGGGCGAAGGTCCGCCTGCGACGCAGTGTGTACGATCTGCAGATATTTGTTCCGGGTGTTCTGGTTGTTTTCTATACCTCTATATAATAAAAAATATACATCTATGTAATGTATTGTATTATGTGTATCAGTTATCCAGTACCCATAACACAAGCTCTTACCTTGGGGCTAGGTAACGCTGTGTGAATTGTCCAGCATTAATTATTATTTATTTCCCACTCATAGGTCGCCGGAGTTATCAACCCGTGATAAGGGGATGTCACGGGCGGACGACACGCAGACGTGCTATCAGAATTAGCAGGAAAAGCAACTAAGTATTGTAGATTTATAATAGCCTAGTTATTTTTAATAATATTTAGGTACCTATTGTAAGTACCCTTTGAGAACCTTTATAATTAAATACATGGCGGTCCTATTGGGTTAACAAGAAACTCATTTACAAACGAACTTATCTAATACACGGTAAATAGTAAACAGGTAACAAAAAATAGTAGCATCTTATTTAGAATATATGTACCTATGTATCAATTAAAATGACGCACCGCTGTGAACAGCTGCTTCGCTGCTTCGGATGTCGGCTCTGCTAGAATTTTGTTAAATAGTCTACTCTACATCATAGTGATGTAGGCTCAAGGTACTGAATTAAATTTGTCTCTCTTGTTGAAAAAGGAGCAGGTACATGATATCTATACTATAATTATATTATAAAGAGGAAAGGTTTGATTTTTTGTTTGTTTGTTTGTTTGTAATGAATAGGCTCCGAAACTACTGGACCGATTTGACACGACTGCAATAGAACTGCAGACCAAACGCGCATTCCGATTGCAGTTCAATTGCAGTCTGCGTGCAGTCGTGTGAACTGCACACCGAAAGCATTTAAACTGCATCCGAACTGCACTGGGGCGGAGCGTTAAAAGTAGTGCGGGCGGGTGGGTATGGTAGTGGTTGAACTGCAATTTGCGGTTGGATTGCAGTTGAAATGCGGTCTTTCTTAGGTTGGCTTGGGAGACGAGATGTTGGAGTCACCCTTAAATCCCAAACAACGATAGTTTATATAGTAAAATATTTGAGACATTTACTGGTATGTATTGCTACGATCTTTGGAGTTCGTGTTTTGGGGGATTATTTCCTTCGTCCGAGGGACAAAAAGAAAGAAATCAAGTCGAAATTGTCACTTGTTATTGTATTGTCTTTGACTATTGCGTCAAAACATGATCGAACCTCAAAATAACCTTGTTATTGTTCTATTTTTTTAACTTTTCGATAAATTTTAAAGCCTTACATTTCAAATGTTATCTGGGTTATTTATACTTCCTCTGCTGTTACTTGTGTGGTTCATGTACTCTCGTAGCGTAGTGGCGGTAAGTCTAGGACGGTCGGAGTTCCTGTCCGTGGCCGGGTTGGCTTTACTCGGGCTGATGCTGGAGTTCGTTATGAACATCATGGGCCTGGTTGGAGCATATAAAGTAAGTCTTAATAATACAAAAATGCTTTATTGTACACCATATACAGATCATTACAATAAAGACATTACATGAGACAAGTAAAATGGACGGCCTTATCGCTTGGAAGCGATCTCTTGCGGGCAACCTGTTTGAGTTTGGGGTCACGTAGGCCTTATTTATTTTAAATTTTCTAGCTGCGCCCCGCGGCTTCGCGCGCGTGGAAATCTATGTGACAAATAGTTTATAAACCTACCTCTTGAATCACTTTATATATTGAAAGAAACCGCGTGAAAATCCGTTGCGTATTTTAAAGATCTAAGCGTAGGGACAGACAGACAGCGGAAAGCGACTTTGTTTTATACATAACAAATAGGCGCATGCATCTGTCCATCACCTAATCTAGTGAACATACCTATAGTTTTTTTTAACTAATAAAAGGACAAGTTTTAGCCAAGTTATCATTACTACAAGAAGTCAGTGGAAAACAACAATAAACGTAAAACACTTTTAGGTCTATATTTTAATAAAAAAAAACAAACCTGAAATACCCTCTACTATGAAATACAAAGACAACCAATCTAGTCCGAAAACTATATGTGAGCCCGACTCTCTTAACTTAGATTAAAATGGCATGGCATCCTGCATCAAACATATTATCTTATAGTGCCAACATAAATCCCATATGTAACTGAATCAAATAGACTAATGTATACTTAATATAGGTCATGTGGGGTAAGAGAAACTACGGGGGAAGAGGATCTGTTTACCGTAAATCGGATACTAGACGACGTACGTTTATGAAACTAAGTTCTCTTATGTATTAGTAAATTACGACATAGTTTCAAAACTTAAATAATATTATATACGTATTATATAGATTATAGATAATATATATACTTAATGAACTTATCAAAAAGGGGGGACCAAAGGGTGAAACCAAGATTGCAAATATTTTTTACTCAAGTCCTGTGTTCCTTTCAGAAAAATGCTCAATTCCTGAGAATGTACATGAACTACTCTTTCGTATCAACGATAGTCTTTACCATCGTCTGCATACTGATCATCGTGCTACGTCTAAATTCAACTTTAATCAGCAGCACTAATGAAGCTTTTCGATCGCACTTCTTGATTTGGTACGTGGCGGTGGGACTCATCAGTGCAAGTGAGTAGATATGTACGTGCTGTACTCTGTATTCTGTACAGTCACATAGGGTCGGTACATATCTGACGGAAAATGAGTCGCGTATAACGTCGCATCGGTAACGTAACGCCAGAACAGACAAATAATCTAATAAACCATTCAACCTTCCACAATGAACCGATGATGTGTTAGTGCGTCGACCGTACAGCGTCTGTTCCGTTTCCGTCAACGCATTTTTAGTCCACGTAACCGGGCCGGCCATTCCGCTGCTCTTGCCTTCCTTACTCGCCTATCCCGCGCGGCGTTTGCTCGTTCTTGAGATTTCAACATTACTAGAAAGTTATGAAAGAACATTTTGAGTCAACTAACGCAACTACTTTCTATTCGTATTCTTATCTACTGAAACATATAGATATTAATCCCTTTTCTAATTTCAGTACTTCAAACATCAACCTTACTAATGCTGAAGACGAAAATCTACAGAGTCAAAAACACGGAAGAAGTTCATGTCGACTCCATTTGCGAAGCAACGAATGATGACCATGCAACAGATAGTCAAGAGTCTTGTTACCATGGAATGGACTCAGATATCGGTGAAGATGAAGAATGGGTCTCTCTTTTAGATGTTATTCAAAAAGAGGGTGATAAAACTGTCTAATTTGCAGGTGACGTTGGAAAAGGCATAGAATTTTTAAGAGCATGAAATTTTCTCAGAGTAAATGAACGGTATGATAAGCTTTGTGTTTTTTTAATACCATCTCCTGGTTAGCTTGTAAGCTAAAACGAATAGGTTGAACTCAGACAGATTGATGAGTTTAGTTTCGGTATCAAAAACAGCTCAACCCTCCAATAATTAAAAACAACAGAAATAAAATATACATACATTGCGACATTCAAGATCTCTAGCAAGCGAGTACAGGATCACTGAACTAGAATACAAAACTTCAAACATTCGAGTGATAACCACCTAGTAAGAGCCCCTCTAAATATCAACTGTAAAAAATGTAGAGCAAACTTCTCACCAAACTCACAAAACAGTTTCATAGACAATGTCAAATACACTAATGAACTTTCAAAGTATGAACTAAACAATACAGCAAATAAATCAGTAAAAGAATATTACGACGAAATAAAAAAGCTCTCATACAAAGTTTTAGCCAAGCCAAAACAAATAGAAAAACATCAAGAAACGAGGCAAACATGACAGAAAAAATGCATGAGCTAATAGAACAAAGACACGGCCTAAGAAACAAAGAGAATGAGTCAAAATTAGACAAAAACATATTGGGTATACTATACCGGAAAATAATGAAATGGAACCCAATAAACAAGAAACGAGGAAAAGGAAACCTGTAAAAAGATGGGACGATGACATCGTAAAAAAAGCAGGGAAGACATGGAAAAGATTAGCTAGAGATCGAGGAAGATGGAAGGAGCTGGAGGAGGCTTTCACCGCTGAGAGCGGTACTCACATTATGTATAATAGAGATAATATGTAGTTGAGTATTTAAGAGAATGTGTGAGAAATAAAAGCTGTTTTATTTATTTTTATTATCAAAAACAGCTTGAAATATTGGGTGGCAATAAATTAATAAAAATGACTAGGTAATCAAATAAAAAAAAAGATTGCAGGCAGATGCTGGATGAAAGACAGGGTGCTATGGCGCTCATTAGGGGAGGCCTATTCCCAGCGGCTGGGCATAGGCCGGCAATCTTACCTGATGGTAACTTACTATCCCCTGCATATTTTATATGAATGAATGCGAAGAAACTATAAATATACCACCTACCTACCTATGAAATGTGTTATAAGATAATTTGTTATGAAATATTGCCCATATCAAATGGCGCTGCTTGGCGCCTAAAACGCGCTGTCGTTGCGCTGTTCTTTCTTACCATAAAGCGCGTTGTTAGCCAGCGCCTCATCTTATAATGCTTGGAGAACCTAGGTATACTACTTTTATCAGACTTCAAAAAAGGAGGAGGTTCTCAAGTCACGAAAAACTTCTGAACGGGAAAAAAGACATCGTATCCCCCTTGAAATGGGAAATTCGAATTAAACGCGGGTGAAACCGCGGGGAACAGCTAGTTTGTTATAAAATAATCGTAGACATTTTAGTATCTACTCCTTCTAAGCTTATGATGCTATATCATACATTTTAATACTATCTAGATGTCGTCGGGTCGGCGCAAAAAATCCGTCTCCGTAAATAAGAGCGCACTTGTAATTTGAGCTCTTATTTTGTTTAGTTCGATTGAAACACAGCCATCGTAAACGTGTGACAATGCCGCAATAACAAACGCTGCAAAAATTGAAAAAAATATTATTTGTTAGTTTAAAGCTAAAAATATAACTTTTTCTTCATTTACTTACCTTAAGGGCTCTTATTTACGGAGACGGCTCTTAGCTTTGATTTTGTATGTGACCCGAAATCTAGATAGTATTTGTGATCGCAGGTATGATGAGATGACTCATTGGAATTCCATATCCATACTACAGTTATGGTGGAGTCTAGCTAGCTACACATGCGCAGTTAGTTCGCAGTATCTGATGGGCTCTTCTGTGACTCATAATCAATACATTTGCTAGTTTGCTTCCTAAATATTCGGTTATAGGAGGAGCATGACATGTTCGCGACACACTAAGACGAGGTGTTTGTGAAAGCTAAATTAGGTTCACGAAATAGTACGAGTTCTTTTCTAGTAGAATTTAATGTTATTACCTACACTACCTCTATACTTCTATATAATAATTTTACTTGTAAAAAAAAAATGTGTTGTGGAACGTTGTTTCGTCTTGATTTCGCCTGTCATAATTTTTTCTTTTGTATGTATCTGAACTAAAAAAACGCAGACTTACTTAATGCCTAAATTTTACCTATCCACCTAGAAATTGACCGGTCAGTAGTACTTATGTTGTAGTTCAGGTTCAGCGTCTCATCCTGAGTTTTTATAATGTTTATGTAAACGTAAATATGTTTATGTTTAGGTTATTGTAAATACTAGGAGCTCGATATCAAGTTTTCATGACATCTGTATCTTGTATTTGTTAACCGTTTTGTGTCTTGTGCTGTCTTCCGTGACGTCACCAAACGGCTCCATCGGAAGACCAGCTTTGGTAGTAACGTGTTTAAAACTAACTCACGTTGAGACTTTTTGTGACTCATTTGCAAAAAATTGTCTGCGTTGTCTTTTATTTTTGAATCATGTTTGTTTTGTTTCTGTTACATTACGAGTTACAATAAAATCTTCTCATTGAACCGTAATCCCGCGCTAGGTGTGATCAGCACAACATATATTTTTCTTCTATACTCATCTATCGTTGATATGTTTAGGGACCTACCTACATTATTCTCGAAATTGCATGGCTACATTCAAATGATTTTATTCTGTTTGCAATCTTGCCAAAACTAGTTAATGCGTCACAAAACTCAGGGTCACTTTATCAAATGAACTCGGTGTACGATACAGATATTTTGGCGATAGACACGTATACATAGGATGGAGTCGTTTTAAAAATACTTGCCATCTCTTTCAGTCGTGATCTAGACTCTGGACGTGTGCACGTTAATATTTTGTTTGCTTGGTTCTGTTTGTATATGGTAAAATGGACTCTATTTTGATGACCGAGGAACCTCTTATTAGGAAGTGTTGTTATGTTATACCTTTGAGGTTTTGTTTACAAACATGGGCTTTTATAAAAATGGTAAGTTTGCAATATTAGTATATCTGTTAAAGTTGCGAACGCTGAATCCAATCAAATATTAAGTTTGACGCTCATTTCTGTGTTCGCCATTATTATAGTAAGCAGCGGCGTGCTCTTGCAGGTCATAGACTGGCCTCAGCTGCTAGCATTAATGTGTAAAAAAAATAAAATGGGCATGTGCATAATACATTAACATTCGTTATTTTTAAATATTTTTTTATTTTATTTCATTATTTTTAAGTCTGACTTTTGTTTTCAAATCAATTATTATTATCTGTTGTATTCCTATCTACACCTTTTTTAATTTTAATTATATCTCTACAATTTCATTTCATTTCATTACACACAAATTGTAAATCTGTCATTACACACTTGACGGTAGAAATACATTGAATCACATTTATACCTCAACACCTTTATACACTACACATGTATTTCATGCAATAAAATATACTTTACTTTACTTTTAATACATTTTTACGTCATAGCTTTTTGTAGTGCCTAGTAGATGTTTGCTCAGAATCGAACTGACGGCTTTCATGCCGTCATTGGGAAGAAAACAGCATCCCTGATGAGCAGGACTAGGGCGAGTCACAACAGCATCCTGATATACGAACTGTGGCCGGACGTATGTCCCCTATAAGGACACACTTTAACCAACGTGTTGCTCCAGTGTGTGGTATTAATACAGCAATTGATTTAGTCTGAATTATTATTATATTTTATTGTAATGTAATTTGATTTTAAACACATTTTTATAGTTCATCATTAGTATTTTATTTTAATTTAATTCTATGGATTTTATTATCTGAAAGTAAATACAAAACAATATGCATATTTCATACGAGGTCGCAGATCTGTCCTTAAGCGAGCGAATGATGAGGATTTCAGCTGTGGTTTCATGGTCATTGATCGAAGTCGGTCTTTATTTTTACTCTTTTTCATGTTATAATAGCTTCTGCTAATCCTTTGTTCCAGGCAGCGGATCTATTCGCCCTGGGCTACATCATAGTCGCAATGATGATGGTGATTGCGTTCGGAGGTAGTCGCGCTCTAAATTTCTCCACCCTTCTATTAGCGTTAGTCGGGGTAGCACTGCTAGTTGATGTCAGCTTTCTAATAACACTCACTGTTGGGATATTTAAAGTAAGATTTTTTCCGTTTTCTGATCTTATGTCTCAGCGCATAATATATTTGTATTTACCTAATAATAAATCGAGGAACATATCCATATCCTCCATGCGGAAGATTACCTCTAATCCAATCTTGAAAATTATTTCATAAAATACAACATCTTTACTATACTAACACTATCATGTTTAACAAGTAAACTCCCGAATAAGCGCAGACTGTATGACGTTACTTAAATCATACACGAATTATTCTTACACGAAACGACGTTAAGTTTTCAAATCCGTGAAAAAGAATGTAGATATGCAGAATACAAATTTCTATGGCTAAGACTAGGACACTATATCTAGAAAAAAAAAACTTTTTTGTTTCAGAAAAACATCGGCACTATTCGAGTGTTCTATATCTATGAGTGGTTTGCCATGGCGCTCGAAACCTCCTTCATTATTTTCTTCCTTGTGTCCTTGAAGGATGCGATGGATGCTGGTGGCATCGTGGTTATTGTTATTGGGACCTCTTACATCTGTAAGTTAACTCCTCTGCTTTGTTATTTATTTTAACCATTCTCGCTTTGAAACGGTGAGCAAAATCAATAATAATATTAATAATAAATCAATAATGCTGGCGCGGTGGGCGAAGGTCCGCCTGTGATGCAAGGGGTTGCGGATTCGATTCCCGCCTCGGGACAATTGTGTGTGTAGGGATCTCCCCATAATATTAAATGTAGTGTATTAAACTGCCTGTAAACTGGATTTTGTGTTGCCTACTAACTTCGACCACCACGACGCAGGCCTTCTACCACTACAGTGTGTACGATCTGCAAATATTTGTTTCGGATATCTTCGATAGTATACATAACTCAAGCTCTGCTTTGCTAGGTGCTGGTGATGTTGTGTGGCTTGTCCAGCATTATTTATTTATTTTATTATAACAAGCTTTATTTAATTCCAGTGCTGGACCTGTGTATTTTAGCAACACTGAAGAGTGAAATGGTAAAGCTGAGAAACAAGAACCAATTCGAATTCTCTCGAATGGCACGTAATGGTGAAGTGATGGACAAATTGAAGAGTGAAGACTTGTGAACTGTTATTAGTTGAAAATAAAGAAATGGCACTACCGTCGGCACTGATTTTAATGTATATATACGCATGGATTCTGGAGATGGCCTAGATTAGCCTTTTCTTGCTGAAAACGAAAGTTTTCAACCAGTACGTCCTACCCGTTATGACCTACGGAGCTGTGACGTGGACACTCACGGTAGGGCTGGTCCACCAGTTCAAAGTCGCTCAGCGAGCTATGGAAAGAGCTATGCTCGGAGTTTCTCTGAAGGATAGGATTCGTAACGAATACATCCGACAGAGAACCAAAGTTATTATCGACATAGCTCTAAGAATTAGTAACCTGAATTGACAGTAGGCGAGCCATATCTCACGAAAAACCGATAACCGCAGGGGTAATAAACCGTATTCTTGACTGGAGACCGGGGTCGGCTCACGTAGTGTAGAACGCCTTCAGGCCATATGAAAATCATTTTCCTAATTAAATATACCTACTACTGATGCTTCTCATCTGCAGTACGACCTAATTCGATTAGAGAAGGACTGTAACTCTTATAAATAAGACCTAAATATTTCCAAGTGCTATGCTTGCGTCTACACTCGCATGCCGTATAAAATGTCGCTCACTAGAGTAGATACGATAAGAGAATATGGTGCCTCTTTCTCGCTCTGATTTGATGATCAAATAACTAAAATAGTAAGTAAACAAAGTTTTTTTTTTAAGATTTTGTACTGTTATTATGTCCGTCATTAAGAATATGCATCTTAAGTGTGGCATCTCCGCTATGACGTCTTCACACATTATCATCATCTTCATCTGCCTCTGTTAGTCCACTGCTGGACATAGACCTCCGCCAATGAGCGCCACAGCGCCCTGTCTTCAGCTTGAGGCATCCAGCATTTACCTGCAGTATTTCGCAGGTCGTCATCCCACCTGGTCGGAGAACAACCTACACTACGTTTACCGAGTCGTGGTCTCCACTCAAGAACACTTTTCTGGGGAATAATAATTTCTTAGTAGGTAGCATTATATTGGCTATAAAAATATGTTCGCTGATTCCACCTACATATGTATATATGAATAATGGATACTTAGGTTAATAGGAAAAAACAAGCTGATATAATCCTTTACCAGATCACATAATTCCATGACCAAATTGAAAGAAACAAGACTCGGAGAATGTTCTTACTTTAATATCAGCGACGCGAACTGTGTATAATAGTGGCCCAAACATCAACCGTCAACGAGTGTCAACAACGCAAAATCTTATAAATCCCCTCCGGATGACCTTGTCCACTTCCAAAGTTGAGCACTACCTAAATCGTCACTTCCTAACTTGACCATTTCCCATGTTGTCCACTACCTAATTTGTCTTCATTCTAACTTGACTATTTCAAAATATATATTAATTTAGACGTCAAATGCAATCATTGTGAATATACCTCTTAAGATACTGCTTAAGCAGTGTCCTGTCTGTCCTTTGCTTGAAGCTCTCGCAGGTCCGCTTCCGCCTTCCAGCGAACCTTTCCAGCAGTACCGCGATATGTATTGACGGCGGCTGACGGGGTAATCTAATCCAGACAGGAGTTCCAGTCCTCTCCCATCCTCTCCCGATCGCTTTGAAGTGTACTCCGACCTCAAGCAGGGAGACGTGTTGTCACTCATGCTGTTCAATCTAGTCCTGGAATACACAGCTAGGCATAACAGTGGACGCTGCCGGCGCCGATGTTTAACTCAACGAACAAAATAAAGGTGATTGAATCCTTCATCCGCTTGATGAAGATTTTTTATCCTTAATAAGGTCTCCTAACTCACCCTAAAAAGAAGTTCACATCCGATGAATACCGATGATGATGCCAGGTAGGTAGGTAGGTGCCTATTTGTTGTGCCTAACTTAAGCCCATGACATTTTAAAAATCCTAGGAAATGCACGGATCAAAATCTTGCTAAAACTGGTTCAATGAGTCCAAAACATCAGGATCACAGAATACTGAACAAATTATTTCGGCTAAAACTAATGATCAACTTTATTCTAATTTATCCTATCGAATATTATAAAAGCGAAAGCTTGTGAAGTGAGATAACGACCTGCGAAAGACTGCAGGTAGATGCTGGATGCGGCAAGCTGAAGACAGGGCGCTATGGCGCTCATTGGGGAGGCCTATGTATGCCCAGCTTTAGACTGCTATGATGAATACGCCTAGGCCAGGCGGATATGGCTGGATGAGCTCGACCTGTTCAATAAAGAGTGGGCCTTTCTTGCTGAAAACCGAGATGAGTGGAAGAGGGAGGGCTTTGCCCTGCAGTGGGACACTCCGGGCTAATATAATACATAGGTAATAATAAAAAACCTAATATTTTTTTTTACTTTAGATACATAGAAAATACCCAAAGCACACTACAAATATTTGCAGATCGTACAAACATTTGTTCCCCTAGCGGGAATTGAACCTACAAGCCTTCGCCGCTGCGCCACATTGGTCGTCGTACTAGAAAACATAAAGCTACTTTATATCCCTAAAAATGCACGTAAAGCCGCGGGCAGAAGCCAGTAGTACTAACGTACGTCTGACCATAGTTTGACCCTATAGGACGTCTGCCTCGAGGTCGAGGTCACACACAAAGTTACAAAGAAAAACATGGGTGCGAATGAACTGCCAACGATAAGTACAGACATATTTAGACTAGATAGGTAGGTAGGATCTGATGCTTACGGTTTAAAATACGTGCCGTCTCTTTCAGTTGCAATCCGACACTGGCAGTGCAAGGTGCACAATATTATTTTAGTTGTTTGGTTCTGTTTATGTGTATCATAGTAAAATGGACTCTATTTTGATGACCGAGGAACCTCTAATTAGGAAGTGTTGTTATGTTATACCTTTGAGGTTTTGTTTACAAACATGGGCTTTTATAAAATTGGTAAGTTTGCAATAATATACCATAACAAACATATTTGTAAGTATTTATTTACGCCGCCGGTAACTTTTGAATTGTAGTACTCGATACTCGATTTATGCGTTTTGTTAGCTGTTTTCAAATTGTGTCAGGTCAGGGTTCTTGACGCGAATGTCTCGAACCCAATGTCATTTATTGATCCGCTCTTAGCACTAAAAGCTAGAAACCTATTCAAAAATAAATCAATTTTTGTATCTGGAATTTTGAAACTGGGTTTTTGAGTTTGAGATAGACTTTTTGGCATGTATTTTTTAATTTAATGATTTATTTAAATAAAAAAATGGGTCCATAATAAGTGTTTTTCTCGATATTTATCTAAATTTTTTATCTAAGTTCCGCATAGGTAGTTTGATCAATTTACTCGCGATCGGATGATGACGTCATGGCCACCGATTGTACCTCTCTAGCTCCTCTTTTGTCATGTCCCTTAATATAAAAACACTAGTGGACCTTCCCTGGCTTTGCACGGTTTTAGTTCGGATCCCTAACTATTTTGAAAATATAATAATAACCTATATTTACCGGGGATAGTGTAGCTAGATAGTGTAACGGTGAAAGAATTGTTCAAATCGGTCCAGTAGTTTCGGAGCCTATTTAATACAAACAAACAAAAAATCAAACATTTCCTCTTTATAATATTAGTATTAGACCTGCTAATCTTTTGTTCCAGGCAGTGGATCTAATAGGCATAGCCTACATGGCGGTCGCGATACTAATGATGTTTGCCTTCGGGGGTAAGAACGCAACTATCACCGTTGCCCTTTTTACGGCGTTGGTGGGGATAGCGCTTGCAGTTGACGCCAGCTTTCTACTAACGCTCACTGTTGGGATATTAAAAGTAAGATATTTATTAATTCTCAGCTTTATGGCACAGGTTATTGAACCCAAATGTATGAATTAAGTAATAGGTATTGTTTATAGGTTGTCACATAAGACCCAATAAATAAATTAATGTAAGTAGATATAACATCGACTTATGGCTTAATAAAAAAATCCGTAATGATGTTAATATCTCAATAAATAAATAAATATTTCGCTTTCTTTCTTTCGCGAAGTGTGGCTTGACTTGGCTTAACTAAAATGTAAATTGCGACTTCTTTTATTAGAAAAATAAAGGAAGCCGCAATTGTAATCATTAATATTAGTCACGCCTTGGGCGCCACTTTGGTGCGGTTGCATACAGTGTGAACCCTGACCTAATTTTCTGTACAGAATCGCATATAATTGTCATAATCTGGCAAACCGGGGCGCCCCTGGCGGCAGTTTCATGGGGGCGCCAAATCCTTGAGACAAGAATTCGAAATATAGAACAAGTAAAGCCTCTTTTCCTAAAATGTCATAGGTTTGTATCAAGTAATCGAATCTTAATATAATATGTATAATATATAAACTTTTCTATTAGTCCAGTTAGTTTTTGAACACTTAAGTGATGTATGAGCACATCTTAACAGATCAAGTTTTTTTTTTGAACGCGTGCGTATCGTGCGTGTTCTTTCTGCCAGGGGAATTCCCGCCACATCTATAAGAGCCGAGCCACGCCGAGCTGAACAAATTCGAATTCTTTCCCAAAAAAGAAAACACGAATTGTAGTCTTTCCTCGTTATGTATATTTTCTGTGTTTCTGTTATATGACGTAAATGAAAGTTACTATCTACTACGGGGGCTACTCTCAAGTTTTTGCCCCGGTTCGTAAAAATCACAGATCCGGGGCTGGGTAAATATCCCGTTTTATATGACTTTTTTGTAGGGTAACTTTAGTAACATTGTTTTTTTGTATTCCAGAAAAACATCTACTTAATCCGATTATTTTACATCTACGAGTTTGTTGCCATGGCGGTTGAAACCTCTTTCATCATCTTTGTCTTCGTGAAGATTGTAGAGGCTGGGATTAATGCTGAAGGCATTGTGGTTATGGTTATCGGCATCTCTTACATCTGTGAGTACTCGGTAACTTCTCTACCTTTGTTAATCTTTTTTATTACTAGTTTCTCAGCGACTACGACGATGCCTATGTCCAGCAGTGGGCTATCATAGGCTGATGATGAAAGGATATACTAAGGAAGTAAAAATATTGAACTATTAAGATCCTTTATTATAATTTTTTTGTATTGATGGTGCAATAAATATATTATATTGTATTGTATTGTATTGAATAGAAGGTAAGTGGAGCTAATAAGAGAAAAATATTATTTTTATTATGATATCAAATAAGTAGTATAAAAAATAAACAGTATGGTAGATAGTTAAAGTGAGGCATTTATACATTCATATCTTGTTTTGTTCGAGCCCACGCCAACCTTCAATAAAATACATAAACGATTGCTTTCGTACAAGGTTCAAATGTTTAAAAAAAAATAACGTTATTGTTTTTGATTTTTTTGCCAGAATTTGCACTACTTGTCGATTCGAGGTCTTCATAAATCTATGGTACTGGCTGACAAATAACGAAACGAGAATTTTGTTTTTTTGCGTGTGTAGTGTAGGTACATACCTAATGTACCACGTCACTCAATGACCTACTTTAGAGATAAGGAAAAATAGAATTATATTTTATTAAATGTCAAACATATCGGATTACATACGGAGAATCTTGAGGTAAGAAAATAGATAATCATTTTATGTCAAAACAATAAGCATATCGAATTACAATAATAAGGAATTAATAAATTCAAATTAGAGATAGAATTTTAGTATAAAAAGGCATGTTTTAACTCAATAAAGATTCAGTATTCAACCTACTACAGTCGTATTAAATACTCCTCCTTCCTAATTACCGCCATTACATGGCGACCTTGCCAGTCCACTGCTTTAAGGCAGTGCTGGGCACTTTGGATTCCAAGTCGTAGTCCTGAACGGCAGCGACACCATGGCGGAGCGACGTGAGCTCAACGCACACCATCCGGCCATGGACTAAGAGGCCGAATCCAACCTCTGACGCTGACCAACGAGACGACGGACCAACGCACACCATCCGGCCATGGACCAAGAGGCCGAATCCAACCTCTGACGCTGACCAACGAGACGTCGGACCAACGCACATCAAGACATGGATAGACAATCACCGAAAAATGAGGAAAAATGAGTTGTTTACAAACGTTATGTTGAGGCTATGTACTTGTTAGGGCGCTCCAGTTATAGTTAAATTTGTAGGTAATATAACAACCGCAAACAACTGTTTATAGTCTTTAGATTAATTAATAAATTAAACGTCAGTTAGTTATTCTACCGCACGTAATAGTAAAGAAACACACACTGGGGCGCCTGGCAAAGTTTCTTTACGACTGTTTTTATTGTCAATCACTACATGGTATAAAACGAAGTCGCTTCCAGCTCTCTTAGATCTTTAAAAAAACGCAACAGATTTTGATGCAGTTTTTTTAAATACATAAAGTGATTGAAACTGAACGTTTATTATGTATAAAATACATACATTTGCACCCGTGCAAAGCCGGGGTGGGTCGCTAGGAATTCATGAAGTAAATCTGCTGTATGATATTGACTCGTACAATTTATTTTTCGCGGCTTGAGCATAGTTTTATTTATTTTCAGTACTGGACCTGTGCATCATAGTAACACTGAAGAGTGAGATAGTGAAGCTGAGGAACAAGAACCAATTCGACTTCTCTCGAATTTCACGTAACGATGAAGTTACGGGCAAACTGAGGAGTGAAGACTTGTGAACCGATAGTAGTGGTAAACAATGAAATGGCAGAGCCGCTACTGTGGCCACCAATATTTATGTATATTATGCGCATGGCATTCTGAAGATGTCCTACGTTATGATGATGGCCTACTCTTTAATGAATCAACAAGTTAATTTTACAACACGGCTGCCTTTACAAAAATAAGTAGCCAGTGTCCTGTGTGATGTACCTTAAGATTCTTACGATACCCAAATTTGTTAAGGTGTTTAAATGTCATAGTGAAACAAAACACATCATACTACATACAGGAACCGATTTGAAACGATTAAAATATATTGTAAACCATACGCTGCAGAATGAAGATGCGAATATTGTTAAAACACTTGTAATAAAGTTTAATTTTGACATTTTCAGTACCTACACTTTCTTTTACTTTCGTAGTAAAATGCGTAAGGTCTCGCCTACGCATTTTTCTATCGTATCGCATTCCTATGTCGATTTTCGTTTCAGTCCGACAAGAAAGTCAAAGATGATCATGATTCTTTGTTACTGGCAACTGTGCCTGGTTGGAAACTTTTCTGCCATTGTCAAGTAATGGGAATAATTGTAAAATTTATGAGTTATCAAATTATGAAGATGGATTGATATTTTCAGAGGAGTACCTAAACTCATCCCAAGCTTAAGTAATATACATAATAGTATACATAGTAGATAAATATTTTTTATTATATATAGAAAATAACCAGAACACCCGGAACAAATATTTGCAGATCGTACAAACTTATGTCCCAAGGCGGAAGTAACCTACTCGAAAAGCTCAGCCACTGTCATGTATGTTGTTAATCTAGTCCTGAAAAACACGATTGGGTAAATTCATGACAGTAGACATAGCCATACAACTCAGCGAACAGCATATAGATAATTATTGGCTACTGACTGAGATGTGAATGTGAATATTTTAACCTAAAAAATGCAAACTTATCAGTAAAACAAGTTCACGAGAGACGAGAGACCGATGATGATATCATCGTGTCCTCTGTGTCATAAGCCCACTGAATTTTAAAAATATCCATTTATATCCTGAGATATACACGGCGCATGTTTATTGTATTGTATATATTATTTTGTAAGATGAAATATACTTATTTATTTTGTCTGTGGTAGAGGGAGCTAACACCGATAAATAGTTTTTTAACTTTTGCGGTAGTCAGCCCATAGTGTTTGTTTCAAATAAAGTGTTGCCAAAACTCGTTCTACCTAAATTCAAAAAGTTAGGGTCACTGAACAGTAAATTAATTTCGATATCACTACCAGTCTACTCCCTCCTACTACTATTACAAAAACATATTTGTGTAGACATGAAGGGATGAAGATTTTAGGCTGAAAACAACGCTAAGTCCAATTTCTTCTCATAAAGGTCTTCCCCTTAGAATAACTTAAAGCTAGGTTCTTTTTATCCCGAAAAAAGCACGCGACAAGCAAATGCTAATATTAAAAACACTAACGTCTGAACCTATAGATAGGACGTCTGTGGCTTAAAATACATGACTTTTCTGTTCCTATCTCTCTCAGTCGCGTTCTAGACATTGTTGCTCGTTGTTGTACAGAATTAACAAACTGTCTTTTTATTTATCAACGATTAGAGCATCGATATACAAACAAATAATTTATCAAAGTAAAATGGACTCTATACTGATGAGAGAGGAACCTCTCTTTAGGAAGTGTTGTTATGTTATACCTTTGAGGTTTTGTTTACAAACATGGGCGTTCCTAAAATTGGTGAGTCTGCCATTTTATTTTTTCAGTTTAATACACAACGGAAATAAGGTTAGCTTTGGAATTCCTTAGATTTGCTTTGATTAATATTATTAAGGTTTCTTCTGTAAAAAGATTATGTACACATAAATACTTCGTCGGTTATAGACGAGGAGCTGATAGCTGAACTCAAGCAAATCAAATCACATTTATTTCAGACCCCTGGGGGCCCTGAGGGCCTTCCACGTCGCCTCTTAGCGTTGTTGTTAAATGTTTTATTAAAATAAAAATAATGTTTTTTTCCAGATAGCAGATCTCCTAGCCACAGGTTTCGTCTTGTTGGTGATGGTGTTCATATACGGGTACGAGGATTTTAGCTCCTTCTCCGCTATGTATCTCTTGGTCTTCCTGGTGTTGGCATTGGTGATTGACGTCGGCTTTCTGATAGCACTTACTGCTGGGATATTTACTGTAAGATTTTTAATATTATGTTTCCTTATCAGCAGAGGACACATCACTACATAATTTTAAAATAATAAATAAATATTGCTGTACAATTCACACTGAATCGAACCCGCAACCTTCGGAGTCGCAGGCGGACCTTCGCCCACCGCGCCACATCGGTCGTCGTAAGTATTTATACAACGGGTATTTATCACGTTTATTTACCTATTTTTCCCGACTTATCAACAGGTTTACACTCTGTGTATGAGGGATTACTGATGTCGTCCCAAATACCCGTTGTATCAATACTTATAATTATATGTGTTCAGATCGCGTAAGTTTAAAAATATTTACGCTGTCTGTCTGTCCCTATGTATGCTTAGATTTATTAAAACTCCGCAACGGATTTTGATACGTATTTTTTTAGATACTGATTCAAGAGGATGGTTTATAAACTATAGACACATAGATTTCCGCGGGCGAAGCCGCAGGGCTCTGCTAGTCTGTCATAATATGTAGTTAAAAAACCTCTCGGTCTTTTGTCGGATATGGCCATGCATACGTTCCCAGCCCTACTATGGTCCTAGATGCCTAAACCAAAAATCTAAGTTTGTTATTCATTTTCAAGCAAAGTCTACTTACATCATCTACAGAAGAATCAGAAACTTCGATTTCAGTTTATACGATTGGCCCCTGATCATCAAACCATCGGATGGGTGGTCTGGTCTACTTCTTGGTAGTTTTGCGTCCGTCTGCGGGTCTGAAGTCGTTTCGCACCACAAGCGATTCGAACCGCGGTGCAAATTGCCCAAGTTCCTTTTTGAATGGGGTCTTGCGCACCACACGGTGCGAATAGGCCAAACCTCGTTTTAAATTAGTCAATTCATATCGGTCTTAAAAACAATAGAATAACCTGGAAACAAAAGAATCTACCAATCAGCAAGCACGTGCCCCTTGCACGTGCTTCTGATTGGTTGATGCCACCATCTGGCCACCTATACCTACTCCAAGCCTAAGCTTATATCCTACTAATATTATAAAAGCGAAAGTTTGTGAGTATGTATGTAAGTATGTTTGTTGCTCTTTCACGCAAAAACTACTGAATGGATTTCGATGAAACTTCACAATAATATATAGCTTACATATCAGAATTACATATAGGATAATTCATTATGATATATTGTACATATATTATCCAAAATATATATCACCACGCGGGTGTAACCACGGGGCGCAGCTAGTCTAAAATATTTTTATTTTTCAGAAAAGCATCGCCGTAATTCGAGTATTCTACTTCTATGAGCTGTATGTGATGGTGGTCGAAGCTTCCTTCATCATTTTCATCTGTGTGCAGATCATGGATGTAGAGATTGAGACTGGAGCCATCATATGTATCGTTGTTGGAATCCTTTACATCTGTATGTATCACTACATAGTAAAAACAAAGTCGCTTCCCGCTGTCTGTCTGTCCCTATATATGCATAAATATTTAAAACAACGGATTCTGATGCAGTTTTATACTATGTAATTTTTTTTAAATATACAAATATCCCCTTTTTTTTCAGTGCTGGACCTGTGCATCATAGTAACTCTAAAGAGTGAGATGGTGAAGCTGAGGAATAAGAACCAATACGACTTCTCTCGAATGTCATGTGAAGGCGAAGAGACGGGCGAGACCAGATGTGAAGACTAGTTAATCAATAATTATTAAAGTAATTTTAAGTATTTATTTACAAATTAACGCGCCGTGCGTGCTTGTATTGTGGCTGTGATTCTTAGAGCAGAATTTTGTAAGGGCCATGGGAGCTAAGTTAAGAGTTCTCGAAGGAAAGATCACGTGTGACCTCGTGTGACAGATTATTGTCTCAGTTAGAACTAAAAAAATGACTAAAACCTTTTTTAAGGATTTAAATAATCCAATGAATGAAGATCCTATAATGCACACAGCATCATCTAGCCCGAAGCTAAGCAGGAGCTTGTGTTATGGGTACTAGACGATCACAAATATTTCTGAACGCCCCGGTACTACATATGACTGATATTACCCAATACAATACCTATATTACATAGATAGATATCTTTATTATACATAGAAAATAACCAGAACACTCGGGACACATGTACAGCAGATCGTACGAACCTAAGAATGTCTCAAGGCGGGAATTAAGCCCTCAACCTTCTGCGTCGCAAGCGGACGTTCACTCGCCACGCCACATCGGCCGTCGTTATTGTAAAATTTTATCCTTATATTTTGCAAATGTTTAATAAGTTTGTTTTGCTTACAATCTTGCCAAAAACTGGTTCAGCATGTCATACAAATTAAATAAGGATCACAGTAGCTGATAAACCCTGCGGGATATACTGACTCTTCATCATCATCAGCCTATGTTAGTCCACTACTGGACATAGGTCTGCCCCAACGAGCGCCATAGCGCCCTGTCAAGATTAGGTACTCACACATAATATACTGACTACCTACGAGGTATCAGTATATCAATAAAACCTTATTTCTTATTTGATATTAATGTATAGCATAAAAGTTGACTTGTGCTTGTTTTGTAAGCCTAAAGAATAAAGGATTTTGAATTTTATTTTTATTCTTTACTAGCTGCTCCCCGTGGCTTCGCCCCCGTGGAAATCTATGTGTCAAATTGTTTAAATGATAAAAATAAAAAAGTATCCTATGTTAGACTCCTGGTTCTAAGCTACCTCTCCACCAATTTTCAGCTAAATCGGTCCAGCCGTTCTCGAGTTATAAGTGTTGTAACAAACACGACTTTCTTTTATATATATAGATTTTTCTTTCTTAGGGATAACAAACAGTATCACTTAAAAATTAACTATAAACTTAATTCTAGAAGTGAACCAGCCCTGTTATCCACTTATTACTTGTACAGGGGGTGGTGTTAGTGAGCATTTGTAACAATGTAATTCACATGAAAAGCTAAGTACAATCGAAGATAGTATCAGTTGACAATATCAGGTTGATGGCCTGGTGAAGCAGCAAATGGATCATTTTCAGAGAAGTACTTATTATATGCAGTTGTCATTCTATGCAGTGGAGCGCGCACACCGTGCGTTCGTTTTGCAAGGAGTAGTAGCGAATAACGCACGCTTACGTCTCGCTAATTGGGCGATTGTAAAATATTAAATTTTGAAGCAGTGTTATTTTTATACTACAGAATGAGACAAATTTTGAGCATTTGCTAAATCAAATTATTTGTAATCAAAACGTAATTATTTTAAATAAATGTTTAAATAGCATGGTCTTCCTTTTATTTAAGACACTTTGTTACTTGGAAAAGATAAATCCTTACTTTTGATCGGTATTGTAAAATTACGGGTGTTTTGTTACAATTTAAATTTTATTTACAAATCAAATAAATGAGGCTCAGCTACTCCTAATACGAAGTAATCCTTAGAATTTGATTTGAGATCTGCTTTGAGGTCGTTAATGCCCACGGGATTGTAAAAATATCCTTATATTTTTCTCGGAAGTGCACAGTACACTCACATTTATGGTTTTGTTTTACAAGCTTGCCAAAAACTGGTTCCGAATACGTTATAAAAGTCAGGATCACTGGAAGTCTACTTTGAAAAACGAACGCATTTCGGATGAACGACAGACGAAGTCGATCTCACGGATCGAACAACCTTACCACTAAGTTCTGGGGCCTTAGCCAACCGACATTCGCTATGAAGCGATTCAATTTCTACTATCGCTTTCGGTTGTTAAAAGTGTATTTTGTGTACCCAATAATCTTGACGTTGAAAACCGATCATGTCAAATATCTAAGGCATATGTCAAGTCCGTACATTTTTTGACTTGCGCTTTCGCTAATGGCTTGGTACGTTGTCTAGAGCCCCTGGGCTTCAGGCGCCTCACTATAATATTTATTTTACAAGCTCTTTTGTTTCGGACCTCTAAGAAATAAGTGTCAGAATGAGTAAGTACCGACTCGATATTGTATTGTACGAGAGTAGTTCACGTCGCAGAATTGAAATAATAATTGTTACTTTAAACTTTTCTATATGCTTATACTCCAGCCAAATTTGATGTGAAATGTTTGTAAACAAACCACATAAATAAAAAAATAAACGTAAAATACATTTGCTTGGCTTTGAGGTTCGGATATACATAATTGTTTGATAACGGAGTAAGTATGGGCGGTTTGTTTACAAAAATTTCACATTGAATTCGGAATAAGTATGCTATTGGTCCTCCGACCAGGTGGGATGACGATCTGCGAAAGACTGCAGGTAGATGCTGGATGCGGCAAGCTGAAGACAGGGCGCTATGGCGCTCATTGGGGGAGGCCTATGTCCAGATTGTCCAGCAGTGGACTGCTATAGGCTGATGATGATGATGATGCTATAGGTGGGCAAACCTATTTTAATCCACTTCGAAAGAGGTTCTATGTTTGTATTTTTTTTATTTATATTCGCTGATTACTCGATAATTTTATTATTTGTTCTTCGTAGATTATTTGTAGAAAATTATCCCAAGATGGTCGTTAAAGAAATTATTCTATCATTAGTAATGGTTACCCCAAACTCATGTCACAAGACTTATATTCGATCGATACCTATACCTACATTTAACTATGACTCACATTTCTATATTCGGCATCACTGCTTGGTAAGCATGCAATATGATATTCCAGATCTAGAACTATACTAATTTTTATATAATTATATTAATATAGCTATTTTTTTTGTACAATAATAATAAATGCCCTCTATCCAAATATAAACTTTCATTTCGTGCTGCGATTTTGGAAAAAAACAGTATGGTAAGCGATGTAAGGGTCAAATCCTTTTTTTTTGGTCTTGACGCAAAAGAAGCTTTAGAAGCTATCGTATTTAATTATAGGTAATAAATGTAATAATTAAATCTGTGAGCGAATGAAATAAGGCACGTGATGGAGAAAGTAGTAATTATAGATCCAAATAGAACTTTGAAAAATAAAGGCCTGTCGTCCACTAAAAACCACCTACTTTTAACTGAGATAAGAACATTTTACTTAGCTTTTACGAGTACTCTTCTAGAAACGCATTTTCTATCATTCATGAGCTTTGGGTAAAGATCAAACTTCATTTCCTTATAAGTGATTCAATTTATTTAAATTGCTGCTTGTTTTTATTTTTGGAACACTAATTCTGCGGATTCATTGTATTTCCTTTCGTGCAATGCTAGAGTATCTTTATATACTACTAGCTGCGCCCCGCAGTTTCACCCGCGTGGTGATAGATTTTCTGGATAATATACAAATATATCTTTATAAATTGTAGCCTATGTGTTATTCTGATGTATAAGCTATATTATTGTAAAGTTTCATTAAAATCCATTCAGTAGTTTTGGCGTGAAAGAGTAACAAACATCCATCCATCCATACTTACAAACTTTAGCGGTTATAATATTAGTAGAATTAACGAGGTTTTAACATGCTCATTTATTCGTTTGTAATACTTTATTATTGTTTATATTTATACATACTTATCATTTTATTATTATTATTTGTGGGTTAAGTTTAAGATTTATTAATTGTACTATATTTAATTGAGATGACAATTATAGTGATAATGTAATGATGAATTAATTGAATTTACTGAACGCAAGCACTATACATAATGTAGGGGGTATCTACCATGAACATTGTATTATGTTAACTCCACACGGTCATATAGTTTGGGTCACGGTCGCAAAACCACGTAAACCATACGGTAGAGCAGTCTCTCCCAATTCTATAAATACCCTCCCTCCCTCCCTTTCAGTCGACCATGAGTGCAGCGTTCGTACCAAAACAGCGTCAGTATTGTTTTGTTTTTCGTCATAGCTGTTTTGAACCTTATTAGCTTTTTAATCAACAATGATCTTTGCAAATGCCGCTGGGATGATGAGGAATGAACAGCCTCGGGTCAATAAGTGCTGTTTTCCGCTGCCGGTGAAGCTGTGTCTTCAAACGTGGACGTATGCGAAAGTTGTAAGTGGATTGCTTTGTTTGGAATTGGGTCATTTGTAAATGTTTGGGTTAATTTTAACTTTAACGTTCGTTTGATTGAAACGTTTGGTCATTGGTTATTAATGGCATGAGAAAACTGTCGATGTAATCACAAATTTGATTAATGGATTAATTTCATTTATTCTTTGTTAAATTTTTGTCCACTGTGGAGACCACGAATCGGTAAACGTAAAACGCCTTCCGACCAGGTGGGATGACGACCTACGAAAGACTGCAGGGAGATGCTGGATGCGCCAAGCTGAAGACAGGGCGCGGCGCTATGACGCTCATTAAAGGAGGCCTGTGTCCAGCAGTGGATTAATAATAATGATGTAAATTTGGTGCGTCAGTGAACGTCCCTCGAACTTCTCCATTAATAGGCAAATTTTCAATAAAATTAAGGAGATTATCCGTGTTAAACTTCAATAAGTTTTCTAATATTCATGAACTTGTTAGTGTTATTTATAAACCTCCGGTTTTCCTTTAAATAAATATAAATACCTCTTATTTGTTTTTCAGATAGCAGGCCTTATCATAGTAGTGAGTTTGTTACCGGTGCTCTTCCGTAGCGTTCAACAGCATGTCTTCGCTCAGTCTTCGATGTACTCTATCCTGGGAGTATTGGTGGTGTTCTTGATAGTTGATATCGGCTTTCAAGTTGCCTCTATTATTGGTCTTCATAAAGTAAGTTAAATACTTTATGTTGTTGGAAGACGGTTTGGTTTTCACATGGTAACATTATAACGTTGTTGATTATTATATCTTGAATATGAATATTATCCGCAATGATTCCTCCAATGTGAAAGCTCTAGGAATTATTATCGAGACTAATGAACATCTGTTTAATAGTCTATAAATGTTCTTGATTTTAGACAAAAATAATGTTTGAAACTTTCAAATCTAAGATCCTATTCATGCTGATCTAACTATCATGAAACAATAATCTATACTTCTATACTAATATTATAAAGAGGAAAGGTTTGATTTTTTGTTTGTATGTTTGTTTGTAACGAATAGGCTCCGAAACTACTGCATCGATTTGAAAAATTCTTTCACCGTTGGTAATCTACACGTTCCCCGGTGAACATAGGCTATATTATATTTTCAAAAAAGTTAGGGATCCTTACTAAAACTTCAATAATGTAACCCAAGGTGTAAAAAAAATACTTTAAAAATTCCTATACCCGTGCGAAGCCGGGACGGTCCGCTAGTTTAAGGATATAAAATAGCAATAAACACCATCATGCGTGATTTGTCGATCGCCTGTGTGCGGCTGCCAAGCCATGCAGCAGACAGCGATGTCACTTTGCTTGTGTGCGTGACTGCCTACCGCACTAATTTCCAATGCAAGATGTATCTATATATATTTTATGTTGGTTTTATAACAATATTACCGGTAAACTGTAAAAACTTTTTAACGATAAATAAACATGTCTATCTATCTATGACTACCTCTGTGGCGCTAACACAAGCTCTGCTTAGCTAGGGGCCAAATGATGATGTGGTGTGTCCAGCATTTAAAAAAGTATCAAAGTGCTCTAATTTCTTTTTTAGAAAAGCTACAACACTCTGCGTGCTTTCTTCTACTACGAAATATTCGCGCTGGTGAGCGACTTTGTGCTAATCCCCGTGATCCTGTACACTATAAACAACGAGTACACGAAGGTGGATGTCAAACAAACGGTTATCATCATAGCAGTGGGATCCTTTTATATATGTGAGTACCTCTTATCTACTGCCGTATGTACCTATCAACTTAACATGATTACATCTACTATAACAGCGATCGTGGGTTTAACATTGTGCCCAGATAATCTATAAAATAATTGCTTAAAAATAACTACATCAGGTACCTCTATTATAACGGGTATACCCTGTAAAGATAGAGATACACGATTTTAAATAAAAACGAATGAAAAATAAACAAATACATAATGTATAAACATAGAGGAAGAACACGATTACACCTTTTTTTCATGGGTTCTTTAGTATCACGACTAGCTACAATAATTTTGGTGAAATCTACGCCAATTCTTAATAGATTTTGATGATTATTTCCTTGTTGTTTATAAGTTGAGTTTGAGGTGGTCCCATAAAACTTTGATCTACGAGGAATTCATTGTGCGCCGTAAAACATATCTAAAACACATGCAAAGATAATAAGTAGGTATAACCATGATGATTTTCACAAATGGTTTCCATGGCAACGGGCGTAAACAAGAGGTATTTTCATTCATCTCTTTAGCCATGTGCACATAAAACGAAATTAGACTCTACATAATTTACTCGACCTCTAACTACATAGATGACGCCACTTGAAAAATTAAATCGCACTATCGATGGGTTTCTTCCAAACCCATTTTCACTATGTAGGAATTTGAAGTCATTTTATCATTTTCAAACACGCCAAATTATTCTAAGTTTTTTTCTAATCTTCTCTGTATTGACGACTACATGGTAATAGTAATATTTACTTTAAATCAAATGTATCAGTTGTCGTTTAATTGAATCGCTTTTTACCTTCGCCTATGAATATAATGCGTAGGAAATAAACCCTTAGACCCAGTTAAATTTCAAAGCATACTGAATTAATTATGACTCATCTCTTACAGTGGTCGACATTTTCATCATCGCAAAGGTGAAGCGAGAAATATTGAAGATACACAACAAGTATGACCTATCAAACGTTCAGGACTGACGTTACGGAAACTTTGAATGGTGTTTTATCTACAAATGCAGGGAAAATGCATTTTGATTCTTGTTTAAAATACCTTGCGGATGTAAAGTATTAATTATAAAGAAATCTGTACAGGATGCGGGTTCTTTAACAGACTATCGGTGTTGATGTTATTAACTGTCGTTCTTGTATTTAATTAATAAATCTGTTGGTAACTTTATTTATGGTAAAAATTATCTTTGTTTGTAATCGTTCTATGTTGTTTTTATACGTATTTTTGGTTAAAAAGTTGGTCTGGGTATTCTGTATATTTATTAAAAAATATATTCCATAACACAAGCTCTGCTTAGCTTGGTTAGATGATGCTATGTGAATTGTCCAGCATTATTTATTTATTATTTAAGTAGGTATATTATCAATTTATTTATTTATTAAGAAATAACAAACGTGTGTAAGTACCATAATATTAAATTTCTGTGAACTCTTCCGATTATAATTTTGTATTCTGTATTATCTTCTTTTGAAGTAAGTAAAGTATAAACAAAACAAAATACGTGTGTTTTAATTCTTATCATAACAACCTTGATTACGTTAGTTTTAGATGTAATTTCGTAGTTTATTAAAATACTGGTGTAATGAAATTAATCAGCCTTAAAAAGTTTTTATTACTTCCCTATGCTGCTGCCGACTGTCCACAACGAAAAAAACTCATGACAAAACAAACGAAAAGAATCGACGCCACGTTACGTGAATCGATTCATAAAGGAATCGTAAAGGGAACATGACTCAAATTCCCATAAATAATCACTTATAAATGTGAATGGTTGGTTGTTTTGATGGATGTTTGAAGACTAATAAAAGTATTTTCTAAAAACTTTGTTTTTTTAAAATGTACCCATATAAATGCTTATATATTGCAGTATTTCCCTAAAATTTATTTTTAATTTATGTAAATGACTAATAAATAAATAAATTATGTAATAGATGCGCTAAATGAGATGTCGCTGCCCCACACAGACTGTATTAAATTTTTAGGTATCTGGCTAGATTCTAAATTGACTTGGGCCAACCATATTGAACAACTTAGCAAAAAATTAAGCTCTGCAACATACGCAATAAAAAAAAAGTAAAGAATTAGGAGGTATGAGTGCTGCTAGGCAAGTATACTTTGCATATTTTCACTCTTTGATGAGCTACGGGGTCATGTTCTGGGGCAACGCAGCAGACAAAACAGGTCTATCAGATATATAGCAGGTTTAAAATATAGAGATACATGTAGAGACGTGTTTAAGAAGCTAAAAATAATGACAATGACCTGTGAGCAAATCTATCAAACCATTAGAGACATCATAAGAGACAATTTCAATAATACTTCAAAACATAAAGAAATCCATAGTCACAACACTAGAAATAAGGAAAATATTGCAGTCCCACACAAGACTATAAAAAATACAAAAAAGCTTTATGTGCCTATCTATAAAATTTTATAATAAAATACCATTAGAATTTAGAAACAAACCTGACATTGAACTATTTGTATTTATTAAAAGAATTCTATTGAATAAGAGTTATTATACAATTGACGAAGCTTTGGCTGATAAAAATATATTTTGTGATGTTATAGGTACTAAAGCTAAGGTTGCTGTTAATTAGCTATAAGTTTAAATGTATTGTGACTTATCTAAGAACATAGATATTGTGTCAAAAGATAAATAAATGAATTGAATTGAATTGAAAATCACACGAATCTATAATAATCATTATTGGTTCATTACAATAGGAAAAATTTATTATTGATTTTAAAATAAAATATTCAATTTTATTATTAACTCGAACTACGTAATTTGCGCCAGATTATTACACTGTATTACTTACTGGCAACACCTTAGTACAGACGAATATTTTTCTATTTTTGCTAAATAAGTGCATTATTTAATAGTATTTGGACAAAATAATACATAAAATACTGCAACCAATCAGTGCTGTCAAACGTCAATTTTGTATTAGTTTGACACCAGCTACAACGTCAAAATTGGCGTTTGACAGCACTGATTGCTTAATTTACGCCTGTCGCAAACCGGTCGCGAGTTACATAATCACCATACGGAGCTCATACTCCGCGCATTGCAATCCAACAACTGGCGGCCGGCGCGCGACAATTAGTTTTATATAACGGCAGGCTGATTATGTAAAAGCAACAGCAACAGCGACGCGACCGCGACCGCTCCGCGACCGGTTGCAAAGTGTCACTAGAAACCGTATTACGGAAGCCTGTCGCGCACCGATCGCAAAGTTGTTGCTGATTGCTCATTGCCCATAGACACTAGCGCCACTAGCGACAGAGTAGCAATAGGTGGAAACAATTATTTGTAGTTTTAACGTTCACTAGCGCCACTAGCAACAGAGTAGCAATAGGTGGAAACAATTATTTCTAGTTTTAACGTTATCTATGGTACAATTTTTATTCTGTGCGTCTTTGTTGATTTGTTTGTTGTTGTTTTTTGCTATTTTTTTCATAGTTTTCAATTAATTTTACAAAATTTCGTAAACTCCCTTGGATATTGGATCTAAAAGTAAGTTATCATTCAATTATAATGCGTAGTTTTGTTTCTTGTCTCTAGGTATAATCTTCTTGTAATTTAAGTGGAACATCGAGCTTCAGACGACCAGCTAGACTAGTTGCTGCAGCACCTCATGACGCACTCGAGCCTTGCCAAAGGCTTTGGCTTGGGAGAGAGGTCAAAGGAGACCATAGGTCGTGAGTGAAATGATCTTGCTACGAGGCTTAAACGGTCACGGCGGCGGCGGCGGGGAGGTGCAACAAAAACTGGCCAGCAGCGGTGCAAAAGATGTAAGAATCCAAACAGCAAGAGGAGTCACGAGGGCAGCGGTTGAGGCTGTTAAGTCTTATATCATATTTTCTCAGGAAAATGACAATTGTGATAAACAGCTGACCTAATTTATTTAAATATTTTATAGGTCAAAGAGTTTGATCATCGTGGACTGTTGAATTGGAGCAGAGGCGAGTAAATGCAGAGGGCAAGCTGGCTGATGCCGCCGTTATAATAGCAGAGGCGACGCGAACGCAAGCCAATACCGCGCGCCTGCAGGCGGGGGCATCTCTCACTATAATAAATAAACAAATAAAATAAAAAAGCCTTTATTTGATCCTACTACATTGATTCCTAATTTAGGTACTGTTATTATGTTATTATATCTATAACACAATGTTTGATTATTAGCAGGGTCCCCAGGTTGGGTAAAGGCCTCTCTCACTGTAATGCTCAATAAATTATTGGACGTATTGTCAAAAATAATAAACTTGTATATTACTTCCCTTCTTTATTTAAGTCATAATAGAAAGATATAATTTAATAGGATGTCACTGTACAATAGGTGTATCTAAACATTTAACACACATTTATTTACTAAAAATCACATAGAACTAAACAGTACCTATACAATTGAACTACCTACTTACAAAAGGCAAACAAAGACACGAGAAGGACAGTACGTGCCATATCTTTGAAATTACAACAAACATTTATTTATTGTATTAAAGGTACACATTACAGGACAATTTCTATCAAATTAATGATTTTTAGATTCTGAAGGAAGGTATAATTTATTGAAACTACAACTTGCCTATAGTTATTTTTATCGTTCCAATGAAAAATCTAAGCGTTTCACGGTTTTTATTTATAACTTGGGGTCACACAGGCATATTCTTCATAAAATTCTGAATAACTTCTCAGTCGCAATCGCCAAATAAACAGATGCCAGTGGCGGATTTACACATTTGCCGCCAGTAGGCTTTTCAAATTTTGCCGCCCCAAAAAATAACCCAAAAATCTACCGAAAACCACAAAATTTTCGCGGCTCTCTCGCTGAAAATACTATAAATTTTCAGAGGTACTGACCTCTAAAAATTTATAGTATTTTCAGCGAATTTTGTGGTTTTCAGTAGATTTTTGCGTTATTTTTTAAAGTTTTCTATAGCCAGAAGGAGCAATTGCTATCGGCTTGTGGCGGTGCGCGAAAATGACGGAGATAGCCGCATCATTTCGACATTTTTATGGCGATACAAAAGATATATCGAAATTTTTGTTAGTTTTTTTTTTTGATTCGCTTTTTTGTATAGCTAGAAGGAAAAATACTTAATAAATACATAAAATATTTAAGTGAGTAATTGGTGAAACATTATACGCGTTGATTTAATTATGTGTGTGTGGATCTAATAACATTCAGAACATAATATTGTTTTTTTTTCTGTTAGATAAGAAATATGTTTATGGCAAATTTGCCGCCCCCTAAAATATGCCGCCCTAGGCTCCAGCCTGCTGGTAAATCCGCCACTAGCTGAGGTTGTTGCTATATTGACAGTTCAAATCGCTGTCATACTTTATATTATCTTTGAAATCGAGTCGCTACTGCTGTCGTGTTGCTTTTACGTAATACCAATTTGAACCAAGATATATGAAAAGTACTTGAAAAGTAAGCAATTTTTAGTTCACCGATTGTCCAGCAGAGAGAATCCTAGTGCTCGATTGTTGGTTGACGTAGTACCTGGTGTCATCTAATACAAAATTGGCTTTTGACAGCACTGATTGCTTAATTTACACCTATCGCAAACCGGTCGCAGTTACATAATCAGGGGGCGGTATGGTGATTATGTAACTCGCGACCGGTTTGTGACAGGCGTAAATTAAGCAATCAGAGCTGTCAAACGCCAATTTTGACCAATTTTGACGTTGTAGCTGGTGTCAAACTAATACAAAATTGACGTTTGACAGCACTGATTGCTTAATTTACGCCTGTCGCAAACCGGTCGCGATTTACATAATCAGGGGGTGGGTATGACTGCCACTCTCATACCTTTGGCAGAGGTACGCCTATGACTGTCCACTCCCGATTTGGTTGAATTCTCAAAGATGTTTGTTACTTCTTCACGCCGAAACTACAGAACAGATCAGGCTGAAATTTTACACAGATGTATCTCTAAGCCAGGAATTAAACATAGGCTACTTTTTATCCAAAACAACAGTTCCCGTGGTATATAATAACCAGAAGTTTATTTATATTCCACGGGAATTGTTTCATAGACACAAAGCGCGCGAAGGTGCGGACAGAAACTAGTATAGAATAAAACTAATAAAATTAAAAGCTTTCAATGAGAAATTTATTTTATTTAGAAGTTGATCGAGTGAGAGAAGATCTTACTAAGTAGAAGTAAACTACCTACCCTACGATATGCTTTATATTTTGAGAACCTGCTAATCCAATAAGCATGAAATTTGATGCGACAAATTACACAGGAGGTAGTGGGTAGAAATACAAATTTCAGTAGAACTGACATTGGTCTCGACAAAGCTGATAACTTAAAGAGCTCAATCGATGCAGTGATTTTAAAAATATACCAGGGTTCCCAAATATGATTAACATTATTTCAGTCCATAAAATATCTCCTATTTTATATTTTCGCGTAATCCCGAGATTTTAGTTCTGCGCTATTTGTATTTCACAGTAATGTTACAATTATTATCCTGCCACACACATCGGTCACAAAATGCAGCATCCCAGAATGCACACTTTACAAAATAAAGCAATGTATTGTGTAATAAACTTGCCACAATAAGGATTAATAGCTAGGAGTGGGGACAGGAAACCACTCGTTACAGACAACCAGACAACTTTCGAGACTTCCATTTGCTCACATTGCTTCACGCGATATGGATCAGACTACCTCCTCTAGCTGTAGACTAGTTTGACCCTAATGAGGTTGTGATAGAGATCAGTTTACGATGGAAGGTTCCTTGGATAGAATGGAGCTGTGCAGAGGAAAGTGTACAGAGTGGACTGTAGCTACAAAATGCTGCTTCTGTGTGCCGATTCGTAAAGGTGTGACCATCTTTGGATATGTTAATTTGGTGAGTTTTTATTTTATACTGCCCCCACGGCTTCGCCCGCGTAGAAATCTATGTGTCAAGTGGTTTATAAACCTTCCTCTTGAATCACTCTATCAAAAAAACCGCATCAAAATTTGTGTCGTTTTTAGAAGATGGGATAGATAGACAGCGGGAAACGACTTTGTTTTATACTATGAAATTATTAATTAGTTCGCATTTTCGTGTTGCTCTAGAACATTTTAAAAATAACTCGGAATCGTTATTTCTGAAACTATATAAAGAAAGAAAGAAAATAAATGTATTTGAAACCATACATAACACGTCACATTACATAAAAAGGTACATACCTAAGTATACAAACAAGAAACATAATATTTATATGAAGAAAGTATCTTTTTCCTTTTAGTTTTTAAGATTCTCTTGTTTATTTTCTAATATAAGTGTAAATGCTTGAAATAAATACTTTTTATTTTTTATTATATTTATTTATTTTTATAAAACATACAGATACATAATGTGTTACATAAGGGGTCAAGAAGGTCCCTGTCTCAGCATTATGCCGCTACAGGCTAAAGCGATGGGCTAAAGTTGTAGCGGTGCTGATTTTCAGACAGGTCCAGGTGTGGTGGCACAAAGCTAGATTACATTAGGTAGGTACATGAAATAAGACAAGAGTAGGTAAATAAAATGTGTCATTATTCTACTGGAACGGGAAGTGACTCATTAACACAATGTGTAAAATACGGCACATGTAACCTATCAAACTCGTACGTCATTCCTGAAAACGTAGAACATTTTAATCGGGGCAAACCTAATATTAAAGTTTCTTTTTTGCAAATCATACATCATAGTGCATTCGTTTTTATTTTTAAACGAACTATTATTGACAATCAACTCAATGGCATAAACAACACGGTTTTATTAAATTTGACAGCAAACTTGAAAAATCGCCACTAAAATTATAATTTTTTCATACATTTCAAATTAAATAGGACCTAATCCAAAAATCTAGTATTTTACATAATTTATAGGGTTTATCTATACTAATATTATAAAGAGGAAAGATTTGATTTTTTGTTTGTTTGTTTGTAACGAATAGGCGCTCTACTGGACCGATTTGAAAAATTCTATCACCGTTATGAAGCTACACTATCCCCGGTGAACATAGGCTGTATTATATTTTCAAAAAGTTAGGGATTCTTACTAAAACTCCAATAATATAACGTGGTAACGAAGGTGTAAAAACTCACCAAATAAAGTGAAACTCGAGTTTAACGCGGGTGAAACCGCGGGGAACAGCTAGTAGGTAATAATTTTATTAGTGTCATGTGATACTGAATGTTATCATTTCTATGGTTATCATAAATCATAGTACGTAGGTAGTATTAAATCTCTTTGGTTATCATTACAGAGGCGTGTTTTTACTGTACGTCATTTGTTTGTCGATGCCTTACGTAGTTATTGTATTCTCTCTGTGTCTATGTTTTTTGTGTCCCAAACTAGAACGATAAATATATTATTTACTTTAAAATTCTTAGTTTTATATGGAAAGTTCTAGAAACAGAAACAAGTCATATTTTTCTTAAAATTGTCTTTGAGCGCCTACACAATGACGTCGTTTGAAAAAAGAAGAAAAATTCCCAAAACCCCTCTGGATGTTAATATCAACACTATGTACCACATTGTACTTTTAAAGTTTTCATTGCAGGTGAGTGCTATTGTAGAATTAAAGCTTTTGAAACACCCCCGTGCCTCGGAAAGCACGTAAAGCAGTTGGTCCTGCGCCTGACCTCTCAGCTTTCCTGTCGGTCTGCCTATCGGATTATGAGAGTGAGAGAATAGAGAGTGCACCAGTGTTTATGCGCTCTTGTACACTATAAAATCCTGTGCACATAGCTTATCTCTGGCCGCTGTGGCGTAATTCGGCTAGGATCATTCTTCAAAAACTTTCGACAGGATATTATTTGTACCTAATTGTTTTTCGACTACTGATACATAGGTAGCTAGGCAACTTCTATGAAAGTATCTCCGTCGAGCGATTTATTTATATCTATATAATATGTACTTGTTTCTGCTCGCGGCCTCGCACGCGATATGCCTATGGAAATGTTTTAAGGTTTTTTCTATCTTAGCCCCAAGCTAAGCAAAGCTTGTGTTACGGGTACTAGATGACTGATATACATAGGTACTTAATACAATAAATGACATAGATACATAGTTTTTTTTTATTATAGAAATATAACGAACAGTACACCCGGAACAAATATCTGCAATTGGTACACACAATTATCCCGAGGCGGGAATCGAACCCATAACCTGCTGCGTCGCAGGCGGACGGACGCCCACCGCACCACAGAGGTCGTCAAAAGTATAATTTTGTCTGTAGAAATAAATACATTTATTTGCATTTTTAATTTATATTGCAACGGAAGACAGGGCGCTATGGCGCTCATTATGTCCAGCAGTGGACTACTATAGGCTGATGATGATGATGATGATTGCAGGTGCTAGCTCTTCTATCCTTCCCCGTGCTGATGTTCCTCATGGTGGCACAGATGACGTCAGCCAACGCGCAGAGTAACGCGGAACACAAGATGCTGTTGGAGCCGTCGGTGCACCTGCCTCTCACCATCGCCTTCGTACTGATCGATGTGATGATGACTGTGTTGCTGCTGATCGGGGCACATAAGGTAATCATTGTATAAACGTAATATGACGATTATTACTATAAACTTAAACATAAACTTAGGGTAGGCGGATGAAACGCCCCTCCATCTGCTAGGTGAGTGTGGAGCACTGATGCACAAACGCAGCATCCATCTGGGTAAGCATACATAGCCCAGCTACGAGACATCACCCCGAAGAAAATCCTACAGTTCCTATGAAGCTGCAAGAGTTAGTGGTGAACTATGAACGCTACGGCTTCGGGGCTGAATGTATAAGTGGCGATCACAATAGGCCTATCATGGCCGCTGTGATACGCAAGCCACCCAAATTTAAAAAAAAAAATAGGGTCCTGTGTTTAATACTTTTGCACAATCAACTGCACAAACTGAACTTCTCAAGTAAGACGGAGTGTGTGGCCGAGCTATTAAGACAAAGGTTCGCGGTTGGTACATATCAGACGGAAAATAGCAAAAGCCGCTTTCGGGCTTGCGCGAGCTACCGTCTTACTGACCTCACACTCCGTCTTACCTGCGCAAATGAGTTTGTGCAGGCATGCTTGCAATTTAGTTGTAGCATATGGCCGAGCATTTAGAGTGTGGAGGAGGTTGGTCAGCGTTGACTGAACGCATAATAAAATTACTCAATTATAATAAAAATTGGTAGCTTTCACACACGCATGATTGAAGCGTTTGTAACACGTCCAAATCTTGAAAAATTAAAGGAACGTAGTCAAACGTGGTAGGGTGAATCAAAAAATTGCACTCTCGAGTTTATAGAGTGGGTTCAATAAACTCGACTGCAATTTTCGATTCACTCTACCCAGCAGCGTTAGGGTAAAATTTGTTTATAATAATTTGCCTGATAAGTTTTTTGCGCAATTCTTTTTCATTGCTAGTGATAACTTAAAGGCTTATGAGTTGCTGATAAAAATTAACAATAAAAATAAAACATAATATATTTTTTTTTAATTCGTAAAAATAAATCTTTTCTTTTCTATTCCGAACGGGTAGACGAACGGAGAGACAGGGGAGGCTTGGTAAAAGAGTCCCGTTTTTACCCTTTGAGTACGGAACCCTAAAAAGGCTTACATCCAAGAGCAGGGTGATAGAAAAAAAAATACAGATAATTTTACTTGAAGTGAAGGGAAAATAAAATAACACTTGATTTATTCTTTAACAATACTATAAAGTTTTAAATTCGACTTATTTTGTAAATACATAAGCCTGAATCAATAAAAGTTCATGACTTCTGAAGATCTTTTCTGAACTGCCAGAATATCCTAACATCTACTACGTTGGTGTTTCCAGAAGAAGAAGATACTCCTGCAGATCTATTTCTACTTCGGCGTGGTCTTCCAGCTGGTGACGTTGTGCACAGACCTCGTCTACTTCGACTTTCGGGAGTACATCGAAAATACTGTCTACTTCCTCTTCTTATGTGAGTATCTGCTGTTTATACTCGATTCTAGTTTTCCGAACTACCTTCAAGCAGGGTCTTTTCAAAACAAAAGTAAATACATCATGTAGGTCTAGACCTCCGTAATCGTCGGTTACAGAGCGTCACGTCAGTCATCGCGTTGTCATTGTCACGTCACAGATTTTGGTCATGCAAAGTTTTCACGATAAAAATTATAATAAATAAAAATTGAAATGTATTCTGTAGAGACGTCAAACAGAGTGTAAAAATCGATGTTTTTTAGAACACGCTTGCACGCAAAATGCGCATTCTACTCGATTAAATCATTTCATGGCTAACTAAAAAAATCCGCCAAGCGATTGAGACCCTCCCCACCCCCTGCTGTTTGTGGTTGGCGCGTAATACTCAAATCAAAAACGAAAAACATTCTGGGACATACATCCTATACAAATAACCGACTCTACTTTTTCTTGGTTTCAGGTTTAAATGTCTACCTCCTGTTCTTGGTGTTCAATACTGTGCGGTTATTGAATGAGTCTTCCGAAGTCCAGTACGTTGCCTACCACGATTCACGACGACAGAAATAGGCACTTTGATTGCAAGCACTGACAACACAAAGCTTAGGGTGAAATTTTAGGCATAGGCTGTGAATTATATAAATTAGATGACTTAGAAATGCCTTCCAAGTAAGTTTATAAATGAGAGAAGAAATGTGAAGTTATTTCGTTCGTTCGCGTGATTGACATACATTTTGACGACCTCTGTGGCCCGGTGGGCGTAGGTGCGCATGCGACAGGTTACGGGTTCGATTCCTGCTTCCGGAAAATTATGTGTACAATCTGCAGATATTTATTACGGGTGTTCTGGTCGTTATCTATGTATAATAAAAAATATCTATCTATGTAATCTATTGTATTAAGTATATCAGTCAAATGGTACCCATAACACAAGCTTTGCTTGGGGCTAGATGATGTTGTGTGGATTTTCCATCATTATTTATATTATTATTTTATAAATACCCAAGAAAGTATTTATAAATGAAAGAAGAAACGTGAAGTTTTGAATTGTTGTTGGACAGCAACACTTGTGCAATAAATTGCGTGATTGAGATAAATTATTTAACCGAAATCAAAAGCTCCTAGAAAATAAAATAATAAGTAGGTGCAAGAATGCAACAGTGAGCTCAAGAGGCTTCCCTTGAGTCAAATAACTTTGTCGGGCATTATATATAGAGGTACAACCATATGTAGAAACTCAAAGTCAAATGCAAAGTGATATTATCTCAGGACGTGGCTCCTTAAATACTGAACGTGACAGATTGTATATATCTTAGTTTGCACTGTCTAAGATGAAAATATGAACTTTTATTCATCACCTATGATAGTCCACTGCTGGACATAGGCCTCCCCCAATGAGTGCCATAGCGCCCTGTCTTCAGCTTGACGCATCCAGCATCTACCTGCAGTCTTTCGCAGATCGTCATCCCACCGGTCCTACACTACGTTTACCGAGTCGTGGTCTCCACTAACGAACACGTTTGCCCCAGCGGCCGTCGGAAGAACTTGAACTTGTATTAATTATAAGTTATCTAGTACCCATTACGCTGCTTAGTTTGGGACTAGATCATGCTGTGTGAATTATCCAGCATTATTTATTTTAATATTAATTATTTATTTATAGCTGTATATACAAAGTCTTTTGACTGATATTCGAGAATAAAATAATTTCTCAAAGACCTGTGTTTCTTTCTATTCCTTGTTTAGCGAATAAGTTTCACTTACTAGTGTTTCGTAATTGAGTTATGTTAGGTATCTAGTAAATTTTCCCACGGTCTACCGCAAATCCACCATTAGCAGTGGTTATATCACAAAATTGGCATTTTGTGATATAATATTATTATTATTATATCACAAAATGCCATCGTGGCGATCTATATAGAGAAGACTAACATCTGAATAGAATTTATATCTCTAAGAAATTCTATTCACGAATGATACAGTTTAAGTACTCGTATCAAACATCAATGCTTTATTTACTTTAGACCTACAGGACTCTTGGACACGTCATAAATTGCATAATTAATATAAATTGATCACTTTGATTTTTTGTTGAATTCAATCTTTTTGAGGTAAAGTAAAAAAAGCGAACAAGATACCTTTACCTTGTTAGATTGTTAGTTTTTGAGTTGGAGAAAAACTCGTCCCAAGCATTTTTATGAATACAATAACGTAATATGTTCCCAGTATCATCAGCCTCATCACTCTGATCATAGATATATGACATCGATTAAAAAAAACCATTCGCCACAACGATTATTATTCGACACGACGACCTCAGTTTGTTTGCAAGCCTGCACATTTTTGTTCCGGATGTTCTGGAGTTTTCTATGTATTTTATATATCAAAATGTAACTATCTATGAAGTTTATTATATCAAGTATATCAGTTATCTAGTACCCACAATACAAGCTCTGCTTAGCTCGGGGTAGATATCTAAATGTTGTAATAATTGACCAGCATTATTGAATTAGTATAATTTGTTTTAGAATCTAGACCTGGGTGGATATCGTAAGCTAAATCAGGGAACCTATCAGAGGAAGGCCAGTAGTTTTCTTCTGTGAATATCTTACACCTTTACTGCGATTTTGACGTGTAAATTGATTTTACCAATAAATTTCTTGTATTTCTGAAAACGCCTGCCAAGGATTCTAGCAAAATCACCATATTTGGTACGTCTGTCGACGTAGAAGAGTAAAATTTTTTTAGGTTTTGTTACTTCTTACAAGATAAAGCTATCGAATAAATCGATTGAAATAAAGCATAACCAGATTTATTTTTATGTTAAAAATCTAATCACAGCTAAATAGAGATGCTCATAAAAAAATCTTCTACAAAATTGACGAGTTTTTCAATGATAATCGACTATCGTATCATAATATTTCGTATCATTATAAATATGTTGAAAGGCATGATACTTGGCCAGTCTTCCAGCAACAAACTAAATGGGTTACACACTATGAACATTATTATTTATAAACTCCTAATTACTACGACCTGATGACTGAAAAAATGCAATTAATAAAATACTGAAGTACCTACTCAAAGCTGTAGCTCAGTCTGTGTGGCCGCTTCTATGTCAAATCTGATATAATGATATAAATTAATAAAATGTTATATAATGTGAAGATAATATAAGAAAATAAGAATAGCTTATTAGAAATTACTAGATATCTACTGGTTGAAGGCTGACTCTGTATTCTATCTACACTAGATATCTACTGGTTGAAGGCTGACTCTGTATTCTATCTACACTTGAAAGAAATCCTGACATGCATCGTTTTCCCTCTTTGTCTTTTGTTCTTTATGAAAAACCATCTAAGGTTCTAGTAAGCTAAAGTTTTGAAAAATATGGCTTCTTTATTCCTCATTTAAATGAAGATGTTTTGCTAATAGCCTTTAATCTTTTCCCAGTATAATATTAGTAACAAAATATTTACTACCCAGACTGTTTATGTATGAATAATTGTTGATAACAGTATGTGAGATAAAGGTTATAATTATAACCATTAGTACTTGATTGTTTTTAATTTAAGCATTTATAGTGATAAAATAAATTAATGATGACTAGATTTAGTTAGTATTATGATCCTTTTTTTGTATTGTTGGTGCAATAAAGATAATTTGTATTCTATTGATAAAAATCAAACGAACATAATGTTTTTTTTATCGTAGAGTTAATCTCTATAAAAAACGTGGACGATAGTTTTTTTACCAACATTATTTTATGCAGATTATTTTTGTATGGAATGAGCGAAGAGAGGGTTTTGCCCACCTGTGGTATACAAAAGACTGATACGAGAAGATTATTTTTGCTCCGTATTTTCTAAGCTGGAGAGCCTATTGACTGTAATGATGATGATGAAGTAGACTTAATAGAAACGGAAGATATGAAACCCATAGACTGTAGAGTCTACACTAAGCAGTAATGGGTGCACGCACATAGCAGTTCTATTATAATCTAGTAGAAGATGAAAACGCAAGTAATATCATTTACATAGAAATGATAAGGTGCTTTATCTGCTCTATACAGTTCGCACAGAACAGAACGTGGTCTTAGTTGGTCGCGTCAGTTTTCGTCCAACCGCGGTCCAATCCAGACGTCATGTCGGCTACAGTGCAAACCAGTTTGAAGTAAGTGATGTGCGCTTGCGTCGGCGAAAGTAATCGGTCAAGCGATTCGGGTCATATTGTGGCATCCATTGAGAAATTTCGCGTAAATTGCTTTTAGTTTGCGTGTGAATTTGTTTAGAATTTTGCAGTGGTGCGGTAAGGGATTTGTGTAAATTGTAGGCTGAGTATAAACATATTCTACAAGCTATTGCGGTTTGATGAACCTCCCTAAAAAAAAGAGGCTCTTTCGTTAGAGGTTGTCATCTTTTGGCAACGCATGGAATATTTACGTTCCGTGTTTAAAAAGTTTATGCACGTTCGAACCTTTTTGAATCTCTGGTTCAAAAATTATCCCGTTTGTGTTTGGAATGCGTGCTATAACTTTGGATTTTAATTTTAGATATTTGGTTTGTGATTTATGCAAGGGTTTTTCAATCGCAAACTATCGAGCAATACCTTGGTAATTAATTCCAAACACGGCCTTGCCTTTTCGTGTGTTATATCGGAAGGTTTACATTTGCTGTGCAATCAAATGTTGATATTTTATCGATTCGGTTTTCACTTCGCACGTAGTACTAATCGAATTTGACGTATCGCGCCCATTTTCTGCTTTCTTTTTCAGTTGCTACTTGCTAACCACCATAATTTACGCTATAATATTTTCTTCAACCGTTATACAGATTCCAATATTTAAGAGGATGTGGAATCTGCAAATAGACTTTATTTGATATATTTTAAGTTTTCTAAAAAAGAGATGATTTTGTTGAAGAGTTTTATCATCCAACCTAGTTGTTCTTTGTAGAAACCACTCCTCTGGAAATTGATAAAGATTGTGAACAAAATAAAAGGCCTTACCTATTCATATAATAATAATAATAATAATAATGCTGGACAATCCACACAGCATTATCTAGATCCATGGTAAGCAAAGCTTGTGTTATGAGTACTAGATAACTGATATACATAATACAATACATTGCATAGATAGATCTTTTTTATCATACATAGAAAACGGCCAGAACACCCGGAACAAATATCTGCAGATCGTACATACAATTGTTCCGAGGCGGGAATCGAACCCGCAACCTCTTGCGTCATATATTAAATTATAAAAACCGGAAAATATAGCGAAAATGGCGTTCCATTTTATGCAATTTGGAACCCATTTCATCCTCTATGAGAGCATATCAGAGCATATGTATGTAGGTACCTTTAACCACAATAATAACCCATCAACGTACCAACCTAGATAGCTGTTAAAATTGTTGTTACGTATATCTACCGGTAGCCCACATACTATGTTTTCTACGGCAATTATCATCGTTATCTTTATTTTTGATCACAGGTTTAATTTTCATCTCACTTTAAACAAAAGCCGAGTACCTACACGGTATGTAACTTTGTATTTATATTCCGAGTATAATTTATGGTTTGAACCTACTTATCTATTCACTACCTATACACTAGCCAAACTCGATGTAGAATGTTTGTGAACAAACCACGACATAGATAACTTAAACTCACTGGCTTGGCGTCAACTTTACTATGAAAATTCATGAAATGTATTAAATATTTCACGAATTTTCGTAGATTTCTTAATACATTCATTCCATAAAGTTTAAATACTGCAAGAAGTCGGTAAAGAGATGTTGGCGAGTTATAGTTTTATTATAATTTAAATACAGAATAAATAAATATTATCCTACGAGTACTGAAAATGTGAATTTTTTTTTTAACACGGAGAGCCTCGCTACCCCACCGACCTAGGTTGTCGAGGGGGTTATGATTAATCATTAACTCCTGTATAATCATGATTATACAAAATTATATATATATACAGCGATAGGTAAGAATTGTTCACAATTGTTTCACAATTTTATTGCAACAGATATTATGATTATCCATTTGCAATAAAACCGCTGTCTGGTATGAATGTGGCACCTGAGTAAACAATAAGTCATTAGAAATACCTACCTTCTTTGGGTACCTATGTTATGTTAGACTCATCGGCAGTGATACCTACTAGTTTCTGCGTACGACTTCGCACGCATTGTTTCTATGGAAACGTTAAAGTTTCTTTCTATCCAGTGGGAATTGTTTATAGGATAAAAGCCTATGTGTTGTTATAGGTTTAACTTGACCTACAAGTATGTCAATTTATTCACATTTGACGACCGATGTGGCGCGGTGGGCGAAGGTCCGCCTGCGACGCAGGAGGTTGCGGGTTCGATTCCCATCTCGGAACAATTGTGTGTACGATCTGCAGATATTTGTTCCGGGTGTTCTGGTCGTTTACTATGTATAATGCAAAATATATATCTATGTAATATATTGTATTATGTATATCAGTTATCTAGTACCTATAACACAAGCTCTGCTTACCATGGGGCTAGATAATGCTGTGTGAATTGTCCAGCATTATTTATTTATGTATTTATACCGCAATGCTTGAAAACTAAAGTTTTCAATCAGTGCATCCTGCCCGTTATGATGACCTACGGAGTTGAGACGTGGACAGGACACTCAAGCTCGACAGGGCTGGTCCACCAGTTCAAAGACGCTCAGCGAGCTATGGAAAGTTTTCAAGTGGCAATTATTTGGCAGATTATTGCCAAATATTCGGTTATTCAGACTTCCTTGCTTTTATCTAAGTAGCGTTTGAGAATACCTACCTAAGGTACCGAATACCTACCTAGGTATTCGGGGAAAGACTAACAAGAGATTTACTCGTCTCATATTACAAGTACCCGTGTATGTGTAACTTAACGCCAACCGGTTCGTGACCATAGTCCTTGACCGTCAAGATGGCATGCCTTACAGACTAGAGGTCAAGCAAGCGTAACAAATAATACTGTTAGGTAACTTTTATAATGTTGGTTGTGCAAGGCAATATTGCTTTGGATCAGTTGTGCTGTCTTTTGATTATTTGCATTAGTCGGCAGTTAGCTCAACTGTTTCAACTGAAAATAAGTAGGTACAAGTTTTTATTTGTACATAAACATTGTTATTTACTTTTAAATTAACCCATTTATTTGGAAAATTAAACTCACAAATACAATTACCTATTCTCATTTATTTTAAAACAAATAAATCAAATCATCAGAACTAAGAAACATTCTGTATTCAGCACTAGAAGAACTCGAAACAAACAACAGAAATTTTATTTTTCGGCAAATTCATGTTATTTTTATGATTGTGCGTGGGCATTATCAACACATTTACTTACATATTAAATACCAATTCATTGATAGACTGATAGGCCAAAAACAAGGAGTTTTTTAATATTGTAAAAACTTTAAAGTTATCTCATCTCATTTGCAACGCGGTTTAGGCTAAGGTCAAGCGCAACGAATACCACGTAACTTGTATGGGTATAAATAAAACAAACAAAAATTTTTATTCTGCTATGCTTTTAAAATGGAATATTTCTTATATGTAGTTATGGAAAATGACTATAACCGTGACGTGTCCAAGAGACCTGTAACAAAATATTAAAGCGCTTTATTTTCTTTAGATCTTCTAAAGAAAATAAAGCACTTTGATATTTTTCCTCTATCAGGGGTTCCTGTAGGCGGCCCTTATACTCACTTTGCAGATCTACCGGGCCCTGGACCTGAATGATTACTTGGTTCAAATTCAAATTTACATATTTTGACGACCGATGTGGCGCGGTAGGTGAAGGTCCGCCTACGACGCAGGAGGTTGCGGGTTCGATTCCCGCCTCGGAACAAATGTCTGTACGATCTGCAGATATTTGTTCCGGGTGTTCTGGTCCTTTTCTATGTATAATTAAAAATATCTATCTATGTAATGTATTGTATTATGTATATCAGTTATCTAGTACCCAGCACAAGCTCTGCTTACCATGGGGCTAGATAATGCTGTGTGAATTGTCCAGCATTATTTATTTTTAGTGCGGAAAATTTACAGGTTTTCCCTGCGTGAAGTTTTCCTCCTCCAGAACCTTCCATACGTCATGGCCTTGTGCCAAATGCCAAGTTCATCAAGTGGTTATCTATATTTACGTACCTACATTTATACTCTCTTCCTAGTTACAATTACAACTGACGCGTTTGAGGCTAGATGCTATTGTATGAAAATTTTCCAGCAATGTTAATTATGTTTATTTTATTTTTAATAAGACTGAAACGCTGCTCTGCACATACGAAAAAAGCTGAGTTACATATATACCGGTTATACGTAATATACACATAATATTATACATAAAATATTTGATTTCTAAGGAAAATGTATCACGTCAAAGTGAATGATGGTACGCAGTTACCATCGTGTGACCATGTAATTGTCTTAATTATAATAAACATGTTCATTCTCACTCACCAACAAAGGTTATTTTGAAAGGCGAAATAAATAAGATTAAGTAATTGATTTATGATTCATTTTAAATAAACGTAAATATATATGTATGTTTTGTATAAAAGCTTTGCGATTGTCACAGGGCCGGAAGGAACGCTGTTATACTCTCTTTGATCACGCTATTGTCATTCGTTCGTTATCATTCCTTCCGGTTGATATTGTGTGGTAAAAAACGTATTTATCTCGTTGTTTTTTACGTATTATCTTAAATTTCTTGTGACAAATAAATAACACACGAATTGAAATGCGAGGGCGTGCAAAATAAAATAATGTATTCTTAATTTTATTTGTTTATTTCTAATGAAGTGGAGGGTGGATAATAATAAATGGATTTACCTTCAACGAAGTAAGAGACAGTTAAAGTAATGTTACTTCGTAGAACATAGTAGAGAAAACATGCATAAACGAGAAAATCTTATATGTAGAGTAGCTTCGCCAAACAAACTACCAAGTTTACAGATGATATCAATAATCACAGATTCCCAACAGTCGCTGAATAATGAGCCTTAAGACAAAGGGGTTAGTCTTTTATCTTTTTGACATGGTGAGCTATTGTTCTCGCTGTTTGCCCTGGTTATCAGAGTTGATAAGAGTATAATGCATCGACATTGGTAGTTCAAATGCCAGCGAAGGTTTTGTTTATAACCCTGAATAGGCTAGTGTCTTAAAAAATCTACTAAGTCCGTCAGTTAGATTATTAGAAGATATTGGACCCGTGTTTCTTTTGTCAATTAAACAAAAAAATATGAAGATATAGCTAGTTAAAGTTCCGCGTGACGTCACGTCTTGCTACACTTTTTAGCAAGTTGTGACGTCACGTCACGAGCCCCCACTCCTAAACTTTGACGCGCTTTAATTTTGTAAGTATTTGTTTGATTGACAAAAGAAAAAATACGTGTCCAATATCTTCTGATAATCTAACTGACGAACTAAATAGAAAAATATATTTTTTACCCAGGACACTACCCTATTATGTAAAACACCTAATAGTTACCCGAGTTTTTAGTAATAGTGTAAATGTAAAGATATCAAATATGTGGACGCAACAGCAGCGTTTAAAACGCGCACTATAACACAGCTGTTTCCTGTACGTTTAGTACCATTGTGTACCGTAGGTATACTGTCTAATTACGAAAACGAGAAATGAGCTAAAAAACTGCAAAATCCCGATTCAAATTGGGTGATTCTAATCGTTTGGTAGTTGGTACCTACTTGCCTTTCTACTCAAAAAAAGAATAAATCCAAAGTATAATAAATAAATATTGATATTTAGTTAGGTATTCGTAAAATTTATTTATTATTATTTTATAAGCATTAACACTTTGAGTGCTGAAATCACACGGTATGTGTTTTCTACAAGTGACTAATATGCGTAAATCCACACTAGCGCAGCGGCTGAGAAAATACAGATCTTTGTGACTCAGCACAGCCGTAATATTTTTCGAACGAAACGTATGTGCGGCGCAAAACAACCGCTGTGTAGAGCAGCAGCACGAGTTTTTTAGGTTAAAAAAAGATCGCAGTCGTCGAAAAAATCGCAGTCAAAGTGTTAATAATGTTTATTTATTATTACTAACAATGGGTGCCCCTTGCCTTTCTTAAATTTTGTTTTTTCCATCCAAAGATTTCCTTGTCGCATGTTGTAGGTAGGTACCTAATTGACTTCTCGCATGTTATCTTTCTTGTAATGAACCGCATCTCGTATACAAAAATACTATAAAGTATTTTGGTTTTGTATTGTAATTAAAAGACAAAGAGTAAAATACTGACTAAATTAGTCAGTATTTTATAGTGGTTAGATAAACTTTGACCGTTATTCACCCGACAACATAATCAGTGCTGCCCATGTATGTATGTACCTATGTTGTTTTGAGATAGCAGAGTAGGTGTTTACAAGAAATCGTGGCCTATGACTATACATAAGTGCATGCAACTCTTAATTTGTAGCTTATTGTATGTAAAGGTTATCATTTCTTTAGATTTAATCACTAATATAACAGTATATAATGTATGTATATCTAAATTGCACCACACTGTTAATGAGGCCTTCTCAGGGTTTTCCTAAGACTCCGGGAGCTAAAAAAATAATTATTTCAACACATTAACCAACATTTCTTTTTACATAAATGATTAAGATAGTAAATAAATGAATTCAACATCTAAATAATTACACACAGATATTTTAATTTCATGATTACCTACTGATTTGCAATTAAGTAATTTAATGTTTCTCATAACATTAATCGCTCAAACGAGATTAATTCGATATTTTTCAACATTTTTTGAGGAATTTTCATATCCTTTCACATTTTTGACAAGAACATACCAGACATTTCTGATATAGTATTAAAATTCAAGCTGTGTCCCTGGCCATGGACGTGACCGAGCGTAGACTCTTTGTATTCATTTAGTATTTAAGCGCAAAAGAAAACAGTTAAGCACCTACTACAATCGGCGGTCCTTTCGCCTCTCTATATTTCTTTAACAGGCAAAACCTACCTACAAAATAACATAAAATAAATAAATAATGCTGAACAATCCACACGGCAACATCAAGCCCCAAGCTAAGTAGAGCTTGTGTTATGGGTACTAGATAACTGATATACATAATAAAGTACCTACATAACATAGATATATTTTATTATACATAGAAAATACCCAGAACACCCGATATTAAAATAATATTATCTGACTTTGATGATAAAAGCGCTCAAAATCACTAGAAAGTAGAAAAACAATCAAATATTATTCATGAATCGAAAACGTCGGTTGTTTAGGTAAATATACTCGTAATACTATATCAGTGAGTCTGAGGTTGACCATCCAACTGCTCTACGAAATTAATAATTATTCAATCGAATGAAGGTCAGGCATTATGTCTCCGTCGGATGAATAGAATAAATAAAAGATATGACTTAATCATGAGAAGATTTCACCAAGTTTCACCGAGTTTATCTAGGTGGTTGGAAGTCATCGTGCATTGCATTGTGTTGTGTTGTGTTGTAACAAAGAGGTTGGTTCCTGACCTAAGGTTGCATTGCAGGGTACCGTGAAGGTTGTATACCAGCCTTACGAGACGCGGATAACCTTATTTCTTTGTTTTTGGACAATCAGTCATCCAGTACACAAGCTCTGCTTAGCTTGGGGCTAGATGATGCTGTATGGATTGTTCAGCATTATTTTATTCGTGTCGACTCATTATGCTCTTATCATATTATACAATTAAATTAAATAATAAATAAATAGTGCTGGCCAATCCACACAGCATCATCTAACCTCAAGCTAAGCAGAGCTTGTGATATGAGTACTAGATGACTGATATACATAATACAATACATAGATAGAGATTTTTTATTATAACATATGTATGTTGATAACGACCATAAAACCCGGAACAAATGCCTGCAGATCGTACACACATACACACAATTCTCACGAGGCGCGAATCGAGACAACACGCAACCTCCTGCGTCGCAGGCGGACCTTCAGCCACTGCGCCACAGAGGTCATCAAATCATAACTTTTGTGAACTACCTACCTACACGAGGGCTATAAATCACTTAATTAGAAAATCAGGCAGCACTATCTAATTATCAACACGATTACGAAAGTGCTTCTTATAGGTAATGTTTATTGCTCAAGCGAAGTATACATAATATATTGAGTTACAGTAACGGAAATAATTAATAGTTTTTAGTACTTATTAGAATTTTTTATTGCACTTTCCATCTCATTAAGAGTAACCATAAACTTAGAAGAAACCTTCGAGGCGTTTTCATGCTCACTAGCTCGTATTTTTTGCTGGTATTAAAACGTATCAATACCGAAACTTATAAAGCAATTTGATTTAAAATTCAAGGTTGCTCAAGATGCTGCATTTTTTGTTGAAGCCAATAAAAACAATGATCAAGCATCATCGCTGGACTTTCCGCGTTACGGAGGCCAGATCATATCTCATCCATACCCACGTACAGTCAGCGTCAAATTCATATGAGCGCCTAAAGTAGTCAAAATAATCTGAAAAACATAAAAGCATTTTTATACCTCTATACGCAGTTCGAATCATCAAATTGTTGTAAGCAACCAAGGTGTTCACAATATCCTTACTACTCAATGTTTCATATATTTATATGAGCAATCAGTATGTTCAAAATAATCTAAGCAAACCAAGCTCTCAAAGGTAGTATACAAACTCATAATTGCTAACATTATTTTGAACACCCTGACTGCTCACATAAATATGAAACAATAAGTAGTAAGATATTTGGAACACCTTGGGTGCTTACAACAATAATGATGATTCGAATTGCGTATATCAAATTGCTTCCATGTTTTTCTGATCATTTTGACAACTCTAGACGCTCATATCAATTTGACGCTGACTGTACGTACATATATACATTATATTGTTGTTTCTATGCATTTACTGTAGTATAGAACTCTGCGGCTTCACGCGCGTTATTACCGAGGCTAATTTGAAGCATGTACCAAATCTAAATGAAATAAATACGGATAAATTGTTTATTGCAAAATACTAAATTTATCCGTACTTATTGATAAATTATTATATTGAATGAATTATTTATTAAATTGTTTTTGTGCAAAATACACAATTTACAGTATATACATTTATTTCAGGCAACAAATAAAGTAGGTATAGCTACTAAAAGTAACTTAACCATTATAATAAATACCTTAGTGACTTAGGATAATAACATTTAAAATTAGGCGAGTCAATGCATCGCATCGGTGCGTCATCGGAGCTTCGCCAACGATATTTCATTTCATGACACGCACCGAAGCGTATTTCATTTATATTTTATTTCGTTTTTCCTGGATAACCATGTCTTTGCATTGCTGACATAGTTATCCAAAACAGCTTGCGCAGCTAGTTCTCGAGCTAGCTCAAGGAACTAATATTTTGTCGATATCTCCATCATTTTCGACATTAGTGTAGTTGCTTCCATGGGATACCCATGGAAGCATCTTCTACAACTACATAGTTGTAGAATAGGAAACCTAAACGTTGCCTAGGGTGTTAATGTGCTTGTAACATGTTTAGGTACATTACTAACTACCTAGAATATCATACACATAAACTGTAAACCCAGACATTTAGATAGAAGGCCGGATGTCAACATGAGTATGTTGGATAGCCTCGATCAAAGTGGACAGTTTCACCCGGGGAATTACTGTGTTATCATATTGCACCAACCAGAAATAAATTAGGTACCTAACACCGCAAACTATAATGGTTATGAGTGAACAAATACATACAAAAATACATAATACAAAAATCTTTATAAGGAACTATTTTTTGCCCGCGGCTTTGCACGCGTTGTTTCCATAGAAACATTTAAAGGCACATAGACAAAAACATCTATCCCTGAATTATGGTGGGCATTTGTGGCCATTTGTGGGCTGACTACCGCAAAAATTTAAACCTGTGTAACGGAGTCAGCGACCGTATATTTCATTTTAAAAGATTAACAAGAACGAATCTAGTTTAAGCATGATTAAGTGCCATATTTTATTGTGTGTAAGGCATGAGTGTCTAAAGACACACAAATGCACACAAACACTCAAAGTAGGTTTGTTTTTTAAATTTATATTCATAAATTAACAAAAACAAACCTACTTTGAATGTTTGTGCGGAGAATAAAACCTTTGTGGTTATTCAATAAAAACTTGATAACTCCAGCAGATGCTCTTTTGTTTTTACTGACGTCACTAGTCAGCTCTTCTAATTCAAAACTCATTGGTACAAAAGGTTTTGCACGTGTAGGCTAGAAAGAAAAGAAATGTTTGGTACGTTTTTTACCGAATGCTCAAGGATAATATTCTAGTAGCATTTGTTTGATAATTTTGTAATGAATACCTTAATACCTAGTTTTGATCGGCAAATGTAGTGTAGGACAACTTACGAAAGATTGCTATAGTGCCCTGTCTTCAGCTTCCCACATCCAGCAGTCTTTTGTAAGTTTCGTTTGTATTGGGTGATCATGATGATGATGATTAGTGTAGGTGGATACAGGATATTCGAGTGGACAATCGAGCCCGACCTTCATCAGTCGCATTTACGTAACAACCGCTCAATACTAATGAAAGATCGTCAGCGGCATTTATCTGAACGTTGGAACACGAGATAGTGGTGCTCAAACTTCGCCGAAATTAATACCATAATCGAATGAATTAAACTTGCTGTGGAAATATAGCAAATTGATTATTGAAAACTATAGAAAAACATCTCGGTCCATGCTTTTAGAAAATTGAATTTTAAATTATATATTTATTCTCTCATACATTTTTTTCCATATATGGGAGGGCGAAAGCTATTAAATATAGATGTGAACATAATCGACTACTAGAAGCAATTTCCTTTTAATAAATCGAATTGCTTTTACCATAAACATATACAACATAATTATTTCCATCCAAAGGCTGCCTGGAAGAGATAGCATCTTAGCGATAAGGCCGCCCATTGTACTTGTCGCTTTGAATTGATGTTCAGTATCTGGTGTACATTAAAGTATTTTTGTACTGTATTGTAAACAATAAAAAATACAACTACATATTTCAAAAAAGTCGCACGGTTAAAATACAACACATAAGTTATATGAACTATTTGTGGTTTCTTTTCCCTTCTTCCACTAATGGACAAAAAATCGAAGTGAACATTTAAATAAAAATAATAATGTTATTTGATAATAATGTATAGTATTGCTTATTTTGTAAGCCTAAAGAAATAAATGAGGCATATCAAATACTGGACTTGACTTTGACTTTGTCCCCTAGTATTTTGAAAACATTGAGAACCGCAATCTAAAGCGGATAATTGCAAGAATCAAGGATTACCTACCAACTGTGCAAGTGTAATTGTTTGGAATGCCACAATACCAGTCAACTGTTAGGCATAACATGTCGTCACAATTTCACGAAAACCAAACAATTATTGACCCAACATAATAGGTACCTATACCATTATTATAGGTACCATAATACGTATTATCTCGGTAAACGTATAGGACGTAGGACGCCTATATATGTAGGACGGCCTCCGGCCAGGTGGGATGACAACCTGCGAAAGACTGCAGGCAGACGCTGGATGCGGCAAGCTGAAGACAGGGCGCTAGGGCGCTCATTAGTGGAGGCCTATTCTGGACATAGGCTTCCCCTTACGAACGCCACAGCACCCTGTCTTCAGCTTGCCACATCCAGCATTTTGATTAATAAAGATAAAGCCTCAAAATCTTCAACACAATTTCTTATTGAAGTTTCTTTACAACAGGTATCTTAATGTTTTTTTATCGTCGCTTTTAAGCGCGGCGCTCTATCTAGACATATTAATAATCAAAGCATCCAGCATATGCCTGCATGCAGTCTTCCGCAGGTCGTCATCACACCTGACTGGAGGGCTTCCTACACGACATTTACCAAGTCGCGGTTATGTTGGTTTGTTCTAGAATACTAATAAGTAGGTATAATTATTTTAATTCTGTTTTGGTAAGAATCCATGTATTCCTACCAAAACAGAACGGTAGTTACACAAAATGGTAATTAAATTAAAATCTCGTAATAAAATGTATTATTTAAATGGCTATTAAAGTTTGTTTTGTTAAATGCTCGATTCATTACTTAGGTATCACATACTGAAAATCGTGTTTGTACTAAGCTTATTTTACAACCGGTTGCATAGTTGTAGAATTATTTCTTGCGTAGGTCTACTGTTGCATGTTGAATAGTAATGAATTAAAGATTCTATTGAATTGATATGAAGGGCACAAGTAGGTATGTTCTTCAATTCATGTTTGCAGTACATTTTGCTTAGTGGAGCTGTTTACAATGTGGAGTTTTTTCTTTAACCCCTTGTTACTTACGTCACTTAAAATTACGGAAAATTGACCTCTGGCGCTGTAGCGCAGCAGGCTGAATAACCCGCCTGCGACGGGTTCGATGCCCGCTTCAGTGCTAAAGTTTGTACGATCTGCAGATATTTGTTCTGGGTGTTTCGACGTATAATAAAAAAAATATCTATATCTAACTTTTTTTTTGTTATGTAATTTATTATATTAAGTATCTCAGTCATCTAGTACCCATAACACAAGCTCTGCCTAGCTTGGGGCTAGATGATGTGTTGATTGCATTATTTATTTAGGTAGAGATCCATTATTTTAAATTTATTGATTTTCTATCAACTTTGTTTATTTATTTATTGGAGTTTTATTTATTTACAAACTGTAAATAAATAAATAACGACACCAACAAGTTTTAAAATATGTATGTACCTATATTTTAAAACTTGTTGGTGTCGTTATTCATCAGTGTAACGTAAGGGTAAGGATTGAAAAACTCTTATGAATAAATGATATGGGATAACATGTTATCCTCGTCATCATTAAACTCTCAATCTGATGATAATTTGATGTCGTTTGAAGGTAACATCAACAGTAGACGATGCGTGAAATTATCAAGTCATTTTATCATCGTCATCTATTTCCAACATAAAAGATGATTTAAGATTGAGCGTCTACCATAACTTTTTTAACGACTACCTATGTACCTCTACTCGGTTTGCGCGCCCTATTAGCCATAGTATGGAAGAGATATATAAGTATGTAACGAAATGGAAACAGGAAGTGATTTAAAAAATCTTACAGGGCAATGCAAACATTATGGAGTACCTATTGTACCTATTGTATTCCAATATTCATCCTCCTTCATCCTTAGTAACAGGATGAAGTCATTCACGGCCTTGAAATTTGAGGAAAAAACATTCGCATTTAAATATTAATTTGTGACAATTAAATATGATTAATTTGTAACATATTGGATTAGTAACTCAATCAATTTTAGTTAATCTCAATTAATTAGTTACTAATCCAAAGTTACAATCAAGTAAACAAATTTAACCAGTAATTCACAATTAAGCTTACTGCAGACTGTTACTAGAAATATTGATAGAAAATATTTTACGATCTAGTTTCGCTTAGCCATGACCCGATTTATTGGTGTCACCATAGGGGACACCGATATACTTTAACAACATTTTTTTTACCAACAGTTACTAACTACATTTTTTATTTAAATTTTGCTATTACTCTCTCGCTTCTCTCGTGAATTGTTCTAGAATTCACGAGCAAAGCGAGGGAGTTAATAAAATAATGAGAATGCTGAGTTTTGCTCGGGGTGAAATAACGCCCACGACGTAAGACACTGCATTGCGCCCTCGGTGCCTCCTCGACTTCCTCAACAGCCTATAATATATCCACAGCTGGACGCAGGCTTCCCCTAATAAGCGCCTTATCGGCTTTTATTTCTTGGGAGGTAGTGCCCATAATCCTCACGCTGCGGGTCGGGGATCATACATCATCATCATCATCAGCCTATAGCAGTCCACTCCTAGACATAGGCCTCCCCCAATGAGCGCCACAGCAGCGGCCTGTCTTCAGCTTGCTGCGTCCAGCATCAACCTGCAGTCTTTCCCTCCAACCAGGTGGGATGACGACCTGCGAAAGACTGCAGGTAGATGCTGGATCATGCATAATGCACTATTAATAACGCGCACACATAATTTACTTCCCTTCTACGATTCCTGGAATGAAATTGCCAGGAAACTATTGCTTATCGTACCGTGGCGATCAAGAATGGCGAACACGTCATATAACGATCATTTTATCCAATTTATCTTTCGACATCTGTATTCCTCATTGTTTACGAAGGTAAACACTTATTCTCGTGTGAAGTATATCTACCTACCTACTTAAACATCGCAGATATTCTTGCCGAGGAGTACCTATTACATTGTATCCGAAAGTGTATTTAAATAAATCAGTGAAAGAACTTACATTAAGGCTTTATTTAAAAACTTACAGGTATTTGAGCTAAATAATAAAATTCATTCGATAAAAATTTTAGGGTATTTTTTGCCACATTTATATGACAGCTTGCATTTTTAGGGAGTAGATTAAAGGTAATATGGGTAAAAATTATTTATTTGCAAAAACACAGGTACAAAACACAGGTACAACAAAGATGTGTAATTTATGTATGACACAACGTGTTTGACCAATTTATATGGGTATGCAAAAAATATTACGAGAGTACATATTGCATGCAAATCTAAATATAACTAAATGATTTGATAAACATTCATTTGGGTTTGATACATTATCAGAGACACAGATTTTAGTGTAAATAGGTGCAATAGGTCCAATAGTAGGGATCATGGGGCATTGCGGAAGTAATGGAAAATGAAATCCTGAAATCAGAAGGAATGAAGTTCATGATACTTCCTGCATTCCTGTATTTTGAAAAATCATCATCCTAATCATCAATCGAAATGTCGTAGTTCGACATAGCCTATTTTTTAAGTCATTTAAGTAAGTTATTCCACATTCGTCTCACAAACTTCGGACAAAACTAGTCAAATGTCTAAGTGTTAGTTTAACTTCTTTGAAAAAAAACTTTAATGTCTATTCCATCAAAATTTCACTCGCCAAATATTAGATTACAGTGGTTCCCGAACAATATCGAGCAAAATCAAATTTTAGGAGCGTTTTTTAAAAGCCTCAACAATGGTAAACTACCCATCTCCTTCGCTATGGTAGAACAGGTAGCACTCGGTGAAGCCATTCTTTACTTCCATCACTAGTTACCGACAACCATAGCGACACACAATCTTTGTAATCAGAAGCATGTACAAACTCAACTGCATAGAATCTAGACATAATAGCTATGTAATCTTCCTTCTGGCAACTGGGCTGTGAGAATCGCACGTAATGACAAACTAGCGGTTTTTGCAATAGGCAATCCACTCTTGGTTTTGCCCTTTTGTGTCTATACGGCGAATACCTAAGGTGCCTATTATTTTCACGTACATAACGCTGTTTTAAAATACTATTTCTAAAGATTCTATTCTCTATCTTCATAGGCGTGTAGGTAGGTATATTACATACAGTAGTAGGTCACAGATCTACACCTCACCACTGCCGCACATCATTATCATCAGCCTATAGCAGTCCACTGCTGGACATAGGCCTCCCCCAATGAGCGCCATAGCGCCCTTTCTTCAGCTTGCCTCATCCAGCATCTACCTGCAGTCTTTCGCAAGTCGTCATCCCACCTGGTCGGAGGGCGTCCTACACTACGTTTACTGAGTCGTGGTCTCCACTCAAGAACACGTTTGCCCCAGCGGCCGTCGGTTCTTCGCGAGATATGGCCGGCCCACTGCCACTTTAGCTTGCTAATTCTTTGAGCTAACTGCCGCACAGCACAATTTTAATAGGTTCCTACGCAGTTCGTCGGGTCAGCTAGTTACAAATAAAAAAACGAAAACAAAAAAATTAAAAATGGAATCATGATAGCAGTAAGCTTATTATTTCCACGGGTAAATGAAAAATGTCCAGCTCCGATAACAACCAAACTGGATGTCATCCGACCTGGTTCTGATTACAGCCTTGATGCTCTCGGGGTGGTGTACTGTTGCGTTTCCGCGTAACGCAATCCGCCATAACACATCCTGCGCGAGTTAGTTAGGACATGGTAATGAATCAAAACCTTCAATCAAAATCAAGAACTTTATTTATTGGGAAATGATTTTCGTGTTAATAACCATAATAGTTTCAATAAATTTTTTCATTAATTAGGATTCATCTCATCGAAGATTTTGAATTCTCATTTCTGCTCCCAAACTTATCCTCTTTACTAAATGCTACTGAGCTAGTATTGAAAGGAGTTTTTATTATGATATATTGTATTACTTTATTATGGTTCTAGGTTCGCAAATATGTAGTATAGGTACGTTATGTATTGTTTAATAATATATTAATCAAATTACTATTATTTATTGTATGTCCATAATCAACCCTTTTTTCTCTCTTTTATCTTTTTCACCGTCCCAAGATTGCCTGAGAGAAAATTATTTCAGCGATAAGGCCAAAGAGATTTTACATATAGAGACGTCATACTCATTGTAAAGAAATAAAAACATTGCGATATTTTACTATAGCTACATACCTAGCGTCGACGTTCGAACATACAACGCCGCATGGCATTATCTCTGTCACTCATAAACTTAACGCATTGCTTGTTTCGTTCGTGTTGGTGGCAGTGCGGCAACGCCGCGCGGCAATGATTGTTGAGTAAAATAAAATTCAGCATTTTACATTTTAACATATTAAACAGTACTTACGTATGAAAAGATACACCCTTTCTGGTTTTTATAGTCCTTGTGTAGTTATTGCACTTTCGGAACACACAACTTGGCATTTTCGAGGTTTATTAGTATATTCCGTAAGTAACCTCGTGTTCAACGAACGTGCGCGTCGCGGCCAGGAGCACGACGGACTGAGTTCAATTAGGATACGTACCTGATTTTCGTTTTGTAAGGCAGAGCTCGATACAACGTATCTACGTATATATATAACATCATTGGATAAGGCCGCCTTTTGTTATTATTTAGATTGTTTTATACTGTATATTAAACTAAAAAAAAAAAACTATCTATGTAATGTATTGTATTATGTATATCAGTTATCTAGTACCCATAACACAAGCTTTGCTTACCATGGGGCTAGATAATGCTGTGTGGATTGTCCAGCATTATATTATATAACTGTTCATTCATTCTTTTTTCGGCTGTAGTTATGCTTTTTTTGATGTAGGTACCCACGTTGGTTAATTTATCTGTCGAAAATAACAAATAATATGGTTTGTAACTGATCCCGAGTTGTTTTTTCAAAAATGTTATTCTTCCCGCAAGCCTAAAAAACAGTGTATAACTAAATACTTTAAAGGAATTCGACGACCGATGTGGCGCGGTGGGCGAAGGTCCGCCTGCGACGCAGGAGGTTGCGGGTTCGATTTCCGCCTCGGAACAATTGTGTGTAGTGTTCTGGTCGTTTTCTATGTATGTAGGTATAATAAAAAAATATCTATCTATGTAATCATTACATAGATAGATATATCATTACATTGTAATGTATTGTATTATGTATATCAGTTATCTGGTACCCATAACACAAGCTCTGCTTACCATGGGGCTAGATAATGCTGTGTGAATTGTCCAGCAATATTTATTTATTTTATTTGAAATCATTTTTTAACAACAATCTAATAGTTCAAGCGAACCAAAGAGGTTTTTAACTAAGTCTTTGGTTCCCTTTATTGTTTTGAAAAAAGTATAAATCGACTTCAAACTCCTTAGTATTACACAGTTTTTCGGGATCATTTTCCAAACAATAGCCAAAGAATTTACGAAATTTGTCCATAATTATTAACGGAGAAGAAAACGAAAAAAATACAAAAATACCTACATACCTACAGCCTAACAATATGACCGGTAGAACATAGAACCTTGTCCTCTTTGGTTTTCGTTTCGTCAGTTAAAAAGATAGAATAAAAACATTTGCTTTCTTTTCCAGGGACCAATTCGTTATTTCCAGGAACAAAATCAAGGAGTCCATAGAAATCCCAATCCTGACAAGATGCTGCTTCTGCTTTCCATTGAGGAAAGGTCTCATAGCCTTTGCGTATATCAATACGGTAAGTTTAACGTAAACACACTCAGAATTAAATAATACACAATACAATACAATTAGTAACACCAAGTTATACGTCGAGTACAATAGAAGTAGTGATTCTATAAATAACAGTAGGTTACTTCTAAGTACACCACACATTTATACTAACAAAAAATTCAAAAATTAATAAATTATTGATTGACACTTCACACTTCACGAAGAAGGTTTCGCCGGTTTGCTTGTCTCGCCCCGTACTGAATTGTAGACCCGCAGAGGAAACTCACGCGATGAACGAGTACCAAATACGTAAAAAAAAAAATTTAACATTATAGTTATTTTTTTGTTTTTGAAAAAATGGGGTCCTGACTTGTATGGCATAGATTACTATGATTTTTTTTGAAATTTCAAATTACATTAGAAAAACTAGAAAGTAAGTGGTCACTTTGATGTAAAGTTCTATTATTCTATACAAAAAATAATAATAATAACAAAAATACGGCTGGACAAATCCACACAGCAACATTCTAGACGCAAAAATACTACATTTTAAAGCGTTCATGACAAAGTAAAGAAGCGAATGAAAAATAGCTAATAATAAATACCTAGGATGTTAGAAAAAATAAATTATAAATAACGCCGGACAATTCACACAGCATTATCTAGCCACATGGCCACATGGTAAGCAGAGCTTGTGTTATGGGTACTAGATAACTGATATACATAATACAATATATTACATAGATAGATATTTTTTATTATACATAGAAAACGACCAGAACACCCGAAATAAATATCTGCAGATCGTACACACAATTGTTCCGAGGAGGGAATCGAACCCTCCTCCTGCGTCGCAGGCGGACCTTCGCCCACCACGCCACATCATCGGTCGTCAAAAGAAAAAAGTTATACATTCCGTAGAAATAGCTTCGTAACCTAACCTATATAAATGTGATGCAATATTAAAGCTGCACGAGCATAGCAGGATGTTATCACTGCATGGTCTGAGTTAAATACCATTGCTGTTGGCTAAACCAAACCTGTTCATAGAACTCTGAATATTGTCCGAGAAATATGGAGAAATATTGGCACGGGATTCTCAGGGGTCGTTATTACCAACATTTCATGTGTGTCTAATACCAGAGTTTCACAATGTGAAATAATATTTCAAAGTACTTAATTCAAATCTTTGCAAAAGAAATATTTTATGAAAAACAAAATGTACGTTTTGGAGCATGCAGTATATTTATAAAGTAAATTAAATAAAATAATGCTGGACAATTCACACAGCATTATCTAGCACCATGATAAGCAGAGCTTGTGTTATGGGTACTAGATAACTGATATACATAAAACAATATATTACATAGATAGATATTTTTTATTATACATAGAAAACGACCAGAACACCCGGAACAAATATCTGCAGATCGTACACACAATTGTTCCGAGACGGGAATCGAACCCGCAACCTCCTACGTCGCAGGCGGACCTTCGCCCACCGCGCCACATCGGTCGTCAGTAATTTATATTTAGATAGATAGATAGAAAATACTTCAATTGCACACTTAAAACTAAAAAAAAAAAAAATATTATTCAAATGAAACAATTATATCATAATGTAACAATTATATTGTTTTATGAATGTAAATTTTTAGTTAGTATATTTTATATTAAACTTTTTAATTTCTTCGTCGCTTTGGAGCTGCACTGTAATGATGTTAATATATCTATATCTATACTAATATTATAAATAGGAAAAGTTAGATTTTTTGTTTGTTTGTTTGTAATAAATAGGCTCCGAAACTACTGGACCGATTCGAAAAATTCTTTCTCCGTTGGGAAGCTACACTATCGCTGGTGAACATAGACTATTATATTTTCAACAAAGTTAGGGATCCGTACGAAGCCGGGAAGGTCCGCTAGTCTATACTTACTAATAATATTATAAAGAGGAAGGAATTGATTTTTTGTTTGTTTGTTTGTAATGAATAGGCTCCGAAACTACTGGACCGATTCGAAAAAATCTTTCACCCTTGGGAAGCTAAACTATCCCCAGTGAACATAGGCTATATTATTTACTAAAACCGTGCGAAGCCGGGAAGGTCCGCTAGTTATTAAATAAAAAAACTAACTTGTTCTTCCCATGTTCCAGACGCTGACGGTCGTGGCGACCTGTTTCATCTCCCTCTACATCTCTCTCATTAAGGACGCCGCGGAGGCGAGCCAGGACGACCTGGCTACAGAGTACGTCAGGCTGATTCTGGATTGTATTGGACTACTGCTGGAATTCGTCTTATCTCTGGCCTTCATCGTAGCGTTGCATATGGTAAATCTTACGACGACGACCGATGTGGCGCGGCGGGCGAAGGTCCGCCTGCGACGCAGGAGGTTGCGGTCTCGATTCCCGCCTTGGAACAATTGTGTGTACGATCTGCAGATATTTGTTCCTGGTCGTTTCCTATGTATAATAAAAAATATATATCTATGTAAAGTATTGTATTATGTATATTAGTTATCTAGTACCCATAACACAAGCTCTGCTTACCATGGGGCTAGATAATGCTGTTTGAATTATCCAACATTATTTATTTACCTCACTAAAATCACTACATAGTATATGTAAAAAAAATCGCTTCCCGCTGTCTGTCTGTGCCTATGCATGCGCTATTTTGATGCGTTTTTTTTAATGCATAGAGTTATTCAAGATAAAGTTTTATAAACCATTTGACTAATGGATTTCCACGCGGGGAAACCGCGGGGCGCAGCTAGTTATATTATAAATGCAACAGTTAGAATGGATGTTCGTTACTTCTTCACGCCAAAGCGAAAACGAATTGAGCTGAAATTTTGCGTAGTAGTAGTATTAAAATAGAACAAAACATAGGCAGTTTTTATTCTACAATCAGTTCGGTGAGATTAATCTGCCGCGGTTATTTCTAACCGCGCCAGAAACTAGTTCCATATAAGTAAACAAAGAATAATACAACTTACAGCAACAAAACAAGTATTTATAATTGAAACACTTGAGCTTACTGCTTAGGTATTATTTACAGCCAGTGTAGAGGTAACGCAACTGATCCAAATCCATACCAATCGGAAGCGTCCCCAAGATGCATTCGAACATCGCTGAAAACTGTAATTCTATCATATAATATGAACACCCTGTAAATTGGTACGGATACAAACTGTAATTATTACGTTATTATAACCTACGTGCAAGTCTTTATGGAATAACTGTTGTTGATTTTTGCTACATAAGTGGTCATCTAAGTAATGGTTCAGATGACCCAGTCATGGCAAGACTAGTGATATCAAATCTGTCATCATAAACGTGTTTAGTGATGACTCGAGGAATATGTAACTAGTGGACAGAATAAATGACTCCACTCCAGTTATCGAGGATAAAATTAGCACTAATTATAAGTATAATATTTTCCTTTGAGAGAGATTTATTTTCAGTAGATACGGAAGTGGGAAGTTTTCAAGAACTTCCTATTAATAAATACGAATAATTCTCATCGCTAAAACTGTTTATAACTTCCCGTTCTTTGTACATAAACACGTGGTGTTGTGTACTGTACAAACCTGATGGCCATTATAATTTCTATCTAAAGTATATACAAAATCAAAATCAATATCAAGTTTTTATTTCTTTAGGCTTACAAATAAGCACTTAGACAAGTCATATGAACGACTTACAAAAAGAACAACTGTATTACATAGCCGTAGTAGGTATTATATTGTATTACGTGTAGAGAGACTCAGCCCTTGGATGTCGTACGAGCCGACTATGAAAACCTATCAGATAAAGGGCAGCTGCTTCCTTCCACGCCAAGCGTGGATAGCATAGCAAAACCGCCCTTGTTTGTAGAAGGCTTGTTCACCAACGGATAAGTGCTGATGATGTACAATATAAACCTTATGTATTTCCAGAAACACGTCCTCCTGATGAAGATCTACCTGTACTTCGAGATCGGCTACTCCATTATTGGCTTCTTCTACAGCCTCTCTTTCCTCACGCAGGAGTCAGCCAGTGAGCTTTTCCTCATTCTTTTCCAGCTCGGTAAGTACTTCTGTAGCTTATGTCATCTGTACGCTTGCATCTGCAAGTACTCTATTTATCTATACGCTTGGAACTGACTTAGGAACTCTATAGTACAAGCGTAGAGATAAGGTAGAGAAGAAGATCTACCTGTACTACTTGATCGATTACTCTACCATCAGCTCCGTGTCTTGTCTTCCTCACAAAGGATCTGTTTTTCATTCTCTTCGAGCTTAGATCTTCTATAACGTTTAGGGTAAAGACTCTACTTATCTTGTTGGCTGATTCATCGTAAACCTTATTTATTTGACAGCAAGTCAAGGCTAGACGTGCATTGGTCAATATGTGAATTGCTGCTGCTATTCTTATCTACATCAATCCAACAAGTTTTCTTGTCAAACTCTTTCCATCCATCGCTTTGATATAAATAAAATTACAAACAAAGAATTTAAACCAATTAGAACTTGTATTTACAATTGAAATAACTAAGCTAACTGTAAACTGTTGCAAACAATCTACAGGTAGCTCAACTGATCCATATTAATACGATTCGTATCCCTAAAACGCTGGCTGAATTGCCCTGCTGCACTTTGATTATTTATTATTAGCTGGATGGTCCCACAGCAGGGCAAAGGTTCAACCAGCTGTCTATATCCCATATGTAATCGGCCTGTCTAGAATGACACCACTACTCCTTTCATCATTTATTTATATTCTTATATCTAACCGCTTTCATCCAACAAACCAACACCAGATAAAGTGCGCGTGGCCCAAAGCTATGTGTATTATGTAATCTGGACATAGACCTCCCCCAATGAGCACCATAGGGCCCTGTCTTCAGCTTGCCGCATCCAGCATCTACCTGCAGTTTTTTGCTCGAAGCACCACAATACTAAAAGATAACTTATTTTTCCAGTGCTGCAAGTATACCTGGTGATTCTGATCTGGAGTTCGATAGTGAAGATGGAGCGAGACGGCACGGCCAAGTACACGCGAGACAGGGACGTTGTGTAACTGAGACAATACTTTACCGACTGAAACTAATAGGTGGCGATGATCCTTCAAAAGATTCATAAATTCCATAAACAAATTTAACCAAAACTGTTAGATTAGGAAACATTAACTTTACGTTTTAGTTTTTGATGTACATAACATATTTGCTCAAGGCCAGTGCCTTCCAAAGCCAAGCTTAATGTCAAAATAAGGTCAAACCAGACAAAATAGGCCAAAAAAGATCGAAAAAGTATTTTCTATCAGATCGGATTGGTTTGTAAAAACAACGATGTGCCTTAGGAATTTTGTGATTTTAAGTCTATAATAAGAAAAGTGTATAGATAAGTAAATAGGTAGATTTGGTACACATAGTACTTATACGTACTTAGTGTGTGATTTTATCGATAAGCTGGATCATTGGTTAAATGAGGCTCTAGACCTAGAGTCTACCGAATTGTATTTGATTATAAATACAGAAAATAAGACCAAACCTTTGTTCCGATATATTCTATGTAAATCAGGTCTTAATGAGACGTTTCTTTAAAACAAAAGAGAAGAAATAGATTTTTACGTAAGGCTGTCAAGGGGTTGCAAGTCTAGAGTGGCATTAAACCTCCATTGTGTATATCGACCAAACATGCCATATAGTCTGGGTGATTTCGTTCGTCCAAGCATCTCTCCTCTTCACGTAAGTTCCCCTTTTTTCAGAGTAAATGAATTAAAACGTATTAATCCTGCTATTATAAGCCCTGAATATATTTTTGACCTTATATATTAGAAGATATATTGTATTTAAATGGTTGAAATTTTCAAAATTCAATCCGCTATTCAATATTTTAAATTGTTACCAATTTATGTAGGTATATTTTAAATATATACAAATTATTTTTGTATTCGTACCAAATTAATATAAGAAAACAAATAAAAATGTAATTTTGAAGTATAAAGTTTATTTCTTAGATTTCAGGTTGTACCTATACATACAAACACTATTCTTCCGAGTTTTGACCCTCACTAAAAATAAATAAATAAATATAAATAAATGGTGGACAATTCACACAGCATTATCTAGCCCCATGGATAACTGATATAACATAATACAATACATTACATAGATAGATATTTTTTATTATTTATAGAAAACGACCAGAACACCCGAAACAAATATCTGCAGATCGTACACACAATTGTTCCGAGGCGGGAATCGAACTCGCAACCTCCTGCGCGCCACATCGGTCGTCCAAAACTATGACACTGACTATAACACTAAAACTGCATAGGACGTATCGACAAGAGTTCAATCAACTTTAGCAATATATCAGAGATCACAGTCCGTCAAATCTGAGTCGTAAAATTAAGATGTAAAATACCTATTTAATTTAAATAATAATGTCTGAGCAAAAGCACCGCCCGCCTTCCCACGTTTGTTCAATCTTTTGTACTTTTTCAACTAGAGAAGGTTTTGCGCGGATTTGTTACTAAATGTTTTATATAATTTTTGCATTGTATTTCCACAAAGTAATGCCATTGTCTATTATTCATCAAACCTGCAAGACTACGACGCTATTAACACATAACTTAACGCGCTTACGTTATCAGCGTTATTACGCTAATTTAGCGCGAATAACGCGTGTAAAGGCGCATTTTAACGTGAATAACGAAAGGAGTTATTCACTCTATAACGTACACGTGATAACACTGATGGCATGCGTAACGTTATATGTTAAATAGCGCGATAGCCTTGCTGAGTCCTAAATAAGTATATCATGGTCATGCTCTAAGGCTCTAAGCACTGTTGTACCAAGTGTCCTGGTTGACGAGGGTCTTCACACGCTCGCCGTCAATCTGTTCCTCTTCAAGCTGTTTGAAGTAGCTTGCCACTAGCATCAGCATGTAGAATCTTATCACTGGAAAAATAATATAAATAGGTTCAAAATGAATGAAAAAACTAAACGCGGATGAAACTTTAAAGCAAACTAATAAAATAACATAGACTTATATTGGTAGATTATAATGATGACTGCGGGAAACAGCTAGTCCTATATAAATCGACACTTACGCAGACTCAGGAAGCCAACTGCATACATCAGCAAAGAGTTCCCATCCGTATGGTTGGTGAAGTTCGTCACGGCCCAGTGGACAGATAATAGCACATAAGCCACCAATTGAATGGAGGTCCATACCACCCATGGGTGAATAAGGTGGAGTTTTTCCTAGAACAATAAAAACGCTGAATGGCCAGTCAGAATTTACTTAGAGTGCACTGTTGAACTGTAGTTTCATTATGATGCTTAAATCAAATCAAATTAATTAATTAATTTATACTATGTAAAACATAAATATGTATGTAGAATTAGAAAAAAACCGGTACTTAACAAGAACAATACGATATACGACGATAATATAATATATTATTTAACTTAGTTTTAGCTACAAAAGGGTCCCAACTCAGCTTTTGCAGGTGTTAGTAAAAATACCTGCGCTAGTTTCCTGCTGGGGTCAGATAGGTAAAAATTTTCATTTCATTTATTCCACCTTAGGTACATGTGTGTGTGTATAATCTAATTTACTATTATACATATTACTTGATTATTATTATTTATATAACATAAGTTTTTTGTTTAGGTAGGAAACACCATAAGGGATTGTATTGAAAAGTAGACATAAAAAAACTCGTTAAAGGACGAAACATTGGTTTTCTTCTAACATAAACTAGGTTCATTGTTAACCCGCTTACATTCTTAAAACATGTATAACTCTTACCCTCAAAACTCCCACCAGCATAAGAGCAGCAAGGAAGAGCGTGACAGAATGGGAGATGGTAACAGTTATCCCCATGCCCATAATTAACATGAACTTCACGTTGTCGACCTAGCGTCGATTATTTATTGGGCCCTAATTAAGTGACTTTCTTTATTGCCTAAAATAGTTACTGTTATTATTATTAGTGACTGATCATCCTTCAGACACTTTGCTAGACGCATCGCTCTCAGTGTGGCCACTGCCAAAATATGCAATACGTTTGTTCGCTGAGTTCAGTGACTCGCTTGGCTCTAAGCAGCACCTAAGTGATAATCGATTGACATTAGCCTAAGCTAGCTGTGCTAGTGGAGAGTAACAATTTGAACAGGGCCCGACACACTGCCTTGTGCAACTCTAAATTTGAATAACCTTTTCTGTAGGTCTCACGACTTCTATAATAGGTAGTTATTTAGTTATATTGTGTAACTCTTACCCTCAAAACTCCGACCAGCATAAGAGCAGTAAGGAAGAGCGTGACAGAATGCGAGATGGTAACAGTTATCACCATGCCCATCATAAACATAAACTTGACGTTGTCGACGCTAGTCAGGGATGCCAGCTCGCAAAGCGTTGCGGTGCATTGTGCTAGAACTAGCACGGAGTAGAGCTGGAATAAAAAAAGAAACATTAAGAATACTGAAAGGTTTTTGTTATTATAGTGCGTAAGCCCTAATTGTAAGATCTGCAAATATTATTTTGTTCTTTGTTTGTTTCTGCAAATATTGTTCGGGGTGTTCTGAGTATTTTCTATATCTATCAAGTATTAGCTGAGCCCCGCGGCTTCGTCCGCGTGAAAATATAAAAAAAGCAATTTTCTTATTTTTTTTTAATGTAAGAACCTTCTACGTAGTTTTGAATACATTTTAATTTATAGCGTGACCAGAAGTAATAAGGGTTAATTTTTATATATATAGAAGTAGATACTTTTAAGTCACAGGTATAAAGAATCTGTAGTTATGTTATATACATAATATAAGTATTCATAGAAAACATCCACACCTGGAAAACAGATTTTCAAATCATAGATACATACATAGTCTCATATTAGAAATCGAACCCACAGATCTTTCTGTCTCATCGCTTTCGTCCTATGCGTCAGAGAGGTCGTTATTAGATTACCATAACATAATTAGTCTTTGTTTTGATGACCAAATTACCTATTCACATTTTGATAAGTGCATTAGTTACAACCATCATTGTATATTTATTTATGAGGATTATGGAAAGTTTAGGACTTACGGCGCTGAGACATGGCTGCTAACAAAGAAAGACATGCGCAAAGCCATAGAAGCTCAAAGAGCAATGGTCGCCATGCTCAGCATATCCCTCTATCACATTACCAACGTGCAGATAGGATAGCCCACAAAAGTTGTAGACGTGAGTATGCCGATCGCGAGCCTAAAGATGGTCTCATCTGGCTCCACGACGTGACCGCACCACAGAGGTCGTCACACAGGTAAGAGTGATCTGGTGTGCAGAAGAGGAGACCTATAAAAAGTGGGCGTCAGCGGGCTGGTGATAATGATGGTAACTTACAATAATAAGTAAGGCGGAAAATATGCTGCCAAGCTTCAAGGAGAGGCATGCGAAACTCCTTTGACGAGGGATATTTTCCATCGAGAACGGAAAACCTGAAAAAAGAGAATAATAATTGTATGGTAAATAATGACAGCCGGATACCTATACAAAATAAAACACTAGAACAAAATAATTGAGAGCAAAAAAAATTTATGAAAGCTCGTTAAATAATTTACTCTATATCAGCATAAATTGTTATACGAGTAGCATAACAAGATTAAAGGTTTGGAGAAACTGCATCATTTTATTATCTTTCGTTCTAGAATTAAAATTAGCCCAGTGGAGTTTCTTTTTACCAAAGAGCGACGAATTATAATCACTTAGTGCTTAGTATGTAACCTACTTAGTTGTTTTATCTTGGTCAACAATTCTATCTCGGTCAACGGTCTTGTTTACAAGACTCATGGGCCAGTTCATTTTATAAGCGCCTCTCCTTTTATTATGATTAAGTAATATAAATCGCCAGCTTGAAGTATACCTACAGTTCTTCCCACTTCAAAATATCCATTGAGGTCATTGTCTGAAGCGACGCGACGCGACGATGGGAGATGAAGAAAAGTTAAATCAAATCAAATCACATATATTTCACACATTTGTAGCACAGTCCATATAACGAGAATTATTTTACGATATTTTGCAGCTAGCTCAATTGTTTCAATTGCAAATACTTCTAATATAAGCATATATACAATATATGCTTTTATTATATATGCTTTTTTTTATATATGCTTATATTATTTGATGGTAATTTTCTTTGTTAATAAATATTTTTGATAACATATATTTTGTTAAACTTGCGCGATGAGAATAAATATTATTATAACTAGTAAATTTTACCTTTACTGCAAACACGAAACACTACGACCATTTCTATCAGAAAACAACAAGCGTCTCTACTAATTGCAATTTTAATGCAAATGGTTAGTTATACATTGTATTGTTGATACGTTCAAACTACCTATGTATACATTTGTTCTATCAGTTATATAAACAACATTGTAAATCCGGTATTAAGTACTTGGAGGAAAAGATAAGTTAGCATCCGACGTAACTAATGAAAGAATAAAATATATACGTATTGTTGGATGGTTTGTTTGATAGCATTCTAAATAGTTTTACATAATGCTGGACAATTCACACAGCATTATCTAGCCCCATGGTAAGCAGAGCTTGTGTTATGGGTACTAGATAACTGATATACATAATACAATATATTACATGTGGGGTATAAAAGCAAAAGCGCCTCAGTCCATATGGACTCCATATGGACTGAGGCGCTTTTGCTTTTAGATAGATATTTTTTATTATACATAGAAAACAACCAGAACACCCGTAACAAATATCTGCAGATCGTACACACAATTGTTCCGAGGCGGGAATCATAGACAAGTCATAAGTAGTAAAAAGTACCTAACGCCCGAACGAATACTCAAACGCATCTCAGATTTAAGCACATCTTAAGTAGGTAGTAATTTTTTGACAGTTTTCAATGTAAATGTCGGAAAATCATCACTTGAGACAGGCTTAAATCTGAGATACGTTTCAGTATAATGTACACATCATATTGGTGATTATGATATGAAATCTAAATGAGTTTAAATAACAAATTGGGTTGGAGTGAAAATAGCTATTTTTTTATTTTGTTTAGAGTCGGTCGCGTATAGTCGCTTCATACAAAAGTCCCTGTTTGCGCCGGACGCAACATGATTTGATTTAGTTATTACTAGTAAAAGTAAGCATTTTTCTTGACTCTCATCTCAAAAAAATACTGCAATTTCTAGACTTTCAACTCAAAAAAAAAAAAATCGTTAGGCCCTGCATTAGAGAAAAAATAAGTCAATAACTTACTGGACAACATCTTCATTCTTCAGCTTCTTTTTTATTTACACAATATTTGTTTCTCCCAACGCACAATTTTTCTTCTATTTTCAAAACTTTTTACTTCTTATTTCTAAACTTTATAAAAATAATAAGTCAAAGAAGAGATAAAAGAGGTTTTATTTCTCATACGAGTATGACTCAGAGTCTACGCTCCAACCAAATAACTGATATTAAAATTGGAACAGTTTATTTATTCGTCACAGCTTAGTAGAGCTCTGCTTATGACTTACGAATGGACACTGATAGTAGTTATCAGCAGAAGGTTCAGTTATCGTTATCAAAAATAAGATATTTCGCTAATGATAATGATAAATCCGGATAATTTGTCTTATCTTTCCAAATATGGCTGAAAACAAATTTTAATATGAACGGTAATTTTGTTTGTATAGCATTATGGCAATTCGTGTCTATTTAAAAATGGGAATTATCATGATTATTTGTCGACTATGAAATAAAAGAGCTTTTAAAATCATTTATTTTATTCATACAATTATTTTACTAGCTTATTTCTAACAAATAAGATGGCAGGGACCTAATGTATTTTATTTTTGCAATAAATACTAAAGAAATTAATTACATTATGTACAGAATCATTCTTAAAAATATAAACAATGTTTATCATGAGAAGAGTAACCATGAAAAATAATAAGTAAGCAATTATCGGTGGGGTGGGACTTTGAACTCTCTGCTAAACTCAATAAGGGTGTTGAATGACTTGTCCATGGCTAGATATGACCGTGCCACTGCTAACCAATGGCTGAGATACCGACGAACCAATATTAGAATACAACCCTGAACCCAAACCACTTGGAACCACTCCCGAATAACCGGAACCGATAATACCCGAACCGATTAACCCAGAACCGATAAGACCAGAACTGACTATCCCAGAACCCAGCCCAGAACCAATATTACCCGAACCGATTAACCCAGAACCGATAATACCAGAACTGACTATCCCAGAACCCAGCCCAGAACCGATATTACCCGATCCGATAAGCCCAGAACCGATAATACCCGATCCACCAAATCCAGAACCTATAATACCGGAACCTATCAGCCCTCGTGCTAAAACTGGCACTCCAACTGGCACCCTTACCGGTACCGCCGACGGTACACTTACAGCATACGGTTGCGGTACCGGTATCCTTACCCCTTGAGTGATCGTTACCGGTACTGGCTGTGCCACAGGGTACGGGAACGGTCTATCCACAGGCACTGCGATTGGTCGATGGACTATATGGGCTACAGGATGCGGTACCGGTACAGGTACCGGTCTGGGGCTATCAACCGGTACGCCAACATGTACCGGGTAGGGCACTGCTCTCGGGACCGGTATTGGTATCGCCTGGGGTACCGGTATACCGATATGAGTGTGGTGTTCGGAGTAGGTGTGTCGGATTGGTATGCTGGCGACTGCTGATGATGAAGAGGCGGAATCCACGTGTCTTTTGGTTTTATCTGGTACGGGGCTGGAATGTGCTATGGTAGCATAGACGAGCAGCAGTGCCTGTGAAAAAAATAAGGTCACATTTAGCTAATACCATAAGAAATATAGCCTTACAGAACACATGAACAAAATGTCTTCACGTTAAGTATAGAGACAACAAGAAAAGTGCCAATGGACACATCCTTCCTTATTTAGTTTATTTATTTATATAAATTTTTATTGCACTAATATACAAAGGGTGGGCTTAATGCCGAGGAATTCTACCTGCTGACCAAAAACACCTGTTTTTACAGAGTGAGTCCTTAGTGATATGTTGTTATAAAAATAACGAAATTCCCCATTATATTCTAAGCGATTATTCCAGGCAACCTTTGGATGGATACGTAGCTATCAGACACGCAAACAACAACAAAAAGTTCTCATTTTTACAAACTTTTTAATTGAATAATCTACTGAAAAATAAATTACTTAGTTCGGACTTTCGGAACTAAAAAATAAAATAAAATTTTCTCTGTTGCTTCATGCCTACAATCTAGTTCTACTCACAGTTCTAGATTTTCTGAACGTAGGTAATTCAATACAATTTAGCAGCTTTTCAAACTGATCGACAGCTAAACTAACGATTATTATCAAATAACTACCTAATTTTGTATTACATAAGGACCATTTAAACTTACATAATGTATCCAGAGCATTTTCTTTACTGATTAGTACAAGTTTTCAATGTGGAGTGAGGAAAGAAAGTGGCTGAGATAGGAACGAGTACGTATTTATAATGTCATGTGAGTCTAGGGCTGGCGGAACCGGCGTTTTGTGGTACACCCTGTATCTATGACAGGAAAGTAGCGCTCTATTTATATAGAGTTGATGATTTAGTAAAGGCCCTTTTCTTGTGTATTTATATTATAAAACAAACGAACAAAAAAATATTTGTTGTATGGGAGCCCCCTAAATTTTTTTTTATTCTGTTTTTAGTTGTTGTTATAACGGCAACAGAAATATCGGTTCATGAGATACAGTCTGATGACAGGCGGACGGACAGACAACGGAGTCTTAGTAGTAGGGTCCCGTTTTACCCTTTGGGTACGAATTCCTACAGAGAGAAGATATTTCTTGATATCCAACGCGGGCAGCAACGCCTCAATAGTAATTATACTTTCTTGCCGGATAAAATATAAACAAAGCGTTTTACTAGAAAATAATTAACAAAAGCGAGCTTAACCCAAAAAGAGTTATCTTCCAGCAAACCTTATTGAGACATAGAGACAAAGTTATAGAAGTGAGTTATATAAGGAGTAGTAGCTGAACTGCCCACATGCCCAGCGACGGGGTTATGGGCGGTGCCTCCCATATGATAAAAATACGCTTATCATGGGCAGGTCTGCGTCCACTAATATATCAATATAGGCTGTAGATAATAGTTAGATCATTGATAGTTTTCTAATTTACTGCCTTATCTTTCAATTTCTAGTGTGCATACATCGAATGAACGATCTTCATTCTATATGTTTCAAAATTTCAAACGTCAAAAATTAGAAGAGTTTGTTTGTTTGTACACTTCCTCTATCTGTTTCATCGCCTCTCCTTTAACCTTTTTTTTTAGGTTTGCTGGAAGAAAACTCTTTGATCTCGCTTATGCATATAACCTATATTTTTATGTTTTTATGTGTCTACTTTACTCTTTGGAGTATTTCTACCAAAATAACCTTATTATACTGAGCGACTATACGAAATTCCGAACCAATGGCGTGGAGCGTGCCGAAGGTACTATAATATAGAACACGATTAGTATAGAATAGAAAATGTTTGTTTGCGTTTCAAACATTAGTTACATTCGTTTTGACGATTGCCATTGCCCAGCATACAAAACTACTTACAATATTATTCTGCATAATTATTCAAACACTATTTTGATAAGACAATCTTATCTAAGAGAAATATTAATTGACGCGGTTGAATCACCTCTGTAGACATATTTAATCGACTAACTAGTAGGTAAACTTAGCTGCATGAGTGCGTATACTATACACTTCCAATCTAGATCTGGTCTAGTCTAGACCTACACGTAACATGCAAGCTGATGTTACGTGAATCATAATGTATGAACTTAGATCAAATAAACCTTCTACTAATAGCAATCGTAAAATATAGTTACGTTCTTGCTCTTCTATACTAATATTATAAAGAGGAAAGGTTTGACTTTTTGTTTGTTTGTTTGTAATGAAGGCTCCGAAACTAATGGACCGATTTGAAAAATTCTTTCACCGTTGGAAAGCTACACTATCCCCGGTGAACATAGTCTATATAATATTTTCAAAAAAGTTAGGGGTCCGTACTAAAACCGTGCGAAGCCGGGAAGGTCCACTAGTCACATATAAATTGGGCGGTAGAATATTCTCTATATTCAGAAGCGTTGGACTAAATTAAATGTATTGACTTGTTAGGAAATTATATTGAAAAATAAATTTAGACTGATAAACATTGTATTTTATATCGATTATCTTCTACTTCGACTTTCGTATCACCCCTCGTACATAGCCACAATCAATCAATCTTCAGCATCAATCAATAAGCACGTTTCTGCCGTAAATAGATAATATTAATTGTTACAAATTTGTTACTGTTGATAGCGTCTTAAATCCTTACATAGGTTTACCTAGACATTACTTTCTTCGGTTCTCTTAACAATACATAAAATGTATGCTAGCATAAGATGACCATTGCTAAGCTTGGGCCTCCCCTTAGATCGCCACAATGACCAATCAGGTCACATGAAAGGGCTGGACCCAGGTAGCACAATCCTCGGATCCAACGCATTCGGTGACCTACCCCAGGTCGTCGGCCTATTGTTGTCGGTTGAAATTTAAAAACTCTTGTACAAGTTTGTTCGAAATGAAAAAAATATAACAAGGTTCATTTTTCTTCTACATGAAATTGACATTCTCTGCATTGCACCACTTCAAGGCTTATTTTAAGATTTTGCTATACTATTAACTACAGTGCGTAAGCCTTACACTGGCGGTAATTTATACAAAATTTAATCATCATCATCAGTCCACTGCTGGACATAGGCCTCCCCCAATGAGCACTATAGCGCCCTGTCTTCGGCTTGACGCATCCAGCATCTACCTGCAGTCTTTCGCAGGTCGTCATCCCACCTGGTCGGAAATTTACTAATGTCCCATAAAATTTGGAGCTCGATGGGACTTGAGCCCGCAACCCTCCTTGAGTACTGGATGCACTAACTAGTGCGCCACGAGGTAAAGTGACATAGGAGTCAAAAACTTTGGGACTTCCTTCGGACTCGAACAATGATGATGAATCACTCACTCGTACATGGCTAGATATGAACGTGCCACTGCTAACCATTTGTTCAAATCTGTTTTTTTTGGGAGATTTTCATATTTCTTATATGTCATCTTTTTAAAAACATGATGTTCACACGTTTGTCAATAAAATGTAAAAAAACGTCTGGGGAAAGTGCACAATAGACAACCTTGTTGAGCAGTCCACTGTATTCACTTAACGTGTGCTTTACGACATTACTCTATATTTGGACCGGTGTCTTCTTGATAGCATCTAGTAGTAACCTACTCTACTTTGACGGTGGAAGCTAAAGGAGTATTAAAGTTATATGAAAACTTCTGCAAAGGCGAGTTGGATCTTAATGGTGTTAATCACCATTGGTCATAACCATAACATAAGCCTTATTTAATCTGATAACTTTTCACTGATGTGAAGGTTGTGTGCTTGATTAAGTTATGTCTGCAGATTATTTCTTTGAAGAATAATATTTGTCTGAAACCTATACAAAATGGACTGTCCTTCAAAGATGTTTTGCAGCAAAATGTTATATCGTTATTTCCAAAGTGTTGGTTAATTTTGATATTACAATAACAGCAAATCGAATTAAAATAGAAAACATTTAGTAATAGCCAAACCGTTTTTAAGGTACATTAGTTTATAAGCTCAAGGAATATAATAGCTGACTCTCATGACAGTCGTAGGAAATCATCGATGATCTGCCATATTCAACGTATAGAGTCTATGGAGTCAAGCCTGGTCATAGTTGACCAAACACTGTCCGTTGTTTACAATATTTTCACACTAAAATATTTCACCAACACGCTGGTACTGACAGACTAAAAGAATTATTTCAAAACTACGATTATTTAATGCATATAATATGAACCTACTAGACTAAATTCATGTTTGGACCTTATGGCTAGTAATGTAAAATCTGCAGTAGGTTCAGTCCATAAGCTAGGTCTTTCAGACCACGATACTGGTCAGATGCTTTATTTGAATATTGACGACAAAAAAATTCCAATACTAAGTTGGTACGTATGGAAGCGTGACTACAATATGGATAATATAAAAAAATTAGAGAATGTCTACGTAATTTATCGTGGGCTGAAGTATACGAAGAGGCAGAAATCAATAATGTATTCAATAGCTTTTATGATATGTTTGTACTTCTATATGAATTATGCTTTCCCCGTAATAAAATCAAAGTGAATAACAAGCCCAGAAAATATAAATGGATAACCAATGGAATAAAAAGATCATGTGTGACAAAAAGACTACTGAGATTCTCATATTATAAAAAAAGAAATGACCTACTAAAATCTAAATATGCAAATTACAGTAAGTTGCTTAAAAAAGTTATTTTGCAATCACAGAAATTAGTTAATTCAAAGTATATAGCGAACTCCAAAAACAAATGTAAGGCTTCGAATATAATCAAAAATAATAAAAATCAATTTAATCCTATTAACTCTGACATCAAAATTAAATATAACGGTAGCTTGATTGATGAGCCCAATCGTATAGCTGACATTTTCAATAAATTCTACACAAATTTGACATCTTATAATCAGAATAATAATAACATTAATATATCTTCACAAGTGACATCGATGTATGTACCTTAACCCCTATGACCATCTTGAAATACAAAAAATTATAAAATCTTTAAAAAATACTGAATCTGTAGGATATGATCCACCAAAATCATTAAAAATTGCTCAGCAGAAATTTTAGAAGTTTTAACTTATTTGGTAAATTCATCTTTTCAAGTAGGAAAATTCCCAGTAAAACTTAAAAGAAAGAAAGAAAATATTTTTATTTACCTTAAAAACTAGCATACACAACAAACTTAAAACTACGCAAATTAATACAATATATCTTACAAATTATTGTGCGTAGCAGAGTTCATGGCAAATATGGCCTTCACTCAGCATTGTGCTGGATGCACACTAATGTGTCCACCCAGCGCTGATTTTCAGTGAAGACCAGAGAAATCGTGTAAAAAATCAATTGTAAAACCTATTTTCAAAAAAAATTACCCAATTTATATAAATAAGTGTTATAGGATGGTAGTTATTCATGTCTGATGAATAACTACCATCCTATAATACTTATACCAATATTTTCTAAAATTCTTGAAAGAGCTATGCACTACAGGATTACGAATTATCTCAAAACGGTTTTCAGAAAGGCAAATCGACTACATTGGCAGCCTTTAATCTAATTAATGCTATACTTGAGAATGTTGACCGTAGCAGGTTTGTCTCTGCAGTGTTATTTGATATGAGCAAAGCGTTCGATTATGTTTGTCATAAAAGACTCTTGACAAAATGTGAGCTGTGTGGTATTCGTGGAGTTGCTTATGATTGGATCAAAAGCTACCTAGAAAAACGGACACAATGAGTAGAAGTAAGAAAATTGAATGAAAAAAATTAGCTTACTGAATTCAGATCAGCTATTAGACATAATGCACTCGGTGTGCCTCAAGGCAGTATCCTGGGCCACTTTTGTTTTTATTGTACATTAATGATTTACCTGACATCACAGAAAACCATTGTACGCTGTTTGCTGACGATGTTTCTATAGTAGTTATAAATGACAAAGAACCTGAACACATACATGACTTAAATAACACAGTCGGAGTTTGTAATGACTGGTTAAGTAAAAATAACCTAAAAGTAAATATGTATATCAAATACTAAATTCATTAAATTTTATAATCGAAAACCAAAAGGAAACGCATTAAATGTAACTTATCAAAATGAAGAAATGCAAAAAAGTGATACGGTTCCATTCCTTGGTCTAAAGCTAGACAATGTATGCTCAAGGGTACCACACATCGAGCATATTAAATCTAAAATAAATAGTTTCATTTATGCTTTATGGAATATTGCAAATATAACCGATCACAAAACTGTCGCGTATCACGGCTATGTAGCATCCCTTCTTAGAAATAATGTTATTATATGGGGTAATGCAGTTAATAACAAGGACTTATTTATAGCGCAAAAAAATGTATACATGCAATATTCAACAAGCCTCCGTGGGAACCTTATACCCCAATATTTAAAAAACATAAGATCCTGACATTACCATGCTTGTATATTTTTGAAATGTGTAAATTTATCAAATCACATAAGGAATTGTTTAAAACTTTTGAACAAGTATATACATTTAACTGTAGACATAAAGACCGATTAGCAATTCCTGCAAAGAAAACACAATTGTATAGTCGAAACTGTTTTAATATGGCTATCAAAATTAACAACAAATTGCCAAACGATGTCAAAGAACTAAAGGGTCCCTTATTCAACAGAAAGTTTTTTAATTGTTTTTTAGTTTTTACCTAGAGAGTTCTATTTTAATTGACAATTTATTTGCGTTTATTTTATTTAATTACTGACATTTAATTTTATTGATTTTTATATTCACGTGCGAGATATGCAGCTCTACTGTGTTATTCCACCAATATATTATGTACCATGTCTTATGTGAATAAATATTACTGATTTACTGGGCTGTTTGTACTGGTTCAGTGGGTTGATTCCGTTACAGTTGTTTTGATTAATAAATAGTAAATAAGTAATTCTAGAAAATTCACATAGCATCATCTAGCCTAAAGATAAGCGGAGCATGGAGCATGGAGCATGTATATCATACATACATTGCATAGATAAGTATTTTTTATTATACATAGAAAATACCCAGAACACCCTAAACAAATATTTGCAGGTCGTACAAATAATTGTCCCAATGTGGGAATCGCACCCGCAACCACCTACATGGTGGACTTTCGCCCGTCGCCCCACATCGGTCGTCAATATTAATTAATCATACAAACACCATAATATATAATTTGCGTTCACAAGTCGATTGCCCCTACATTGTATCTGTTACCGTTCTTACATCAGTTTAGAACAGCGACATGAATGGGCAATGAAGCGTTCGCGGAAGGTTCATGGCACGCAGTTTAGTCACGTGTGATCCGCTAGATTAGACTAGGTCATTTGATGCGCAAACTTTATGGTCGAGGGACAAGCTTCTGTCTAAATCGTACACACACAAACACCTATTCTGACAAAATAATTCAGAGACACCAAGGCTGCTCTGTTTTGGATGTTGCATTCGTAAATTGATTTTCTAACGATGAATAAAAAAGTAAATTTATCAATTCGCGCTTAGATGTAACGTTTTGTATAAGTACGTAAATGCAGATTGGGATTGAAAATAACTCCACTCATACTGTCCCGCTTAGAGGCAGATTATAATTAATGTTTAAAATAAAATAAGCTATCAACAAGAGACCTACAAATATATGGTGCGATTTATTTCCCAAATTCCCTAGGATAAACGCAGAAAAAACAAAGATTTTTAAACTAGCTTTTATAATCATTTAAGACCTTGTTTGGGAAGACAAATCCAACAAACCCAAACTCGACGGCATTTCTTTAAGGAGTTTATATGGCATCCTTCTGTCTCCATCATGAGACCCGCTCGATAAAAGTAAAAGTAAAGTAAAAAATCATTTATTTCTTTAGGCTTACAAAATAAGCACTTAGTTAAGTCATATTTTATATGTAAATTATTATCAAATAAAATTATTTTACTGTTCACTTCAATTTTTTGTTCACTAGTGGAAGAAGTGAAAAGAAACCACTTATATGTGTAATACATGGTTATTTGCCTATTTAAGTCTAAATATAATATGATTCGATACATGTCAATATTTAAGTAAAGCTATGCACAACAACAAATTACTTACATACTATAGTCGGTGCGAAACTGAGCGACATCTGGCCAAGCATTAACATTATTGAGATAATCATTTATGGAGTAGAAAGCCTTCTTGATGAGATTTTGATTTATGTAATTTTTAAATTTACGAATAGGGAGCTCAGTTGCTTCAGATGGTCAAATTCGATCTTATGGACAAATTCTAAAATAAGACAATTAATTGATTAATAATTAATTAAAATCTTGACATTTTATAAATGTATAATAGCTACATTATTGTGAATTTGCATGCTGCTATAAAGCTGATCATGCTTGTGCTCCTATTTTTAATCTAACATCCTAGTAACCCATGTTTCGCAAAATAAATGAATTTGAATTTGAATGTTACCATAACAATGCATTATCACCGGACTAATATAGTTATTCCAAAATTCAGCTCAATCGGTAAAGGATAACTAGTCTAAAATTCAATTGCAAGATGTGTGTCCAATCCACGTTAATTCAAACTAACAGGGCAAGTAAAGTAAAAACTTGTAAAATGGAGTTTCGCCCTTCGGTGAATAAATGCAGTTTCACCCTTTCGGTGGTGGAACAATTGGTAGGACGTAACAAATTGCCAGAAATGTTAAATTTTCTTGTGACTTTGCCGTTATTAAGTAAAAAACACGGATACCAACGATGCGGAAAAACGACCTATGAAAATTAAAGGCCTTATTAAAACTAGGTTCACTTCACACGTAACCAGACACTATGTAACCGCAGGTTTATCCTAAAAAGTTCTAAGAAGCGTATACATTACACAATTACAAGATAGATCGGTACCCATACTGGTCCAGTGCCATGATATTACATCATTGAGAAATGCAATAAAAACTATGACACTCCCCTATCGCTTGCATATCTACAAACACTACCGTAGGTCTCTATCGCAATGGAATAAGGCCTAAAATGTATTGTTTAGAGAGGATAGGTGGCTAAATTAGGTGTCGAAGGAAAATTCTTGATGACCGAAGAGGTTCATAGGAATGGAGTTGAATGACTTAATCGTACGCTTTGATATTAAGTAATATGTGGGTACATTAGGCTGTTCTTGATCTAATATATATGTAGTTTAATTTAAGTTTAAACCAGGAAATCAGAACTCGAAAACTTTACAAAGTAAGCTCTTAGGCAAGCTACATTTAAACTAAGGCCGCTTATTTCATGATAATAATTTATTATCATGAAATAAGCGGCCTTTGTTTGAGTTTAGTCGCGATAAGGTTTGTGGAAAATCATGGAATAAATCACGTAGTAATTTAGAATAATATAATTTTATCTAAAAGCCGCCTTTAAAAAAATAGAATTTTGTTCATATAGGTAACTTTTTCAATATTTGCCAGCCTCCTTTGCGATAACCTAATAATGTCCCGAAGTGAACAAAACCATTAACATATTTTGTATAGAGATCTTCTTTTGTTTTCTTGGTTATCTAAACATACGTTCTAGAATACGACTCATAGATGATCCAAGCCTATAAAGGTTCGTTCGTGAACCATTAGTGAATGTCATTCAAATTAATTGCGAACACAATACTATTAAGAATATCCCATAGTCCTTGAACACTTCACGGAAAGTAGAGCAAAGACAAATTCTTCGTGTGTCACTGTGCAAAATCACTACCTATTTTCAACCCTGATTTTATGGGCAAAGCGATTAAAATTGAGTGTGAGTTATAGAGAGACTTGAGACGTTTCATGGCATGGTGGAATCTAGAGCTAGGATCGGTGGGAACCGTTGTCCCTTTCGAATGTAAAGTTGTAAGGGCCATGAGTAGGGCGGCCATGAATGAGATGAAATTCAGAATAATCTTTGCATTTAATATACACACACATATTCACACACATATTCAGTACACAAACAACTATTCTAGGTACACAACACACTAGACACTCAGCACACAATATCACATTCCGAACTAGCTAGAACGTATTCTCATTCCAGGATACCATTTCAAATACTATTTGTTAAAGAAATATTATTATGTATTTGTTAAAGAAATTATTGCATGTTAGTTGTATTCTTTTTTGTAAATTTAGCACATACTGTATCTGCACATCCTCTTAAATCCTACCTGTCAAACGCACTCATGGACCTCAAGATACAAGCATTCTTGCTTAGTTTGAGTTCCACTGCCACTGTATTTTAAATGATTTCGCATGTGTTTTTTTTGGTAAATAAATATTTTATTATTTTTTTTATTTTAATATTGTATTTTGTTTCTATTCGTTTTACTTACATTACACTATGATGAATATTTGTTACTTCTTTACGCCAATCTGTACAAAAATTCAGTACGATCCGTTGAGTAGTGAGCTCTGAGCCAACAAAAAACATAGGCTATTTTTATCTCATAAACCAGTTCCCATGGAATAGAAATAATGTTAAAACGTTACCATAGAAACAACGTGGGCAGAACCTAGTTGATGATTTTTTATTTATTAATGCTTTGTGTTTGTGCATTACCAATCGAAACCACAATATAAATAACATTATAAGTAGAAACTTAACTTACACGATTACTTAACTTACAGTGCGCTTCTTCTTTTGTACTGAGAAAATCCTCCGTACAAAAGACTTAAACGCGCTCGTATTTAAAGTACAGAAGGGCTAATTACATAAAATTGATTCTTAATCTTTAATGTAATTGTGAATGAAAGGGAATTTCATTATAATTATTTGTGGTTCATTCATTCATAAACTTTAGTTATATACTAACCCTACTTGTCCTAGAATTACACCAACATTTCATCCCTTACCGAGGGATTTCTTCAGTCGTATGTGGGCTGATGTGATGATAATGATATTAAAAGTAAAGTAAAAGTAAAAAGATGTTTATTTTGTCAGAACAGAGACTGTTATAAACTAAACTTAGGTTAACAGACGACAGAGACTAACAAAAATCGGTCTCCACTCAGCATGTGCTATGGTAGAGCAGATCGTACCATAGCGCTGGTCTTCCGTGGAGACCGTGGTGCGCAAGGTGCCCTAATATAGTAAGGATTTATAATCTTTCCTCAACATGATAGGTAATTCAAAAGTCTGTAATCAAACTAATTCATGGTTAATATGCGGATCAGTAAGATGCTGTTGAAACAGAGCAGTAGCCGGGCAAAGATAATGTTTAAGTACCTATTTAGACTCTGTCTAGATGCCTATTGAGCAAACTGCTTTGAAATACGAGCTGATTTCAATAAATCATGAAATAGTAACTAGGTAGGCTACTGCCTAGGTACTATTTCATGATTTAGTTTATACCTTAAGAAACCAGGAACATACCTGTAACTTCTGAATATCAAATTAATTTGATACAGGCGATAGTCGGGATGTTTGGATATATGAATGTTTTTTACCTCTGCACGCTAAAACAGCAAAACGGATCAGGCTGAATTGAATAAAAAAATTGCATACAAGTAGTTCCAAGCCTGGAATAAAACGTAGGCTACTTTAAACCCTATATCATAAATCAGTTTACACGTCATAGAGAAATAAATCCAACGTTTCCATAAAAGCAATGCGAGAGAAAACGATTTCATAGAAACTATGCGTGCGAAGCCGCGGGCGGAAACTATTTTATCACTTTACGATAGTTCTATTTCACACAATGTCCCATATTTCACACAATGTCCCATATTTCATGACGATTATCAACAGGTTGTTTACATAGTTGTCTGCTTAGGGGGGAGGGAAACATATCACCAATATTTTATCGTGCTAGTGAATTTATGTCCAGAAGCGTAAAATCACTACATAGTAAGTATAAAACAAAGTCGCTTCTCGCTGTCTGTCTGTCCTTATGTATGCATAGATGTTTAAAACTACGCAACGGATTTTGATGCGGTTTTTTAATTAGTAGAGTGATTCAAGGGGAAGTTTTATAAATTTTGACATTTGACACATATATTTCCACGCGGGCGAAGCCGCGGGGCGCAGCTAGTAAACTTATAAGACTTTTTAAACTATCATGGTTATTAACACCACTCAAAAATACAAAACACTCAAAAATCTAATCATGTTTAATATCCCGCTATAAATCAATTTTAGGATAAACTTCATACCTCGAAATAATTTAAAATTATAGAAATATTTTTCGTGGACCTATTGGGAATGATAAACAATAGAATCATGGACCTTTCGGAATAAGCCAACGAAAGGTTGAGCGCCTCTGATTAATAACTTGAAATGTTGAAAAGTGCCGTTAATCTTGCAGGGATAAGCAGATGTTTCTTCTACCGTTTTGCAATGGAATGAGGACGGAATTTTGGAAGCACGTCTTTATTAGGTGACCTTCGACATCCTTTGGTTTCCGTAATTTACCCTCCCCACGTCTTCTCATTTCACAAACCGCCTCCATCGTAAATTCCAGCTATGTCCAAATTTGCCAATTGTCCGTTCAACCTAAAACTGATGCAAACGATCCAAACTTAATCCTAACAAAGCCATACTAACTACCACCTACTCCATGGCAGCCCCGTTACTAACTGATGGGTATTCTATGGTGATTTGCCTTAGTGACTATGTTTAATTCTGTGGCTAAAGTGGGGTAGTCCGCCTTATATAAGTACTGGACGGAATCTCAGTCACATATGAACTGGTCTGTTTAAGTGAAGTGGAGCTAAGTGAAGTGAAATATGAAAGCCTTTGTAAGTGATTTGTGGTTTGTGAAATAGGTCAAATGAAGGTTAGGAGTTAGGTTAGGTTAGGAGGCGACTGAAAATGTTACAGTCAAAAGGATAAATACGTAGGCTGCTAAAAAGTTTTAATTCCCCAAAGACGTCCTCTGTGACGCGGAGGGCTAAGATCCGGGTTCGATTCCCCATTCCGGGCATAAGGAGAAATACATTTTTACGCCAATTTCTAATTGACTCAGATTATTTATATTATAGAAGTCCTGAAAATTAAAGTTGTCAGTAGTTTTTTGTTTAAGTAGTTTTTAACCGACTTCGAAAACAGGACGAGGTCTTTTGTACGTCTATATGTGTATGTTTTGTGTGTCCGCGATTTCCTTTTTCCGTCATTTATGGACCGATTCGAATGATTTTTTTGCAGATGTATAGAATAGGATACATAGGATACGAAGTCGTTTTTTAGATTTTTTTGAACAATCAAAATTACAGTCCACTGAATTTGAATATCACTGGAGTACAACTATGAAAGCTGGATGGAACCCTTACAAGCGAACATTTAAGTTTTATGTTTTATTTATAATGTGCATAACAAAACTTCAGAAAAAAAACCAATAAAAAATAATTGACAATGCGCACAGCATTCTCTAGCCCCATTTAAGCAGAGCTTGTGTTTTGGGTTAACATAATTACATACGCAAATAGATATTTTTTAGTATACATAAATAATACCCAGAACACCCGGAACAAATATTTTTCCCAAGGCGAGAATCGAACCCGGATCTTACCCCGCCGCGCCACATAGGTCTTTTCCATGAATGAAATCTCCTACTTTTTAGCAGCCTACGTACGTTACTAACTAATCTGGCATAGCTACCAGTTATCCGTGTTTAGAAAAAAAATATGTCTCGTGAAATCTCACCATAAGTGACGGCCTCTGTGGTTCAGTGGAAGATAGCCCGCCGCTTCAGGTTTGCGGGTTCAATTCCCGCCGCGAGAAATTTGCAAATATTAATATAATGATTCTGCACATCATCTCCACTTTGGGGCTAGCCCAAAGTCACCACTTTGGGGCTAGCCCAAAGTGTGTCAAAATAAATAATAAGCCGAACTAAAGTTCCAGTAAGTCGAGTATCAGATGTACCGAATAACTGACATTTTCAATCGATTTTTTTATCTATTAAATACTTATATTAAATGCTAAATTTAGGTAGATACACCGCGTTCATTCCAGTACGTTTCAAGTCAATTTCTATGAATACAGAACTATTTTAAAACTAGAATTTTTAATTGATAAATAACTCTACCAATTAATACTTCCTTTATTCTAAGTATTTATTTCTGTTTTGTGTGGTATAATATACAATGTGTATTGTCGAACCTTGATCAAACGAGATGTGCGAATACACGACATATATTTATCGTTTTAACGATAAATATATGTCGTGTATTCGCACAATAAAAAATTAAATGTTACCTATCTCAAAAATAAAGCCGATTTAATAATTTTTTAATGAAAACTAATTCATCTGGTTTTTTCTTCGTTTCTTTTTGAGTAAACGGTGTATTTTATTCAAAGTAGTCTCATTTGAAAGCTAGATAGTCTACCTAGCTAATAAAATAAGAAAACGTACAATTTCGTTACATTAGCCTAGTAAAATCAATATTTATTTAGAAATTTGCAAAAAAAAAACGATTTTTATTTTATTTTAGATCTGTAATTTTAAAACTAGGTTATTGAGGTGTACTTTTTTGTTTTTTTTTTAAATGGCCAAAAAAATTCGTCTGACCATGTTTAGCCAGGATCAAGAACCTCCTTGAAAAGCTCATCACGTCGCAAATTTCGTTTCAAATCACGCCGGGCATAATAAACGAGGTGATGTCATAATAACGGCGAAACCTATCGATGCATGATGTATGCGAGTCCATGCTTAAAGTTCTGTAAACAAACAATAACTTTCGATAAAAAGACACTGTCGTAGCTTTCGATATTAATATCTATAGTGAAGTCATGGCACAAAGTTATCGTGTTAGATATGTAGATAGATAGATCGATCGTGTTGATGGTCCCTTAAATTCACGGCACAAATTTATCATGTTGTGTTATTGATGGAGTCTTAACATTGTAGTCATTTTACCCATTTCCATCTTTCAGATCGCAATACTCTTCGTGACTGCATCTGTTCTAGCCGAACCGAGCAAAGTCATCGAGAAACGAAGCGGTATTGGTCACTACGGTCTTAGCGCGCCTCTGATAGGCCATGGCTACGGCCTAGGCCATGCTATTGGTGGACATCTTGGGGGACATCTTGGCGGACTAGGCGCGATCTCAGCAGGCCCTGCGATTGGCTACGCTGGCCCAGGCATCGGCTATGGTGGTCCGGGGATTGGGCCTGGTTATGGCCTGTCGGGAGCTATCATTGGTGCGGATGTGCATACGACGGTAACGAAGCATGTTGGCGTACCTGTGCCGGCTCCGTATCCTGTACCGGTGGACCGGCCGGTTCCCGTTCCAGTGAGGGTAAGACAAACAGACTGGTTTTTGTGATTTTTTTAAAGGGTGTAACGGTTTCAAAGAACGTTGCGCGGGCTACTACTAGTCTGCATACTTACTTATTCTGAACTCTTATGGTTTGTTGGTCTTGCTATCTTGACGGCTGGTCCAAAATCACCAAAGGTAGCATGACAGATGGTTGCTGAAATAAGGTAAAGATTTTCTTACTGAACAAAATAATGTTAAAAAATATAATTTGTACGTCGTTAATAGTCAACTCACTGACAAAGTGATGTTAGAACTTAAAAGACGGTGTCAAAAAGGTTGTATAGGTAGTAGAAGTAATAGGACGTAGACCATAAGATTCTAAACTGGTTATTCAACCTCTACGCTTCTCTGACAGGTCGCAGTCCCAGTACCAGTGGACCGTCCCTACGCTGTACCAGTGCCGAGGCCCTACCCCGTGGCTGTCGAGAAGCACGTCGCTGTGCCAGTCGACAGACCAGTGCCCTACCCAGTGCCCCACGCGGTCCCTGTACCCATTATTAAACAGGTAAGTTTCCCGGCTAGTATACCCAAGAGAAGTTGCACGCCACATACATAGATCATAATATCATAATTTTTCTAAAACTGGCGTGATCCTATTTTGTTTCGCGATCACCTTTTGTTTTTCGTTTAATGGATATGATAGAGAGTCAACGTGGATGATTGTATGAAAAAACAAAAGATGATCGCGCCAGGATATGGAAATATATCTATAATCAATTATGCCATATTCGTGCATCACACATTTAATTAAAACCTTCCAAATGCAGCATGTTTAGACTTCTCACTTCTTGATTATTTTAAAGATGAATCTATGATGTTCTGGTGAGCTTTGCGGACCTGCTGAAGCAATAAGTAATTTGTCCGCTCTACTAATTTTGTTTTTGGACAGGCTATTAAAAAGCTACGATTAACCTCATGCTGACAATGCCAGCTTTTCTAACACTACCTGTCTGTTCTTACTCCAGGTTGGAGTGCCAGTACCAGCTCCATACCCCGTGGCCGTGGCTAAGCCCTACGCCGTACCAGTCCCCGCTCCCGTGCCTATTGTGAAGTCAGTCTACGCGCCACACGCGCACCTCTCGTATGGCCTCTCCCATGGCCTCTCACATGGCTTCCACGGGAAACACGGCTGGTAGATGTAGGTGGAACTGTTTGGTGGGTTACGGTGCTCGGGATTATGATATAGGAGACTGTATGGAGTGATTCTAGACGTGTCATATCATACAAACGATCACTTTTTTGGCGCAACGATCCCAAAGTGGATCTTGAAGTTACAAGGTCACAGTGAGCTTTGACGATAATTCAGAACTCATTGTAATGATGTATTAATTGGGATGATGGAAAACTCTATGTGATGATTCTAGAAGAAGCTGTTTTGTGGCCATAATTGATGTAGGTTTATTCTGAGTGTAGAAGACTTTATGAAGTGACTCTAGAGGTGCCATGTAGATGACATAAACAATTTCAAAATACAGCCGAACTTGTGTATGGTGTGTGGATTGACTTACTGCCATTTTATCCGCCCTAAAAGGTAGGCATGTCTGATAAGGGGTACCAATAGAATTCGGATTAAGAGTTTGGGTCAAGGTTCTTCAAATGAATGATTATTCGAATTATGTAATGTTGGTTTTTAAGTATACATATAGAGCACCGTAATCTATACAAATAAGTAACAAAGAGTGTGAGGCATTTTATGTGAAAATTGCGTGTAGTCAAAGGATCTGTGTGATTTAGCTATAATAGTTTTAAGGGATCGTTTTGGGGAGAACTGGATTTTTGAATGACTTTATAAATTGCGGCGAAGCTATAATATGAAGTCATTCTTAAATCTAGAGTATATTGCAGTATTTGGGGATTGAGTGCAATTATTGGAGGAAATTGTATGAAAGATAGATGAAAAACGTAGAAGGCTTTAATTGTTGTAGGTGATTGTGAGTGATAATTTTGCCTTAATGTAATAAAGCTTGAAGTTCAGCCAGGAGTCGAACTTTCGTCCATTTTAAAGTGTAAAAGTGTGTGCGCAATAATACCTATGTACTTAAGCGAGGAATTGTCTTTCCACCAAGTTTTTTTACCAAGGTTTGTTGATAAACAACCTTTTGTTCAGATCTAGTTTTGCAAATCCCATCGCGTTAAAACTTTAATAGGGAAAAGAATTATATCAATTGCACTGCATTTCATGAGATGTAATGCATTTAATTATAATTACATGTATTACATCTCTAAATATACGTCTAATATGTGTAATTTTAATAAAAATACCTTGCATGTCATGCCTTATGTTATGTCAATATAATGTTTACAGTTCGCAATTTTCAGTTGTCTTGGCTAGAAAAACTAGGGTCTCCCCGTCCAATTAGCTGTTCAGTATTTTGTTATGGACAAATGTGTATGGATCCACACGAAAAAGACTTATTTTATCTGATATAATGAGATGCCAATTTAGACCAGCTTGACCACACTGGTTTACTTGTTTTGGTTCGCAGCACATTAACTGCCCTACAGTTCAGAGGAACTTTTCGGACCGGAATCTCCGCAATGTGGGCAGGCTAAGCATACTCTTATGATGAGAGCGAATAAGGCGCATAAAGGGAGGCCTATGTCTAGCAACGGCCTGGTAAAGGCTGGTGATGTCTGATATTAAATAATTAGGTTTAAGTTCATCATGTTCTTCTCATAATAACACATGTTTTAAAATAACTTCGTTGTGGAAGCGCCATGTATTTAACTACATTAATATTACTCTCTTATCACTTACAATCACATCTTTGGAAAATAATGTAATTCACTTGATCTCTCCTTTTGTGGAAGTGTCAAGCGTGAGTGTGTACCTGTATCATGTTGTATATAGTTTGATTTTATACTTTAGTTATCAATGAATAAGGTTTTTTTCGACCGCAGTCGACTACTTTGTACGAACTTTTGTATTAAAATGTATTGAAGATAACCCGTTTCTTTTATTTTTTTCGCCGATACCCAAAAATCCTATTAATAGGTTGAACGACAGTTTGTGGAGACTTTTGTCCGAAAACAATGGAAAACTACTGAAAGGATGGTGCTAGCTATTTGATAGGTATTGTAAAGTAGTGGTTTACGCTACGGGAGTCAAAAAACCTAAGGGTAACTCAGGATTCTAGAGTAATTGACGAACGAAGCGAGTTTCGTAGGTACTAGATTTGAACTCTAACTCCTTTAGCGCATTATTTTGGTCTTCCAAATTTAATCGTATTATAATAATTAATTTTTCTCAGGAAGGATAATAATTGTTTTGAATTTGGAACCTCAAAATATTTATGGAAATGACCAAGAAGACCCGCACTCGGAGACACTATCATTCAATTAATTTATTTGGTAAAACCTTTATATTTTTGAGATTATAGGGATAGGAACATAGTCAGACTATAATCACTTGCATTCGGTTCCGATTACAGGACGCGTAAAGTACTTTTTTCGAGCATAGTATGTAAATGATACTAAAGATAGATTCTTACAGTCTTCTCCAAATAATAAGTCGACACAAAACAACTCTTATATGAGCTTATCTCAACATGATGATGCAAACAAATCTGGAAACATTCACCGTAGGACATGCATCTGTAGAAGTGAACTATTTACAGAGTTTCTTTCTACATGCCTACACAAACCTACTAATCCAGATCTACCCCGGCATATAATAGCTCCATTAAGATCGATAATCAGGCTGTATCGTTACCTAATATCCGGTCAAGCGTACCTTCCTAGGTATGTGGTATATTATGTCACACACCATGCTCCATATGTGGGCCCGGCAGCTTTCTATAGGAAAAAGGACGTGTCTTGAATTCTTGGGGTGATGTCGTAAGAAGTTTAATTATATGTAGGGGGTTTTAATATGAGTCGGAACCCAAAATTAGTTAAGGTAGCTTGGATTTAAAAAAATTTAATAAAGTATAAATAGTAATTTAATGAAACGGCAAATTATTTATTCCTAAATATTTTGCTGTTTCATTAAATTACTCATATATCGTAAACGTCGAAATTTTTCATACATGAAAATTATTTATTATATATTAAGGTTAATTATTATTATGAAAAATATTATATATTTTTTTCCGTTTTTATAGGTATCTCAGTTGTCTATTGGCGTATTAAAGCATGAGTGTAGCAGGTTATGTTATCCAATTAAAAGTTATAGGCCATTTTATCGCTAACTGAACACGCGATATCACGGTAGTAATGTCGTAGTTATCATGTCGGTTGACCTAAACAATGTAGGTAACTAAACCATTTCCAAACCCAAAGGGCGGCGGCACAATGCAAAATGTCAATAATTGCAACAGTCTGACACGTGCTCACGGAGTCGAACCCGGAACATGCCATAGCCATCTTGTGCAATGGGTGCAATGCAATGGTATACAGGGTGGAATTTTGTAATGCCACCTGGAGGGAAAGTACTCTTAATACTGTAGATAGAAAATTGTACTCAAAGAAAACATTCCTTTAATTTTGAAAAGAAAGATAACTGCATTCAAAGATTTTCGAAAATTCGCTTGCCACACCCGAGATTCGAACCGACTAAAATCTGTAAAAATTACATCCTGTACTTTTATTGCATAGATCGTTAGGGTCAATAATAAGGATGAAATCTCTCTAACAAACTTAATAAATTAAATTAAAGGAAAACCATGAAATCTTAAATTATAAATTGAATGGGTCAAGTTAAGCACTTTAACTTAAAGATCCATCTGTTTACTTGTGTCAGTAATTAATAATTATCATTGACGTCATTTATCCATTAAAATGACGAATTCATATTTAGATAAGACGATTGAAATTTGCACGTGTTTGTACCTAATGCAGACTCCTTTTTTAGATGCAACATAACTGCAATACTGAAATACTGGATCTCTTAAGAAATGAGTTAAATGGTTTCCCCGAGGCAGAGCGAAACCAAATAATTCTACAGCAAGATGGTGCTCCAGCCCATAACAGCAGAATCACTACTGCCTATATTAATAACCATTTTAATACCTGGATTGGTACCAACGGCACAATCAGATGGCCTGCGAGATCACCAGATCTCACCCCTTTAGATTTTTTTTGTGGGGATATGTAAAAAATCTAATTTACATGAAATCTTATGCGAATGTAAACGAGTTGAGAGTTGAAGTTCAGAATACGATTTATAATATTCACCACAACACGTTATTAAAAGTTACTAGAAATGAATTCGTTAGAAGAATAAATTTGTGTATCCAAGAAAATGGAACCCATTTCGAGCAACTAATTACTTTTTATTGTAAATAATTTAAGATTTCATAGTTTTCCTTTCATTTAATTTATTAAGTTTGTTAGAGAGATTTCATCCTTATTATTGACCCTAACGGTCTATGCAATAAAAGTACAGGATGTAATTTTTACAGATTTTAGTCGGTTCGATTTCCGGGTGTGGCAAGCGAATTTTCGAAAATCTTTGAATGCAGTTTTCTTTCTTTTCAAAATTAAAGGAATGTTTTCTTTGAGTACAATTTTCTATCTACGTTATTAAGAGTACTTTCCCTCCAGGTGGCATTACAAAATTCCACCCTGTATAATGGTTGTTAGGCATTTGCACTTTTAGGTAAATAAAGACAGACAAATAAAGACAGTGCATGAAGCATGAGGCGTTTTCCAAAACGAAACAAACCCTTTTTCCGCTAGTCAATCCCATTAAAAACAAAAATGTGAAATGAGAGTCAAGTTCAATATTATGATATATGCCTCGGTTGTTGACTGCAACGAGAAAAGTATAGTGAGATCTAAATGGGTGCCAAGTTTAATGGTCAGACCACAAAATTTATTTATAACAATTTAAAATATTTTATATCAACTTAAAATATAATTTGTTCTTATAACTTAGGATAATATATTGAACCTAAGGTGTGACTTGGCTAGTTTTCATAATGTCTGGATAGATGGCATGGATGTTTCACGGGGATGAGAGGATGTCAATGGGAAGCAAAGAGACAAAAAACATAAAATAGTACACTACTGACGACGTGGTCAGTAATGGTGCTGCTGGCCGCGATGATGGCTGAAAGCGCAGTGTAGGGCAGCAGGTCTAGACCATCACAGCGTGGTCAGCATTACAGACCTTGATGGATACGCTGAAATTAATTTATAGCGCGGACAGCAAGGGCTGCAATGATGACCAAGCTTGTAGGCCGGGACCATAGCAAACTTAGCTTGAGACCATCATAGCATGGCAGTCATTGCAGACCAAGGCTTGTATAGTCACGTAATAACTATATAGTACTGGTATAGTGCTTTACTCAAACAATACGAGTAATTATAATTAAAAGATAAGACCGTAGCACCATCTAGACGACTAACAGCGAACTAAAATCAGTCTTATTAGGTCCAACCAGGATTGCTTTGCTAGGCGAGCAACACTATTGGTTTCATTTTCAACACGACATTTGAGTTTAAGCGTGTTTCAAGCTCTGCAGAGTTCTTTATTTATACGATAGATGTCGCTTAAAAAAAGCTTTCATACATAACACAAGCTCTGCTTCGCTTGAGGCTAGATAATGCTGAGTGGATTGTATTGGAAATGGAGCCCGTGTTTTTTTTATACTTATTTAATACCTATTGGGTTTGATCCCGACAGTCAAAGAGTTATAATATACTAACAGTACATTTTGAAAAAACTATTATTATATATTTATTACATTGCAAGTAGGTAACTAAAAGATTATTCAAGTTACCTAGCTTACATAGATCCATAGATCAATGTCTAGCCTAGCATTTTACTAAAGCCGATTTCCGTATAAATATCCGTAAATGGCGGGAGCCTTAAGACGGTGACAGTTTAAAATATTGCTTCTGACTGGCCTGTGTCGACAAAATTACAAAACTACGACTCTAAGAAATATTTGGAACGGTAGAGACACGCTGATCATTTCAATGAAGTGTCCTAGTTGCCAGTAGAGTGCTACCTCAAGTGCAGGATAAATGAATTATCATCGTCATCATCACAGCCGAACGATAGCCACTCCTCGACATAAAGGTCGTCGTATACATAGGCCGCACGGTATCGCCACGCCTTCTCCGTCTCTAGCTGCTCGCTGCCCGTCCACGCGGAGCTCGCTACCAGCAAGTTCGGTCAGAAAAAACAACAAAAATATAAAGACGAATTGCGAACCTCTTCCTTTTTTGAAGTCGGTTAAAAAGCTTTAATAGTCGGCACCGCGGCAAGCGGGCCATTCGCTTGAAGAATGGTGGAACCAACGTGTAGCTACATATAGGTTGCAACAAACTCGCTTACCAACTAACTTACTGCGCGCTGGCTAGGTAGGTAATCGTTCTATGATATTTTATGGTATTTTACATTTTATGCCGTCACTGCAAAATAAATATAAAAAATTATGAATTTTAGCCCATAATTGAATGCTTATTTTGTAGTATTTTTTTGTCAACTGTGTCTATTATTGTTTGTTTTTACTAGTTTATTGTATAAATGTAGTATCTTGTATGTGTCTGAAGTTGCAAATAAAGACTATACCAATCTATCTTTTTTCGGTGCTGAACGGTAGCGGTGTTGGATATTTATGTTGTGTCCCTACGCGACAAAGATCTTTACGAAAGATCTTTACGATGACTGGCTCTGCGCACATCATAACTAATACAAATACATTATCTATAAATGCGAAAAATTGGTTGGATTGATGTTTGTTGTAGTTTTGTTTGTGTATATAAGTAGGTCCGCATTTTTTGAAACTTATTAGTGCCAATGGGAATTAGCTAAGCCGCTAGCAGAAACGAATATGATAAATAATTGAACTTTGGAGATGGAGATAGTCGTGTTCTACACATCAACCAGCATTGTTGATTGATTTATTCAATTTATCAGAAATCACTAAAAATAATCTAATCTTTATTCACATAGGACATTTCAATAGCGACACATTTCCTGTAATAGGTAAAAAGGTGTTTATTTAGAGAAACTAAAATTTAGACACAATTTAATGAGATGATTTCCACGAAGAGGAATGTGTCTATGACTTACCTGACTGATTGGGCTGGCAACACTAATTAAGTTGTCTGTGGCCAGCTCTCACTTACCTTTCTCTGTGATCCAATCTATGAGTCGAACAATAAAGCAAGTGTGTGAATTTAAAAATTCATCCAACTCCATCCAATCCATAAATTGGAATAGAATCAACTTATAGAATTAAAATGTTAAACGATCTAACTCTTTTAGCCATTTTCAACTATCCTAGAATCGGGCTAGACTACAATCGTGACCAACAGACATAACAAAACAGTTTTCTATGTAAATGTGTCAAAACTGCGCTGCCTCGCGTGTCACAGCACTATGTTATCGATGCTTTCAATCGATAGTGCATGCATTTTTAATGGAATCGATTGACGACCTATAAACCCTAGCTTAACTTCGAAAGAAATGATGATTAGGTACTATGTTACCTACTTTCAAAGTAGAGCATGTCATTATGTCATATTGGGGGTCATTTAAATATTGGTGTTATATTAATACTAACAGTACATTAGGGTGTCTGTTTTGATTACTCTCTCAACCCACATTAGTGCTTTTCGGGGTACATTTTTACAGTTATAAAAATGTGGAAAGTGGAGAATAGAGAAATGTTCAATTTGACGGCCTCTGTGGCGCGGTAGGCGAAGGTACTCCTGTGACGCAAGAGTTGCGGGCTCGATTCCCGCCACGGGAAAATTGTGTGTACCTACGATCTGCAGATATTTGTTCTGGGTGTTCTGGTCGTTATCTATGTATAATAAAAAATATCTGTCTATTTAATGTATTTGTATTAAGTATATCAGCCATCTAGAAACTATAACACAAGCTCTGCTTATCTTGCGGCTAGATGATGCTGTATGGATTGTCCAGCATTATTTATATATTAAGTATTTATTTTATTTCTATATTGTTTTCTGTTTTGTGTAACGTGTTTTCTATCTAAGTATCTATCAAGATTTGAGGCGGGATTTGGAGCCGTTCGTTTGGTAGCGAAGCGTCACAGATGAGCTGCAACCTTAAAATACACGAAAAATTTAGCTGAGCCACTAATCACGTAAAATTCAAACGCATATCTTGGGTGCAGCATGCAAAAAATTACTTGTACTTACGTAAAATCACATTATAAATTTAAATGTGTAGGTACCAATATGCCATGCCTAATTAAAGTCATGTCAGAAGGTGACTTGTAAATGATATGCCCATATGAAGGGAAATAGGTGAGATACTGTATGGCTTTTTACACTTAGTATATGTAATTATTTGGTCGTATGCAATTAGGCTATCGAATGATGAAATGGAACCCCTAATAGAACAAAAATACAGTATTATTTATTTGCTATTTCACTTATAGATAGGAACCCATTACTGGCACCCCCGCACGAGGCAAACCTTTGTCGTGGGAAGCCTGTGTCACATAATATGTACTTATCAGTTTAGGACGGAAACCAAATATTTCAATGTTCCGACACAATTAAACTAGAAGTTTTGTGTGCGTGTAGTGTACCTACATATTATAAAACTAGCTGCGCCCTGCGGTTTCACCCACGTGGTGATAGAGATTTTGGATAATATACAATATATCTTTATAGCCTATGTGTTATTCTGATATGTAAGCTATATTATTGTGAAGTTTCATTAAAATCCATTCAGTAGTTTTTGCGTGAAAGAGCAACAAACATCATCACACACTTTCGCGTTTATATTATTAGTAGGATGAAGTCGCTCCCGCTGTCTGTTCGATTACATCTTTTAAAATACTCAACAGTTTTTAATGCAGTTTTCAGCAATATATTATGTAATTCAAGAGTTCAAACTATTTGACATAATATTTTGGGTGAAGCCGTGGGGCGTAACTAGTAATATAAACATGACAACGTGCCTTTGGTTTATTTTTTGCTCTACTAACCTTTGCTCCTAATTAAAGATATCCGATTTAGAAGATTCAACTTCGTGCTAAGTGTGATTCAGAGTTACGGAGCTTCCTAAATAAGGGCCAGAGCAAGGTCTACCCCTAATAAGAGCGTACCTACGCCGTTACCCATTTACTAGAATTTATCGGACAAAAAATGTAGAATTACTTTTTTACCTAAGAATTTGTCGTCTTAATCTGAAGTCAGCTGGCACTTGGAACTATAATTAATGAACAACTCCTATGAACTAATCGAATTCTGATTGATTTCTATATTCATTCTGATTTGATTTCAATATGATTAAAGCAATAATAATTAATAGTCATTGATTATTTAATAATCAATAATCAGTCAATGACACGAGTTCTTTCGCACGATTTCTAGAACGGAGACAGCAAAATGTCATGTCATGTGTTTCTTGAAGACATTGTGGACTTTAGTGCGAACAAAAACTTACAGAATCATAAATAATAATTAAATTATGATTCTGATTTATTATTTTTAGGATCATAAATAATATTGTAATAGAGTTTTTTTTTTCTCCGCTTGCAGGACACGTTGAGAGAATGAAGGAGAATCGGGCTGTCAAAAAGGTGTATGAGGGAAAACCATCGGGGCGTGCGTAGACCAGTCGGCCCTAGGTATCACTGGATCGACGAAGTTAAAGCTAATCTTCGCGCTTCGAACAAAGTATTTTTCATTGAAAAAATAAAAGTGATAACCTACTCTAAGTGTATGAATTTCCCGGAATTTTGATTTAATTAACTTTCATAGTTTAATTTTTTTTTAGATTTTAGGCGAGCTCGTAGCACTCTGTAGCACTAGCGTAGCAGTCTACGAAAACAAAAGAAAAACATTCTTACGACATACACTTCTAATACAATTTCGAAGAAAACTAAACGTAGTGAGATTTATTTATTTTTATTACACTCATGCTGAAGTGCCAGTGGGCCGGCCATATCTCGCGAAGAACCGACGGCCGCTGGGGCAAACGTGTTCTTGAGTGGAGACCACGACTCGGGAAACGTAGTTTAGGACGCCCTCGGGTCAGGTAGGATGACAACCTGCGAAAGACTGCAGATGCTGGATGCGGCAAGCTAAAGACAGGGCGCTGCTATAGCGCTCATTGGGGGAGGCCTATGTCCAGCTGTGGACTGCTATAGGCTGATGATGATGATGATTACACTCATGTGAAGTATGTTACCAAGGTGCCGAATAAGGTAAGTAATATGCGGAATGCCGTACATATATGTATAATCGTTTAATCTATATGGCATAGAATTTTCTTAATTCATTACCTACATAAATGTTGCAAATAATATTTTTTGCGAATTTTTCTCTATACATTCGTAATGATTCAATCTTATTTATAAAATAATTCCACGACAAATATGGCTGTTGCTATTTGTAATGCACGGGTCTGTATATTTAAAAGTTCAAAAATAAAAATAAAGTGCATAAATAATAATTGCATATTATATTTATCTTTTATAATTACAGTAACTTAATGCCCTCTTAGCATCTACATATTTTAATTAAAAATTAATTATAATATTACTTAGCATTCTAATTTTGTCAGACATCCGCATTTATTTATTTTTAACTTGACTTAGATGCCCTTATTCAGCAGATCTATTTAGTATTTTGCTCCTACAGCTAATAAATGAGTTCGAGTATAAGAATAATAATTATTTTTAGTAAACGAAATTACCATTTATAATTGAGTAATGCAAAAATAAGGAGTGTGGCGTTGTTTTATTATACACTAGCGGACCTTCCCGGCTTCGCACGGTTTTAGTACGGATCTCTCAATCAATAGGTTTCTTTCCGACCCTGGCGGGGGCACAGAGAGGCTTGGCCTCATTACCCCGGCGTCAACTCGAGGGGTGGCGACCCCTCGGTCCTTGGGTTTTGTGGGAGTCTTTTTTTTTCCCTTATTCTCCATGTTTTTTTTTATTTTTGGCAGCTTTTGGTTTATAATCTTTTTTTTTTTTTTTTTATCGGATCTCTAAATTTTTTGAAAATATAATATATCCTATCTATGTCCACCGGGGATAGTGTAGCTTCCCAACGGTGAAATAATTTTTCAAATCGGTCCAGTAGTTTAGGAGCCCAATCATTACAAACAAAAATCAAACCTTTCTTTCAAACTCTTCTTTCCTTCTTTATAATATTAGTATAGATTAATTCCTAATTTATCATATACTAATTCATCTTCATTTATCTTAAACAATATATTAGGCAAATAAATATCTTTACTTCACAGTTACACAACCAGTATCTATGCATTTTTATTTATAAATGCAAAAATGATTATATATTTCAAAAAAGTCACGATCGTCACATCACATCGTCAACATCCTACGCGAAGGTACTCGTAATATATTATATATTATTTATTTTTTATTTTTATTTATTTAATTATTAACTAGCACGATTACTTATATTACAACCAATTACACTAGTTAATTACAATATATTAGAACAAATAAAACATAAAAAAAGAAAAATTATACATAAAATTACACAATAAAAAAAATAATAATAATAATTGATCATTTATAAAAATTCCAGGCATATTAAATTGTATAAAAACATTATGCATTTTAAAACTAAAAATAAATTAAACAAACAAACTCAAAATATTACTCCTATCATTCACCTCTCTCGCAAAACCTCAGGCACACCAACATAATATCCTTCCATTCGTCCGCATTATATATTACGTTTAGGATCTTTTCTATGTACAAATATTCAAACACGTTGCCATAATTTCAATTCCGCACATACCTTACAAACTTTTACACGATGTTAAAACTTAGCTAGAAGCAGTCCTTATAATGGTATATAAGGTGCGCAAGCGCATTTAATAGCAACATTACAAACTAACTGCAGTTACCATGAGGGCACTTGTGAGTATTTTGTAAAAACTCGTGTAATTAATCTTATCTAGATTTTCCATACAAATGTAACACCTCCTATTTATTATGGTGGTATGTAATAATTAGTTTTATAGCCACCTATTAAGAGAAATATGTCGCTCGATTATCAAATATCTTGAAGTCTTGTCAAAATAAGTCAGTAATAAATAATGCTGGATAATTCACATTCATTCGCATTATCTAGCCCCAATCTAAGTAGAGCTAGTGATATGATAACTGATATATGTACATAATACAATACATTACGTATAGATATATAAAAATATATTATAAATAGAAAACGACCAAAATACCCGCAAAAAATATCTGCAGATCATATAATCATTTGTCCCGAGGCGGTAATCGAACCCGTAACCTCCTGCGTCGCAAGCTGACTTTCACCTTGTTCCGAGTGTTCTGGTCGTTATCTACGTGTAATAAAAAAAAACTATCTATCATCTATTATAGTATCCAGCTCTGCTTAGTTTGGGGCTAGATGTCCAGCATTATTAATTTATTTATAAAACATATGGGTAATTATTTTCCAGATCTTATGTGCATTATTTTCAATCGCCTCAGCCAGGCCCGGCTACCTTTCATCAGGATGGGATGCACCAAGCGTGAGTTCTCTACCGAAAAGATGAAACTAGAATAGTACGTTCTTTACAGATAGTCGAAAGCCGATGGTGATGAAAATTTGAATAAAATAATTTATTATCATCTTTTCAAGACAGCAAATTTTGAGGTAACTTTTTGAACAAAAAATCGAAACCGGAAGTGAAAAGTAAATCAGAAGTTCCGGTATTGTATCGGAACTCAGAAACGAAGCCGAAGGTTCATAAAATCATAACATTAGGGTTGTTAGTAGCTTACTACTATAAAGCTACATACTATAGTAGCTTACTACTATATACAGTACAGACTACTAGGTAGTCTGTAAATAAGAAATATATATACCGATACCGCCGGATTCGATCGAAGAATTCCTCGCTTCCGCCCTTAGATGCATTCGTGCACCTAGGTGTAACCTCCTAGCATCTGGCAACAGCCCAATCTGAGGCTCGCACCGAAGTGCCCTTGTGCGTTTTGCCCCATCATAATCTTACCTGCGAGGCGTCTTCTGCGCCCGCCAAAAGTTCAGTAATGCCATCTGCGGTCAACAGCATTATCGTCCAAAAAATATCTCATAAAATATTAACCTACGCATTATTTTAATATCCTTGTAATTTCCAGTTATCTTCAGTTAGCTATCTCCAGCAGCCAGCGGTGCATGTTGCCCAACCAATCGTCCAACAAGTGGTGGCCCCACAGGTGGCCTCCTACGTGCACGCGCCGGTGGCTATAGCAAAGCCAGCGGCAACCAGCTACTCTTCATTCCAAAGGGTATGGTAGTTATAGCCTACATTTAGCCTTCTACAGCAGCCAGCGGTGCATGTTGCCCAACCAATCGTCCAACAAGTGGTGGCCCCAAAGGTGGCCTCCTACATGTACGCACCGGTGGCTATAGCCAAGCCAGCAGCCACCAGCTACTTTTCATTCCAAAGGGTAGTTATAGCCTATTCTGGCAAGCTAGGTGACGGTGGAAAAGAGCAGAATAAAAATAAGGGCGTATCTTGGGGTCATCCTCTATACAATAGCGAAAGAACCATCCAAATCGGTCCGGAGTAATTGACGACCATACATAAAAAACAAACATGCACATAGAACCTACTCCCTTTTATGAGATCGGTTAAAAACCTGCTTAAATCAAAATTAATCTGAATTATCCAAGATACTTTAAACATCGGTTTCACATACTAAACAAATAATAAAAAATATTATAAAAAGGGCTTTATTGTTCCAAAACACTAATGTTAACAATATTCATAAAAAACTTTCCTAAATACCTAATAACTTAATTTATTTAGGTGGTGTTAGGACTGCCTAGTGCAGTGAAAGCCTCCTCCACCGAGTTACTCAATTTCTCTATATCTATCGCTGTGCGGGGCCAGAGTTTGCCCGCTTCTTATAAGAGATCATCGATCAATCAAATAAACAAATAAGGATAGAATAATAATAGGTCAATTGATCCAGGAAAATCCAGGAAAAACCCTATTAACATAATTCATCCATAACTTCAAGTCTGTATATTTTTTATACAGAGGGGTAAAAAGGAGTTCAAAACCATAGGAATAAAGCTGGAAAATACGTATGGTTAACACATGGGTATCATCGAAGATAAGCACAATTTTTAGTTTTGAATGTTTTTATTAGATAGATTATAAAGTAGTAGTAGTTATTTGCAACGTAGTCTATGTTCATGTTCAAATAAATTAATATACCCTTTCAATAAGTGGTTTTTTCCAGGTTATCCACCCATCAACATTGGTTCATGCCGCCCCGGTGGTTCACGCCGCCCCCGTGGTTCATGCCCCAGTGGTTCAAGGTGCCCCGGTGGTCCATGCCCCAGTGATCTCACAACCGCTGCTTCAATCGTACTCGGAACCTATCATTTCTTCGCTAGGCGGGCTAGGCGGGCTAGGTGGCCATGGATGGTAAATTAGCTGATCCGCTGATGAACACATGACACCGACTTGACACTGATTTGAATTATGTTGGTACGAATTTTGTTTGGTAAAGACGATTCTTGTTTTACCCCCAGAATATTCAAACGCAACGGGGATTTACGCGTCTTAGAGCGCGATTTTACGATTGTCTTCAATGAAATCTATAGCATATCTATAGGTTTAGTTCGTTTTCACGTAATTTTGTAACTGTAAGAGTAATCTTCTCTCCTCTTTAAACTTAACTTGAAACCTAAATCTATTACACTATCACTTAAGACGTGCTTAAATCTGGGTTGCATTTAATGATTCGCGGGTTAATCGTTATCAAAATCGTTTCGCTGGCATTTGTTTTCGTCTTTTTTGTTTTATTAGCATCTATAGGGTAAAGCTAGAAACACACTTTTGAGTTGTGATTTGTTGTGTCGCTGTAATAATGTACCATACTAAACGTATGAAACTGATATTCGACGACGCGTCATAAGTGGCCACAACCCACAGCCTCCAAAAGTGTGCTTCCAGCTTTCGGATACAGAAACAAATGTCGGATATTCTTTGGAAGAATTGTATAAGTTCTCTGAGGGTATTCTGCAAGATGCGAAGGTGAAAATAGTCGATGGCATGTAGACCTAAGAACTCGCAAACGTTGAAAGATTAATTTTAGTTATTTATTCGTTGAGATCATGTCCGTAATGTTAATGTGGTGCAAATAAAACTGTTATTATGTCAGTACTGAATTACGTTGTTTTTTCTAAAGCCCATAATGCCATTACGCTAGAAATGAATTTGTTACCCTCATTCAGAATGGCGTAGACAGGCGACAATACTTTCGTTTGTGATTTTGTTTACATGAGAAAGAATAAATAAATTATGCCGCACACAATTCACACAGCATTATTTAGCCCCAAAACTAAGCAGAGCTTGTGTTATGGGTACGTGATAACTAATATAAATAAAACGACCAGATCATCCTGAACTGAAATATTTGCTAATCGTACAAATTTATCCCGAGGCGGGAATCAAACCCGCAACCTCCTGCGTCGCAGAGAGACGTTCGCCCACCGCGCCACGGAGGTCATCATTAGATTATTACTTATTATATAGGCCTTTATACCTATTCTAATTCGTATTCTATAACCTATTCTAAATCAATAACCTACCAGCTTAGTCAACAATAGTGTAGATAATAGTAAAACCTATAATTGTATGTGCTTAAAACCCATTATTGACGCAAATTACTGTCAACCCCCTTAGTTCCACCATTGACTTACTACCCTACTGATACTGACTAACCCAGTTAGAAGCAATTTAAACCAACAGTATTAAATTTTAAAACGAACGAAACCTTTTAAATATTCATTATGGTAATCGATCTGTTTAGTGATGCGAACATTTGTTAGCTTCGATTATTTATCGATAATCGATTATTGGCATAATTATAAGTGTGGCATGGCAGTTACATTAGAGCATCAAAATTATCCCTTTTTAGAAATATAATAATATGTAAGAACCAAAGAAACCAACATAGCTCACAGAATTAGCAGGCTGAAATAGCGCGCCAATTGTGTCTGCTAATCAGTGTTGCCAGCCGCCATGGCGGTGGGCAGGCCATATATCTCGCAGAACCGATAACCGTTGGGGAGTAAAGGTTCTCGAGTGGCGACTGCGATGCAATACGAAATTGAGCGTGGCAAGACCTCCCACTCGATGGACCAACGACATTGTAGCGGTCGGAGAGAGTCAATGAATAGAGTCGGCTCAGGCTATATGTGGCGTCGTTTGGAGAAGCCTTCGTTCAACAGCGGACGTGTACAAACTGATGATAATGATGCAAGAAATACTGGAAGTTAACAGATAAATAGTTATAAACAGCGTATGAACAACAGCCTCCCACTACAGGCTATCTACAAATACGTAGGGTAGTTATACGAACGAAACCATAAAATTAAGAACTCTAGCAACTACAACTTACACCGGTAATATTATAAAATACTCTCAAAGATAAGACCGTCTCAAAGCCCTTGGCTTCAAATGGCGGCCATAAAAGCGTGCGGTAGAAAAACTTGAGCCGTTAGGTACGTTACAGCATGAATGAAAACATCGTTTCGCGAGTTGTTGTTGAATCGATACAGCATGGCACAACACTAGCGTCGCGTGCGGCGTAGCACATCACCACTGTCTTATGAATCGGATGTAGGGTGCCCATATATGAGGAATTAAATTAGGATCAATTTGCAATGGAATGTACGCAAATTTTTTATTAAGTTGCTTTAGTTTACGTCGCGACATTCAACTTATTTTGGTGTATCAAATAAACTTGAATTGCTTTAATTAGCATTTTAGACTACTTTTAATCTAGAATAGCGTGTGCAAAGCGGTAGACAGAAAATAATATTATAAAAACACTAAAAGGTTTCATATTTTATACACCAATAGTACTTATACGTATTGTGCTTATATATTTAACGTTAGCATGAGACAAGTTCTAATATAACGGATATATCAGTCGTCTAGTAGGTATGCATAAAAGCTCGCTAAGCTTGGCGCTAGATGGTGTGTGAATTGACCAGCATTATTTAATATTATTATTTTTAATAAGAATTAAGATCTACCGCTCTCAACTCTGCAACTCTCTTATTCTCCAGATCTGTTCAATATACAAAATAAAGGCCACCATCGTTAGCCTACAAACCATATTAGTCCACCGCTGCCACAGTAGCGCTCCTATGCCCATCCATCGACAAAGCAAGCATGTGTACCAAAATAATAGACTAGTTTGTAGGATAGAAAGTACCTACTGCAAAAACGATGATACGGAAGTTTTTAGATACAAAAGTAGGAAAATTTATAAAATAATTTGTTGATCATCTTGTAAGTTTACAAATCCATTTTCCTTAAATATGAGTACCTAACTGTCGAGCTTAGTTATAGACAGGAAAAATTAATATTTTCTAGACAAGGTCACTTCACACCCTCAATGACCATTGACCACCCCAAAAGTAATCAACAATAGATCTAGGTCCCACCATCAATCACTATATAGCTAGATCTAGGTCTCATTAAATATTAACCGTCCCGCACAAAACATGGTCACAGTACAAAAGCTGAAACATTTCTGTAAGCCACTGCCAGCTTTCAGTTACCTGAAACCCGTGAAACAGTACACATGACTGAATTTGTCACAACTAAATAAATACGACATTTTCTAAGCTTTTACGTTTTTTAGAAGTGAATAAGCTAAGTTGTAGTTAAGTTGCAGATAAGTTAGGCACTATGCGAGCTTGGTCTGGCGAGGGAGGTGATGTGATGGGGCCCACGGTAGCACGTAAGTTATTCTTATATCTGTATTCTGTGAAGTAAGGAGCAGAGACTGGTGTTATGGGTTCTAGATGACTGATATAAGTCATCTGCTACCTTAAATGGGTGGTTCAGGTAAGTCATCTAGTACCCACAACACTGGCTCCGCTTAGCTTAGGACTAGAGCATCTATGCTGTGTGAATTGTCCAGCTTTATATAGGTATTATATTAAGTAAACTTTATTTAGTTTAGTATCAGTTGAGTCTGCCAGCTTCCACTTAATCAGGTCTACTTTATAGTTCTTATAAATTTTCGAGATCCTAAAAGCTCGCAACAAAAACTCAAGTCTTGGTTAACTTTGAAACTTTAAAACAATCAATGAAATCCATTTTACCGTTTTCCATTGACTTTGGTTTCTCAATTGATAAATTCAATTATCAATTTTACAGTTACGTTCCGAACATCAGATATTTCAATTGATGGTTCAAATTATAAATTCCGCCATTTTTTCACGCGGCTTAGAAGTTTTCCAACTTTTTTAAAATCGATATGTTAGTTTGCTAAAATCAGGTGTCTGTTTCGAAATTGTTATATCTAAGACGCACCAAGAATGGCCCTGGCCATTCCAATGGCTGCTTCTTGAAGCAATGGTATTCCAAGCTTTGGGTCATACCAGGTCGGTTTGCCAAGGTTGTGCGGTAAATCGCTAAGCCTTCAGCTGTTCCACGCCAGCATACAATGCCTACCTAAAGATGTTATCGTAGTTTTCACGTGGACAGCGCTGTGCTATGGTCAAGGCTAGAGGGTTAGTTACGGCTTGTAGAATTTTATAGAGCAGGGTAGAGCTTTTTCTTTGATTTCATGCAGTCGTTCTTGAAAAATATTTATAAAAATTTATCACATGCCCATAATCTTTTTTCGTCATTTCATTTAAAATAAATACTATACTCCGTCCCGTCCCACGTCGTATCTCGCGAAAGACCGACAACCGCTGGGGTAAACGTGTTCTTGAGTGGAGACGACGACTCGGTAAACGTAGTGTGAGACGCCCTCCGGCCAGATAGGATGACGACTGCAGGCAGATGCTGGACGCGTCAAGCTGAAGAGGGTGGCATGCCGCTCATTAGGGGAGGCCTATGTCCAGCAGTGGACTAACATTTCTGATTATGATGATGAGGACACCCGGTCTACGAATTTGTTTATTATGTAGTATATGCACGACTATGAAGTTCCATAATTGTTGACAGGAAGGTAAATGAAGACTGAATGACAGAGTGATATATTTTTCGAGTCAACAGTGAATCTGTTGACTCGAAAAATATAGGACTTACGAAACTTTCGATTTTTATCGAGCCATAGTATGTAATGAAGATTATTCTAGATGATTTTTCGATGAAAATAGTATAAATATTATAATAGTTTATGACAGTAACTCTTTCTCATTTATATTTTATCTCGGAAAAACGCGTGTAATGCCGCGTTAAACAACAAACATTAGGTATACATTTTTTATTCTATTGAATATTCAGATTCCATCATAAAGTCATTTAAACGCCTGAGTAAAGTCAGTGAAATAATAAAAAATGTTGAGCAATACTAACAAAATCATAATTATAAGTACCTACAGCACTACCCTACACTAAACGTTCATACGTACACGTTAATACCCGTTAATAAGTAGGTACTTTTTATTATATAGTGTTCACATACCTAGCGTAAGATAAAAAATTGGGTTACAACTTCTTCATAAACAAGTTCAATTGTCATAAAAAAGGACATGACATTAATTGTCAGATGAACTACCAAAAATAAAATAGTGTCATGGACAAGATGTTAAGATATTATTGATCGGACATTTTTTTACCATAGAAGGTACAAAGGAGGTTGGCAAAACCTCGTCACAGTAGAAAAGAAGAATCAAAGCTAATAAAAACTCCTTGGTCTGGTACTACGAGTACCTTCTTATCGAATTTGATTCTAGAATGTCAACGATCCCAATTGTTTCATTTTTTTAAATTCCGCGATGCGTTTTTGTTTTCTCACGCGCTGGCGACTCTTGACAATTTTCAGATGTTTTCACAAAATATTTATCAATTAACTTCATAATTAGATGTTTTGTTATCCCCATACCTACCTACGAAGTATTTTACGTCAAATGTTTGTTCTATTTTATGTGATTTTGTAAATTTTAGGCAATGAGAGCCCCAAACCAGCGACACCTCCTCTGAAGAACGGGAACGATTTGGTGGAATCAGGGTATTTAATAGCAGTCGGCTCCAGAACTTCAAGGTAATTTTAAAACTATACTAACTCATTTTAGTACGTTTTTATACCCAGTAGTGTCTATATATGGTAATGGTCGCGATGCAAGAATCGACCCCTCAGACTAATCGTACTAATATTATAAACGCGCAAGTTTGCATGTATATGGACGTTTGTTACACTTTCACGCAAAAACTACTGAACGAATCGGGTTGAAATTTTGCATACCGGTAGTTCCAGGTTCGGAATAAAACATAGGCTGGCTAGTTTTTATCCCATAAATCAGTTCTTACGGGAGAAAAATAACCTTTAAACGTTTCCATAGAAATAACGCGTGCGAAGACGCGGGCAGAAACTAGTTTCTATATTCTATATTTTACTAGTTTTCACAGGCGAATTAGATTATAGCTACCTGAGGTCAATCACTTAAGGTGTTTTTATTATATTGTTTGTTTTAGGTTCAGAAGAAAACATAAGGAAAAAATAACATTCCTAATTCTAATATGCCTTCTTTCCTTGCTCCTGGTTTTCGCCATCATTATGACAGTACTATGTAAGTAAATATGTTATAACATTATCAACTAAGTTTTTTTTAAGTGAACAGGAAATTTGTAACTATCCTAGGAACTGAACATTATTAGAAACACTATTATCTATCGTATCACCATGCTCGTATATAAATTAATAACTAATTTAGTAGGTTAGGACATCCTGCACAATTACGCTGAAATAAGAGAAACATTGTATGCTTCCGTCATTTTTTCTAGAATTCTATTTTATCTGTAACTTTATTGTGTACTATCATGTTTTAAGTTTTATTGGCTTGAATGAAGGTGACATATTTGAATAAAATGACTAGACCTAAATGTCCGAGACCATGTGAAATTACGTGTGACTTAAATCGTGGCTCGTCGAAAAGCTTCTACAGTGTACACGATTATGTTAAAATTATAAATAATTATTAATTATTACTTTTTAAAAATTATTAGTATTTGACTTGTACTATTTTGTTACCAATAAATTGATTATTCTTGATTACGGTTACGTCTTGCTAACGCCAATCGTAACTGTAAGGGTCATCTACCCTTTGGTTTTTTGTATGTTAAAAATATATAATATCTATAAGTACCTCCGTTGTCTCGTACCCATAACACAAGTTTGGCTTGGGGCTACATGATATTGTGTGAATTGTCCTGCATTATTTATTTGTGTATTGAACTTAAACTTAATTAGTCTCACACAATCCTAGTAAAAAGTTGAAAGGTCAAATTTTTCAGTTTGAATATGAACGATTACTATTGAGGATAGTATTAATAAGTCAGTATTTATGTTAATATTATTCAGTATAACACGCCACCGTCTACACTTGTCCTAATACTCCATGTCCATTCATTGCCTGGCAGTGATCACTCATAGCGATGAGGCATACATTGTACAACATAATAATATTCTGTAATTAGAAAATTGTTTTTTTTTTATTTGTATAAAAGTATCTTTACATGCTAGACAGTTGTTAGGACATCCTTTTAAGTATGTTAGTATACTTGTGCCAGGATGTCCTGCTCTTCCGTACAAATATATGGATTTAACAAATAAACAAAATGAAATATAAATCTATTAAATTAATGATTTGTTTTTTTTCCTGTCTTGTGTACCTATCTGTTTTTATTAGGTGTGCAATAAAGAGTAATTGTATTGTATTTTTGTATTGTAGACGCTTTACAAAAACACCACAAGCCGGTGCGAATCTGCGAGACCAAAGAATGTTTGCGGTCTGCAGCCAACCTTGCACTCTCCATGGACCTGACTGCAGATCCTTGCGAGGATTTCTATCAGGTAAGTACATAGAGGAATGCTGTTAGTTCCACGTCAGGTAGATCCGACAAATAACACAACATTCAGCCCATGAAAGGTTTTCTGTTTGTAAGAACGAGAGCCAATACTTTGCGCTAGATATCAGGCACGTATTTTCTGGGAGCGTTTCGTTTTATTTTTCGTTTTTCTTTACCTCGGAGCTTCAGTTTTGATTCTGGAGGGTAACTAAGTAATAGAGTCGAAACCTAGACGGATACGAAGCCTTGCAGGCTATGTTTCATTTGCTAGTTTTTCGATTGTTAGTTTGTCAGACATTCAAAAAGACTTAGACAAAAAAATAAGTAAATACCTAAGTGACTTTTTATTCTTTGTACAAAATACACCCATATTTTGTATTTTTTCTTTATTATTAACTGTCGATATGCAATATATGTATATCAACGGGTACGTACTGTACATGTAAATTGTACAGGCTGTCAAACAAAACAAACTACTTTTATGACACGGCCAACGAACAAATAGTTCATTTATAACTCTACGGTGCATAGGCGATGGACCCGGTCAATACTTCGCCTAGTCAGCTTAATCGCAAATATCTCCTAGACCGTTAACAAATTATACTAAACTCATTTAAAACGGGATATTTAGGTAGATACCATGATTTGATGATAACTCAAAAATCAAATCATGGTAAACATCCCGTTTAATCCCTAAATCCATTAAATCCCATGATATTTACCATGATTTGATAACTAAAAAATTAAATCAGGGAAATATCCCGTCTTAAATGACTTTAGTGTTAATAACCATTATAGTTTCAAAAGTTTTATAATCAAATGATGTCCCCAGTACGCCTGTGGGAACTGGGCTGAGGATCACCCTCGCCCTGACGCCTACTCCTCCTACGACTGGTTCAGCGCCAAGCAAGTCAAGGTGTACGCACTAGTGCGTGACTTCCTCACAAAGAACAGCACTGACTCGCCGCGCGCCGTCACTGCCGCTAAGGACATGTATGCAGCTTGTATGGACACTGGTGAGATATTCTAGTCTTTTAAAAAAAAAATATTCTTACGTCGTTATTATCTAAATATTTTATTTCCACAGACACTTTAGACAAGCAAGGACTGAAGCCAATTTTCAACATCCTAACATCACTGGGGCTTCCACCCTTCCCCACCTTCATAAACGCCACTGAAGTTGACTATTCCTCCTATACCTTCGACTGGTTGGAAACCGTCATTAAGATCAAGACTCAGATCGGCATGGATGTCATCATAGGATTTGACATATTCGCTGATCCGAGAAACTCGTCCACCTATACTCTTGCTATGGGCACGCCTGAGACAACCAATCCATTTCCAAGGTTTGACGACTTTTGGTATAATTTATTGTTTTTTCTAAGTTTTTCAAAAAAGTAGAAATAAATAAAATTATTCAAATTTATGTCTTCAATATTTTCCTCGCGTTTAAATTATTTTAACATAAATATAACAAAACATTGTGTGACCTTTTTTTATTAACTTTCATTTTTATTATTGATGATACCTATAGGTAACATTTAAAAAGGGCTTTCAGGATCGTAATTTATTTAAAACTTTTTTATTGCTTTTATTCTTTATGAGTTCTTAGATTACTTTGCTCGTGACTTATTAATAGGTACCTATTATAGCTAATCCACTACTCGATGCGTAATATAGATATTGATTTCAGTCTACAACATAAGCATAAAGGTCACGGTCATGGTGGTAAAGGCATTCACATGCCAAGACGTAAACGAAAACAAAACATTATCCAAGACAATAACTTTGCCGAAATGGTAGATGATACAGATGACGACAAATTTAACTTCTTATATGCACAGCTTATGAAGATATTTGTCAGTGATTCAGAAGAGATTAAGGATATTAAACTAACTGAAACTGAGCTGGATGAAAATATCATAACTACTAAAGATGCTTATGTGCTGATCAAGGAAGTTATTTACGAGGTAAACTTATTTATACTATACTGAGAAACTTTTAGAAGAAACTGAACACATACCTTTATTTTTCTTGACTATAAACTATAACTGTTGTGGCAGTAGGTACAGTCAACGGACAGAACAGAAAAAAAAATTATAGTCGATTATAATATGAAAGTTACCAGACATGCATTCGATCTAGCGTGCACGTTATGACACCTGCATGACTCCCTGTACTAGTATGTTTAATAGTGGATAATAGCGAGCTTGCGTGGAAATGCAGAAAGCACAGGGCTTTGTTCCTCTAATGTCCATAATGATGATTGTCGAGCTCTATTGATTTGATACAATCTAATTTGACCCAGCTCTTTCTCTAATGACTTCGATCACTTTGTTTTATTGCTTACTTACTAATACGATAGTTTTTATACTAAAACAATACGTACTGCAACTGTATCGATACAATATAAATGAGTATATATATTTTGTAGCTATAATTGGACACTTAACAAAACAAATAATAAAAATTGTTCTATTAATATTGTAGTCGTCTTAATTTTGTATTATTCTAAACTCATGAGACCCTTTATTTAAATGGCGTCAGGTAACGTTGTATCAGAGACGCTGTTTTGAAGTCATGTAATACATTTGTATTACACAACATTGTTCTTATTTCCAGCTAGAAAACGACAACAGCACTGATTCTGATGATGAAAATTATCACAACCTACCACGATTCACCGTCGAAGAACTTCAAAACTTGACCGATACAAACGTGATACATAACAACGCCACTGCTACACCTCTGTGGAAACGATACCTCGAAGGGATATTCAACGTTAGTGATGTTAGTCTAGACTTTGAAAACGATAAGATTTTGGTATCGAAGCCTGATCTAATGTATCTAGCGCAGATAGCGGCGTATCTGGCTCAGACTCCTCCTGTTTTTATTGAACTTTATATTTGGATCAAGGTAAGCTAAGACGATGGTATTTAAAGTCATATTATTATAGCCTCTAGCTCTAGGCTCTTTTAAACTTAAGTACGTTTAATTTTTATAGCTGATGATCATGATAGGTATTGAAAAACTTGTTGGCGTTCTACAGGTTGTAGGAGTAATGGCTATCCATACAACGTCGGAGCTTCGAACTCTCTTCGAGAAAGCGTATCAACAAGAGAGTTCTTATTATTACTCCGGGTCCCGAAGCTTGCAGTGCGCTAACGCTGTTAACGATATGCTGGGGATGGCGGTGTCTTATGGCATAGCTGATCCACATTTCTTCAATGTTACAAAGCCTAAGGTAAATAAATGAAAGTTTACATACGTTTCAAGGAAAATTATTAAAGACGTAAAGCACAGCTTTGTGTGAGACCATTAGAAATAGAGCTTTGCAAAACAGTCTTTATCAGATACAATAAACACAATAATTTGATGAATATTCTTGTTCCAGATCGAAATAATGCTAAATGAACTTAAAAACTCTTTAGCGCATTTAGTAGGACAAGCAAAATGGATGGACGATGACACGAAACTAGCAACCTACCAAAAGATCATACAAATGAAGTCTCTCATTGGTTTCCCAGACTGGTTACTAGAAGAAGGGAAGTTAGATGAATACTACAGTGGAATAGAAGTACAGCCAGGGAAACACTTGGAGAATTTGATAAATATTATTCAGGCGTTGGTTATAAAGGGTTTTAATAAGTTCCATGCCATGCACAATATAACTTGGGCGACCGAACCAACTGAAGTCAACGCCTACCATACGTTTCAACATAATACTATCAGTAAGTATACCAACGCAGTTAATCGGCGTTTAAATAAATCAACAATATTTTGAGGTTTTTCGATAGTTGTCTTCTTTTGAATAAGCTTAGTTGTTGACACTCCAAATGTATATAGCTTTACTTTTCAGCTGTTCCTTTGGTGGTTCTTCAGTATCCTTTCTTTGATTTGGGAATCGAGTGAGTACCATTTGTACTAGGTTTTCTATAAGGTTTATCTATTAATGTAGAGATCAGATTATTGACCAACATTTTGTTCACAGTTCTCTCAACTACGGATCTTTGGGGACTGTACTTGGGCATGAAATCACTCATGGCTTTGATAATTTTGGTAAGATTTACTAGAGTAAGAAAGTTGTATGTCACTCATTAGGCTTTTTGATTAACTATCTAAATATTTTATCTCTGTTTTTTCAGGTCGCAATTTCGACAAGAATGGAAATGCTCTACCCTGGTGGACAAACGAAACCATTGAATCATTTGAGAACAAGACAAAATGCTTTGTGGACCAATACTCCAGCTATTACTTACCAGAACTACAGAAACATGTAAGTTTAGTCAGAACGAAGAGTTATTATTTGAAATAAAAGAATGTATGTCTACGAAACACTTTGAGGGAGGTCGTTGTGATAGACTAACAGAATTCTATTTTTCTTTCTTTTTAATTTAATTTTAAAATAATTACAAAAAGGATCTGTCATAATCTGCTATTAATTCACTTTAATAATATAATATCATTTTTTGAATTATATCAATAGTAATATCTAAATATTAATGTAAAGAAGGTGGCAAAATTAAAATATCTATCATACGCAATAATCTCCCAAAGTAAAAATTAATTGGTGCCATGCCAGATGACTGCAATAATTAATATAATTATATACATTTTGGAAATACAAACCAACATTACCTACATACAAAACTTTTACACCTGGAACAAATATCTGATCCAACAACCTACTGTGTCTCAGGCGGCCCTGTCAGGGATCGTCATAATAATGAAATAATATTGTCTCTCTCTATTTATAATCTAACCTTACGAAAATACATGAAACAATTTAGTCTTCATCCATTCATAAAAGCATTCTTACGAACATAGTATCTAGTATAGTAAAAAAGCGATCGATCTCTTAATTTATTTATTTATTTTATGAATTGCAATAAATAAATAATGCTGGACATTGTGACTTGGAATTGAATACCTACAGGTAGATGGCAAGAAGACCCTGGGTGAAAACATAGCAGACAACGGAGGTGTCAGAGAAGCACTAGCGGCCTTGCGGAGTCATCTCAAGAAAACTGGTCCTGAGAAGAAACTACCCGGTTTCGAGAAATTTACCTCGGATCAGATGTTTTTTCTATCCTACGGGAATGTAAGTATGCACCTATAAAGCTTCGAAACCAAAATAACGACGGAATAGAAATGGTATTCTATAAATCATTTGGTACCTACAAGAGATAGTGTTGCCCTGGAAGGATATGTTATTCTTCGTAAATGCATGCTATACTTACAATATTCTACGAAAAGTAAAAAAAAAAGCAGTTACCAAGCGTCCTAACTTTTTCATTGAGATTAGATTGTACACCTACGTTTGCATAGCCAAAGCCGCTTTTTCAGATCAATAGTTAAATATTTTTAAAAGCTGTGACTGATCAAATGTATAATGTCGTTACTTTGTGTCTCTATGTGTTATGATTATGGCTGTACTAAAAGGATAAACACCTTGTCTAACTAATACTAGAGTTTGTAATGATAGAGTCAGGTCTAAGCGAAAATATATTGAAGTAACTTATCTGTTATTATAGCATAGCAGCTTTTAGTTATGTATGTGTGACTGCAGGTACAAACTAATTGTTGATTTTTTGCATTATTTTTCACAGCTATGGTGCGGCGTTTCCACCTCCAAATCACTGCAGTCAGACCTAGAAGACGAGCACGCACCTCAACAGTTTCGAGTCGCAGGTTCCTTACAAAATATAGAGGCTTTCGCGAAATCGTGGAAATGCAAGCCTGGGTCGTTCATGAATCCAGAGAAAAAGTGCATTATTTACTAAATGTGGAGACGTAGGACTAGTAAATGATACGTGTAGACTGATCTTTAAATAAAATCATATACATATGTATGTACAATTAAAGTACATTAAATATATAGAGCAATGAGAAAAACTGCTAAGATCTATGTTTTCTTGCACGGTGCTAGTAGGTAATGGTATGCTGATAAAAACCATTTTACCATAAACTACTATGGCTGCAAGGTTAGCGTACAAAAAATGTGGCCATTTTGCGGCTCTAGAATCCGATTGCTCTAGGGAATATAGTTTGTAAACGAGTTTGGTACCTAGATTTTATTTAAGTGTCATTTTCCCTTGACACTCGATGAAACTATGAGAAAAATAGGGCCAATATTGCAATAATTTTTATAATTAAGCTAAATAAGTGTAAGAAGGTACTTCCCTACCTATAAAACTTAAAGTAATAACTATAAAAAACCTATGTAATAAAATATTTACTTTGTCACTACAACTGTTTCAATCCGTCATTATATCCGTAATAAATATAATCTATCCCCCCACAATCCAGCGCGCCATTCAAAACGTTATGGCTGGTGTACACGGGCTTAGTAGTTAAGGTAAGTGTTTAGTACTTGTCACTAATGTGAGTCCCAACTGTGAGATTAGTGCTTAGTATTGGTGTTTGTAAATAGTGCAAATTAATAGAAATCGATCCTATTTACTAAGCGACAAGTCGATACCTGACCGTGTGTTTTCGCTTAGTAGCTAAGTGCTTAGTAGGTACTCGTCACAACACTAAGCTTCAATATGACAAGTGAGAAGTAACCATTTACAGTTAGAGCTAGTAGACGCCGCTTGATTTTGCGCAGTGTGTTTAAACATGATTCAAACATGAACGAAGAGCTTGAAAGACGACCATTAAAAAAACGTTTGTGTGTTTTTCCCGATACAACGTCACTAACTAACTTGTCGAGTTGTTTACACAAGGTCAGCAAGCGAAAACACGCGGTCAGGTATCGACTTATCGCTTAGTAAATAGGATCGATTTCTATTCATTTGCACTATTTACAAACACCAATACTAAGCACTAATCTCACAGTTGGGACTCACATTAGTGACAAGTACTAAATATTTAACTACTAAGCACGTGTACACCAGCCATAACAGCGGCGGTGCATGTGACAATGCCGATTTATGACTTCTGTGGGCAAAGTAGTTAATTTATTTATTTTATTTTGCTTTAATATACTCTACTACAATTACATTCATGTTGGATCATCTTACCTCGTGTATTTCTATGAGAAACCTAAATAAGATACCTATCTACAGTATATGTACATAGCTATGTATAGTGCCACTAATAGAAACTATATTTATTAAACATATATATGTAGGATTACAAAATACAAAAATCTTAATTTGAAACAAATAACTTATAGTATAGGGTACAATTGTGGGCTGACTACCGCAGAAGTCTGCATGGTGTATGAGGTAATAACTTTATAATTAAAAAATACTAGCTATTGCCGGCGGCTTAGCACGCAATTTAGATTTGATATTTGATAACTTTGAGTAAAACACTAGAATGCAACATAAATGTCATAATCATGCGTAAGTCATGCGCAACACACAAAACGTATGTATTTCCAATAAGAAGACACTTTTTTGTCTGTAACTCTGTAAGTAATTAAAAATAATTGTAAATTATCCGAGTTATTAAATTGTGAATATTGTATGATATTTTCACGCCTAGTTCGTTATCTAGCAGGGTGTACTACGTGCAGGTTACGTTGGCTTGGGAGACGAGATGTTGGAGTCCCCCTTACATCCTTCAAAATTATTTTTTGTTACTCAAGAACTGTCAGGAAAGTAAATGTATGTACTGCTACTTTTCCGCCGTCGATAAAACCAAAGTCATGATCAATGGTCACATTGATCCAAGGCTGGTGGTCCTATATGGTGACCTTCTCGAGATCGTTTCTGAATACACCTACCTCGGGCAGATTCTGCAGTTAGGTAAAAACAATTTCGAGAAGTATGCCAAAAGGAGGATCCAGCTGGGCTGGGCAGCGTTTGGGAAACTACGTCAAGTCTTCTCGTCGTCCATACCCGGTTTCTTAGTTAAGGCGTGAAGGAAGGACAAACAAACAAACACACTTTCGCATTTATAATATTATACGTCCTCTGCTGAACCATAAGCCTCCTCCTCTCTCTTTATTATCTTAGAATTTACGTGAAATTATTTATTCAGAAAATAACAGTATATTTACGAACATAGGTATAACTAGGTTTGGAAATGAATACGTACAGGTCGATGGCGAACTAACCCTGAGTGAGAACATAGCAGACACCGGTGGTGTGAGGGAGGCACTAGCGGCCTTGCGGAGTCATCTCAAGAAAACTGGTCCTGAGAAAAAACTACCCGGTTTTGAGACGTTTACATCGGATCAAATGTTTTTCATATCTTACGGAAACGTAAGTATAAATACTTCGAGTATATTCGAGTGATAAAATGAGGACGGAATAGAAATGCTATTCTAGAATATTTTTGTACAAGATACCGTGTAGTCCCGCTTGTAGTATCGCGAAATCGTGGAAATGCAAGCCTCGATCGTACATGAACCCAGAAAAAAGCTGCATAATTTACTGAAAGACCTACTAGATTATAGATGTGTCCGAGTAGAAGATGATACCTGTAGACTGATCTCTACAACCTTAATGTAGGTAGGTACATATAAAATTAAAGGACATTAAATGTAGTAACGAGAAAACCTGGTCAGATCTATGTTTTCTTCCAGGGTATCAGTATCAGGTATCGATATGCTGATAAAAACCACTTTACCTTTAACTTGTAGTGGTCTTTATGGCTACAAAGTAAGCGTAATATTATTTGTCGTATTTTGTGGCTCTAGAATACAAGTGCTTTAGGTGTAAATAGATTAAGAATGTGTTATATTTTAAGAGGATTAATTTATCGGGTAATTATTCGCGTACCTTTTTTTTGTTTTTTACACTCGCTGTAACGCGATAAATACCTGATAAATAAACTTTAATATAGTAAAAAACTGCGTCCCTTGAGAAAAGCTGAAACGATTAGCAAAATGAAAGGTCAATAAGACAATAATTTTGGTAATTAATTTTGCTAAATAAGTGTAAGAACTTACCTAGCCATAAAACTTTTTTATAAAACTTTTTAAAGTTGTTTGTGGCTATAAAGTAAAAAAAAAATATTAATAAAAATATTTTCTTTGTCACTACAATTATTTTTATTCTCAGTCATATTCATCAAGACTGGGTAGATAGTGAAGTTTCTCTATCGTAATCGTAATATTATAATAATAATTAATGAGTGATAGAAAAGGATGACAAAATATTGACCCTATTTCCGCGACAAGACCTTTATAAAATTACTAGCGACCCGCCCCGGCTTCGCACGGGTGAAAATGCAGGTATTATATACATATAAACCTTTCACTTGAGTAACTCAATCTATTAAAAAAACCGCATCAAAATCAGTTGCGTAGTTTTAAAGATCTAAGCATACATAGGGACGACAGGCAGCGGGAAGCGATTTTGTTTCTATATAGGTACTACGTAGTGATAATGACTAAAAGATATTTTCGTCAAATATTTAATTTTATTTTCAAATATACACAAATAACAACCAATCAGTGATGATAGCCAATTCCCGACAAATGGGCCAGTCCCGATGATAGGCCAACTCCCGACACATGGCCGATTCCCGACGAGAGGCCAACTCCCGACAAATGACCAATCCCTGAAGAAAGGCCAATTCCTGATGCAAGGCCAATTCCTGACGAAAGGCCAATTCCTGACGAAAGGCCAATACCCGACGAAAGGCCATATCCAGTGGACAACGGGAGTCCCGCGCCTATTCCACTAGCGTACCCCAGCGATGAGTAGCCGCTGACTCCAACAGATGAGACTGGTACGCTCGCTACTGAAGACACGGCAACGGGCGCCGCTTGCACCACGGGGACAGGCTGTTGAACCACCACGGGCTGAGGCACCGCGACCGGTCGGTCTACATGCACTGGGACCGGCACCTGCACCCGTCTCTCTACGTACACTGGATGAGGCACCGGTACCTGCCGATCCACGTACACTGGTCGGTCCACCGGCACGGGCCTGTCAACGGTCACCTGATACGGCACTGGCACGGAAACCTTCACAGGGTATGGCACCTTCCTTTCGTAATAAACGGGCACTTGCTTCGTTATCTCTACTGGAACTTTCTGCACGACAGGGTATGGCACGGGTCGGTCTACTGGCACAGGCACGTTGACTCTGTACGGGACAGGCACCTGGCGGTCAACTGGAACCGCCACTGGAACCTGGACGGGCACTTGAACGTCACGCGTGATGGTGCGAGTGATGAATCGGGGGACTTCTTGCCTCAATATAACAGGGTTGGGTTGGATGTTAACTGATGTCTGCACGGATGGTGCGGGCAGGGCAACCGGAGCTGCAACGGCTACTGCCGGCGCTGCGGAAACAGCCAAAGCTGGTGCTGCTGAAATTGCCACGGCTGGTCCAGAAATGCCTACCCCTCCAATGCCTATGCCCCCTCCAATCCCTATACCGCCTCCAGATATGCCTATACCTCCTCCAGAAAGGCCTATTCCCCCTCCAGAGATGCCTATGCCCCCACCAGAGATGCCTATACCTCCTCCAGAAATGCCAATACCCGAACCGATACCACTTCCATACGAAACACCGTGACCGATAGTGCTGCCATAAGAAATACCATGGCCTCCGATAACACCTCCGTATGAAGGCAATCCCAGGTGTGAGACATCTCTCTTCACTCCTTTCTCTGATGTTACTTTCCCCTTAATTCCACCCTCAAGGAGCAATTTGGATACTTTCTGTTTGGAAACCACTTCTCCTGCTGTTGAAAGACTGCTCAGTGCAAGCAGCACCTGAAAAGAAATGGACGCTTAGAACTTTGACCTAGAGTTAAGAACCCAGAGTCGTTATCTTTGCAATACAACCTTAAGCTTACGTACGCTAGACGGTGTAAAACATAAGTAAGTGGAATGAAATTGAAGAAAATCTAAACGATTATAGAGACAGCTGTAGGTAAGCTGCCTGTGAACTAGGGCAAGGCTAGCAAGTTGAACCTTACGGAACTAGAGTCAGTAAGGTGTCGTCGGCGCGTTTGCACTAAACCACCATGAATGACTTGCAACTACTTTGACCTGCAAAACTTTCAACAAGAAATCCCTTATAAAATTTGGAAGCAGGTTTATAGCATTTAGGTACTGCATTTTGATTATTAAAGTAGGTATTATTTTTAATTTGATTTACACATACAAATCTGTGACAGTGTGTCTTTTTGAGAATAAATGTCTTTAAAACGAAATCTCATCTCTCGGGACAATTGTGTGTATGATCTGCAGATACTTGTTCGGATGTTCTGGTCATTATCTTTATACCTATAATAAAAAATATCTATCTATGTAATCTATTGAGTTAAGTATATCAGTCATCTAGTACCCATAACACAAGCTCTGCTTAGCGTGAGGCTAGATGATACTGTGTGGATTATCCAGCATTATTGATTAACTCATTATAAATAGTGATGAAATTAATTATCCCGCCTTTGTGCAAGCGCAATATTAGAGTGAACCACTTCATATGAAATTGAACATTTTTAATACGTAAGAAGTTAATGGTTACCCACATTACATAAACAAACAATAATTTGTAGCATTCAAACGGATATACCAAAGTCAATTATAAAAATCTCGTAATGACTATTGAAGTGTGTCTAATAAGCAGACGTAACGAAAAAGTTAGTCATCTACAACTATGTTCCTACAATGTTCAAGTAAGTTAAATTTGCTACATAAACAATATCTACTCGAAAATCTGCATAGACACAGTAATCATCAAATGCAGGTGGTTGTTGCTACAACTGTTTTTTTTATTACAACTACAAAACATATTACACACAAAGAAACAATATTTCATAAATCATCGGTAATTTCCACCATGAACACTTTCCCCAAATAACCTATGAAAACAAAGTACAAAAAAACTAGGCGTTAAATCATCGAATCTTCAGGATTCGCCATGGGCTCCGAAATTCCGAATCCCTTGTGGTCGATGGTTTGAATAAATTTTTCATTTCTGAATTTTTTATGTAGAATTTTCTACTGAAGAAGACGCTAAACCAAATGGTACCTTTTCCTATACAGTGGACTATACAACATACATTGTGCACTAAGCCGAAAGGGGGTTTACAGTGCTACAGAGTACCGCATTAAAAAATCGAAACACCATGTTCCATCATCAGCCAGTACCTGTCCACAGCTGAACAAAGGCTTCCGTGTTAGGTTGCCACCTGCGAGAAACTAATAACTCCTAACTTTACATAGCTTAGCATAGAGTTAACCATTGTTATTGTGTATTTCTTTTTTAATAAATATTGCCATTTTATTTCCTGTAGGTATAACTATTGTGACAAAAAATACGGCTTTTTTATTATTTTATAGTGCATAAGGTCCTGCGGCAAAGGTAAATGAAAATTCTTGGGTTATTACTTAATTTATTAAAACTATAGCTTACCATCAAAACCTGAACTAACGCCATGTTTCCTCTGAGATCACAAATCACATTGGGTTACTTTAGAAAAATCCTAAAACCAATCTAACATCCACGGGCTCCTTCCAATCAATATGTGATCGATACAGTTCACCCTAGCTTATATATAGACATATTGGTTACTTGCTCTAGCGCTTGTTTCCATAATGCCATACGATTTGCCGTCGTGGTTGAACGGAGTTATATCGTTCGATGGATGTGGAAGCAAGCAAACCAAGGTATAAGCTTGGTGTAGCTGTAGAAAATAGTACGGTAGGTAGAGTATTTAAAAAATGTCTGGAAAAAGAACAGTAGCTCAATCATAAACCTTTGACAGTTATTGTGTACTTACGCTGTCATTTGTTAGGAGAGATCTTAACAAATGACAGCGTACACAAGTCTCTCACAAGATGCCACGAAACCTGTGTACGAAAATGTAAGGATTTCTGGACCTCGAGGGGATTAACTTTTAGTTCCACTTACGATTTTTTAAATGTCGAACATGTTTTTTTATATAGGTGAGAGACATATACCTAAAGGGAGTAGGTATTTTTCGTCATGGTCTCGTTTTTTTTTTAGTTTCGGATATTCCGAAATCAAAAAAGTTTGTGTGATAAGGAGTCAAATTCGAATTTTCATTCGATATTTTAGTCCTTAGGCTTAGATATTCTTAACGATATCATGATGAAAGTGAGCTTTGAACGTAACGAGGCTGAAAAGTCATTTTTTAGCTCTTCTTCTTCAGCGTTTCCTTTTGCAGTGTAGCGCTAAATATCGGGTCATGGTAAGCAATGGACACGCCGACCGATAACTTACCTCAGTCGGTGCTAGCTTGTCTCTACGATACGTTTTAGGAAAATAATCAATTCTCAAGCGAATTCCAGTGAGCTGGGCATTTTCGCCTAGTTTACTGTCACACAGAAGCTAGAGACATAATATAGAAAGTCCTAATTTTTTGAAGTGAAAACTTCTCTAGGCACGTTGAGCTCTATTGATGATGTCATGGAACTCGCGTCATCGTCACCGAACGCTATTCCAACTGTGTAGGTTCCTACTATTAAACTTTGATATATTCATAAAGACACAAATTACTGAGTTATGGCCATTAATGTATCAAAGGTTCTATTTTTACTAAAATCTAAATTATTCAAACATACTTTTTCACCATTGTTACTCGTAAATCATTACTGCAATCAACCATTATTACATGCTAAAAATACAGGAAGTTAAAAATGATTTCTGCTCTCATGTGAAGCAAAATCTTTTTCACACATGTGTGAATGATTCGATTCTAGAATAGAAAAACAGAATAAGTAGGCCCTATCCATAGAAATTTCATTTGAAATTAGGAAAGGAGGTTTGAACTTCATTCAACCTTCAATAAATAGGGTAAGTTTGTTCCTTGCGCACACTTTCAAGCCTTCCACACATTATGGAACAACCTGATAATGCTAAAGCCTTTGGGTATGTGTTCTATGTGTATGTAGACTAGTACTAGATACAAAAGTAGTTCAAAAATTTGGTAGGGTAGGTAGGTACAATAGAATAGGGTACCGAGGTCGTCACGCAAGAAAGGCTCGTCGTACTTTTCCTAAAAAAAGAACCAAAGTTGTAGATCTCTAGTATGCTTATAAAATTTTAGAATTAGGTTATTTACCTACCAGATTTAGATTTAGATTTTATTTAACTTTATATGGTGTTAGCTTTTTTTTACGCAAAATGGTGTAAATTAGACCAATTAGATAGTATTACATAGGCAGGACGGTCACTCCTAAGTTTTCGCGTCCTTAAGAGGTTATTTAAGCCTGATTAAAATACTGGATATGTCTCCACTATGAATATCTAGTGCATTTGCATTTCGATGAATCTTACATGAGTTTGCATCCTGATTCGCTTTTTAACGCGTTTGTACTTTTACAGCTCTGCTTTAAAAGGTAATTTCAAACTCCTTTACTTGTAATATATTACATATATGTATAAATATGTATGTAATATATATAAGTGGCGTTCGCGGCGTAAAAATTGACCTCTCCATCCAACACAGCATAAACATAAGATAGGACATTATTAGTATTTTTTAAATTATTTGATAATCATAATAGAACCCAGAAAACCCTATACTTTTTATTATTTAAATTTTGTAGCAAAATTATTATTGCACATTGTTAAGAACTTTGTTGTAACATTGTTAATGCATTCTACCAATTTAAAAGTGCTATTTAGTATGAAATAGTTCTAAGCGTCACCAATGATGTTCCTGGTAGATAACCAAGTTTATGTAAGTAGGTATCTATTCTTTTCGAAGAATGAAATTTCCATTAAAATGGTATTGTTCAAACAATGCGTATTATCGGAGACCCAAGATATAAAGCCCGCGATAGAGCACTAACAAAGTCCTGTAAAAAATCCAGTCAACGTTTGGGCCGCTCTAAAAAGACAACCATAAGACCTCAATTTTATTCGAAAATTCCGTGCAGCAAACGTATGTAACTATCGATAGTCACAAAAACGTAGCATCCACCTAGGCTAGCACCTGTATAACCAGACGAGCTACGAACCATCACCCCGAAGAACATCCTACAGTTCCTAGCAGCTGCAAGGGTTATAGTGGTGAATTATAAACGCTGCTGCAGCTTGAGGGCTGAACGAATAAAGTGTCTATCACAATAGGCCTATCATGGCCGCAGTGAGACTCACGCCACACAAAGGGAAAAAAACGACAAATTATGAGCCAATATTTTATGCTGAGGTTTCAAAGTGAAAAGTTTCGTGAATGTGAACGCTGCAATGTAAAATATACAGACTATGAAAATATTTTCAAAAAAATTCAATCTGCATGTTATCTTTGATTTTAATCGTAACATATTTCATTTAGGTATAAATCAAAATTTTGCCATCGGACACTCTGTACAATGTAACAACAAGTCTTTCCCAAGTTAATAAGTAGGTACCTACCTAAAACCTAAAAACCAACTAAAAACTTACTGGGTTAAATAATAACAAGGAATTAGGATTCGTTATTGATATATTTATCCATCGCGAACACTTGTATACCAAATAAACAAAAAACACCATCTTATCCACATATAACACAATTTATAATCACACCAATTACCTACAAATCACACAATACTCACAAATAAATAATCTACCTACGAAACTATGAGTTAGTCAGTCAATTTTTTTTCTATTTCGTTATAGGTCTACTTTCTAGCTAGATTATCTATGCAACTTACATTATTATACATTTTTATTTAGTCTAATGTCTGTCTAAATATACAGATAGTGTAAACTGTTTAGTCTTAGAGAGCACAGGAGAGCTTCCTATGCGTTTACTTTTAGAAATAGCTGACGAATTCTTAGCTGCTTTCTCCTCTTTAATTTCCTTAATCTTCTCTGTAGTTTTAACAACCTCTTCAGAAACTTCAATATCTTCTTCCGTTGTGGTAGTAACTTCAGTGGTAGTTATGGAAGTAGTAGTGAGGTTGGCTAGGGCCGTGGTAGTTTCTGGTAGGATTTCGCAGGTTTTGCCGGCAATACCGGAGGGACAGTCGCACCGGAAGTGGCCATCGTCAGCTTCCAAGGATTGGCATCTTCCGTTGTTTTTGCAGGTTCCTGGGTTCTTTTCGCAGTAGTTTAGTTCTGAAAAGGAATTTTCACATTAGTGTACTCATATTTTTATGACGAACGGAGACTGAATAAAATGCGTTTAGGGTTACCATTTACATCCCAAACCGGTGAACCGATTTTCATCGCGTTTTTTAGCAAGAATATGAACAGTGAAAATTTCATTGCTTCATGTTTGATGAAAAACGCTTTGACAGCTGAACCAAAGGAATAAGAAAATTATCCCTATGCTTCAAATGCTATTTGAAAGGCAACTCATAGCTGAAATATTTGTAACGAGCCTGCCACATAAATTGCTCATATTTGGGACTGTTATAGAAACCGTTAAAATCTCCAGCTAGTGATTCGTTCTTAATAACATCTAAGAAATTATTAAATTCCCGTGTTCGATTAGTAAACACCCTATTAGGTATTTTAACGATGGTTTAAACACCTTACAAAATTATTTGCGCTTCTTATTCGGAAACTTGGTCTAGAAGTCTAGAACTTTAAAGGTGTGCTGTTGATAGTTTATTTTATTTGACGTCATGTCACAAGCTTTAACCATAAGCGCACGTACGATTCCGAGAAATGGATGGCGGGTTTCTTATGGAATGTGTGATAATAGTATCTACTGGGCTAGGCAGTTAGTCTGCAGTTCTTTGCAATATTGGTGATTTGGTAGGTATTGCATTTCTATTTTTCCCAGCCTACCACAGGTGCCTTCACTAAAATATCTACGCATCAGCCCACCCCTTGATATAGTTATCTTAGTTGCATACAGCCCCAGCCCTGGTTACGGCGCACTCCCAGGGCTGGCTGCACTGCAGGAACCGTGTGCGCAGCTGGATAGCGATGACAAGTGCTGCTGTCGTCACCTGTCCAGCCCACTTTGCACCCCCTTCATACACAAACTTCTTTCCGGCGCTGGTGGGGACACAGAGCGGGGCTTCGAGGCTTGGCCTCATTACCCCGGCGTCATCTCGAGGGGTGACGACCCCTCGGTCATGGGTAAGCAATAGCTCTCTTTGCTTTTCAATTGATTTTCTTTTTGTAAGTGTATAATTTTTTGTTCGTCTTTTATGCACCCCCTCGCTATAGGTACCTTCGTCACACAGCATGCCGCCCCACCCCTTGTCGCAGGCGCACTCCCAGGGCCGGCTACAGGAGCCGTGTGCGCAGCCCGGGTAGCGGTGGCAGGTGCTGCAGTCGTCGCCAGTCCAGCCCACCTTACAGCGGCACTCGCCAGGCCGGCGGCAGTAGCCACGCTCGCTGTGGCAGCCCGGGGCACAGACCGCTGCGAAATATAACTGATTTTAGTATGTACTTAGGAAATAAATGTAAAACTTCTAAACTCAATAAAATAAGTTTTACAACTTAAATTGAATAATATGAATGAAGGAAATACGTAGTAGTTCGACCCTTTTCAAGTTTAGGTATTGTGATATACCTGCCCGAAAGAGGATTAGAGTAAAAAGCGCAATATAAAAAGGGGAAATAATGCCTTGTTGCCCCTAGCATAGCTAGACGCCTAAATCCAGCCCAGGCCTAGCTTTGCTGGATTAGGAGAGCCCAATTCGGTTGTTGTCCTCAATACCAATCTGAATCAAAAATTAATTGATCACCGTCATTGAGTTAGAACATTGGCACACGGCCGTTTTTTGAGTGTTGTCAGTTACGAGATTGTGGCTCTGTAGAATTCTAACTCATTGATAACCGTAAAGAAACAGTTCCCTGTTCTGTCTGCGTTCTACATCAGTCAACATGTCGGAAGAAAACTTTTTTTCTACTCACGTGTCTGACACAGCAGCCCAGTATATCCCTTCGCGCACTTGCACTCGAGCGGCTTGTCGCAGTAGCCGTGCTGACAGCCCGGCAACGGCTGACAGTCGCGACAGGTCGGGCCGGTCCAGCCGAAACGGCAGCGACACTCGCCGGGCTGCTCGCAGTACCCGCGGGTGGCGTGGCAGTCGGACCGGCAGGTTGCTACAACAGCAGATACGATACAGCTTTAAATAAAAAATATTTAGTACTAAAGACACACATACAATTAACATAGAGGCATAAGCTTACGTTCAGAGCAGAAGATGCCATCCCAGCCCTCCTTGCAAATACACTCGAAGGACACGTTGCAGTACCCGTGGAGACAGCCCGGCATAGCTATGCATTTGTTGCACTTGTCACCGTAGAACCCGAGCTTGCAGCGGCATTCGCCAGGCCTCTTGCAGTACCCTAAAATAAAACAACAGTAGGTAATCTTTTGTCTATTTCTAATTTTATTTATGCACATGTACCCACTTCTCTCTTCGCTTTGTCTCTCTCTCCCAATAAGGTTTGCTGGAGGAGAACTCTTTTTAGGGTTAAGTTCGCCTTAGTATACACTTTCTAGAATAAGTTTTGTGTTATGGTTTTCACACGACACTTTCTTTTACACAAGCTCTGCTTAGCTTGCTCCTAGATGATGCTGTGTGGATTGTCCAGCATTATTAACTTATTTATTACTAGCTGCGCCCCGCAGCGCCCGCGTGGAAATCCTTGTGTCAAATGGGTCAATCCTTGGGTCAATAAACCTTCCTCTTGAACCACTCTATCTATTAAAAAATACCGCATAAAAATCCGTTTCGTAGTTTTAGAGATCTAAGCATACATAGGGACAGACAGACAGCGAGAAGCGATTTTGTTTTATACTATGTAGTGATAACTATAGCGTATAGCGTACCTATGTATAGCGTAAAGTATCTCTAGCCAAGTTCTGCTTACCAGTGGCTAGATATCTATACTTTCAAGACTTGAACATAATACGTTAGTCATCGTCTGACTCAGCATCTTTGGGTTAAACACACAAAGGATGGGCACTTTTACTCTTATGATTCGAATGCAAACCTCGTAGAAAGTAGTATAGAAAGCTTTTTGTATTAAATCCTTATATACAACAACTTAGCATAACCAAAGTTATCGACATAGCTCTAAGAATTAGCAAGCTGAAGTGGCAGTGGGCCGGCCTATCTCACGCAGAACCGACAACCGCTGGGGTAAACGTGTTCTTGAGTGGAGACCGCGACTCGGCAAACGTAGTGTAGGACGCCCTCCGGCCAGGTGGGATGATGGCCTGCGAAGGACTCCGGGCAGATGCTGGATGCGTCAATCTGAAGACAGGGCGCTATGGCGCTCATTGGGGGAGGCCTATGTCCATCAGTGGACTATCATAGGCTGATGATGATGATGATGATGATGAACAACTTAGCAAGTTTAGTGTCATTCAAATTCTTTGTTACTTTAAACATAACAAAAGTTGGATGAAACTGGTAACAACCTGATTTGTACCCACAGAAAATGAAGAACAGATATAAAAAGGCAATCGATAGGAGGGAGACAAAAATAAAATATATGAAGATAAATTGAATAAAATGTAATCCTCTTGTTTTACCATGAAACACATGTTGTGTTTCCTGGTCGGCAGGTAGAAAATGCCTCGGCATTAAGCCCACCCTTTAATAGTGCAATAAAGTTTAAATAAATAAAAATTGCAAATACCTACTTAATACCCCTCCGATACAGTAGTTCAACTGAGTAGTTCAACTAGTTGTACAAATAATACACCACTGTATCATTAGTCCAACTACAAAAAATACAAGCAAATCCCCTGGGTTGTCCTTCCTAGAATCTTGAATTCTTATAATTATGGATTCGTGAAATTTTGACTATTTATTATATAGTTTATATTACAGTCTTTAAAATTTAAGAGGAATAACCGCAAGCAACGGCTTATTGAAGTAGCTCTGTGTAGGTCAAATACGAGTAGGTACCGTAACTTGCATTTTGTATATTTAATTATCCAGGCTTGCAAATAACCAATATGTTTAATTTTGTAATTTGTACGCATATGTAGATACCGCATAGTATTTCTTAATTGAAATTAAATTACCCTACTCTTGGTCGGCTTGTGACCGGCATACTATCACGATCTATGACTCAATTAAAAAGGTATTTCAAATATTAGAACTGCATCTTAAATGGTAGTTTATGATCAAAGACATGTACGCTACCATGCACGGGTTAATTAATTGTTAAATTAGATAGTAAGTCAATTGCTGGAAAGGATCCAATAAATAAATAAATAATGCTGGACAATCCACACAGCATTATCTAGCCCCATGATAAGCAAAGCTTGTGTTATGGGTACTAGATAACTAATATACATAATACAATACATTACATAGATAGATATTTTTTATTATACATAGAAAACGACCAGAACACCCGGAACAAATATCTGCAGATCGTACACACAATTGTTCCGAGGCAGGAATCGAACCCGCAACCTCCTGCGTCGCAGGCGGACCTTCGCCCACCGCGCCACATCGGTCGTCAATCATTAAGCTATGGATTTATTGCTTTGTTTAATATGTTGACAATAGAAAGGTCAATTGCTGGAAGGGTAAACAATCTTTAAGCTATGGATTTATTGTTTAATAATATGTCAACAAAGATTTCGTAGGCGGGATTCGAACCCGCAACCTCTGTCGGACCTTCGCCTGCCGCGCCACATCGCTGCATCGGTTGTCTAGAATGAATAATTTGGATGGAACAGTCCTTGCTAAAGATATGAACCCTTCGTAAAGACGCTTGCATCCTCTATGACATCCACGCACTGACCGAGTAAGTTATAAGATAACTAACTGCGCTCCGCGGCTTCGCCTGCGTGGAAATCTATGTGTTAAATGGTTTATAAATCTTCCTCTTGAACCACTCTATCTATTAAAAAAATCGCATCAAAATCCGTTGCGTAGTTTTAAAGATCTAAGAATACATAGGGACAGACAGGCAGCGGGAAGCGAGTTTGTTGTATACCATGTAGTGATATCACAAAAGAAGTTTAGTAGTTTATTCAAAGTTAAGATAGATAGATAATTCTTTTGTTGCGCACTTAAAAATAAAACAAACAAGATAGAATAAAATACAAAATATGTGACAATTTGGTGGTCTCATCGCTCAAGAGCGATCTCTACCAGACAACCGTGGATGGATAGGATCGTTGGATTGTAAATCATCATCAGCCTATATCAGTCCACTGCTGGACATAGGCCTCCCCCAATGAGCGCCATAGCATCTTCAGATTGCCGCATCCAGCATCTACCTGCAGTCTTTCGCAGGTCGTCATCCCACCTGGTCGGAGGGCGTCCTACACTACGTTTGCCGAGTCGTGGTCTCCACTCAGGATCACGTTAGCCCCAACTGATCGTACATGGGGTTCTGTAATACCTTGCAATGGATCGCAGCCTTTCTTGCAGATGGGCACATCGCACAGGTCGCCCTGCCAGCCCTTCAGACACTTCGGTTCGCCCTTGTCTGTGCACACGTAGTGGCTGTCTTCTGATCTCTCGGCTGGGGAACACGCCTGCAATCGAAACAAAAGATAAAGTTAAGTACATATATTTTATTCCATGAAATACATGTGTATAAAGGTGTTTTAGTAGTTGTCTATATTGTTCCTTCGTGTCCAGTCCATCCTAAGATTGCCTGAAAGAGATCACTCAAAAGTAGTACCTATGCAAACTTTTGAATGAATACTTGAAATGTCATAGATACTTGAAACAGATAACTTTGAGAGCTTTGTTTGCTAACATAACTTGAACACTCTGACTGCTCATATTAATATGAAACAATGAGAAGTAAGACATTTTCAACACCTTGAGTGCTTACAACAATAATTATGATGATTCGAACTGCGTATATTAAAAAATGCTGATAATTTTGACTACTCTAGACGCTCATATAAATTTGACGCTGACTGTACCTAGCAGTGTTATCTAGTCATCCCATATCCGACCACTTCGTTATAAATATGCCGGTCACATTCGAATTTCACTTTCGATGTTTTGGAGCCTGGTTGGTCAATCATTTACAATGAATTACGTAACAACTGAAAGCAAAGATCCACAAAAGGGTAACGGCTATGAGCGCGCCAATAATGTTTAGAATGTAGAGCTAAGTACTCATGCCTAGGGAGAAGAGAAGAGAGAAGACTCTGTAGATCCGCAATAAAAATATGCTGCTCTAGATTTTCTTTAAAAGCCTGTTTAAAATCGATAACGAATTCGATCGCAAAATTACCATCAACACCATATTAGTAATGCATTCAAATGTAGCAAAGTACCTAATCAAGGGAGAAAGACGGTAAGGGAAAAGTAAATATAAATTCTCATAAAAAGGACAAGTTTCTCTAAGAAACCTTAAGGATAAACCGGCGCCGTTAATCTGCGTGAGTCAGACAGACTTTCTAATAAACTCGAGAAAGCCCGTGAAAGCAGGCCGCGCCGCGAAAACAAACACGCACGTTTTAAAATACCTAATAAATTGAGTAAATTGCTTATTTGGTTGGCTTTTTTACCGGCCAAATCCGGTGCAGGCCGATGCATCGCAAAGTAGACCGGACCTTAACGGGAGACGGGCGGAAAGCCAGGCATTGCAAATACTCGTATATCATGTTTCAAGACTCGAAATTAGCATTTTAGATCTAGATGGTAAAACACCTTTTAGTAATACTTACAGATTATCTTGCTAAGGTTAGTAAAATGGACGGATTTAGCAAGGATTTATTTAGCAAGCTTACGCGAGTTTTTGCTGTATATAAATATATGCGCTATAAAATTAATACATGGGCATGTGCCTTACTGTACAAGGAAATATCTATTTGTCAATAACGGTTTCCAAAAAGCGAAAGCCGGTAGGAATTATGTTATTTTTTTTCCAAATGGAGCAAGAACTTTGACGTCATAAAATGAAATTAATTCATTAATTTAAAATAAAGATCTTCTTTCAAATGTAAGATCTTCGCACATATAGATATAAGGCAGTGTTATTAGTAAGTACTTTACTTATTAGCTGTTAAGCGTCATGTAGGTAAGTAGAAAAATAATAATTTAACAAAATATATCTGTAATAGACCAATATAAAAAGGAAAGCAAGTTAACATAACACTACAAAGTAAAATTATATAATATAATACAATACAAATACTTTATTGTATTTTTTATTGTACACCAGATACATATCATTATAAAAGACATTACATGCGACAATTACAATGGGCGGCCTTATCGCTTAGAAGTTATCTCTTCCAGGCAACTTTTAATTTATTAAATACCTTTAACTTTAAATATTGTCTCACCTGTTTCTTCCACTTGGCCACATATTTCGCCGGGAGAACAGTCGGCACAACACACAACAAAACAACAGCAATAACGGACTTCATCCTACCACCACACCACCGTTACTAACCCCCTGCTCATACGTTCAATACCGGACAATTAACGGGATATAACAGCGATTCCCGGAGTATAACGGATAGTTCCCGGGAAGTGGGGAACGCAGGGATGAGCACTCGATCGCGTCTCGAAGTGTACTGTTACGTGTTAATGAACTTGGCTCGTGTAGCCGGACTTTCTCCGGCATCGCTTTTTACGAGGCTAGGAAGTTGGCGGGTTACCGGCCGGATATAGAGGTATCACACTACATATATTCGGTGCATAAAGCTAAACGTATATCACACTATATCTGATACAGAGAGCTGCACAGCATCGGTTGTTAACACTTTCACTGCCCAGCCTCTGCGGAGCGACCCCAAGGGACACGCCGCCGCACCGCGCCGCCGCCGCGCCGCTGCTCCAGGATGGTAAACTCGTTGTGTGTCTTTGGCAATAAAAGGGTTTGGAGCCAATTGAGAAGTATGAGCTACAGAAATATGTTAAAACTAAAATATTTCAGTAAAAAGAAGATAGCAAACTTTTATTAAATTAATTTAATATTTAAAAAACAAAAACTATTATTATGTTTATTATTCAGGGGAGTATCATAACAGTCATTGTTCTTATCCTCTGCCTAACCACCTGATAAAGATTCTGCGCATCTTTGTCAGCAGCGTAATTCTAAGGACAAATTGGTGGCGACTTTCTGGACAGTCGCGTTGATTGAAGAAAACAATCAAAAGAGCGATACAGAGCTATACGAACCTATCTCTTTCACCTGCTGCGCTATCGGCGGCATATTAATTATATCTGTGATTGTACCTGCGACAACTTCCCATTCTCGCTGCCCGTCAGAGGACAATATATTTACTGGCAACTAGGTACCTATTCCTATTTTTTTTTAATCTAGAAGTTTGAAGCTTTCATTGTCAATGAAAGCTTCAAACTTCTAGACCGCTTACTTAATGACCCAACATGCATTTTACTTCCCGTGTTCTCGTTATTAAACTTGCAGTGCATTCTGATAAATTGACACTATAAAGTTGCTGTAGCAGTCAATCCAGTTTAGATTGATTTGAAAGAGTGTTCTGTTCATAAATGGAAATATGCTTTGACTTATGTATATATAACTGATCGTACACTGATCATCCCATCTCGGCTTTAACTACCTGAGGTTTCGGAGTTACCTTCTTGGATAGTTTCAATGAAAATCTTCTTTGATGTATAGGAATATTAATCGTTTTACAAAATCAAGTACCTACAATAGACGCACGACGGGAACAAGTTCGTGGCGGCGAGAATACTGTTGCTGTTTTAACGTTGAAGACTTCTTGGAGGCTTGGCAATTTAATCATGACCAAATCTCTTGTCAACGTCCATTCGGCAAGAGAAAGAACTGTGGACACCTGATTTTATATTTTTTACTAGACCGAGGCTTCGCACGCGTTGCGTACCTATATTGAAACGTTTAGGTATAGGGTTTTTTTTTATCCAATTGGAACTGTTCTATTAATTGTTTGATAGCTGGCAGTTTGATTGCTAGCCTAGAACTTCTAGGTAAATAGCGCGGATTAGTAGTAGTTCTAGGCTAGAACTACTACTACTACTCCGCGCTATTTACACGGAGATATTGCTACAATGGTTTCAACATTGACCCTATCGACACGCAGCCCTCCATCTGTCTTGCCTGCCTCTTTGAAATTCAGGGATGCTTAGGACATGCATAGGACACAGAAAAACGTAAATAAGTTTATTTTAAGTTTAATATTAAGTGGTAGTTAGTAGCGTGTTGGCGGATGTCATCTTAGTTTTTATTTAGTGTGTTTTATATTTAAGTTTTTTTGTATTTCTTTGTCGCTTTGGTGTTAAACTGTAAAGGCATTGTAAATATTTTATCAAATAAATAAATAAAACTGTAGTTTCTTTCATCGAAGGAAAACTGCCAACATTGTAATTTTGAGACGATACGATTATTATGGTCAGTGAAATTCTGTCCCTGGATTTGTATCCGCTTGTAATTGTATGAAAAAACGCAAGACAATCGCGCCAGCTTTTAAAATACAAGACGAGGGTTGTTCTACGGACCGACGAGCGAGCGAAAAAGAAAACGTCAAATGTCGTCAATCACATTACACTTTATTATATTAATTCTTCTATATACACTTTTATTTAAAGCTATATACACAGTTAGGTCCATATAAGATCACCATCAGAAGCTTACGAATAACGTTAAAAAGACCAACAGACTCAAAATTTACAATAAAAAATAATTATCAGATTCGTGGAAAATACATCTAAATAAAAATGTCTATGAGTGGAATATTGTATCGAAACAAAATCAATAAATTACATAATGGTGTCTAAACGACGATCTAACTAAACGATGGTGTTTAGACGACCGATGTGGCGCGGCGGGCGAAGGCCCGCCTGCGACGCAGGAGGTTGCGGGTTCGATTCCCGCCTCGGAACAATTGTATGTATGCTCTGCAGATATTTGTTCCGGGTGTTCTGGTCGTTTTCTATCTATAATAAAAAATATCTATTTATGTAATGTATTGTATTATGTATATCAGTTATCTAGTACCCATAACACAAGCTCTGCTCACCATGGGGCTAGATAATGCTGTGTGAATTGTCCAACTTTATTTATTTATTTAAACATTTTTAGTTTTCGATGGAAAATCTTTTTTGTAATAATTTTCATTTATTTCGATACAATAAAACTTTAAAAAATCTACTTTAAAAACAGTTAGGTGTACAAAATATTGCATAAAATTCACTCTAATTTGTATGATTGATTATAAAAAATACACGTATTCACATCTACGCCCATAACTTTCTTCTGATAAATGCTGCATTTATACATTACCTTTAATTAAAAACAATAGCTCTTTATTAACAAAGAATATTACAATCAAATAATGGAAACAAATTAGAACCAGTATTTACAATTGTAACAATTGACCTAAACCTAAACTGCAGACTGTTACAGACAATCTACAGACAGCTCAACTGATCTATATAAATACCAGTCGTTTAATTAAATGCTTATTATGCCTGAGGTTACATTTTTAGGCGAATCGTTATATTACGAAGATTTGAAATATTACCGTCACAGAATTAAAAACAAGAACTACAGTCGTTTAAAACGGGATATTTACCATGGTTTGATTTTTCGTAGCAAAAGACAAAAAATGAGGGTAGATCGGTATGTCTGCCCATAAAAACTAACTCGCAGTGCCTTCAGTTATTCCGTGATCATGGCGCATGCAACTGTGCCGAAATATTGGATAACTCAAAAATCAAATCATGGTAAATATCCCGTTTTAAATGACTTTAGTGTTAATAACATGATAGTTTTAAAAGTTTTATTAACAAGAACTATTTTTATAAATTAAAAAAAAAATATATTACTAGACTATCATACAAGCAAAAACTATTTAAATTAAAGAATTCTTAGAAAAAATATTTTCAGATATTCTGCCTTAAGCAACACGGTTTTAGCGGCTTTCACCCTACCCATAGTAAATAACTTTGAATATAAAAAATTTAAATTAGTATTAAGATCCTTTAGTATTTTTATAATTTTTTTTTGTATTTATGGTGCAATAAAGTTATATTGTATTGTATAAAAACTATCGTAGTTTGATGAATACATTACGGATGTAAGCGGGTTAACTACGAACCTTCTTTGTGTTGGAAGAACACTAACGTTTCATCGCTTTACGAGGGACTTCGTCAGGGCGAGTTTGAAAAATTGTTTATTTGTATAAAAATATGTTACTTTACACGCTAGATAGTTGTTAGGACATCCTTTTAAGTATGTAAGTGTACTTGTGCCAGGATGTCCTGCTCTTCCGTACAAATATATGGATTTAACAAAGAAACAAAATTAATGATTATTGATTTATTATTATTTGGACGTACAAAAATAACTCTATGGGCTTTTCATTGAATAGATAGCACTGATACCTGTGAGTGCGGTTCTAGACGCTTACATACCGCGGCCCTTCGAGCACGGTGTCTTTGTTCTTCCACCACAAATAAGGTATGTAATAAACCCGTTTACATCCCTAATGAACATCGTTGAATGTTCTCAGGTTATCATATCAACCACATTTCATTATTTAAGTGTACATACATATTTATTATTTCCTTACAGTGTATTAGGGCAGTGTTTATTGCGAATACTCATAAATAAATAGAATAAATAAATAATAAATAATGCTGGACAATTCACACAGCATTATCTAGCCCCATGGTAAGCAATAAAAAATATCTATCTATGTAATGTATTGTATTATGTATATCAGTTATCTAATACCCATAACACGAGCTCTGCTTACCATGGGGCTAGATAATGCTGTGTGAATTGTGTCCAGCATTATTTATTTATTTTATTTCATAGAGTAATGATAAAACAAAGTGATATAATTGCTTACTTATTGAATAAAAAACTGAACCGAACTGAATTCGTCTAATTTCAAAATGGCAAAAAAATTGCATAAAATATATCAATATAATAATGTATACTATCAGATCATAAGAATAGGAAACGGCACATAAACAACATTAAATTTGAGATTTAAGAAATTCTATCAATTAACTTGGAAAAATTTCTTCATCTGACTTCAGCTAAGTAGTTGAGAGAACTTGGGAAAACTTAACATGTAAGTATATATCTTATTTGATTGATTTAGGCCTTTTAAAACACCATTACGACTATTTACTGGTTAGAGAACTAAATTTTCAAGCAAAACAGCCTGCGATATTAATATATATATATATATATATATATAAATTTAATAAGCCCAAAAACTATCACTTTTAATATTATGGCCTTTGACTAAAGAAAGTTCTATGCTACGTAGAAACATTCACACTTTCTATAGTTCTTGAATCAGTATTATATTAAATTAAACTAAATGCTGCACAATAAATGCTAAAATTTGTAACTATGGTCAATAACATCACTACTTAATGTAGATGGAGAAACAGAGTTACATTGATTCCTCTGTTCTTGTTAAAAAATGTCTTTTGCAGTTGCGTACACGGATGTAAGGGTGGAGTTTTTCTGAAAGATAAATCAAATTACCAATTCCAAGACCTTAGTCTAGTGGACAATGCTTTATTCTATATATAATTTCCTCCGTAACCACAGAATAACTACGTATATATAGTAGAGGGGATTATTCTTCCAAGAGATTGTTGGTTAGTTATTCGTTCGTGGGTTTACTATGACGAAAAATATCTACTAATTTGTGTATCGGTATCCCACTAAAAATATTTCATGTAAATTTGATAGCCAAAACATAACTTATCAGTAATAAAGTTATCAGATCTTATGAAGAGCCAATCTCTTAACCCATGGGATCATCTTGTCAAAGATACTATACTTAGTACATGTACTAAGTATAGTATCTTTGACAAGATACTTAGTACATGTACTAAGTATAGTATCTTTGACAAGGCTCTAAGCATGCTTAAAGCTATACCCTCCATATTACCTCTATGTAGGGCAATCTTGTCATAACCGACACTAAAAATTACCATCGATGGAAACCGTTATTGTGAGAATCCACTAGTATTTCAGAAGAACGCCACCCTTAATGAGAGAGTTATAGTAAACTAAATCGTGGTTCGTGCTCTTAATAATTGGAAATAGGTGTGAATGTGGACATAATGGAATGTCGAGGAAGATCTCAGATATTGGAAGTATTAAGAAGGTTTCATTCGAATTATTCATAAGACATGCTATGAATATCGATTTATTCGCGAATGTAAATCGGAATCAATATTTCGCTCAATCGTTAATAACATACGCATGGGATGCCATGCGTATGTTATTAACGATTGAGCGAAATATTTTATAATAACAAAAGCTTTAACAACAAGTTTCCACTGTCCTACATGTATTATAAATTTAATGTGTGTAATATTTAACTTAACATTAACCTATTCGAGTTATGATACAAAAGTATTCACAAACTATAAAATAATATTCTACAAGAACTTCATACGTCACAATTTATTTTGATATTGCACTATTCCAAGTGTTATTTTCCTACATTATTATTTTTACACAGGAACTAAATAAAATAAAATTAGTATCTACGACCTTATTTTTTGTGACACGACATTTTGTACGGCTTGGTTTATAAACTTCAGCGCAATTTCACTGCATAGAGCACAATTAATATCGTATATCCAAGTCATTTATCTCTTTTGACATAAAAATTACATATTAACCTGTCAAAAACCCTCTGTGCAATGCAAAAGTCACTTATTGAATAAACGAGTTCAGTTATTCCGTGATCATGGCGCATGAAACTGTGCCGAAATATTGGAAAACTCGAAAATCAAATCATGTTAACACAAAAGTCACTTATAACCGGGTATTTACCGTTATAAGTGACTTTTGTGTTAAAAAGAATGATAGTTTTAGTAGTGTTCATCTCATGTGTTATCCTAAAGATATGTCCATATCCATTTCGTCCAGGAAGTTTAGTATTCCATTGCAGAATTTATCCGCTCCTGGACAGTTAAATATTTGTTTGTTTTGGTTATAACTTAATGGCAAAAGTAACAAATTGGTGCCGAGTGCTCGTATAGAATAAATACGCTACAAATCACAGGATAATTGAGGAGACTACACAAAAAAAATGCTAACAGATTTTTACGTTCTGCGTATACAGTTTTATTTTTTCATTCTTAGAGCATTTTTTCAGCCATACAGTGCTATAATCTAATTACCGACTATAAGTTAGAATCTAATAGTCGGTTTACTGACTTTGCGACACATATTCGAGTTAACTTTTATTCTCTTCACTGTCGGTACCCTATAGACATTCTCAATCCCATTTTTAAACACGCAGGTTAAGTTATAAGTGACTAACCGTTTTGCTGGTACTATAGAAGTGATATTGGTAGGTGGATAGATAGTGCACGTGACGTAGTATTATAAGTCGCCGTGTCGCGTGTCGCTGTAGAGAGGCACTTGTTTGTACTCCGGGAAGGGATATAGCACAAGGTGGTCAGCAGTCTTGTACCAGGGGACGAAACCGTTCTGAAACAATTACAATACATTATATATATTTGTATGTAGTTTCAGTTATTTTATTGATAACGTTTATATGTTCCATGACATGTTATTAGTTGCAATTAAATTGTCAATAACGTCTTGGTTAGAATAATTCATATTATTTAACTAGGGTGTTTTCTATGTATAAAAAAAACCTTTATATGTAGAGTATATCAATTATCTAGTAGCCATACCACAAGCTCTGATTAGCTTGGTTGGGTTGGGACTAGAGCTGTGTACATAAATTTTGCAGCATTATTTATCTATTACAACATGAGAGTCAGACAGTTCGTTTTTGTGCGTAACTATGACAGTTTAACGTTGTGTATGTATTATATTATCTGTGACGTTGTTAACTATTAGTAGTAATATAATTCGGCATGTTTTTGTCGCGCACATACTTAATACAAATTTAAAACTTATATGGTTTTCTCATGGATGTCAGAAATGGGAACACAGGGGAATCATCAGCTCTCAAATAAAGAATCATCAAAATAGGTTCACCCAATCGAAAGTTATGAGGACGTCTTTTCTATTTTTTTATGTTCGTTACATAAAAAAATAACATAGTCGAATTGATGACCTCCTCATTTTTTGTTGGTTAAAAATGATTACTTACAAAATTAGTTCTCCTATTGGTGCCCCGTCCGAAGCCGTTCCAATGGTTGCCCGCGATGCCGATCTGATCTCCCACCTGCGACAAACAAATTAGTTATACTTATATTGTTCTTCAGCTATTACGCTATTAACTCAACTTTATCTGCACTGTACAAGAGATTGAAAACAAAGCACAAAAGTCACTTAAAACGGGATGATTTGATTTTTTATTTTTCCTATATTTCGGTAGTTAGTATTAAGTTTGATTTTTTGTTCGTTTGTATTGAATAGGCTCCGAAACTACTGGGCCGAATTGAAGAATCTTTTCACCGTTTGGAAGCTACACTATCCCCGGTGAACTAGTTTAGTAATAGCACAGATAATATAATACAGGTAGTAGTAGTAGTGTACTATTCTAGAAATGTGAAATTCGAATTATATGGGAAACAGCTAGTTAAAGGACTATTATTATGATTTTACTCACTTCAAAAGACATGACATTCTCATTGCTCGATCCACCGTTAGCCATAACCGCCTCTCTGTCGTGCGCGATCTGCCCGCCGAAGTAATAGATGTCGTCGAGTGAAAAGAAACTGTTGGAAGCGTCGAGGCGGTTCGTCTGCATTATCTCGTACGCAACTCGCCCGACCTGGAATTACAGATTGAAACCAAGAATGTACAAACGCAATGTATATTTTATAAAACTTGCGAAAATGGGCAACACTCAGCGGATGCTATGGTCCGAGTCTTCAGAATTTATGGCATAATAAAGCCAGCCAACTAAGGCGTACGCATAATACGCAGACAAAGCGGTGCCGTAGTTAGTATATACTTAGGGCGTAAACGAATTGTGAAAGTGTAGTTTTAATTTTTTGTACATGGGCCTACCAACTTTTTATAGATGATAATGATGATGATTCTTTGCGAGCTGTCGTTGACGTATCTGACATTCGCGTCTATGACATTTCGTGCATCTATGACCGTTGGGTTTTCCCGCTTTTTCGTAGAATTGTCATTCCTTGGAGGGTCGATCTAGTTACCTGGCTACTGAAAGTGCAGACGATGTAGTCACTCAGAGACAGCATGTGTAGATCCACCAGCAGGCCGGTGAGAGACAGCGGCGTGTAGCGCCGGTGCGTGGCCGCGGTCTTAGCGATGGACGGGTCGCCTAGGAATGTGTACGTTGGGAATTTCTTCCGGGCTTCTGCTAGGACCTGCGTGAAAAATATTAAATAAATAATTTATTTATTGTTAATAGACGTGCAGCTTCTGGCTGATGTGTCTATATCACACAGTTGAATTTATTCATTGCGTTACTTTTTTAGTTTGTTAATTTTGTCTCGTAACCAGTTGTCGAGTTTATTCTTGAAGGCGTTTATTGATGTGGCTAATATAATATCTTCTGGTAATAGGTTCCATTTGTGCACCACTCTATTGCTAATAAAATGGTACGCGGCAAGGGATTTCGTAGAGTCACGGGACAATCTAAGGTGGTGCCTACGGTTAGAACGTTCTTCTTTCTTTATGTAGATGTTGAAAGTGGATATAGCATCTTATGTCGTCCTGTTTGCTCAAGTAAGATGCTTAAAGATAATCGAGAGTGCGAAAGCTTTTATCAAGGTATGTACTTACATTAGCATCGTCCGTGGCCAGGTAGACGCGTCGTTGGTCGACATGTTGGGTCAACTCCAGCTGGTCATAATACTCCTTCACGTGAGTCATGTACTCCTGAATGTGGTGGAACGCAGCTTCCGTGCCCACTTTGTCTGTCCGTCGTATGTGTACGCTGGAAATAAACAATTTCATAGATATTTCGTGTATTTATTTACAAGTCCCGCTCCCGCTGTCTGGCTGTCTCTATGTATGCTTAGATCTTTAAAACTACGGATTTTAATGCAGTTTTTTTTTCAATAGATAGTGATTCAAGAAGCCATTTGACTCATAGATTTCCACGAAGGGCGAAGCCGCGGGGCGCAGCTAGTATTGGAGAAGTCTTACAACAATAATTATTAAATTAGTTATTTAATAATTATTGTTGTAAGACTTCTCCACATTGCTCGATTTATTACATACAGTCGGGAACGCTTCGTCGACCCTGCCTGGCTTAAGACCGGGAAAAATGGAAGGAAGTATAGGGCTTCATCCGAAGAGGATCTTTATCTCTGGATAGTTATAATCCAGAATATTAGTGGTTGCTTTAATTTAAGTAGCAAGGCGTGTGCCTCTAACTAAATAGACCTACGACACTGTAACGGTCATAGGGAGTCGATGGATGGAGGTGGCTCAGGACGGCTATTCGAGGCAAAGTTTGTGGGAAGCCTATGTAGACTTATATGATTATGATGACAGACCTGAACACATACATACAATACAACTGGCATACAGCACGCACAGCACAAAAAAGCATTAAAATATGGGCTTAAACTCATTATCTTTAGATACATTTTACAATGACAATATACATTCCCACGAGTGTCCTGCTGGCTGTCTGTTATCTGCTAATAATTAATATAAATGCTTCTGAATATTAAGAGTTAAAGCCCTAATTGAATCCTCAGTTTTGTGTAGCATCACGGTAGCGGTTGTACACTGTTACATTACTTTGATTTTTGTTTACTTTAATCTTTTTAAGGTAAAGTAAACGTTTTGACTTGTACTATTTTGTTATCAATAAATTGATTATTCTGATGAAGAAGCTAATAAAAAACCTTGTTAGGTTGTTAAGTTGGGGTTGGGTTGCTAGGTTGCAATTCGAGGTTAGGACTAAAGAAAATGTGAGGGTAGACGTACCCAACTATAGGATGCTTGAAGTTCATCTTAGCTACGGTCTCGTTGATAGCTTTTTGCATGGCGGCTCGTGGCTTCAGAATGTATTTGACCATCTGTCCGATCCACCACGCTGAGGGGTCGCCGTTGAATCTCATTATCCTGGAAGAGAATAGAAAAGAATAACTTTATTGGAACTTAATACTATCGTATATACGTATGTATATACTAGGGGCACAATCAGCGGCCTTATCGCTAACAGCGATTTCTTCCAAGCAACCTTTGGATGAATGGTATATATATATTTTTGGAACTAATCTATTCTTTACAGAGGAAAATTTTGTAGTTTCAATGCCACTTCTTAATTTCGTATATAGAGACTGAAAGTTCGGAAACCGAGTCGAGAAAAAACAAGAAACTGCAAGAAAACAGCGCCAGGTGTTTATTTCTTTCTCATCTTTTAAAACAGTTCAGCATTTTTCACTACAGACCGTCTAAACAAAAGCAGTGTCAATAATGTTAAAATATGTAATCTATGTCAGGGATCACCAATTAGTTTTATTTGTGGTTCAGTTTTTATAACGATGAGACTCCCTCGGCCCGCATGGTCTTCATATCACGTGAGATTTAAGGCTACTTGTTTACTTAAGGTCCGCACAATATACGTTGGCAGCAGACACGGACCGCGTTCCGGTATTTGGTGACTCCTGATCTATGTTCATCTCAATCTATCATGTCATCTTACCCATACTTTAATTTCATAATTGTTTGTTTTTCTTATTTTACTCAACTGTGTCATGTTCATTGTTTTACTGTGTATTGTATAATTGTTGTATGTGTGTGTCTGAAGTTTTAAATAAAATTATTATGTCTCTCATTTACCATGATCTCGGGCCATAAAGTGACCCGGTCCTTTGGAAGGCTTGCGTGGGCCCGAAGCCAACAGCACAGAGGCCCTTTGAGAAGTTAATCTAAAGGCGATGGCTACACATAGCGGGTATCATCCTCGGGTGCACAACATGATACACCCAAAATGGTATCCGCCAGGTGTAGAGACTATTGCAAAGAAAAATTAAAGAAATAAAACCAGGCTATTGTGATGGATGGATGTACTGGGTAATTGGGCTATAGGGGAGATTGCGGACGTCTGCCATAAACAGGTCAATCATAATGTTAAGAAGAGTGGCAGGCGGTGGCTTGCCGAATGCTGGATGGGTTCCTTAAAAAGCCGGAGTAAATTACCGGAGAGGAACAACATCGGCGCAAACGACTGACGGGTGTCGAGAGGTGCGGCCCCGATTTTACCATCACGAAGACTGCTCGTGAGCGGGTTTCCTCACTATTACGCCATTAGACACTTCCACCCCCAAGTCTACATCCTAAGATGCATCTCTCGCGACTCCACTCAAACCGGCCAATGAAGGCAAGCAAGAGGTGGAAATAAAACCAGGCTATTGTGATGGATGGATGAATTATTATTATTATTAAATTAACTGATGCTGGACCATCCACACAGCATCATCTAGCCCCAAGCTAAGCAGAGCTTGTGTTATGGGTATCAGACAACTGATATACATAATACAATAAATTACATAGATAGATATTTTGTAGTTGTTAATAAAGAATGCATCTATCTATCTAAGCTACATAATTAAAAGCATATATGTGTATGTATGTTGTTCTAACAAAGTAACGTATATTTTTTGCATGAAATACATGTGTATAAAGGTGTTAAGGTTAAGGCCGTCAGGAACTTACCTATGCGCTAAATCTTTGGGAACAGCTAGCGGTAAGAACTTGGGTTTCGCTGTGAGCGAGTCGATGAACGGTAGAGAAACAGCTTTTGCGTCATACATAACTGAAACCAAATAAAGTTGATTATATGTTTGGTTGAAAGAATAGAAGACAATGGGATGGTATAGTATAGATGGCTTATGAGTATGAAGAACCATCAGGGCGTGTAGGTAGGCCAGTCGGCCGCCATTATGGTGGTGTCCTCCTAGCCGAATTTCAACTACAGTGGCCAGGTGCGCAGGACATATTATAGTGCACAAGTGTATGCGCAAACACAGGTATACTCTTTATTTCCTTGCTATATTGAACCGACACGATTGGGGGAGGTCAGGCCGCCCTCAGTATAGCTAGGTTGACGGAGTGGCTGTGTAACGACCATCTTACCGCGGCGAGCGAAGCGAGCCACGCTGTGTATCGACCAAAGATTTAAATCTTTGGTATCGACGACGTAATAAGCCATGCTAGTACCGCACTGTGTTCGCATGCGCTGTGTGCCATTGCATCAGTGTCCATCCAAGAGCCTACCGTCTTTTAGCCACGCGAGTTGGGGGTAAGTGTAAACTGGCCACAGTAACAGCGTCATTAGTCACCTGGCCACGAGTGCACCTTGTCGTTGTAGGCGCTGGTGCAGGTCTCCGAGAGCGGCTGGAACACGTAGTCCCAGCCCTTGTTGTTGTACCGCCAGCCGCGCGAGTTCAGGATGAGGGTCCGCTCCGTGGCGTACGCGAAGATCAGGCAGTATACGATATGGTGGAGCTGGCAGCCGAACCCGCAACCCTAGAATAGACAGACAATATTATCTCATTGCTTGATTATATTTATTTTGCGCTTGATTGTACTAGACGCTCACCTCATCGCAAACGGTCTAGACTCTCTAGAGTTCTGCATTCGCTGCAAAATGGCATTTGAATGTCTAAGCCTGACTATTATATTGAAAAGAAGAGTTGTACATTTTTATAATCCTAGATATTGATTTGATTTGATAGATACCTACATAAATATAATAAGATACGCGGTGCGATGAAAGAGTGACAATCTAATCATTCTCTAACATAAGTGATGGAAACCATTCTAGCGCTGCGGCTGGTCCTAAACCCGTACGTCAAATTTAAATCAACATGATACTAAAGTAAACTAATGCAGTTGATTGTACGATAAAAAAAATACAGAGCCTAAGCGAAAACTGCTATAATGGAGCAGTAAATTTAAACCACCATCATTACATTAATCGCTGTTCTCTAGACCGTGTCCCACTATACTTTATCGTACTACGTAAATTGACCTCGAGGAAAGTAATGCTTCATGTGTATGGAGATAGGACTATATTAATTTCAAGTACGAGTATTTATCGCGTTTATTTACCTATTTTTCCCGACGTTTCAACAGGTTTACATAGTGTCGTGGTCACGGGATGACTCAACGCGATAAATACCCGTTAAAATAGTACTTGTAATTATGTGTTCTCATCGTATAAGTTAAAAAAAGGATATTTATTTCCTTACATAACCTATATTAGTCCTCAACAACCTATATTGGTCCACTGCTGGACGCAGGCTTCCCCTGATAAGCGCCTTTTTGGATTTTATCCCAAAAGCAGGTAATGCCTACGTATGCGGGTTGGGCATCGCAATTTGGTTGTAAATTGTTCTGCAGGAGGAGCTGCTGCCCGCCCCCTGTGGATATCCCTTAGTCGTCTCTTACGACACCCGCGGGAAGAGTTGGGGTGGTACAAATTCTCATTGGTCAACACAATTATCACATAATAAAAATGCTCTAATAAGTAGTTTACGATAGTTTTACTTTAAAAATTATAGGTTGGTTTTACTGCCGTGACTTCTGACTTTTTATCGAGCGCGATAAGATAAAAAACGTTAGAAATTTTTTAAGTATAATTTTAAGAGTAACTAAAGTAGATAAATTAGCATTACATACAACGAATCACGAAAACGATTGAAAAATAGCTTCTGATTGAATAAACAAGCAAAAGTTTGATATATATACAGAAAACACTATTATACCACACAAAACAGGAAACAATACAGATATAAATCATTTTAAATGACCTACTGTGTTTTTTAAGTTATATAATTTTTTTAATGTTCTTTTCAACTTGCTTTTGTACACGGATTCGGTTTCCGCGCGTGTTTTTTTTTCAGAAAAAACTTAGCCTATGGCAACTTACCTTGGCATAATATACCCATTAGGGAAAAAGCTTTTAGAATCCGACCATTATTATTGCCAGAAATTACCCTCACAAGGAAACTTACAAATAGATTTTCGTATAAATAGAATACATACATGTTTTTGTTATTATAGTGCGTAAGTCTCACACTGGGGGTAATTTCCAAGAAATTTTAATAATGTCCACATTTATTGGACTTCGACGGGAATTAACTTAAAAGTATAATTCATAATTCATTTATTGTTTGTGAATCAGGTATATTATAGTCAGTACTGTAATATACCTGATTATGTTAATACTTATTTATGATGGTTTATATTTATTATGATAAGACTTATTTTCCGCACTGAGTGGAAAGATTTGGGGGAGGCCTTTGCCCAGCAGTGGGACGACACAAGCTAAATAAAAAAAAACAACAGACTTATTTTAGATCGCTGGATTCTGCCGCTTAGGCGTATAAACATTTCAATAAACATTGTAGAGGTAATAATATCACTTTTGCATCACTCGCCTACTCATCTCAGTCTAACACGCGACGTCCACAGACCATCTCTATAATTAGACAAACAAACAAACATGGTAAACGTTTGTCACGATTTGTTAGCACGTGTCGGGATCGACGACCTGTTATTGGGAAATATTTGATTTGATAACTTGATCTTACTAATATTAGGAAGACGTGAATAACTTACCTACTAATAGTACATACTACTTTATCAGCCATACTAAGTTGGAAGGGGTCGATTCTTACAATGCGGCATGCGTTTTCTAATATTTTAAGGTCATTTCTATCCGATGGGTACTGATTTATGTGGTAAATTTGTATGCATTTCAGCCCGATCCGTTCAGTACCTTTGGCGTGAAGAAGTAAAAACAAAACATCCATCCATCCATCTAAACTTTCGCAATTATAATATTATAGTTTGAAAATTACTCTTTATTACCTAAGCTCTTTATGATACTCCGGGAGGTTCCCGATGTTATCATGAAATTGTCATCATGGCAGCATTTCATCAAACTAGACACAGAGTCATTTAACAAGAAGTTGATGATGACCTACTTGACAGCACAGAAGTAGTAATAAAGACTCACCTTGTTAAGACTACAGATGAGTTTCCTGGCCTCCTTGCAGTCAGGTGGATGCTGCAGGTAATGTAGCCTCCTTTGTACTAGGTCGCTGACATTGGCTGCCTCTATGTGCCGCCAATCGTTGTACCCGTCGAGTTCTGGAAGCTTTTCTTGGTCTGATAGGAGGGAACTGTAAGAATAATTATTAATATTTATTTTTAATTTTTTTGAAAACTAACCGCTAGGTAATCATAATACAAAATTAAACTAAATATTAAGAGTTTAAAGCCCATAATTGAATCCTAATTTTTTGTGGTGTTGGACGTGTGAGTGCCAACCTTGAAATTCGAGTTCAGGACTAAAAAAGAATTCTCATATAAGAGTAACAAGCTGTTTGTTCCACAACTAAATTAAAAATTTAAATTCCGATCCCCTTTCCACTTTTTCGTGTTCATATTAGTCCTAGTATATTAGCAAAATATGAAAAATCTTAAGTTGATGTGATTGTGGTTCTATGAATGCATGTATTTGTGATCAAATAAATTAGATATTATTTGGGGGATATGAATGGAGAAATTTGTCATCACGCGCTGGCGGGTTCTGATATGAAAAATATGTAAAAAATAGATATGTAACATTCTAAACGGCCTTCATTTATTTGACTAGCCTTGATTACATTTTGTTAACTAGATATCATTACTATTAGCCTGTAACATCCCACTGTTGGGCAAAACCTCGCCTGCTGTGCGGTTATGCTTAAACCACCCATCCTATATTGACATTTCAATGGCCTACGCCACAATTGCAAATATAAAAACCATACAAAGAGTTTTCAAATGGTAACATCAGCAAAGCCGCCAAAGTAGTAAAATAATTCGAAATTAATAACACTTACAAACTAAATTAACCATACTAATGAACGCCCCACAATAACCTAATAATCGTAAAATGTACGGTCAATAACTAATTATTGTTATCGCTATTTTACCAACTGTTATTTTTACGATAAAAACTTTGTGACGCGGCTTTACGGTTTACCTTATCAACAACGAGATTCGTCAACTATAGAATGGTTTAATAATTGCATTTGTATGGCTTATTATAAGAAACTTTACCCATGTCCAATTGTTCATTTGACGTAGAAATTTAAATCACCCTAATCTAAACACGTCATAGGCGAGTTCACGAGCGCTCGTCTACGCTGGTTAGGGCACGCAGAGAGAATGAAAGATTAAATAAATAAATAAATAAATAATGCTGGACAATTCACACAGCATTATCTAGCCCCATGGTAAGCAGAGCTTGTGTTATGGGTACTAGATAACTGATATACATAATACAATACATTACATAGATAGATATTTTTTATTATACATAGAAAACGACCAGAACACCCGGAACAAATATCTGCAGATCGTGCACACAATTGTTCCGAGGCGGGAATCGAACCCGCAACCTCCTGCGTCGCAGGCGGACCTTCGCCCACCGCGCCACATCAGTCGTCATCGTCGATTACTCGGAAATCGTGCGTAGAATAGAATAAGATTTATTTAGCGATTTAAATTGGTTATTATTTATTATTATTATAAGGTTATAATTAGTTTCTATTATTTGATTGTAACTTTCTTTGTTAATAAAGTGTCTCTAAGGTATCTATCAAATGGTTAGTTATGTGCTTGTCTTGCCGATTCCATGAAATAAATGATTAATTTTAAAATGTTTTAGTAAAAGATAAAACAAACCTTTTCCTTTCGCCCACTTGGTCCAGAATCGCCTGTACAGCTTCGTTGCCGCCTTTAGCCATTTTGCTGAGCTCGTGGTTAACATAGTACCAAAGTTCTTTGGTGTTCGAGTTTATCCGCCTCCTTAGAGTCTCATACTCCTCCTTAGGCCCTTGACCTGAGTCCAGGAAAAGAGACCCATCTATGTCTTTTAAGTTGTTGAACCTGGAAAAATATATTATATAATTCAGATAGAGAAAAACTAGGTACCTTAAAATAACAATAATTCAACATATTATGTAATTGGACGCGCTTTCTAAGAATTAAAAACTATTTATTTATTTTATTTATTTATGTCGGAACACCATCAGCTACTATAATATCTATAGACTTAAAAATGACAACAGAGCTAATAATAGGTATTCACTGATAGAATCTAAATAAGCTAAAAAAGTAGCCTAGGGATTTTTGTCCACTAGTGGAAGAAGTGAAAAAGAAACCACTAGTACGTTCATATATCACTTAAGTGTCCAACACATATTTGTTTTGCTTATCTAAATCTATATACATATAATGCGAATTCAGAAACATGTCAATATTTATGTAAAGCTAAGAACACTATTGAATTTCTTACATACTATTGTTGGTGCGGAACTGAGCGACTTCTGGCCAAGCATTAAACATGTCAATGATGTTATCATCTATGGAGTAGAAAACCTTCCTTCATAAGATTTTATTTATGTAATGTTTAAATTTACGAATAGGGGCTTTGATTTTTACTAAATTGATATTTATATATATGTGTAAATAACTACTAGATGTCGTTGTATAGTTTGAATAAATATAACCTACAACATGTCAAATTCTCCAAAATAGACTATCGTAGGCCTGGACTTATTAAATTCACTTCAACCATTCAAAATCAGTCATGTCGTACAAATATCGATTAATATCGGCCCGGGAAATGGCCACTCGAGCGATGGAACGAATTGTTCGCGATAAGCCCAACATAGACAAGGTTGTATTCAATTACATAGATTATCATCTAGACTCGATTACTCGGGTTATTTTGTTTTTAGGACTTGCGTTTAGAAACGAGTTTAGTCTGATAGATAATAATTCGTATATTTGTTTACGTGTTATTATGTTAATAAATAATACTTTATTATATACCTACTAGCTAGCTTTTAAGAGCAGTCGGTACTAAGGTAAGTAGCTTAAGAACTGATTAGAAATGGGAAGTATGGAAGTGAATCGTAGTTTTTACAAGTACAGACAATTTATCTTGGCAGGTCCGAAATACGCACAAGGAGGCTGCGCAGTAACATTTTTTATGAACCAAATGGTGACAATGGCGGGGTGCGCGGGCGATGTTAGATCAAAAAATGTTTATTGTTTATTATATTTTAGGGACTTTCGAATTATTTTCCAGCGTCGCAGGCGGGCCTTCGCCCACCGCACCACAGAGGTCATCATAACTGTTTAGTAACATTATATTTTCTCGGTTTAACCGAAAAAAATATGATTTACTTAAGTTTTAGAAATCTATTCAATACTTCTTAAGTAACAACTGTTTGAGAACATTTAAAACCAAAACAAACTTTTTTGAAACTTTTTTTGTTTTATCTCTATAAGTCTTGACCACAGTCGGTTACAAAAGTCTTCGTTGTGTTTTTGTTTGTTATAATTGATTTGTCTGTTGATTGTTATTATTGGTGTTACGTTTTTTGTTTACTGTTAGTGGGGGCACTTATTTAGCTAAATAACATAAATAATACCTGCGTTTGTATTTTGATAATTATTATTTTTTATTTGTACTTTCTCACTACATTAGATATTTTCTGAACGTATATTTGTTTATCTGGCAATAAGTTTTCTTCACGAGTGTGATGCGCAAAATTTCACAGAGCCTATGTAAATTGCGAGATCAGACCCGCCAAGATAAATGGTCCGTACTGTAGGTTAGCAGTTATAAATTATTTTTACGGTTTCTCCGTCAATTTATAAACCGGTTTTAAAAAAATCTGCTATTGTATACAATAGCAGATTTTTTTAAAACCGGTTTATGATTTCGAATTGGTAGTATTAGTAAAGGGTGTCTCATAATGTTTTTCGTTTTTGGTTTGGCTGTTACGCGCCAAATACAGGTAGCGGGGGGCGGGGAGTGGTCTCAAATGCTTGGCGGGCTTGTCTAGTTTAGTAACGATGGATCGCTACACGGGACGGCAGCGCGCATTTTGCGTGCGAGCTTTTTATAAAAATAACGATTCTTACACTATTGTTCGACGTCTCTACCGGACACATTTTGATTTACCGGATATGAGAAATGTGCCAAGTGCGAATTTAATCAAGCATTGGGTGCGCAAGTTTGAAGAGACTGGGAATACAATGCCAGATAAACCAACTGGGCGCAAAAGGACGTCGAGAACGAGCGTCAATGCCGACCGCGTTCGCCAGTCTGTTATGACGGCAGTCACTACGATTGCGCGCAGCTTCTCTGAATATGATGAAATCGACGGTTCATCGCATTATTCGATTCGCAGAAATGCGAAATCAGATTGGATACAACCGCAGCATATTTTTCCAACAAGATGGAGCCACCTCCCATGTTACAAATGACTCCCTAGCTGCTCTTCACGAATTATTCCCTGGAAGAGTAATAAGTCGCCGAGGAGACATCAACTGGCCACCGAGGAGTCCAGATTTAACGCCTGCTGATTTTTTCTTATGGGGCTACCTCAAAAGTAAAGTTTACGACCCATTAAGTATACCCATAAAGTTTACTACCTCAAAAGTAAAGTTTGCCACCCAACCTGACTGTTTTAAGGCAAAAAAATCACAGAAGAAATCAACGCTATTTCAAGAGCGATGCTCCAGCGAGTAATTGAAAATTTTAGTGCCAGGCTAAATGAGTGTGAAGAAGTGGATGGTGCGCACTTGCGAAAGATTGTTTTTCATAAATAAACTTTTTGAACTGTTCTTTAATTTAACAGTAAATAAAACGAGTTTGAACGAATTCTGGTATTTTTTTTTCAAGTATCAAAAACGAAAAACATTATGAGACACCCTTTATTTATCTTGTCAAGCTCAAAAAACAACATAATTCTTTAGAAAAGTCACGACTTGCTATAAGCGTGGTATTCAGGTGATATCTTCGCCAATCCTTAATATATTTTGATGATTCTTTCCTTGTTGTATAAAGGTTGATTTTGAGGTGGTCCAATAAAAATTGAATCCTCGAGGAATTTATATGTGCGCCTTAAAACGAATCTCAAGCATCATCACATGATAATTTAAACATCACTCGTACCAAATGGTTTCCATGGCAACGGGTGTAAACAAGAGGTCCCCAGCACATCAAATTAAATAAGACTCGAATTATAACTAGATGTCGCTGCTTGAAAAATAAGATCGCGCTATCGAAGTGTTCCTTCCAAATCCATTTTCACTATTTAGGAATTCGCAATCGATTACGTTTTTTTTTTTAATGGCGTGATTTAAAAAATTATATACCGACCGAACAATACATATTATGTGAATAATCTGAAGAACTAGGCACCTTATCCAAACATTTTTTTTACATTTTAGGCACATATAATGTATACATAAAGCAGTAGTTCCCAAAGTGGTCCAGGTGGACCCCCAGGGGTCCACGGACCTCGACGGGGGTCTACGTTGGCGTGACAAAAAATTGGGGGTTCACAATTCGTAAGTCCACGAAAATTTTTCTGCTTTCGATATTGAAGAACTCAAATGTTGACTTCACCTAACAATGTAGGCAGATAATATTTTAGGAAGCTCAGCGACTGTTACTTTCTGATAAATTCCAACGATTGCTCTTACATACTGAAGTACGCTGATTGTCGAAAGGTGCATGTTTAACAAGATTTTACTCACTTTTTGAATCAGTTTTAGAGTTTCTGGAAAGTAAAGATCCAGATTTAAAAGAAAACCTAATAAATTTAAAAGCTGACATTGCATATTTGACAGATTTGTTCAAAAAGTTTTTTGACATCCACTTACAGCGCAATCAATTAATTAATTAATTAACCAATCAATTCTCACTTTTTTTGAAAACTATTAATTCGTGGTTGGAACTCAGCCGCAACGCAATTCCCATAGTTAGATCTAAACTTCACATTTTTTGTCGAGTTTTGGGAATATGGTAGAAATGTAGCTGCAAGGGGTCCACCGAAAACAGCAAAATTGTGAAAATGGTCTATGAGAAAAAAAGGTCTGGGAACCTCTGACATAAAGGATGCCTGGAATAGACCGCAGCTAGCAATAAGGCCGCCGTTTGTACCACATTAGATATAGTTAGTATTAAGTTCTTATTTTTTTTTCATTTATTGATGGTGCAATACATCATAATCAACCTATGTTAGTCCACTGCTGGACATAGGCCTCCCCAATGAGCGCCAGAGCGCCCTGTCTTCAATATGGTGCAATACAGTTATATTCTATTCTATTTGTGTATGTTTAATATAGATTATTTAATTATCTGTAATAAATGATTTCATACATACATAAATAATAAATTCTAGGCTATATTAAGTGCACAGGGCCACATATTTCTAGCTACATAGCATGATTGATAACAATAACAAATCGCGTGATAGTATTGTCGTGGTTGTCCTTTGAGTAACGTAGGTAGGTAGCTGTTTTTACGACATTTGTATTGTAGTATTGAACAGATTGGATAACTTTGGAAAGGGCTATATTAAGGGGCTGACTTAGTGGTGAATATGAGGGAAAATATATAAATTGATAAGTCTTAAGTTGTACCTGTTATTCAAACTATGTACCTAATGATATTCAAAAGATTTAACATAAATAGTCAGGGGCCGCCGCCGCCGCCTGACAATTCCATACCAATATCATAAATTTAAAAGTAGCTCTGTTAGTCTGTCTTTAACATTATCACGTCTAAAAGGCTAAACGGATCTCAATTAAATTTTGCAGGGATAATGGTATTCTGGATGCTTTTTATCCCGGAGAAGCGCGTGCGAAGTCGCGGGCCGAACCTAGTTTCAAATTCCACATTTGCTAGCATAACAGGTACCTAACATATCTATTATCTACTCTAGAACACAACAACTATCAACACACATTTATAAAAAGCTCATTAAGTGGTATAAGTGAATAACCTAGCTAGGTGTTCAAAATCAAATCTACAGTGTAGATTTGAGTTTGAACGCATTTGAACGTGATGTGGTGACACTTACCCATCAGACTTCTTAATCTGCGAGATGAGATTGCTGTGCTGCTGGCGCAGTGAGTCCAGCTGAGAGGTGACTCGCTTTAATTGCTCCTGCACGTCCACATCTTCATCAGTGTTGCCAGTACACCTGGATTTTAGATACGAGTTACTGTTAGGCTGGTTTTATTGTTACGCGTTTCGGCAGCGCCGTCGGAGCGCGCGTGTTCGGATAAAAGAAAGTTAATAAAACTGTATTTCTTATTTGTTAACATATTTTTTTTTATTTATTTAAGCGCTTTAGTTAAAACGCCGCTAAGTCTTTTTAGCACTATGCAGATAGAGCCACTTTTATCTCCGTATTGCGGCAACTGGCAACTCGCAACTAGCTGTTAACGTTTGGTGAGTTGGGCCCCAAAGCATATCTAAGAAGATTTGCGTAGCTACCAGATTTAATGAATTACTTCATATATAAGTTTCCACGAAATTTACGACCGAATCAAACAAAGCGCCACGGCAATGTTATTTGAATGTTGTTAGGTATTTGCTTTCCTTGTAATTTATTATAAAGGTATTGCTGATAGTAAATACGCTATCGGAATCTATGGCAAGATTTCGCCTCGTTTCGGATACAAAATAGGTTGCTGATTATTGATATTATTCAGAACTTTTTTTTATTTGAATGCACTACGTGATGGTTACATTGGGATTATGACGTTGTCAAATTTTATTGGTAATTTTTACCCGAGATGAAAAGGGTAGCTGTTTTGCCGAATACCGGATATCCGGCCGCCGAATATTCGGTCGAGCATAGCCGTCGGGTGGACTCCAGTGAGTACGGGCATTTTCGTTCATGAGACTGAAGAACTACTTCATTTAGTTGCCTATCGATTTCCTTGCGGCGATGTAATTCATGGTCACCATCACCGGCGATAGTGAAGCGCCATTACGATCCAACACCCTCGTTTTTCTTCAACCAATAAATAAATAAATAATTCTGGACAATTCACACAGCATCTAGCCCCAAGTTAAGCAGAGCTTGGGTACTAGATGACTGATATACTTAATACAATACATTACATAGATATTTTTTATTATACATAGATAACGACCAGAACACCCGGAACAAATGTGCAGATCGTACACAATTGTTCCGAGGTGGGAATCGAACCCGCAAACTCCTGCGTCGCAGGCGGACCTTCGACCACCGCGCCAGAGAGGCTCGCGTCGTTAAATGAGGTGTCCATCAGGACTCATACCCTCACTCCTGAACATACCTCTCCCAAACAATATGCTATTATCACCCCGCCCGCAGAAGGCGGTCTGTAGGTCGCAGAAGAGCTGTTAAAAATACGCAGAAGGAAAGTTGGCCTGTCCTCTGGTAGTTTACCTTCGTCTGTACGACATCTACCGGCTGAGATGGAGGGAGTCTCTTCGTAAGCCATGGCTTTTTCTTCCATTGATAAAGTATTCCAACATACTTACCTAAGCGGATATAATAATATCTCTGGTGTATCTAAGGTATTAATATTTAAGGTATAGAATATGGAATATTATTGTATATTATCCTACTAATATTATAAACGCGAAAGTTTGTATGTATGGATGTTAGTACTGAACAGATCGGGCAAAAATGTTGTATACAGTTAGTTCCCGGAATAAAACATAGCTATGCAAACATACTACTTATACCATTAATCAGTTCCCATGAGAAATAACCTTAAAACGACCGTGCGAAGCTGCGGACAGAAACTATTATTAAATAAATAATACCTTAGCGGAGATATCACTAGATAAGTGACCACTATCCACAGGACTAGTAACACCACCGCTGCCCGCTTCCATCTAGCCAGGTACATCATTAAGTAGTCTTTGATTGCCAAATGACCATTGGAGTAAATTCTTGATTCCCGCCGCATCACTACACATCCCCCATCGTCTGGTCTGCCTGAAAGAGGTTTAATTTAGTATGGAGCGAGAAATCATCGTGACTACTTATTTTTGTATGGACTTGCACAGTTACATTTCCGCGCTTTAGAGGTAGGTACCAAATCCCATAGGAGACTTAGACATAATGATGACTTCCCCGTAAACCAACCTCAGGGCTCTGGTAGATTCATAATCTGAATAAACTACAATACCTTAGGTACTATAAATAATATTAAATAAATCTGGACAATCCCCACAGCATCACCTAGCCCCAAGCTAAGCAGAGCTTGTTATGCGAACTAGATGACTGATATACATAATATAATACATTACATAGATAGATAGTTTTTATTATACATAGCAAAATGTCAAACACCCAGAACAAAATCTGCAGATCATACAAATATTTGTTTCGAGGCGGCAATCGAACACGCAACCTCGTGCGTCGCAGGCGGACCTTCGCCCACCGCGCCACAGAACCTCTTGTCTTAGGTATTTTCTATTTACTCATATTTCGCGCCACAGAGGTAGTCTTAGGTATTTTCTATTTACTCATGTTTCATAGCAAAGTTATAAGTTACACAACCTATGTTACAGGTATCTTTTGAATAAAAACTTCTCAATATAAACGATTTTAAAATATACACCCTAACAATCAACAAATAGTGCTTAATTCCGCATGCAAGATCATAGATGACATGGGTCAGATAACACCAACACAATAGAATTGTGATAGACTAGATAAGATGCAGTGTGATAATGATAACATTGTTTTGTGTTATAAAACCACGAAATATGCAATGTTGGAACTATTTTATATTTTCCTCCTTCCACTTAAACATGTTTTTTTTATAGGCTCTTCCTTCTTTTTTACTATAAATACTATACTATCATAATTTGTTGAATTCATTACAGATGCTAGCGGGTTGAACATGAACCTTGTTGGTGTTGGGAGATACCAAAGTCTCATCCATTAACAAGGGACTTTTTCAGTGTGATTGCAGTTCTATTCCTTCTTTATTGATGTTAGCTTTTTATATTTTCTTATGAAAAGAAATATGTCCCAAGTTCAAAATTAAAGAAGATTTTCAACCAAACTTGCAGATATAGCTCTTAGCTTATGTTTACAGCAAAAATATCAGAATTATGGCTATGAACTATTTGAAAGTAAAGACCTACTCAGAAATAGCTTTTAAGATAAAGGCCTCACAACTTAGTGGAGTTTTTAGGTGCCCAATCAATTCCGTCTGTGACATTCACTTATAATTTTATTATGAAAAATGTTTTGTTTTCAAGATGCAATTTGTATTTACAATTCAAGTATCAACCTACCTATTTATGAAATCAACTGAAAGGTTGATAAGTCATGTATTTATTTATTTATTGAGCACTAGGTACTAACAGATGATACTTAAAAACACATACAAGATCACATAAGGCATCATCAGTTGTGATCCCCCAATTATTAATAGTTACAGTTTTAGTTTAGTTTACAATCACAATGTTTCATTATGAAGAGATCAGGCCAATTACTTTAAAGAGAAATGATTTTATGAGGACCTGAGCTACGCCTATAAGTTAGTTTCAGAAAACCCTTTACCACTTGTAAGTAAAAAAACTGCAATTTAAATTATGTTAAATTTCGGTCGGCGTTTATATTAGGTATAATATTATCGCAATATCAAGACGATTGACCAGGAATCTAGGGCGGATATTCGTAATTTAGTGTTGATGGTCTATTCTTACATTCAAATAGGATATTATTTTGAGAGGAAACCGCGGTGGTCATACGTAAAATATTGAATACAGACAGGACCACGTCTATGTGGTTCAAACCTCAAACACCGCCTCATTAGTAAAAGCCAGAATCCAGCCATCGTAAATTGTATTCAAAATAAATCGGTAGTACTTACACGTATGAGAACAAATTTTTTACGTGATTCGTGAAGATAATTATTGCTGTACCCTTAGATGTCTGTAATCTAACTAAACTTTAATGCATGCAATAATGGCTATTTACTAATTATTTTCCGAGAAATAGGTAAGCACATTCACTCACTGCCCACAAACTCACAGCATAGATAGATGAATTGAAATTATTGAATATTATGAAGTAACTATTAACAAACGTCAAACAGGAGAGAACCTTCATTACCCTATTTTAGGTAGGATTATACCTCAACTTCAACTTCTTATTTTTATGGCTCGCTGTGTCTGTGTTGACACAACTCTGCCCATAGATTACTCTGCCAGTGTCCGTCCGTGTGAAGAGTCATAAACTCTATTAATGCTCTATTATGACTCTATTAGAGTAAAAACACAATTAAATTTTATTAATGCTATCTAAACGTAAACAGTTTTATTGTTTTTGACGTCCTATCTAGCGCGGTGGGCGAAGGTCCACCTGCGACGCAGGAGGTTGCGGGTTCGATTCCCGCCATAGAACAATTGTGTGTACGATCTGCAGATATTTGTTCCGGGTGTTCTGGTCGTTTTCTATGTATAATAAAAAAAAATATCTATCTATGTAATGTATTGTATTATGTATATCAGTTATCTGCAGTTTTCTTTCTTTTCAAAATTAAAGGAATGTTTTCTTTGAGTACAATTTTCTATCTACAGTAATAAGAGTACTTTCCCTCAAGGTGGCATTACAAAATTCCACCCTGTATATCACAAACACTGCCTCAACTTCAACTTCAACTTCTTCCTAGATGGCTCTGCATCTGGGTTGACGCAATTAGCACTGAGTAAAAATTATCCGGTCTGAGTAGCTGTCAAAGTCGAATTCGGTAAAAGAAAGTCTGTCACTGTCATCTGTCTATATAGAAATGGCTAGAAATAGAGTTTAAAACAGACACTGGAGGGTCGTAGCGAAAAGCAAACGGCGCCGAAACAAAAAGAAGTTGAAGTATTGATTTATTGTTAGTTTTCTCGGTTCGATCAATCAAACGACGAACGAAGAGAACAAGTAATCTAATGGACGCGAAGACATTGTATGTAGTCATAGACTTAGTGTATGTAATTATGTATTTATTTGTATTCTCTAATCTCTTTGGTTGGTTACTTTCAGTAATTTTGGTACATAATCTTTTTGGAAGACACGAAGTAGAAGGCGTGGAAACTGCTATTTATACAAGGACCCTTTGCAACAAGCCCCGTGGTCTTTTTCTGGTGCATTTGTGTTGTGAGAAAACTATCCCAAGATGCCCAAAAAAGGACCAAAGAATGCATACTTTTATTTTATGATAGATTTTAGAGAGGAGGAGAAGAAAAGGGGTAACATCTATGCAAACATGCAAGAGGTGCAGAAGGCGGCAGATCCTATATGGAGGGTAAGTTTAATACCAAGTTATATCGTTTTACTCTGAGCCCCTAAATGATGAAGTGATCGTCCAACCTTTCTCCCTACTAATTGACTCCTATTATACCTACTTATTTTTCAGGGATCTACTCCTGCTGTTCGCGCAAAATATGAAAAAATAGCAAAAGAAGAAAAAGCGAGGTACAATATAACCGATCAAAAGTTCACATCGTTTGGTGTGCCATTCTCCCAGCTTGATGACGAAGCACGCTTGGCGAAAGAAGCTGTTGATCGCGAGCTTCATTACATTCGGAACTTTGTGTATAAAAGTAACATATACAAGAGTAAGTATAAAAACCATCAGTACATAATATATTACAAAGTCATTTCCCGCTGTCTGTCTGTCGCTAGTATACTATCTTTAAAATTAGGCAACGGATTTTGAAGCGGTTTTTTAATAGTTATAGTGATTCAAGAGAAAGGTTTATTATAAACCATTTGACACATAGCTTTCCATGCGGGCGAAGCCTAGCTAGTTTCTTTATAATCTGTCTGATATGCAGGTAGGAGATAAAATGTTAAGCATGTCACTGTTCCCATGTTCTTATCTATCTACTCCTACAGTGTAAAATTCTATGTGACACAGGATTGTGCATTTTATAGTGTTCATCATCATCATCGACGACCGATGTGGCGCGGTGGGCGAAGGTCCGCCTGCGACGCTGGAGGTCGCGGGTTCGATTCCTGCCTCGGAACAAATTTGTGTACGATCTGCAGATATTTGTTTCAGGTGTTCTGGTCGTTTTCTATGTATAATAAAAAAAACTATGTATGTAATGTATTGTATTATGTATATCAGTTATCTAGTACCCATAACACAAGCTCTGCTTACCATGGGGCTAGATAATGCTGTGTGAATTGTCCAGCATTATTATTATTATTAATCATCAACCTATGTTAGTCATAGGGCCCTGTCTTCAGCTTGCTGCATCCCGCATCTACCTGCAGTCTTTCGCAGGTTTATATTATTATTGAGAGTTTATTTATACATATCTAAAATATTGTACACCTATCATACAGGCACACCTAATGTGACTAGGCTTACCACATCTCAGGATTTGTCCTGACAATTCAGGATATTTAGGGTACTATCAGGATTGCAGCCGGATTTCAGAAATTAAGGATATTTTGATTTTCAAAAAAAAAAAAAAAATGCTGGACAGTTCACACAGCGTTATCTAGCCCCATGTTAAGCAGAGTTTGTGTTATGGGTACTAGATAACTGATATACATAATACAATACATTACATAGTGCTGGACAATTCACACAGCATCATCTAGCCCCAATAATTACACTAATATAATGAATATGAATGTTTGAATAAACGAGGGATAGTTGGATGTTTGTTTTTTTACTTCTTAACACTAAAACTACTGAACTGATCAGGCTGAAATTTTGCATTTATGTTGCTCTTAGCCAAGTCAATTTCCATGGGATAGAAAAAACTGAAATGTTTCTTTATAAAAACGCGTGCGAAGCCGCAGACAGAAACTAGTACTAAATAATTTAAGAAAAAATACTAAATAATAGGTAAAAAATATATATATTGGTGTTGGTGCCAGTTATCGACATAGCTCTAAGAATTAGCAAGCTGAAGTGGCAGTGGGCCGGCCATATCTCGCGAAGAACCGATGGCTGCTGGGGCAAACGTATTCTTGAGACCACGACGACTCGGTAAACGTAGTGTAGGACGCCCTCCGACCAGGTGGGTTGACGTCTTGCGAAAGACTGCAGGTAGATGCTGGATGCGGCAAGCTGAAGACAAGGCGCTATGGAGGCCTATAATAATAATAATAATAATATCTTTATTTCAGGCAACAAAGAAAGTGTACAAAAAGTAACTTAATTAGGGCCCATATAATAAATACCTTAGAGACTAGCATAGATAAACAAAAATTTATAATTAACCGAGTCACCGAGGCCGACGCTCCGATGACGCATGCGCGGTGTCATTTGACAGGCGTCCAATGAACTTCCTGAAAATGACACCTTTCGGCCAAAACCCACTGTCCATAAACGTAGAGAGTCGATCCGTCGGCACTCTCACCATAAATGAACCGAAGTTTACGTTACGGTGAGACACCAATTTTTCGACTCTCAAGGTGATGCCGGTCTTCAGCACCAGGTACTTGACCACATCCTCATCGGTCACGGTGTAGAAGACGCGCGACACGTAGAGTTGCGTGGTAGGTACTTCGGCACGTAGCGGGCACAGCTGCTCTGATGCGTTCGGTACGGCGGTCCCGTACTGATTGCGACAAGTAGGTTTCCTCTTCTTCCTTTCAACAAGTACGAAACCATCCTTATCACATCGGCCCTTCTCAGGACCAGGAGGCAAGGCGCCACGATTAGGTTCGCGGCCACTCTGCTTCTTCCCCTTGCGAGATTGTCGCGCGGGTTGAGTCGCGGCGACAGCGGCGTAATCACGTTCCGGGGTGGACGTGACACGCGACGGCTCGGTAACGCAGACGGCACGAGCGGCGCGGGCAGCGGGTGCGGGCGCGGGCGCAGGCGCGGGGGCAGGGGGGCGCGCGCCGCGAGCTGGAGAATCAGCTGCCACGGGCGATGCTAACGTCGACACAAAACTGCTTGCCGACACATTCAGCTGCGCACCGCGGCGAACGTTGACATTGGATGCCACCGGGTCAGATGACCTTAATACCGATTGCGTATTGCGCAATGAATCAACTTCACTGCGCAGGTCGGCGATGGTACTTTGAGCGGCATCCATCTTCAGCTGCATCTGTGTTACGGTCGACTTCAACGCTTTGATGTCCTTGAGCAAGCTCGTACAGTCAATATGGTCGAAGTCCAGCGGCGGCACACGATGCAGGTTCCGGGCGACGAAGGCGGGCAAGTCATCTGGGTCATTCACCTTGAAGACGTGGATGATGTCCTGTAGACTGCGCTCACCATGTTCATTCCTCCTGTACATCTTCATCTTCTCCGTGATGTTGAGCGTTCCGTAGAGCAATGTCCTGGCCTTGTGGATCTCATCTTCGGTGAAACTCGACTTGCAGATCTGCATCGCCGAGACCTCATCCATGACATCCAGTCGATCTTGGAGGAAGGCTAGGAGTTCGTTAGCCACGAGTTTTTCCGAACTCATGGCAACTAAACATGCATCGGCCGAAGCCGCGCGATACGTGAATATTAAATTCTTAGCGATGCAATGCGACACGTCTACTCGCAAACGTGCTCCGCACTGATATGACGCCTATATCCAGCAGTGGACTGCTAAAGGCTAATGATGTTGAAGCCATATTGCCCAGTTTTCATTCCATATTCTTTAACTTTATGTTTTACTTTTACAGAACTTTTGGATGAAAACATTTACGTGATTGATTTGAATGCACTATGCGAGACCAACGCAGGCTATGTGTTTGGAGAATTTGCTGTTATAAGATTCAACATAAGGAGCGGTATTGTAGATCATATTCACAGGATCATCAATCCACGTAAGTTTATTTGAACTCTACCTTTGTTTGAAGTGAAGTAAAGCCCGCTGGCAGACTGACAAACAGGTAGCAGATACTTAGTAATAGGGTCCTGTTGGCACCCTCGATAGAACCCTAAAAAGTGTTAATCTTTCTAACCCAGCCAAGAATCCATTTAAAGAACCGAATTAGGTGGTTAAAGGAACCACCTAATCACTTTTTTGGTACTTACCTAACATTATCAGAAAACTTTCAATGACGAAAGACCTACAGCCTGTTGAGGTTAATGTTGTAGATCAGGGCGGCACTGCTACCTCGCAGCACAAAAATGTGCATTTAAATATCCTATATTTAAAGAATCTGACAATATAATAAAGTCAAAGTCAAAAATCATTTATTTCTTTAGGCTTACAAAATAAGCACTTAGACAAGTCATATTTTATACATTAAATTATTATCAAATAAAATTATTTTACTGTTCAGTTGCTTCAGATGGAAGCTTATTATTATATTAATAAAATAAACAAATTAGAACTTGTACATACTTACAATTGAAACAATTGTTAAACCTGCAGATTTTTGCATTGCAATAGTCAGCAGGTAGCTCAATTGTTTAAATTGTAAATACATATATGTAACAAACATATTTTATTATATTGTCACTTTCTTAAAATACTTGTAATATTTTTTTTTTATTGACCTATTGGAATGCAATACAGATTGTGATGAATCTTCATTAATGGCAATATGTGTCTGGTTGGCCACTTTCATCTCTCCTGAAATCTACTGAACGTTTAAGACCGGAAATAACAATTAGTTTTGGGTTTCAGCTAACATACCGGTTGGCTATGCATCAGACATCAGACTGGGCTGTGAGGCCTTTGCACTGGAAGTCCCAGATTCCGAAGGGACTAAGTCCGACTACCTAAAGATTTTGGCCCTCATAGTGACCTACCTTAAGGAGAATGACCCCGAATCCGATGTAAGTAATTGTTGCTTTTTAATCTTTCATGTTTTGTATAAATAGAAAACACTTCGCTATACCACACAAAACGAAATAAATACTTAGAATAGAGGAAGTATAAAGGTCTGCCTTATCACTGAGGGCGATCTCTTCCAGGCAACCTTAGGATGGACTAGACATGAAGGAACAATATAGACTAGAAAGTGGCACTTATTATATGTAATTTAAATAATAATAATAATAATTTGGCATGTTTATAAAACTTGAATCCAACTTTACATTCCTGGATCATGAAAATGGGTTTGGAAATAGATTTAAACACGGAACGGCCTCCCCTGATAAGCGACTTATTGGCTCTTATCATTGAAATGAAATGAAATGAAATGAAATAAATTTATTGTAGAAACTGTGTACAAAAAGATCTTAAAAGCTAGGTGAATCAACAGTTTATCCATTAATTATGGACGTACAATATTAAACTTATATAACTAGGTAATTTAATGATTATAATATTTAATGTCATAGTTCTTTGATGTCATAAAAACATTTCTCTATGAGCCACATACGGAGTTTTGTCTTAAATTTACAAGTAGGCAGTTCTCTTATGTCTCTTGGAATTTTATTATATACTTTGACAGTCATGGTAGAGCAATTTTTCGCACTCAGTGCTGTTCTGTGTGAGGGCAATATAAGCCTCGTGGGATCCCTATTTTTTATGACAGAGTTGGTTTTGTCTTTATACTGGTTAAAGAATGAAGCATGCTCTTTAACAAAACAGCCAATTTGAAATATGTATAGACTAGATAAGGTTAGGAGTTTATGTTTCTTAAAGAGAGGTTTGCATGACTCTAATGGGCTTATTCCAAAGACGGCTCTTACACACTTTTTTTGAATAATGAAAGCTCTTTTGATGTGCGTAGAGTTTCCGAAAAGCAAAAGACCATACCCAAGTACTGAGGTGACGTAGCCAAAATATGCGGTTAAAGCAGTTTGTTGGCCTGATGTTCTTCTTAATCTTTTAAGAGCAAATACAAAACGATTAAGTTTTTTGCTCATTTGTTGAATATGCGATTTCCAATTAATATGTTTGTCTAATATTATACCTAGGAATTTTATTTCGTCAGTCTTTTCAATTAATTCTTTTCTACATGTCAAAGTGCCATTGTATATATTATTATTATTAGAATTCATGTTATTATTATAATTTTGAAAATGTACATATTTAGTTTTTGAAATATTAGCTTGTAAATTATTACACTCTAGCCAATTTACCACAGATTCAGCCTCCGAGGCAAGACAGTCAATTAGAGTTCCATCCTTCTTCTCATCGGCAACTACTATCGAGACATCGTCAGCGAAAAGAACACATTGATTTTTAGGACACATTAAATAACTACTATATTTATTTCGAGTAGTAAAAAGCAAAAACGAATTCTAAGACCCATATCAAAAAAAAGGGCTGCTTTTGGGAAATTGGAACACGTTTTCAAATTAAAGGTACCTCAAGACCAACATGTATCCTCACCTCACTTAAGGAGCTGAAATACACAAACGAGCGCATGTACACCGTTGTTAGGGTTGCTCAAGCGGGCCATGCTAGGTGTAGAGTGCATAGTGTGCCCCCTGCAATCCTAAATTGTAGGTTGTTGGTGTTGGAGAGTTTAAATAATTTGTTGAGTTTCACTGTTTAATCGTACGTGTAGTTTGAAGTAAAGTTAATGGTCGCGAGTGTACGCCGTGACGTGTTGCCCAAAGGACAGTTGTTTGCGACTGTTATCTAGGATGCTATGTTACTTGGAAAAAAATAATACTTACGATTGACCCTTTTGATTAGTATCGTTAAATAAAGTGTGATTTTTACAATTTGGCGGGTTCGATTCCGGGTTCAGACAGGTGTTTATTCAATAATCTTAGAATGCAGTTTATATTGTTTTTAAAATCAAAATGAAGTCTTCTTGCAGTAAAATGTTATATCTACAATATTTAAGGTACTTTCCCTCCAACGAGTGGATGCCATACAGAGCGTCCCACAGACATGCCACAGGCTGTGGGACGCCCTGTATGGCATCCACTCGTAGACCGAATACCATACATAGAAAATCGACGAAGAACTATGTTGGAAGATAGGATTGCGAGGCCAAAGAAGAGGAGATGGGGAGGGTAAAAACTTCGTTAAACGTAGCGCTCGTAAATGTTCTGGAGCTAATTTATGCACTGCAAACGTAACTCTTTATAATATAACTAGCTGCGCCCCGCGGCCACGCCCGCATTTAAATCTATGTGTCAAATCGTTTATAAACCTTCCTCTTGAATCACTCTATCCATAAAAAAAACCGTATCAAAATCTGTTGCGTTTTAAAGATCTAAGCATACATAGGGAGGGAATCGATTTTGTTTGTTACTATGTAGTGATAACAGACTTAATTACGTGAATGAAATGAAAAAATTACGTATTTTTTCTTTTTAAGATATTGCCACCGCTATACACGTTGCCAGAGAAGGAGGATCAAGTCCTCCATTTCATCGGCCAGCTGTGCAACGTATCGCGTAAGTAAATAATGCTGGTCGTAGGTAGGTATTTTTACTGACAGACGTGTGTCGCTGGGCTCGCCTTGTCTCGTCACCTTGAAGGTGATAGCTGAAAGTCAGTGTTTGAGCAATATTATCACTGAGATATTATAATATAAGTGTGAGTGTAGGTAGGTGTCCGTCGGGCAGCTACCTCTGGATTTACTTATCCTGCATGTGTGAATGTATGTCGTCGTTTTGTTCTCTTCTCTTTTGTGTAACTGATTAACATTGTCTGTGTTTCCAGTGGAAGATGTGGACAAATTCCAGATATTTAAGTTGGATGTGCTGTTCTTCTACCTCATCAACACTATCAAGACTCACAATAATGAGGGGTTGCCTAAGGAGTCGCTGGCGTTGGCAGCTCTAAGGAAGGACCCTTTCAAATATTCGCCCGGGCTTGGATGCAAGGTATATACTTCTGAAAGTCATAGCAAGGACGGTCTACCGAGAGTCGCTGGCGTTGGGGGCTTTAAAGAAAGAGCCTTTCTATTAGTCGCCGGGGCAACCAGGGTCTGCCAAGTAGTCGCTAGCGGAGACGCCGGGGAATTATTTATGAACGTAAGCGGTTATCTACTGACTTAACCTACTAAAAAAGGGCAGTAGCTTCAATTTTCAAAAATCTTTGAATGCAGTTTTCTTTCTTTTCAAAAATAAAGGAATTTTTTCTTTGCGTAAAATGTTCTCTACTCTACTGTATCTACCTACAGTGTTAAAAGTACTTTCCCTTCAGGTGGCATTTCAAAATTCCACCAGGTATATCTATACTTATATTATAAAGAGGAAAGGTTTGAGTTTTTGTTTGTTTGTTTGTATTGAATAGGCTCCGAAACTACTGGACCGATTTGAAAAATTATTTCACCGTATATGCAAAGCCGGCAAGGTCCACTAATATACAATAAGGCAATTTTATATATAAGTATCCAACATCCACAGCACCATGAATCAGGCGAGCGGCCGACAGAGTGCTGTAAGGCCCGCGCCACGCGCTGGGTTTACACGATCCTGGACAGCTGCTGCCCCGTCGCCGACATCGAGGCAGTGCCCGGGAAGCATCTACCGGCAGACATCGACATAGAGGTAACTAAAGGCTTATACCCGCGTTGTACAACAACCTACCGGATCAGGTAGTGACAGCACCAAGTATCTCTACATTTAAGCGGAGACTTAAATCGTGGCTCGTCGAGAAGGCGTTCTACAGTTTAGACGATTTTGTTACTAAGTCTAAATAATGTATAATAAATTGATTATTTTGATTATTATAACAGAGGGTACTAACGTATACTATAGATTTAGAATCCAAGGCAATTTATGACGACAACCACAACAACCGTGTTGTATTTTGTTATTGTTCAAATTGAATGAATAACTAAACTGATAACAACTGTTACCAATTAAATAACTTGAACTTATTTCAAGTTCTATAATTGATAACAAAATAGGTAAAAAAATTACATGTAAAATAAAATTTGTTTTAAAACATTTGGTAATCAAAATTATTATACAACATAAAATTCATTAAAAACTAAATAAAACATTGACAATTTAAAATTGAAATCAAAATGAAAATAATTGCAAAATATAATAAGATATAAAATAAGTCGAAAAATTCTAAACTTAGGATTGCGTCGATACAGCGGCAGTGACATCGGATGGTTATACACTTTTGGCCCCATGACGTGCACAAGCTTAGCAGTTAACAGAAAACAACAAGGTAACAGCAAAGTTATCACTCAAAAGTAAAACACAGAATTCAACATCGCATAATCTGACTAAAGAGGGTTGTTCAAACAAAATAGTTATTACGCCCACATAAGTAACAAATATCTGTCTAATTCTCGACTAATTCTCGACGACTTCACAGGCACGGTAGGCGAAGGTCCGTGTGCGACTCAAGAGGCAACCTCTTGAGTCGCAGACGGACCAATTCCAACCGGGTTCACTTCCCGTCGCGGAACTAATATTTGTACGATCTGCAGATATTTGTTCCGGGTGTTCTGGTCGTTTTCTATGTATAATCAAATATATACTATGTAATGTATTGTATTATGTATATCAGGTACACATAACACAAGCTCTCCTTAGCTTGGAGCTAGATGATGCTGTGTAGATTGTCCAGCATTATGTACTCTGCAGATATCGTAACATATTTTTGTTTCAGGCGGTTCTGTCATATAAGGAGAAAAAGATTGAGGCTGGGCGTTATCCGCACGCTGTGGTAAGAAACTGTTTAGTCCCTTTTAAGCTGCGATCACCAATACATCTAGATTTCGGGTCGACGAAAAAAATCCGTCTAAGTAAATAAGAGCGCACTTAAATGTGTGCTCTTATTTTGTTTAGTTCGATTGAAACACAGCCAACGTAAACACGTGTCACAATGCCGCAATGTGTATTCAAAAGTTGCAAAAATAATAACCGAAGCTCGCAAGGCAATAACGGGAAAAAGTACTTTATTTGTTGCTCCTTAACACTTTGACTGCGATTTTTTTTTCGACGACTGCGTTCTTTTTTTTAACCTAAAAAAAATCGTGCTGTCGCTCTACACAGCGGTTGTGTTGCGCCGCACATGCGTTTCGTTCGAAAAATATTACGGCTGTGCTGAGTCACAAAGATCTGTATTTTCTCAGCCGCTGCGCTAGTGTGGATTTACGCATATTAGTCACTTGTAGAAAACACATACCGTGATTTCAGCACTCAAAGTGTTAAGGTTGATTTCACACTAGATGATATTTAACTTACGTCTTTTCATTTCTAAGTGTCCTGACTGACCTTGCTTTACTCGCTTTCTGTGACGAACGATCGTGAGTATGCGACATGTTTTGAAGATTTGTAAATTCATTACTACTTCAACCATGGCAATGGTTGGAATTAAGTTGAACTTTAACTTCTGAAACTATCATGGTTATTAACACTAAATTAATTTAAAACGGGGATATTTACCATGATTTGATTTTTGAGTTTTCCAATATTTCGGCACAGTTTCATGCGCCATGATCACGGAATAACTCAAAAATCAAATCATGGTAAATATCCCGTTTTAAATGACTTTAGTGAACTTTAACTGTTTTAAAACCTTTGTCTTAGTTCGTTTGTAAACAGATGTAGCTGCATAAGTACATAGTACATAGGCTTTTAGGTTTGATTTTGTATGTGACCAGAAATCTAGATAATATTGGTGATCGCAGCTTTTAAGAGTTTTCATAGCATGGAGGTATGCTTAGAACATGAACATATCACGATTTGTTGACAACGTTACGTTTGTATTTTGATTCGCAGCCTCCTCCAAATGCATGGTCCCGCGCCAGCTCAGTTAATGATTCGTACGAGACGCTCTCGCAGACCGCAGCGAGCTCGACTGCAAGGGCAAGTGAGTACCAAAACACTTAGTAAGTAATATCATCAGCCGCATATGTCCCACTTCAGGGCAAAGGCCTTCCTCTCCTTCTAATATAAAGGCTTGTTTAAAATAAACTAATTATAATATTGTTTTATAGCACCGCGAGTACTCACGCCTCTGAGGACGCCGAGATTGGAAACGCTTGGTAAGTTAAACTATTACAAACATTAAGTATACAAAACCTGCAAAAATAATTTAAAAAAATGAATGCTCAGCCAAGCAGGTAAAGACAGTCAGTCGAGGAGTTTCTGGGCCTTTCTTTGCCCTTTCCAATTTCTCCAATCATTCATCATCATCATCAGCATATGCTAGTCCACTGCTTACCGCATCCAGCATCTGCCCGCAGTCCTTCGCACGTCGTCATCCCACCTGGCAGGAGAGCGTCCTACACTACGTTTGCCGAGTGGCGGTCTCTACTCAAGAGCACGGTATAAGATAAACCAATTAAGGATTTTTTTTTTTGCAGCAATGCAGAGTCAGGTCAAAGTGACGCCACCAGAACTGTCCAGCAACAGCGAGTTCCCACCGATGAATGTCAATAGACGAGGTGACTATATTCTACTCATTCATTATTTGATAACTAGCTGCTACCTGCGGCTTCGCACGCGCTTTTCAAGTAGCCTATAACCGTTCCTGGAATAACATTTTCCTCTCTACCTAATTTCATTAACATCCTTCATAATATTGGATAACTCAAAAATGAAATCATGGTAAATATCCCGTTTGAAATGACATAGTGTTAATAACCATGATAGTTTTAAAAGTTTTATTATGTTTTCGATGTTTATATAAATATTATGTATCTGTCAAGTTAATTAACATCAAGTTTATTCTACAGGACCCGGACGCAACATACGTTCAACATTACAAGGCCTCGTTCTCGACGAGCCTGTTAACAATATCAAAAAAGACGCGTGAATAACAAGCACATATATAAACCGATTATTTTTTGTTTTATACAGGATGGATTTTTGGACGGGGCAGTAAAAATAGTCTCCTAAGTTACCACTATGCCAAATCTACACCGGTTAAGACATCTCCCGCTGACTCCGTCCAAAAAATCCATCCTGTATTATTATGGTTCGAAAAAAATCATTGGTGGTTTGTCTTTGTTTGGCGCGTCATCCAGCCATCGCGTTTTATATGTACCGGATACCCATTCGGTATTTGATGCAGCTCTAGACAGTGAATACTGCGTTCTGAACAGACCTTTAGTTGCATCAATAGAGACCTAACATCAAATAGCTACATTTTGCGTGGACACAGAAACACTAGTGACTCGGACCGCGTCGCGATCGATACTGAGCGATCGAAGGTGCTCCCGAGATTACGCAAACTAACTTATAGACCATCTCATCATTACATCTTTCCATAGAAACTTCAGGACACACGACAGCTATAATGTATATTTTTACATCTTCGTATCTCGATACAGAGCGGTACGAAAATATACATTTACATTTCGATACATATTTGTACACCTTAATACATCTCAATACATTTCCGTATATCACTCTTGGAAAAGGATGTTCAAAAAGTTTTGAAAATAAAGGGAAAGATATATATACATTACCTGTTGTAATCATTCATTTATGTCAGGCAAGATACATTACATTACCTGTTGTAATCATAATTTTTTTTTGTTGTGTGTTTGATTTTTTAATAAGTATAATTTAAAGCTATACATCCCGGGATGTAATATACATTATAGCTGCTGTGTAAAGCCCTTTATGTGCATGTGCTCGTAAAAACAACCAAGATCAAACCGTCGTGAATTAGAATATCTGTATCAGTATCTTAAATACAAATAACTGCTGTAGTCAACGCACACAAAAAACACGCAACACTTTATACTTTACAAATATGATGGTGTCGACTGGAAGTTTGAGCAAGAGATCTGATAGATAATGAGAGATCATTATTATTGAAAAATTGTTATACTTAATGCCGGGTTACCACGCTATTTTACACAAAACGTAACGTAACGTTATCAGCGTTATAACGCTAATTGTAGCGCGAATAACGCGTGTTAAGGCGCATTTTAGTGTGAATATCGCCTTTTAGTCCGGCTGAATGGAGCGATGTCGTTATCATGTGCAACGACCTTTATACTCGTTGTATTTCTGTATGTAGATGACCCCGCAATTTAATAATATTAATATAACTCAAGTATACTCGTCTTACAGAATTTATATATTGATGTAGTAGCTCGTTAATAATGTGTCCTAATTATTAATACTCTTTATCTACTACTTATAAGTTAACCATTTTCTGTGTATAATTACGACCGAAAACAGATTTCCACGCATTTTTTCTTTATTGTCGCGCGTTACGCGTGATTTTTTATGATATCTAGGTTCTACAAGTTATTTAAGTAGCAGGTAAATTTGTGCATATTGTAAACCCGTATCTAAAGATAACGAGCCATCTAAACGAAAAAACGAGCCATCGAGATATCTAAAGATAACGGCCTATATTTGAATGCACCTTTTTGTGCTGGGTGGTAGCGGTATTGGATTTATGTGTGCATAGCTTTAGATAGCAGATAAGAAGTGATGCAAATTGCGCATCACTTCTTATCTGCTATCTAAATTACATACTTTACTAGTATCCTTAGGTATCCGATTTTGTGCGTGTTTAGCACCCTTTTAAATATAACTCATGTATATTCGTGTTTAAGTATAATGGCATACTTGAATGCCGTCCTGAATGGAGCGATGTCGTTATAATGTGCAACGACCTTAAGATTCGCGAGTGATGCGCAATTTGCGCATCACTTCTTATCTGCTATCTAAATTACATACTTTACTAGTATCCTTAGGTATCCGATTTTGTGCGTGTTTAGCACCCTTTTAAATATAACTCATGTATATTCGTGTTTAAGTATAATGGCATACTTGAATGCCGTCCTGAATGGAGCGATGTCGTTATAATGTGCAACGACCTTAAGATTCCGTGTGCTTTCTGTATGTAGATGACCCCGCAATTTAATAGTATTAATATAACTCAAGTAGGTCTTACAGAAATTATATAATTATGTGGCTCGTCAAAAATGTGTCCTAATTATTAATACTTTTATCGACTACTAATAACTTAACCATTTTCTGGGTATAATTACGAACTAAAACAGATTTCCACGCATTTCTCGATTGTTCAGACAATCTTTATATTTTCTTTCTATTCAAGCCAAATTAACAGTTAAGTAATTAAATAAGTAAATACTCAGTTTAAGAAAGTATTTATCTATTTTGGAAAAATATACTATAAGTTAAGTAAAATAAAAAAAATACGTTGTCATGTAATGAGCCAATTATGTTTAGTTTAACTCGGGCTTATTTCATCATCGCGCTTCGAAGGATTAAAGGTAAGGTAAAGAAAGACTGTAATTTCAATTTTAGATTTGCAGACATATTGTGATTGAGTTTAAGGCTTGTGAAGATGGTGAAAAAAGCCCTTTAAAGGCTTTGTTAGGATTACTCCAAATTATGTGGTAGTTGTTCTGAATAATTACTAATTTTACGTGATCATTAATAAGGATTGTATTTGCTCTTAGAGTAATTTTGTAAGTCAAAATAAACCTTGATGTGAATAGACATATTTCTTATTTGTGAAAATATATCGTTGCATTTATGATACTATCACTAAAGTAAATGTATTAGATGAGTGTAACCTTCAGGGTAAATAATAAATATTGTCGTCCACCTTTATTTATTTTTTATTATATTTAGCAGTGTTTACTTCGATTTTCCCATTACTTTAGGTATTGTTGGATTAACTTTAATTTAGAAAACGAACGCACTCATATATACAAAGTGTTTTTTACGAAATATGATCAAATGAAAAATGCGGTTATTAGTAAAAAATTATCGTTCAAAATCGTAAAAAAAGTTGGAAATGTAATTTACCCAAAAAAAATGGTGTTTGAAATTTTGAGGTAGACTTTTTGGCATGTTTTATTAAATTTCATGATTTAACAAAATTAAAAAGCCTTATTTAAACAGTTACGTAAGTCCTTCAATAAAACTTCATCATACAATTGTAACTTAGGTTCTCTTAAGTATTACGGGTTGGTTTCCTCCTTCACAGTTTCTAGTTTCGGTTCTGTTTCCATCTTATGGCCGTTATCCTTTTTTGTTTCTATTTCAGCTTCTGTGGCGTTTTCTAAATCATTACTCATAGGCTCATCACTAACAATTTCCACAGTTATATCCGGGATTTGGTCTTCTTTTGATTCGTCCTTCGGGTCTTCGCTTGAAATAGAAACGTGTTCTTTTGTCTCTTTCTCGACTAGAGTGCTCATTACCAGCGTTGGTAATTCTGATTGCTTCTTCTCCCACTTTATTTCGACGATAGCGCTTCTGACTAGCAGAAGAACGTAGATTTGGAAAACTGGAAAAAGAAAGACAGTTTTTACAATTAATTTCTTTGACTATCGAATGCAAATTGGAAGAACTTGTTTACCAACAGAGCGTTTATAAGAAAGCTGTAGTTTCCGACCTAATATGTTGCTAATTTACGACGTAATATTTTTTTATAAAATCTTAGAATCGTGCCAATAATATATTTCCTAGCTCTAAGATTACAAGTTACAACTCACCTATAGCAAATATCATGATGATCTGCGTCAGCCAATCAATAGCCAGGATCACGAGGGAGTAGACCATTAGCGAAAGCACCAGAGCAGCCACGCAGTAGTACATGTATACACGGAGTAGCACCAGGTCTTTCTGTTGAGTAAGAGTTGAAGAAGGTTTGTAAGTGCCGGCCTCGTGTGGGAAACCACGAAAACTTGGAGCTAAGACCCCGATCTTAGCTCTAAGTTTCCGTAGTTCCAGTTGTTTTGTCTACCAAAGTGGAATGGTGAGATTTGTAAATCCAGAAATACAGTGGTAATATTGGTCCCTTGATAATATTGTCTAGAGTTGTTATATGGTCCAAAGTAGTTTACTTGTTGTACTATTTAAAGACACTTAGAATTAGCAGCCTGTCGGCTCGGGTAGTAGTCACAGTGCCCAGCAGTGGGTTATAGGATGATGGTGAGTAACTAGCTACTAAAATAATGACATACGCGAAATATTCCACACAGACAGAGCACGCTGAAGGCCACTTCCGTGACGTACATCAAGAAGGGAACCGCCGTGGTTACTGCATCTTCATTCAGCTTATTCTGAACTTGTATTAGGATGGTCGGAAAGGAGGAGTTCGCTGTTGCCAGGAGGCTGATGATCTGAAACAGGAAATCTGTACAGGGTTCCACGAAACATGTGTACCTACCTACCAAGCCGAAAAGGGGTGATTCTGGACCAATTGGGTTAACTTTCATTCTAGTTTTTTTTTTATTTCCTTGTTTATTAATTTTTTTAAATAAAATTGAGACATTTATCTTCATATTTGAGTTCTTAGTTAGGTATATATACTATGTATATACGCGTATATTCTTACATTACATATTGTTTTGCAATTTCAAAGGATTCACATATTTTTGTTGTAGGTAATTATTGCATGATAAAACATGCTAAAAAACATATACATTGCTAAAAACATTTGTGAAATATTTAAAATGTTAATTAGTAATGTGCTAATCTGGTAGTACCACGGTTTGTCTGACAGTGAATAATAGACGTTCAATGAATAATCATCAATTAAATGATTAGGTACGTACCTACGATAGGTCATACGCTACCCCATCGCATTTCTAATATTATTTGTAACTTTAAGTACTTACCGCCATTATCGCATTGAAGAAACCCGTTATAATCAAACCAACTCTAACCGGGAAAACCCAGCAACAGCTGTCCATTCGAAAGTTCACCACCACAGATTTAATATAGTTGAAGGGCTCCATTTTACTAAACAAATACACTTAATTTACTAAATGATTCACTAGAATTATGGAGAACTGTAGAAAAGTTACGATTCGTGTGCCATTCGTGAAGTTTATCCCAAAAATGTGGAAGCTGCAAAATAATTAGGATGTAGCAGATTAAAAGGTCAACTGAAACTGTGTATGTACCTACCTACCTATTAGGTGTTAAATTAGCGTTCTAATTGTCCGGCGGGTAACAAGGACTCTATGTAATTGAAATCAATGTAATAGATACAGTCAACGACACAGACAACTCGTTTTAAATCTTTGCCTTTCCGTCAGGCATACTTAAAGCGCATCCAGAAAAGTACCACATGACTGGACTGTTTGGGTCATCAAAATATTCAAAAAATCCCTCAGATTCGCTTTTAACGTAGCTTGACCCTTATTACACGTATACATCTAAAATGCCGTTCAAAAGTTAGATTCCTGTCGTTGAGTGTACAAACTCTACTTGACGACAGGTCTGTATTATTTTAGATATTCTCTGCTGACACGCTACTCTAACTCGGACGCTAACAGATCTCTTTACTTATGTACCTTCTCTATAGTTAACTAGAGAAAAGTGACTTCCCTGAGTTCCTTCTATATGTGCCAGACCCAGTTCGAAATATCTTTGGTAAAATTAAGACAACAAATTAGAAACAAATTATTTATTTCTTACGAAACATAACTATTAAATATTTGTGAATATTTATACTTCCAACTAAGTACTTTAGTTATAAAATAAATTATTCTAATTTGTAACATAATTTCAAGGCTGAGTAACAATAACATCACTTGTAAAGGAATTTGAATATTGACCTCTCATGATGTACAATATATACATATGATAAATAAATATATTGAATAATGATTCATTCAAAAATAATACATTTTAGATAGTGGTGGGTAATGCTTAGGTATATTGCTGATTCGTGATCAAATCATTAACAGTAATAATAAAATAATAAACAAATTTATTTATGACACTAATAATTGTTATGAACCGGAATAGTTTTCAACCCTTATTTTAAAGTTTTTAGATGACAGATACATAAAAATATAATGAAAATAAAACATTTCTTATAATCCCTGTAACAATGTGGAATAAAAGACACAAATAAAAGTTAAATTTAATAATATACAAATGCCTTATTTCATAACGTTAGCAAGAAGTTGCAAGGTTTTTCTAGAATTTATATGTAAAAGTATTCTTACGTCAGAATGGTAAACTTAAAATTGCAAAGACGACATTTTCTAACATTACATGAAGAAATTTTCCCACCCTGCTATTTCTAAATTAACTAACAGACACCCAATCAAATTAAAACAAAATAATGAATTTATGAAATGAAACAGACCAGAAATACCACAAATAGCTTCCAGTTTACCAACAACACCCAGGAACCTAAGTTTTCAATTAACTTAATCAAATTCCTTCCCTGAATGAAAATTTTGCTTATTTTGTAAACCTAAGGAAATAAAATATTTTGAATTTGAATTTGAAATACGGGGTTTCGGCATAATCATCACGCTAAGCAGGCAGATAGGTGATTGCAGTGTAGTAGTAAAATACACGGAGAAAGAAGCTACTACACCTCGAAGCCTTATGGCAGTTTTTCGGTCAGAATAGACCATGATAAAAATAATAACCCCGTCCCTAGTACATATGCTGAAATAAGGTAAATATTAAAAGTATATATATAATTGTTCCCTTCACTTCATAAGCGCGTGAACGACTGCGTTTGCGTTGAGCGCCTTCAAGTCGGTGTAAGTCTGTCCGGTGCCGACGAATACGATGGGCTGGCCTGTGATGTACGTCATTGATATTGCTGCGCCCACCTGTTGGACGAAAACGTAGGTTAATATCATTTGTATCAATTTGTTTTATTTCGCTTACTGACATTAGTATTGGTATTATTTATATTTTGATCATTGATATTTTTATTGAATTATTTTGCTTATTGTGTTTTTATTAATTATTATGCTTGTTATATATAATGTGGACTACACTATTGTATTAGGTCATATCCTGTAAGAATAGATGGAAGTATTTTAAATAAATACAAATACAAATTTTAAGTTTAGTTGTTTATAAGTGGATATTATATAATCATCACAATAGTAAGTTAGACCTATATACGCGCGCTTATATGCTTGCTGAAAGTGCTACTTAGTACCAACCCAATGCTTACCTACGTGAAAGCAAACCAACCAATTTTATAATTATGAATATATAACTGTTATGCATAATTTTGTTTTGTTTGTTATTTATATGTTTAGGTTATGATAGGACTGGCATACTTTGCAAAGTAAGAGTCTTTAATAAATATGATGAAAAGATTAATAATATAAAATGAATGGATAATAATATGATATGAATTGCCGAGTCGCGGTCTCCACTCAAGAGCTTATTTAGCCCAGCGGTCGTCATTTCTTCGGGAGATATAGCCGGTCGACTGTCACTACAGATTGATTCTTTGAGGTATGTCGAATAAACCACTCTCTCCTTTATTCCAAGGTTAATATTCCTTCCACTATAATGGTATATAAAATAGAACTATTCGTACCTTATCGTCGATAGTATCGAACTTGGTGAGTACGATTCCGTCGATAACGTGCGGGTTGGTCGACGCGCTGTGGTCGGCCAGCGCCTGGTTGAACTTCACTAGTTGGTCCACCGCTTCGTTGCCGACCAGAGCTTCGCCCACGAATAGTACCATGTCGGGCTCGTTAACCTGGAAATACGAGAAAAGATTAATATAACTGGGACTTTATTTTTTTAAATGATTTTTTATTTGTTAAAAGACTTATACAGAACATAATAAACTCAAACTAAGAGGAAACGTGTAAGTGTGTAAGTCCAGTAACGAAATGGCTTTGCCTCAGCATGAGTTGGATGACTAGCATGCTAGCAACCAAAGCTGGTCACTTACCTTGTGTCCTATTCTCACAGCGAACACTCAATTTTTTTCATAAAACACATGAGTAAAGTCTATCCAAAAAAATACTTAGTCTAATATTATTTAACAATTTCTGTATCCGATTTGTCTAGGCAACTTATTTGCAATGTATAAATAAATCATTTACCTTGATAAGTTTAGCGAGTGCCCTCATAAGCGGCTCGTTGTCCTGCATACGTCCGGCCGTGTCGATCAGTACGATGTCGATGTGGCTGTCGTTGGCGAAGCGGATCGCCTCCATCGCTATACCCGCAGCGTCTTTACCTGGGAATAACAATATACTGTGCTTAAATCCTACTAATATTATAAACGCAAAATTGTATGTATGGATGTTTGTTACTTTTTCACGCAAAAACGACTGAACGGATCGGGCTGAATTTTGCATACAGGTAGTTTCAGGCCTGGGATAAAACATAGGCTACGTTTTATCCTATAAATCAGTTCCTATGGGATATAAATAGCCTTCAAACATTTCGATAGAAACTAGTACACTATACAAATTTTAAAAGTGCCCTATGCTTGTTGAGTTGTCGAATTTTCCTTGTACTTAGGTTTTGTGATGTTTCAGGTTACAACATCATTATCATCGACCTATAGTAGTCCACTACTGGACATAGGCCTCCCCTTAAAGCGGTGCGCCCTGCACAGATTATTGAAACTGAAGAGCTGATAATAACGTCTTATTGGCTTTGACAGACTTTCCCAATGTGTGATATTTACACCGAGCTATAATAAAATTATGAGTTTTTTTTATTCTCAATATTATAAAGGGCTTCGTCGCACACGCGATTATGTCGCCCTGGTAAGTTAAACAGACAAACACAAAATTAAATCTTAGAAACTAAAATAATATTAACATAACCTAACATTAGTTATGTTAGGTTATGTTAATTTTTAATTAATTTTTATTATAGTTATGAATGAACATACTAGTGGTTTCTTCTCACTTCTTCCACTGGTGGACAAAAAATTGAAGTGAACATCAATATAATAATGAATAGTATAAAATATGACTTGTCTAAGTGCTTATTTGTAAGCCTAAAGAAATAAACTTTCATTTCATTTCATTATGAGTTTGTACAGCTCCCAAGCTGCGTCTGAGGCAGGCTCAGCTAGAACGCTGTTACAATGACCTATATCCCTATAACTAAATGGTAAAATACTATATAATAATATTTCTAAACGATTCGTTCCAAATACACTCCATCAATATGGGGTAAACATTGTCTGTAGAATTACATAGTAGTTATAAGAGTTATGTCTCAGTTTGCGAGCACACTCATGTGCTCTGATGAGGTTAGCAAGTACAATAGTTACCATATCCCTTCTCATAAAGCTGCACCATGGTCCGCCCGCGATGCCGCTCGGCCGGATGCAGCGCGTTCAGATGCCGCACGTGCGTACGCAGCTGCTCCACAGCTCCGGCACGGAAGGTGTCACACGCCGCGATCAGCACGGACAGACCGTTCTCGATCAGCCAAAAGCAGATCTTGGCTAGGTTAGTGGACTTGCCCACGCCGTTTACCTGAAAATATTAAGAAAGATTAAAATCAGGTTGTGTCTCGGTAAACGTAGTGTAGGACGCCCTCCGACCAGGTGGGATGACGACCTGCGAAAGACTGCAGGTAGATGCTGGATGCGGCAAGCTGAAGACAGTACACTATGGCGCTCATTGGGGGAGGCCTATGTCCAGCAGTGGACTGCTATAGGCTGATGATGATGATGTGTCTCTAAAATCTTACAGGTAGGTACAACAACAAAAATTATATTCCAGCCAAACTCAATTTGAAATATAATAAGGGACCAATGACCCATAATAAGTGAGTATAGGAACCTTATTATTAAGAAGATCTATTGTACCGACATTCCTGTAAAAATAAATGATTTGATTTGATAAGAATTCATATAGATAATGCTGAAGATTTTGTTGTTACATGGATGTTAGTTAAAAGTCGTCTATTAAACATGTGATATTATTAAGCAACAATTTACCCCCATGGTGATACAAGGTGAGGTTGTAGACTTTTACTAATATATCGCTGGGTTATGTTTGACCTTCCTCGACTTACACAAAAACAGTGTACACAGTAAAATTAAAAGAAGTTCATTGTTTGATTTAACAAAAAGTACACATCAAATGAGATTGTCGTCAGACTAAGATCTAATATTGATAAAAGAGGGTGTGTGCTTATGATCACACGAAATCCTAAGTGAAAGTGAAAATTCAGGCGGACTTAGAAAATCTAAGTCCGCCTGAATTTTCACTTTCATAACTATTCCCTCACAAAGAAAATTACAATGATGAAAGTAAGAAAGAAAGAATATACATTTATTTGACACCGTACATAACACATAACACGACACATTACATAGTAAGAAAATATAAAAACAAGAAAAAATTACAAGGAAATAGATAAGACATAAAAATAAGAACAAATACGTGTTACTTATGGGGCCAAAAAGGTCCCTGTCTCAGCATTATGTCGCTACAAGCCTAGGTTATAATTATAACGTATTAATTGGGAGGTTTTTAATGTATTAACAGTAACTCACCCCACAGAAAGCCATAACATAAGGCCTGCCCTGCGACTTGGCGTGCAGGCAGTCGCGCAAGATGTCCACGCGCCGCTTCGGAGACAGAATCTGTACGAGGGACTCCGTCAGAGTGCCCTTCACGGTCTTGGCCACGCTGTCGAATGTACCCAGAACCTGGGGAATTTGAGACAAATAACTACAAAATATTGAGAATTGTATTATAAATTATTTATAATATTATTATACTTTTTTGGATAGGACACATAGAAATACGTAAAATTGTTTATTTAAGCTTAGTTTTAAGTTATAGTTAGTAGCGTGTTGGTATATTTTTATGAATGTTAGTTTTTAGTTACTATATTTTATATTTAACTTTTTTTATTTCTTTGCCGCTTGGGTGCTGCACTGCAATGATAATGCAAATATATTATTAAATAAATAAATAACAAAGAGATAAAATAATTTGATGTTTTTGTTTTCAAATACTAAAAATCGACTTCATATTTCCTGAATTATATAGTTTTTTTTACATTTACGGGATAATAGTATTCTCTTGAGTAAAGATGTTATAATAGGCTATGCAGTTTGTTCTGCATTCTTGTCTATTAGGCTGCATGATCTTTTTCTAGCTCTAAACTTGAGCTTAAGACCCACAAAACTAGCCCTCATACACAATACATTACAAAACAGTCCCCCGACAATCTACGCTAGGCTGATAAAGCCAGTGTTCATCGACATCTATGCCATCCCTCAATATTTTATAGATTATTTGATCCATTGGTGACTGAGTCCGCTAGATTTATTATGAATCCTACAAAGCGACAATTCAACTCCTTTATTCCACCGTAGGTACATGGTCATACACTTGATATCGTTTAATCTACTTTACTTATACATATTATGTACCTATATCATTTAAAAATATTATTTATAATAAAAGTTTTTTGTGTAGGAAGGAATCATTATAAGGGATTGTATGGAAAAGTAAAGATAAAAAAAAAACAAAAAAAAACAGACAAAACAGTGACCGATATTAGCACATAAAAATTAACAAATGATTGGCTGTCAAGAGGCCTCGAATTAATAATAATGTCAAACCTAAATGACATACCTTCCCTTCAAGCTTGGTGGCCACAGAGTCGCAGAGTTTGTTGGCGATGTCAGCGGCTACATTCTTGCCGATGAGGACGTCGCGCAGCTTGTCCAGCGCTGGACGCATCGTCTCTTCTGTCAGCGCCTTGGACCCCACTAGACCTAAATAATTTAAAAGTTAAATTTTGAAAAAATATTGCAGCAAAAGACATTACATTAGATGCAATGTCCATCTAATGTAATGTCTTTTCTTAATTAAATATGTTTGTTTTATACATAGGTATATTAGTCACAATTTAATTTACACACAATAAATAAAGGGAGCAGCGACTAGTTATGTCCCTTGCAGACTATTATTACCTAGTATTGTATTTGTCTGTCGATTTCTTCACTAGGCTAAGCCTGTATCGAACAAATAGAGTACGAAAATTTCGATCATTTGATTACTTATTTACGGTTATTTTAAAGCCATTCTTACCCTTGAATATGCTGAACATCCCTCCCGCCTTCTTGGGCGCGGCTCGCTCCTCCTCATACTCCTCCTCGCTACTGCTCTCCTCCGACTCTACCTCCAGGTCGCGGATGGCGCCCTCCATTTGACCGACCAGCTGGAAGGAAGTTCATTTAAGAAGTCAAGTAATATCCAGAACATTTTTCGAGTTCGACGGGACTTGAAACCACAACCTTCCCGCAGTACGGGAATACGCTAATGGAAATCTATGTGTCAAATAGTTTATAAAACTTCCTCTTGAATCACTCTAAAACACAACAAAAGGAGGGAGACCTCCTGCGGTTTTTTTGAATAGATAGGATGACGATATGCGAAAGACTGCAGGTAGATGCTGGACGCGGCAAGTTGAAGATAGGGTGCTATGGCGCTCATTGGGGGAGGCCTATGTCCAGCAGTGAACTAACATGATGCTGATGATGATGATGAGTAAGTGAATCTCTCTAAATAGCTTATAATCTAAAGGTGAATATTTATTATTATTTTTACACTGAATACCTTTAAATATTTTAGTTTTAAAGATTGATTATAGAATAATTTGATTTTATTTAAATAATTTAATAAAAATATTGATTTGTAATGGTGCTCAGACATTAGTAATAACACAACCTTATTACATTAGTGTACTGTACCTGTGTATCAGGGTTGATCTCCGCATAATGTTCTCCGTCCTTGTCTGTGCTGAAGTCCAGGTCCGGCAGGTCGCGCGAGTTGCCGCCCATCTCCCACACGCGAGGCTGCTTCACGCGCTCCTTTTCGGACACCTTGGGGCTCTTAGGGGATTTCCTGTCATCAGATTCACTCCTTGAATAAAGATCTTTCATTTCAATAACTATTAGGAGAGCACGGTATGGTATAGAATAGACGAACGAACATGTCTGTCTGTTACCTTCTCACGATTATAGGGCTCAATTCGTTATTACAGGACCACCCCCTCACACTCGGGGTAATCTCTAAGTAATTATATAATATCCTAAAAATTTTCGATCCCGACGGGACTTGAACCCGCCTTTGATTAGATATTTATACTTATCAGATATTTGAATTTTACCCAACAGTGGTAAAATTCCAATATCCAATTCTAATTTAAACTGCCGTTCAAATATGCACTTAATACAGACGTACTTGGGTTCCTTCTTTCCCTTGTTGAGTTTTTGCGCGAGGCGCGCGCGGTTGGCGGCGATGACGTCATCCTCGATCTCGGCCACCTCTTCCGCCTTGCCATTGGTCAAGCTCTTGTTCTCTACTATTTTGACTGAAATTCAACAAAAACTATATGTTACTTGTGTGTTTTGAAAAAGGCAGCTTTTCTGGCGATGTCAGCCATATGTTGAAAATACCTAGATATTATGTTGTATGTTTTGTATCATTACAGAATTGGCCCTTTATGTCGAGTCCCTTTACGCCGAGTCGGAAATGAAAAAAGAAAATGCCTGTGCCAGCATGTGAAGTCTTTAATTTAATACTGAAGTTACATGTCTGTTCATCCCATTAGAAAATTTCATTGTACAATACAAACATTCAACACTTGTAGGAAAATGACTGATATCCTTTTACAAGTACCTATTTACTAAGCTGTAATGTAGGTAAGTAGGTAATCCATCTTGTAAACAGCTGAAGTAATCTAATAAGACTTTAACTACGGCAAAATAAATATGTATGTTGCTTTGTTTTTACGTACATGTAAATGAGTCATTGTTGTTAAGTCACTTACAATACAATACAATACAATAGGTACAAATACGTTTTATTGCACATGAAGCTCAGAAAAAACAGTAAAGAACAAACAAACAAAGATACAGATGGACAATGGGCGGCCTTATCGCTAAGAGCGATTTCTTCCAGGCAACGTTTGGATGGACATGTAGCTACGTAGCGTAGCACGTAGCTTTCCTATAAATTTATTTTTTCAGACTCCAGCATGAGGTTTTTTGTTTGGTTGTTTTTTTTTTATGTACAATTGAGGATTTCCCAAACAATTAACAACCGATTTTAAAAATTATTTTGCTATTGTACTTATAGAGAATGACCCCCAATAGGTCCCTTAAAAATTTCACTCCACTCCCGATAGATCCGTATTTATCCGGCAAAACAAAAATAGAGTAAGTTTTTTCTATAAATAAATGTCTGATTTTGTATGTATTTGGTAGTTTTTTTCTAATTCTAAAATTGGGGTGGAAAGCATGTCACGCGAGTACTTATGTATGTTTTTATGCACGAGTAACTAAGGGTTAATCACAGTGGAGGTGTTTAAATACACAGAAGAAAGCTTCTGCCCTAGTAGCTTCCATAAGTCAGCTTATATGACAGATAAATTTATAATTCTTACCAGACTTTTTTCCTTTCTCCTCTCCTTTACGCTCTATCATAGAAGCAACTGTCTTTTTAGACTTTACAGAGTCTTCAAAAGTTTTCATTCGTTTTGGAATCTTAGCCTGTAACTTGCCTGAAATTGAAACATACAAACATGTTGAAATGAATGATGTAACATTATAACATTAGTTAATTATGTATATTCTTACATAAGTTGATAGTATAGACTAGGTGATTACAAAACTTGTTAGAAAGAACTTCATAGAACAAGAATAGTGACCCTATTTATAAGGAAAACATTGTAGGTATCAAACAAATTTCAAGGGAATTCCCCACTGGTATGACTTTATATATATATATCAATATGTAAACAATGTACTTTTGAATTACATGAAGGCTGCAATCTAAATCACATAATCAGAATGGATTGAATGGTAGCATAAAGCCCTAAAATTGTGCAACTAATAATAAACTCACACTTGTTGCATGGCTAAAAAGTGTACTCTACATTAACAAATAATGTATGTATGTTAAAGCGGTCTTTTAAATATGTAGCTTGGTAACTTACCCCACTCCTCAGCATCCTTGAGAATGCGGTTGAAGTTCTTGATAAAATCGAATTCAGTAAAGTGGCTGTGACTGCCTCCGGTCAGCTCATTCTTGTACTTATCCCTGAACTCAAGGTGTACATCATTGAGGAACTTATCAACATATGATAACTGTAGTATACGCTGGTACGCGACCACAAACACCAGCTCAAACTCATTGTCGAGCTTGTACTGCAACGTTAACGCGTTGTGGTTGTACGTACTGTTACCAGTACGCTCCTGAAATTATAAAACAGGGCTTAGAGAGACATTACCTTGACCAGAATTTGTAGGGCCAGTTTTATAAAACATTTGATTTGAAGGCTTTTGTATTGCAGGTGATAGCCAGTATATAATATTCCACGTGTTTGAATTACTAATTGAATTAAAAACAAGTTACATTTTACGTTCTAAAGCGATAATACTCACTTGTAATATTACACTTCGTATTAGAGCATTTACAGAGGGTGAGAACATTTCACCCGTGCTCTGGAAACACCATAGCACAATACCTCCTTTGCTGAAGATGCTGAATAGGTCTAACATTTTGTAAAAATTAGAAATAAATTGTTCTTTGAAATAAATCGCCAACAGATGTATCGTTTCGTACTCCGTAGGAATGTGTGTGAGACGTGCGTGACTGTCAGTCTAGTTAGTGACAGTTTTGACACAGATGTGACAACTCACTATGTTTGTTTTGAAACTTAATTCATAACCTAAGATGTTTTCTCGTACAACATAACATAAAAGTTCACGTCTCAAATAACTTACAACATACAAAAAATGAAGTCGAATTTACATTTTAATTTTAATGGCTGACAAGAAATATAAAAAATTGGAGACGGTTTTTACATTGCTCTTCAATGTAAAAACCGTCTCCAATTTTTTCTTAGAATTAAAGTAGCTTTCTAAAAAAATCTTAGGCAGAGGTAGAGGTACTGAACACAACCTTGTAGATTGTCTATGTTAAAGGGTTGCCAGCATTTAAATTACCAGAGATCTTAGCATAGTAAGCATCCATCCCTTGTACGTACATCGCATCCGTGCCTGACCAGCTCTTTTGAAGTCGTCAACACAACGTCAACAGACCGCATTGGACGCTCCGCACTAATCGTAATCACATCAGACGGATTGTTATTAAGCACCTATTTTTATATTTCCAACCAAAAAGTTGTACCTACCAGAAGATAAGTTGTAAAATAGAAGATTAATAATTTTAACATTAACACGGGTAACGATGATCTTGAGTTGGACACATTGACATTGTCTCTGAAAAACAGAAAATTGTCAATTCATTCATGTCATTTGTGTGTAATCATTTCGGTTTCGGATTCAATAATTAACAAAAGAACTGTGTAAAGTGTGTAAACTGAAAGAAAGTAAGAAAACCCAAGATGAATATCACATCAGCCGCAGGGATTATCTCCCTGCTGGATGAACCCATATCCGAAGTCAAAGAATTCGCCCTGAAGAGGTTGGACAACATCGTCAATGAATTTTGGCCCGAAATATCTGAATCTATCGAGAAGATCGAAATCCTGCACGAGGATAAAGTGTTCTCGCAACATCAGCTAGCTGCTCTGGTCGCCAGTAAGGTCTACTATCACTTGGGAGCGTTCGAAGATTCACTGACGTACGCCTTAGGCGCTGGCGACCTATTCGACGTAAATGCCAGGAACGAGTATGTGGATACTACTATTGCGAAGGCGATCGACTTCTACACACAGAAGAGAAAGGCTCTCTTCGTGGACAGTGCTGCAGAGGTGATTGACCCTCGGTTGGAGGCCATTGTGAACCGAATGTTCCAGCGATGTTTGGATGATGGACAGTACAGGCAAGCCTTGGGATTGGCGCTGGAGACCCGTCGCATGGATATCTTTGAGATGTCCATCATGAAATCTGATGATATACCCGGTAAGTGCATTGTCATTCTCATACAGAAGCATTAAAAGTTTTCTGTGCCTTTGTTTTTTTACCTTTGCCTGAAGTAATCTTGTATAAAATACTGTTAAGAGCGTCGTCCCAATTACTTTGCAAACAACCTTGAAAATAGTTATACAAAATTGCACTAAGATTATTTGTATTTTACTAAGTAGAGACATTTTGTTTCAGGAATGCTTGTCTATGCCTTTACTGTTGCAATGAGCCTGCTTCAAAACAAGGGTTTCCGCAGCACAGTTCTCAGATCTCTGGTAGGGCTCTACCGAAACCTTAACATCCCTGACTATGTCAACATGTGCCAGTGCCTCATCTTCCTCGAAGACCCCCTCTCAGTTGCAGAAATCCTTGATAAACTGACACGTGGCCCACAGGAATCTGTACTCATGGCATATCAGATAGGCTTTGACTTGTACGACTCAGCAACACAGCAGTTCCTTGGTAGGGTATTACAAGCCCTCAGAAGTACTGCTCCAATTCCATCAGCCTTAGGAGGTAAGCCACAACCACAAGGAGGTCCGTTCCCTGAATCTTCTGGTATGGAAGTTGACCAGCCACCACCCACCGAAGAAAAGAAACCTGATCGAGATATTGACAGTCTGAATGATGAGGAAAAGGAACACCAGAAGAGAGTAGAAAAACTAATATCAATTTTAGGAGGAGAAGTTTCAATAGGGTTACAACTACAGTTCTTGATTAGATCCAATCATGCTGATATGCTTATCCTCAAAAATACCAAAGATGCCATTAGAGTCTCAATTTGCCACACAGCCACAGTTATAGCCAATGCATTCATGCATGCAGGGACCACTAGTGATCAGTTCCTCAGAGATAATCTCGAATGGTTGGCCAGAGCCACCAACTGGGCCAAACTGACGGTAACTGCTTCTCTTGGAGTCATACACAGGGGTCACGAAGGTGAATCCTTAGCACTCATGCAGTCTTACTTACCCAAGGAAGCTGGACCATCATCAGGATACTCGGAAGGTGGTGGTCTGTACGCCCTCGGGCTGATCCACGCCAACCATGGCGCAAATATCATTGATTACCTTTTAACGCAACTAAAAGATGCTCAGAATGAGATGGTACGCCATGGGGGTTGTCTTGGTCTAGGATTAGCTGCAATGGGCACCCACAGACAGGATGTCTACGAACAGCTGAAGTTCAACCTTTACCAAGACGACGCCGTGACTGGTGAGGCCGCCGGCATCGCAATGGGCATGGTCATGTTGGGTTCCAAACATGCGGCCGCCATCGAGGACATGGTCGCGTACGCACAGGAGACTCAGCACGAGAAGATCCTACGAGGGTTGGCCGTCGGTATTTCGTTTACGATGTACGGCCGACTAGAGGAGGCTGACGCCCTGGTGCAGCAACTATTGAGAGACAAGGATCCGCTCCTGCGACGCGCCGGTTGCTACACCATCGCGACCGCCTACGCAGGCACCGGGAACAACGACTCCATCAGAACTCTGCTGCATGTCGCCGTGTCCGATGTTAACGATGACGTGCGCCGAGCAGCCGTCACGGCATTAGGTTTCCTACTCTTCAGAACGCCAGAGCAATGCCCATCTGTTGTCTCACTGCTAGCGGAATCTTACAACCCTCACGTACGGTACGGAGCCGCTATGGCTCTCGGCATCGCCTGCGCCGGCACCGGCAATCGCGAAGCTATCGGCCTGCTCGAACCTATGGTGAAATTCGACCCTGTCAACTTCGTCCGCCAAGGAGCACTCATCGCGTCCGCCATGATCTTGGTCCAGCAAACCGAGACGCTCTGCCCGAAAGTAACATACTTCCGCCAGCTGTATTCGCAAGTCATCTCCAATAAGCACGAGGATGTGATGGCAAAGTTCGGTGCTATTATGGCTCAGGGTATCATCGACGCGGGTGGACGCAACATTACCGTTTCTCTGCAGAACCGAACGGGGCACATGAATATGCTCGCGGTCGTCGGTATGTTAGTATTCACTCAGTACTGGTACTGGTTCCCGCTGGCGCACTGCCTGTCGCTGGCCTTCACGCCGACCTGTCTGATCGCGCTGAACTCCGATCTCAAGATGCCTCAGCTGGACATCAAGTCTAACTCGAAACCGAGTCTTTACGCGTATCCCGCGCCCTTGGAGGAAAAGAAACGCGAGGAGAGGGAACGTGTCACCACCGCAGTGCTTTCCATTGCGGCGGCCAAAGCGCGCAGGAAGGCACATGGTACCGACGGCTCCGCCAGCAGTAGCATCACCTCATCTACCACGTCGAAAATGGACGTTGACGAGGAAGAGAAGAAGCCCTCCAAAACTCCCAACTTGAACATTACCTTCCATGGGAAGTACGACAAAGAGAAGGAAGTTATTGTGGCCATGAGCAAGGATGTCAAAGATGTCAAGAAAGATGACAAGGAAGGAGAGGAAAAAGAGACCAAGGAAAAGAAAGAACCAGAACCAACTTTCGAAATACTGAGCAATCCCGCCAGGATTATGAGGCAGCAGCTTAAGAACATCACTATCGTGGAAGGATCTGGCTTCAGCCCGTTGAAAGACATAACAATTGGAGGCATTGTGATGCTGAATCACACTGGTGATGTGGAACAAGTCTTGGTCGAGCCGGTAGCTGCATTTGGTCCTAAAACAGAAGAGGAGAAAGAACCTGAACCCCCAGAACCTTTTGAGTACTTAGATGATTAGGTTGAGTGGTAGTATATTTAAAATCATTTTAAATTTATCCTTAAACTATTGAGCAAGCTGTAATGCTTACCTAGAATAATGTTGAAGTACATTCATCACTAACAGAATATTATAACAAATGATTATTATTGCCACACCTTATGTATTCCTTCAAATAAATAAAATGATATGATGTGATCCTTCCTTTTTTTAATAATAATAAAAAAAAAAAAAAAATTTAATTTAATAAATAAAGCTTCCTCCCCACCAATTTTTAGCCAAATCGGTTTAGCCGTTCTTGAGTTATAGTGTAGAATGAAATACGAAAATGCACCACAACGATTTCGAGAGTCATCGCGGTAGTGACACAAGAAGCAAGATGGATATAAAAACTTGTATTTTAAAAATACCAAACTACTTTTTTTTCTTTAAAGATAGAAAATGACGAGATAAATTGATATTATCCTTAGTTTTTGATGGTCAACATCAAACAGTGTATTATATCTGTGTGTTGCACATAGATATAAATAATTAGGTAAGGTAGTCTATTATACCGATTATTCCCTTCCACTTTTGTATAGAAATTTGAGCGACTCGCGCTTAACCTTAAGTCAGGTAGATATATGTGGGTAGGTAGTTAGGGAAAAGATAACGGTACTTAGAAAAATATTAAAAAAGTCGGAACTGAATTCAAATGAAATGAATAAACATATTTACAAAATCTAATCGGTTGGCACCATCTATTGATGAAGAACGGAAAAAATCCTTACTCTTACTTCCGCTATTTGCCAATTCTACTCTCCGTTAGATGGCGCTGCTGTTCAAAACCAGAGACAAGCGGTATTTTTTGTCATAGCTGGACGAACAAATAAAGTATCAAATGTCACTGTCAATCAATCGACAGTACCAATATTTCATGGCCGGCGGGCGTCTGGTTGGTTTTGGTTTGGTTTTTCTATCAATCAATCGCTTGCCAACAGCCAACGTGGTTTTTGTTTAGTAAAATCCAAATAAATAGAAATATATAATAGAAAATATTCATCGCGATCGAATTCACAACATGGATTGGGATCTGCAGTACGGTGAGCTGACGAAGGATTTGGAATTCGTCAACAAATGCGAAAATTTAAAGGAAGAGTTACTGGGTGTGCAGAAAGTGCTAGACCAGATTCTACCGCTGAAAGCTCATTACGACAAGCTGTCCTTGGCGTCGCAGATCGAGCTGGACTTACTTCTGGCGTTCATGTTGAATTCCTTGCATTGGGTTAACCTGCGGATTCAAGGTATTGATCCAACAGAGCACCCTATCAAAGGAGAGCTCCAGCGAATAAAAGCCACTATGCAGAAATGGCAACAAGTCAAGGACCGGGAGAAGAGACCTACAGTCAACTTACCTGTTGCTAAACGCTTTGTCAGAAGCGGCCTATATGACCACAAAAATTCTTCATTGCCTGACAACTCAATGCCACCAAATAAGAAGATTCGCTTTGAAGATAGCGACAATGAGTGAATTAGCCTGTAGTATTAGGTCATTAAAAGGCTGAATTCACTAATTATATTTCTTATAAGTATTTAACCTACTGTATGTACTATTTAGATTAAAGGAGTGTTTAAAGATAAGGTAATACTAATATTTAGGAACATGTAAAGTTAATATTAAACTTTCTGGCTTGTGAGTAAATTATACATGCATCAGCATATTATCCAGTAAATTTAAATGTCTCTTCATATGTTTCCAAAGTTGATCTACGTTTAGTTTGTTGTATTTGAAAGTCTAGTTTTGTAAGTACAAATATGTTTTGTTTCATGTAAAGTATATATTAAATTGTGGTGTTTATTCTTAGGTATCTCGTTAATTTACTGATAAGTTTGTTACTACACAAGTCCTGTATTTGTGATTATCATAATTTTTAAGAATTGAAATTAAACATGTTGTAAATAAGTACATATTTTATTGCGCAACAAAGTAAATTATCCAAAAGAATAAAATTAGGAATGTTTATTAGGAATATCATAAATTCATAGAATAAAATAATAGCTTATTCATGTCAAAACTAAAACTAATTGCTCATAATACCACAACAAGAAACTAGTGCTCAAATGCAAAATCGTAAATATTTCTAATGGGGCTTTGCACAAATGACTAAGTGAACACCAAGATCAAAAGTAAAATTGAAAGGTAAGACATTGTTCACTTCTGGACTTGCAAGACCAGTCCTGCAGCGGAGATGTTATCCCCGGCCCCTGCAGTCAGACGTGCCTCCTTGCAGACCAGCACTGGAGCAATACAAATCTCCACATCCTGCTCATTCAACTCTTCTTCCCAGCAGGCGATAGGTTCATTAGAATCAAAATAAACTCTTCTACTGTCATTCTCATCCCTAGTCACAGCAAAGCTCCCATCTAGCAGAAGTTTACAATTATCCAACTCTATTTTAGAGTTATCACAGACATATCTGTGAGCTGTTAGGGATGCTTTTGCTGTGGCAGCTCTGGTTCTTTTCCAGCTTGATTCTTTCACTGTCAAAATAGCCTGATAAGCTAATGTGTGCACATGAATTCTAGTCAAGTTCCGGTCACTGCTATGCTCCAAATTTAACTGTCTGGTTCTCTCAAATATCAGTCGCATTAAATCTAAGGCCATAGCAATTCTAGGATTAGAATCTGCTACAACACTGACTTCTCCATACTCCAGTACACTGCGTAAGTTTGCGAGTTCTTGTTCATTCATGCCAACAGAATCAACAAAAGGTAGTACTTTTGTTGTAAGATGCAAAAGCAGTTCTATGTCTACATAACTGGCCATTTCAAAATGAATTAGAGTATTGTTTGATTGCTTCAAGATTTGTTCTTTTACTAAATCCAGTCTTTCCTCTCTGAGATCTGAAAGAAAATAAGTTTTACAAACATGTTTACAAAACTAAATGTAACATAATGCCATCAACTTTCTTACAATCCAACTTTACCTGATCCATCAATTTGGAAAGGGAAGTTATCCATCATCTGTAATCCACTAATGACTAGTAAATTAGGTTGGAACTTAGGCAAGATTTCTCCAAACTTTTCTAAAGAACTTAATAATGGATTGTTCTGATCATTATGCATAATGTATCTGTTGGCCCTTGGGGCTTTGTACTCTCCGAACTCTTCATCAGCTTTGTACTCTAGAATCATGTGGATATCATCCTTCACCTCTTCATTTGCCTCATCACCAACAATCTGTATCTGGGAAGGGATGGACTCTTTCAGTTTTTTACTCATTTTCGCAGCAAATAGGACATCCCACCCTTCTTTGTGAAATCTCTTTGCCATAAGTGGTGCATTGCCTCCGATGGCCCATCTAGTATCCGGCAGTCCCAGGGCTTGTTCAATGAGCTCATCATAAAGGTCTGAGTTGGACATAAACCGTCTGAAATTGAAAAGGAAACAGGATGTTACACTTTATAAGAAGGAAACAGTTGGTTGATTATAAGAGGAAATAGATAATAGCTTACTCAGCTGCAGCACCATGTTGAAAGAAATAAGTAAAACTCTGCAGTAATTCCTGTTTGTCTGTGATTTCATTGTAATGCGCCGGAGTTCCTCTTAATTCTCTGTAGTCCAAGAGTGCTGTGGCGTTCACAAAGAGATCGTGGCAGCCTCCGTAACCTAGGGCTACTTTCGGCTGAAGTTTACCGATGCCTACGGTATTCTCGCTCTCCAAAACTAACATATGGTTCAGAAGAGACTCGGGTGACAGTCGCACGTCCAAAAACTTTTGACCTAAGTAAATACCGCATACTAAAATATTTATTGAGACCACCCATTTTCGAGCTATGTCACTGAACATTTTAGAAACTGCCGACTGGAATGCAATTGGAATGGAATGAAGTAACACCGGCCGGATTAATTTTGACGTATCCTTATGACCCCTCCTACGTCGTCGTCGTCATGTTTAATTGAACAATGCGAAATATGCGAATAATCTGCTTCTTTTCTCTGTTGTGATAAAAATCAAATGAAATGAATATGTACAACTTGAGTAATAATTGTAAATGTCAAAGTCAAAACTCAAAGCAGACAATCAAGACTTTTTTGGTTGGATGAGGGAGAGAGACAAAAATTACGGAGAATTGAATGAGAGAGGGAGAAGCAAGAGCTGGGCCAGGGCGCGCCGCCGCCCCGCGCCGGTCGGCCGGGGGTGAGCGCGGCGCGGTTCATGTCATACGTCTGTCATGTCATGCCAATGCTCCAATCGCAAATGATCTCAAATGATAGGTACGCTTTATGGCATAGATTATCTTCTCTTTCTAGGCTATATGGGCGAATTTTGCGTAACGAACTTTATAAACAGACAGCCGCCCGTTTATATATATAAAATAGTGTTTTACACATTTTTAATTAAAAAAAAATCCAAATATCAAATAATAATAATAATAAAAGAGAAAGTTAATCCTTTAGATTAACTTCTCAAAGGGTCTCTGTGCTGTTGGCTTCGGCCCCACACGCAAGCCTTCCAAAGGACCGGGTCACTTTATGGCCCGTGATCATGGTAAATGAGAGACATAATAATAATAATAAATTCTTTATTTCCAGACCCGAGATCCATATTCTACTTAATATAGTTAAAACTAATACACAAAACAATAAATATACAATAAGATGTAGGTAAATAGGGTACCTAGGTCAGAAAAATATAATAAAAAATATTCTAGGTGGCAATAGCCACCCACCGTTTGTACATATCGGACAAGATCAAACGATCTGCCATACTCCTTATGATTGAGTTTTTACACATGTCAACTCTGGACATAAACGAGGCTATTCTCTTTCTCTGGATGGCATTGAAAGAGTCAACACGGGATGTAGTGTACATTTCTGAAGCGCTACAGTAGCGCTTCAGTCCCATGAGCTGCCTGAAAACATTGTTGTATGTCACTCTTCATTGTTGTATGTCATCAAAGAAAGCCCGCTGCTCGTGATCACATCCAAAATTAACAATCAAGTGTCAATTGTAAATACTATTGCTTAATCATTTGTTTCTATTATTTAATTGTAATTTTCTATGTAATAAATAGCTTATATAAAGTTTTAAGTACCTAGTTTAAACAGGTAAATAGGTAATAATTGTAAAATTACCTAGTTTGTTATCCAGATACAGAACGAATGTAATTATGTAAATAAGTAAAAAACAGTCACATATTTAAATTTGTTACAAAATTAGTAGGTAAATAACCAAAACTGAGCTCTTGCCCTGAATTAGGACATAGCATAAAAATAAACAATATTAATGTCTATTCTCGTTTATTCTTATGGCAAGAGACCGGTTTTATTTGTCACAATAAATTACATAATGAGCGTTCATAGAGTACCTAGTTAGGATCATCAATCTGCGATGCAAAAATCCACTGCGCTAACGCACTGCGTTTTCGAAAGCCAAAAACTCGTCCGTAAAAGGCACGACCGCTCTCCTAATATGGAGAGGAGCTTCGTGCGCAAATTGGTCATGGGGTGTAAGTAGGGTACTTAATTACATGAGCACAAAGTTCATATTTAGCAATGCTTTTTTTGATCGACGATAAGATTACGAGATTATTCCTCGAACCCCTGCAATTATACCAATGACTGGTATATATAAAGGTACCTACATAATTATAAATCATCATAAAATGTATCCAGGTAGGTACCTACACTTACAACTCTTCCCGTGGGTCACAGGGACACAAACGGGAGCGGGCAGCAGCGCCCCCTGAAGAACAATTTTATAACCGAATTGCGATTCCCGCATGCCCAACGTGGGGACTACCCTCTCATGATCACTAAAGCCAAAAAAGGCCCCAGTTCCCGGCCGCCTCGCTATTCCTGGCCTATTATTCGTAGTGGCCACGGTAACGGGCGGTGGGGCAGGGAGTACTAGGGATCTCCGGGTTATCCCAGGCTCCCATTCATTACGTAAACTGACCCTGGTTCAATGGACGCAGTGTGAGGCTTTACCACTTTTAGGCGCAGTTGGATGTGGAGTTACAGAACTTTAAATGGCATGTTCTGGGGTAGGTATATGAAGTGCGGGGGTTTGTACACATAGGAACAATAAAATTACAGATTTAAGAGCGTTTATTCCTAAAATGCGCAGAAACAGTACTTTTCAAACCCGTTTATATCATGAACCACTTATCTTATAGTATATGTTATTTACTAATAATTTTAGGAAATTTTAGTGACCAAATAGTTTGACTATAAAATATTTCGATTAATATAGTATGTACGCGTTCTATCAAGATAACTTGTGAGAGGTTTTCATAATTTCCCTTTCAGCATCAGTTTCGAAGCTCAAAATAATAGAAAATACTGACATATCTAATTAAGAAAAAAATAGAACCTACTGATGAGATCCTTGGCTAAAAATCTAATTAGAAAGATGTTTGGTTTTGGTATCCTACTATGAGAAATTAAAATTAAAAAAATGTGAAATATTACGAATATTTCACATTTTTAAATGATGTTTTTACCGATATACCTTATTTAATTTAATATAATAATAGCCTACCAATAAAGTGAAGCATCTTTTTTAAAAACATACATTTAAAATTTTTATGATTTTGTTGCTATTATTTTTCTAAATAATAAAAAATTATTAGTAAATAACATATACTATAAGATAAGTGGTTCATGATATAAACGGGTTTGAAAAGTACTGTTTCTGCGCATTTTAGGAATAAACGCTCTTAAGATGTTTTGAAATCTGTGTAGTCCCAATTTGGATTAGTTTTAGTGTAAAATTGGGATTAGTCTGATTTCATGGCAGATTAGGTTGTTAACTGCCTAACATGGGCTTGTTATTAATGGAACAATAGACACTTTATCTCTCCAAATTAAGAGAAATGTAAAGATTATGGTAAAAAGTCAGGTTTTAAGAGCATAAATGACCCCTCTTATGGCAATCAGGTTATTGTAGCCGCCAAAATAATGTGCAGATGAAATCTGTACTGCAACTGACTGGCGCCGCCGTAGTCGGTTGGTAAGCCTGGGCAAACTTTGAACCTCGTTCAAAAAACGACACCATCGGTGAAAGTTCATGAGTACACGTAATACATTGTATCTATATATTATACCTAGTGGTAACTACGTAGGTAGGCACCTAGGCACTAAATTTTATGAAGCACTGTATCTAACCACTGAATGAATAAGTAAGTAAATAAAGCTGGACAATTCTGCTGGGGCTAGGGCTAAGTAGAGCTTGTCTTATAGTACCTACTCGTCTTATGATACCTATACTATAAGTCTCAAACTACTCACAATCCTGCCTGGCGCATCGACCCCGAAATGGATCTTGGTCAACACGATCGCCACCGGCTTCTGTCCTGCGCCTCCCGACAGTCCGAAGATTTGAAGTGTGCGAAGGTCCTTCTCGACTCCGACGTCCTCTCGTCGTCGGTTAATGGGTGTTCCAAGGAAAGGCCGTTTTGCAGCCCGATCTTCCTCCATCCGAAGCTCGTGACAGAGCCAGCGCAGCCTAACTTATACCTACTTAATATAATATAATAATACTGTACAAAATTATTAGATTTTTTTAATTATCTGTGTAGAAATCCAAGTAGTGCCTGTAATTTGATGCAAACTTCGAGTTTAAGACAAGTTCAATGTCTTTGTAGTCCGGAGGCTGGATCGTAGGTCGTGATTCATCTGAGGTCAGTCAGACCGAGTACCTACTTCAGACTTCGAATAAAATTAATGAGTGTCTTCTTACTGGCAACCTATTTTTTCTTTCTTGCTTATTGCTATAAATAGAAATATGTGCTTCTTGGAGATCTTGAAAGTGACGACGACGACGCCTACGCGATTCATCATCTATGATTCGACATTTCAATTAGAACTTAAGTTTGCAGTAAGCAGTTAGACTAAGGAATAGGTAGGTTGGTTTAGATACATTTTTAAAAGCTGGCTCGAACCCTTTATGCAAGTATTGTAATTCTAATCTTTAACTCTGCGATGTGATTACTTGTCCGGACATACATACATCGGTGCCAATACCAACACATTAACACAATATAACAAGGGATCAAACCATACATATAGTAGGTACTTTTCACTTTGATGCAAGAACTCTTTTTTTTTCGTATATGATGTACAGATAGTCAGATAGTCATTTTATTGGTAAAATAATAATTTACAAGTCAAATAATACAAATCAATGTACGTACTAGAGGTCTGGATGTGTGACGTCAGCATGGATAATAGTAGGTATGAAAAAATAAAAGACCATAGTAGTACCTACAGTCTCCGACAAAAATCAAGAAAATTAACCATTTTATAAAATGCAGACAGATTGACCTTTGAATGATTGACCCCAATTACTGACAAAAAATTGTCGGACTGACCCGAAACTAAACTTTGAGGGATGATTGCCTAGCTTTTAAAAGGCCTACCGTCCTAGATGCCCTAAGTTAAAGGGCACGTCAAAGACTTTAAACTTTCACGCCAAGGACCTACCCATAATAAAAATAGCCGGTGAAATAAAGGGCGCTCGTTATACGCTCTGCGGGGTAGGCCACTTGGTAGACTTGCGTTCGTTGTGACGAAAATAGAACTTTATCTTTATTTGGAATCTTTATTTTTAGTGAGTAACACGCTCCATGGTTTTTCTTCTTTTTGGAAGTGTATGTCTTTTTAAGGGAATCACAATGTTGTGAGCGATATCTCTTGCGCGGTCTTAATTTTTTTCGGTGCTAGATAATTTGAAATGTTTGGCTTGTTGATATTTTTTTTTAAACTAACTATATATGGCTTCTTAATAACTAAAGAGTTGAAAGAGCTAAATGTTTTACTCGTTAGATAGAAATTGAAAATGTTAATTTGTAAGTGTTACTATAATAATGATTTTTTCAATGATTAACTTTATTACCTAGGTACATGTTAAATTATTGCTCAAATATTTTTGCATACCGACTAACGGTCAAGCATGTTGATTCACTAAATGTAGTTACATATAATATACTTGATACCTTACATAGTACTCGTAACACAAATGTCTTTGGCAAATATAAATCTTTATCTTTTTCATTCCGTAAGTTTTGATAATTAACATGTCTATATTACCTAATTAAGGGCTGAGGATTTTGTATCATAAATAAATAAATAAATCTTTATAAAAATCACTTTTCTCTTGTTGATGTAATATTATGTATAGTATAGATTCTTGATGTTCATCATCTTTTTTTTTATTCTAATTTAATTAGGGACTTTGAGTCTAAGTCAGTCCCATGTTCAACATCTAACTGAAAAAAAAACATGAGCGTCGTTTTTGTCGTTTCCTCTTTGTTCTCACAAATAGAATGAAAAATATACCAAGTTATCTATTAAATAATTGGACCAAACAATTAAAGTTTAACTGATGGTCTATTACACTTTCATCGATATGTCGTCGGGCTGTAATTATTTGATTGGGGACGACGCACCACGTGGGAACTAGCTATATGGGTCATTGAGGTCTAATGATTGGCTCTACCAACTTCCTACCTTCTTTGGAAGTTTGGTCACGGCTGTGTATGTTACGTACCTACATTGCTGATAGACATCTTCCATACTAACTAACCTATAAATAGTTATTTTTATTATTTTAAGCTTGTTCCTGCGTCGAGTTTGAAGACTTTATCTCGCCTCTACTAAAGCAACATTTTTTTTTATTTGCGGTTGCCTTATAAATCTCCAATTCCATATGTAATAATAATAAGCTCTACCTACTACTTCTATTTTGTATTTTTTTTTTAATTTTGTAATTCTATTCCATTTACTACGGATGGATTATTTGTCCGAAACATACATCCATACATCCGGTGCCAATGCCAATAAGATAAACAAGGTTTTTTTTTCATTTTGAACTTGGCAAAATAAATAGAATATTAACAAAGGACGCGTGGGTATTTTGTCAAGTTCAAAATGTAAAATACAGTAAAATAGTATACTTTTAACAAGGGACTAAAATACTCCATTACAGACGAGGTTGTTATACTCCCGAGGGTAGCGAGGGAGGATGACAAGACCGAGTTATAATGGGTGGTTTTGGTCCGAATAAAAAACATTACTTTTCACTTCGACTGCGAGAAAATAAAACTTGGTTTGAACCCATGTTAAAAATATACTATTGTGTTAATGTGTTGGTATCCGGTATTGGCACCGATGTAATGTCCTGAAAAATAATTCATCCGCAAAAATTATAAGGCTAAAATACCTACCTTTATTTTTGCTGGTGGAATCTTAACTTATGAAGGAATCCAGTACAGTGAAGATGGGATTTCAATACAGTAATACATTACCTATATTCCGATTTAGAATCCAAGATATTTTTTGTGAACAAAAACATGAATAACAGAAAACAACAAGGTTCAACTTCAAGAACGTATTATCTCACATGAGCAGCAAAACATTTTTATATTTCAATTCGAAAACGAACGAGAGATCTATTGATGAATGTAAGCTTTCAAAATCAATAATTGTTTCGCGTTTCTGTACTTTGCTTCGATGTTGCCAACGTCGTTAAATATTTTCCACAAATATTCCTTAGGTCTTGAAAACCCTTTATATACAAAAAATATCCAGGTATTTGAATCGCAGTATATGTAGGTATCTCTATCTAATTGAAAACGATCAATTAGTCTTTAAAAAGAAACAGGAAATGGAAACGACTTGAGCAAGTCTCAGGCGCCTAGAATGTTCTAAAAACTCTGCAATGAAAATTTATCAATGAAACTCGAAGAAATATTATAAATTACCAATTAAATTAGCTCTTAGCCACCATTATAACCGTTTTTGTTCGTATTTTAAAATAATCTTCAACTAGGCTCATGGATAACAGAAACGAGCGATTTTCAGTCGTAAGTTCTTCACGATAAGTATTATTATCTCCTATCAAGTCTGTTGATAAGTTAGCGGCTATTCTCATAAAATAACCAATTAGTTCAAGTAACATACACCATCAATGAAGAGATATGTTCTAGGAAGTACCCTAACTATACTCAAGCCAGTCATTCAGTAACTGCCTATTGTAACAACTAACGCTTAAAGAAGTAGCTTTACTAAATTGCTTGCAACACAAAAATCCAGTTCTCTTTTTTGAGTCGCGTTTCAAAATTAAGTATTGAAGGAAGGAGGTTGAATTAACAAGGAAATTATAAAATAAAAAAGGTTATTTCTTTAAGCCTCAGACGAAGGAAATTAGCTCTCTCCCTCCATCGAAGCTTTTGGGTCATATTATTATGTACAAATTTGAGATACAAAAATATGTTCATAGACAGGTCTAATTTTAAGCTTCGAAGGTTAGATTTGATCTGGTTAAAGCGATATTTTTTTAAATTCTTAATGCACTATAGAAGATACTAGCAGACCGTCCCGGCTTCGCACGGGTATTTATTATTATTTGAAATTTAAAAATAAAATATAGCCTATGTCACCCGTGGATAGTGTAGCTTTCCAACAGTGAAATATTTTTTCAAATTGGTCCAGCAGTTTCGGAGACTACATACAAACAAACAAACTGCTCGACGCACCCAGCATTTACCTGCAGTCTTTCGCAGGTCGTCATCCCACCTGGTCGGAGGGCGTCCTACTCTACAGTCTACGTGTACCTTCTTGTAGGTTGTAAAAATAAGTAAGTTTACTTATTTTTTGTTTTACTTTAGTGTCACACAAAACCTCACAAAACAGAAAACAATCAAGTCTTGAAAGTATATTTATTTATACCGTAGTAGATATAAACCAAATAAGAAAACATGCTTTATCTAATATTTTTCTTCTTTTTTACTTTCATTCGGCCCTTGCAATGGACTATAAAGTCGTTTTTAGCGTAGCAGATAGTTTATTTAAGGGCATGTGATAGGACAGATAAGGCAACACCTTTATATGGAGAATCAACATCATTCTCGTAGAGTCATGATCGTGCTTGATGCATTGATTGATTTTATGACCTAGTTGAAATGTTGACGGTGTATTTTAGCTTTATTTGGGGCACGTCATACCTGATTATTTTATGATAGACTATCATCATCATCATCAGCCTATATTAGTCCACTGCTGAACATAGGCCATAGTGCCCTGTCTTCAGCTTAACGCATCCAGCATCTATCTGCAGTCTTTCGCAGGTCGTCATCCCCGCTGGTCGGAGTGCGTCCTACATTACGTTTACCGAGTCGTGGTCTCCACTCAAGAACACGAATAGATAGAAAACACTTTATTTAATGAGTGCCACACAAAACAGAAAACATTATCTTGACTTAATTTGTCTTCTCTTTGGTATATATATTAGCCGAGAGTAGAAGATATTATAATTTTCTACTTTTTTATGATTACTTGATTAGCATGGATTATTCCATGAACAATACACTAACGTACCTATTTATTATTTTAAATACGAGTAAGGTAATGTAGAGTATGAATTAAAATCGACAGACCGTAAAAAGTTAGAGAACTATGGTTTACTAGCTGTGCCCCGCGTTGTTACTCACGTTGTGAACTAGCAAACATATTTGTATTATTTTGACACCCCGCGGGAACACTGCACTTTTCCGGGATAGAAACTACTAGTTACTGACCGCGACTTCACACGCGTTGTTTATATGGGAACGTTCAAAAATATTTATGTCCAGTGGGAACTGTTTTATGAGATAAAAAGTCGCTTATGTTTGACTCTAGTCTTATATATATCTATGCAACAATTCACCTTTCTGTTCAGTAGTTTTGGCGTGAACAAGTAACAAACATCCATCCATCTAAACCTTCGCATTTATATTATTAGTGTGGTTACTAAATTTCATCCTAATCCGTTCAGCTGTTCGAGCGTAAAGTAGTTACAAACAAAGAAACTTTCGATTTTGTAGGTATTGATATTTTTTGTTCATAATTTAATTTGATTATTTTATTCATTGCTTTATCTAATTAATAGGGTTTTTGAACTATGAAATGCAGAGTTACACGCATGGTGAACACTTAATTAGAGATATAGTAACTATACAAACAATAAAACAAACCAATTAATTCTATCCGAGCGAATCATTATAAATTCAAAGCTAACCTTGATTGCGATGAATGCATGATTTTTTTAGATTGAGAAGATTTGGCCGAAGATTTTAAATGCAGATCTCGACAGCACGGAAAAGAAACTAATTTGGCTGAAAAACAGCGCTGAATTTAATAATGTTCAGCACACGCTGAGCCAACCCCTATTTCGGCGCAGGGTCATGGAGGTAGTCTTATGTTCTCAATATCACCTATTTGTGTCACTTACCCCCATGATAAAAACCAACTACTTTATTTGCCGTTTGTTATTCTATAAGTACCTGTATTTTGTACTTGTGTCCAAATAAATATTTTTCTATTTATATTCTATACTAATAAAATTATCTTGTTTTTTGAACCCGTAAGGATAATAATTTGAATTTGGCACTTGCGTTTGACAGCTACATGAATGACAGACAATAATCGCAGCGAGATTGTCTCTGGTGGAAAACTAACGTGTGCAAAATGCAAATGATCCTTCTGAAGGACCACAATTCCATTTAAGGCATACGGCTACTGTGTGCTAAGTATTGAGTCATGATTATATTAGCGTATTCACCTGCTCATTATAGATTTGTGGCTTCCATAATTGGCTTGTATCAAATTCACTGTAGGATAGGTATTATGTGAATCTGAGAACGTTGTTTGTAATAAGATTTTATATTTTACTTGCGGATCTTCCCGGCTTCGCACGGTTTTAGTATGGATCGGTAACTTTTTTGAAAATATAATATAGCCTATGTTCACCGGCGATATTGTAGCTTCCCAACGGTGAAAGAATTTTTCAAATCGATCCCTAGTAGTTTCGGAGCCTATTCGTTACAAACAAACAAACAAAAATCAAACCTTTCCTCTTTATAATATTAGTATAGACTAAATGGAGGCAAGTAAAGTTTGTATTAAACTTCAATTTATTTATTTAATTAGTAATAATGTAATAAAAATGTCAATCATATCGCTAAAATAGCAATAAAATTTGGATTTGCCAATTTCATTGATTAGATTACCTACTAATAATATTAAAATTTAAGTTGTGCTATGTGATGTGTAGGTAGTAAATTCTGACTTTATTAATAGTACCTAAGCAAATTAAATGTAGGAGTGCAACTGTGACTAAGGTACCTACTTAATTACCTAAATGTCATCATTTTCATTTGCCTAACTTCATCTACAAAATATAATTTAACTTAATAACATTAATTATTAGGAATGGAATGTGAATTTTTATTCTTGAACGTTCTTTTCATGAATGTGCTGTGGATTTTGTTTTATAAATAAATAAAAGCCGGGATATTTTGAGTTCATTCCGCCTCCTAATATTACGCACGGGTTGCGCGTTGATGTCTTTAGTATGGAAAAGTTCGATTGCTACGACGACACCGGTGGTGCTATGAATATCTTAGTCGTTCTTATAATTATCTATGTTTCAAAACTACTAACTAGCTTCAGCATGCGGCTTTAAACGCAACTACTTAAATAAAAAATATATTTAGAGTCAAAGTGTAAATTAACACTACCACATAACCACGGCAAACATAAATCACCCGAACACCTAAAAACAATGTAAATGTTTTTCTCAAATTAAGCGTTCAAAAAGGTTTAAGCGCGATTTCTATCCTACATGAATTTCTAGCTACGGCCTCGTCATAGGTATAAGATACATGAAAAGTTAGTTTTCCGCAAAAAGTCAGACATATAAATTCGTCAAGTGGTGCCTCATTACTAAAAGTTAAGCCATGCAATAGAGCAACTCGATCAAACTTTTATTCCATATACATATGTACTTCATCGGTCCGACCTCATGTGAACCCAGCCTTAGTGTGATCAGTGTCGACCAAAGTCAGGGCCCTGTCCTAAATCTATAGTGTTGATTCCTCAAACTTATACCTAAGTACAAATCCTACTAATTTTATAAACGCGAAAGTTTGTGAGGATGTATGTACGTATGTTTGTTGCTCTTTCACGCAAAAATTTGATGAAACTTCACAATTATATAACTTACGTATTAGAATAACACAATAGGCTACAATTCGTAAAGATATATTGTATATTATCCAAAATATCAATCACCACGCGGGTGAAACTGCGGGGCGCAGCTAGCTACTAACATACAAGGTTCTGCTCATTTTTCGAAGCTATATTTTTTACATACAAGAGCTTTCGTGAGCTTTTGCACGTGCCACAATAATACCAACAAAATAATAACCAGCCCTATCACATACACATAAGGTTAAAAATATCTGATATCGTAGAGGGTTCTCAATGTATTAGGAATTGTTGGGAAAGAGGCCAAGACCTGTCAAGCCAATACAATGTTATGGAACCAATGAAGTATTATAGTTACTAAAGTATGGAACTTGTAATTTTTTCTTGTGCCATGAATGGGCAAGACATTTTCTATAGCACGCACTTGTTATTTTATGAATGCTAGACTTACCAACATAACAATAATGTAGATGGTATGTAGGTAGGTACTGCTAATGGAGTAAGGAAAGCGTAGCAAATTGTTGGGTTATAGAGCTAAGGTTACTTTGAGTTATGGTGCACGAGTCATTTTTAACCGACTTCCAAAAGAAGGAGGATGTTCTTTGTTACAAAATACAATACAAAAATGCTTTTTTTGTACACTAAGTCTATGTACTTATTTTGTAAGCCTAAAGAAATAAATGCTATTAACCTCAGACCAATATTGAATTTGACTTTGACTAGATGCAGATCATTACGTAAAATCCATTACATGCGACAAGTACAATGGGCGGCCTTATCGCTAAGTTCGGCTGTATTTAGGTATGTTTTTAAAGTAGGTAACATTATTATTACTAATTCACGTTATAAAAAACATTAAAAAGAAACTATGTAATGTATTGTATTATGTATATCAGTCATCTAGTATCCATAACATTGGGGCAACAGCTTGGGGCTAGATGCTGTGTGGATTGTCCAGCATTGTATATTTATTTATTTGGACTCCGTTATAATCTGCGAGGTTCTAGGTAGAGCGATTAAGAGACACTTTGGCTTACAGACTTATCTCATCCCACAGTAACATAGTTAACCATTGAATTTTTCCACTAAACCAGTTTAAAGTGCATTTCTGTAGACCCAAAGCGTTTTCTCGATACCCTTGGCCCGTAACCCTTCGGTCATTTGCGAATCAGCCGACCTTACTGTGACCCAGCCTCGCTTACCTTTACTTACGTAACCTGTTTGTTAATTTTAACTGTATGACTCAGAAAAACTGTCATAAAAATGGACTAACAGCGTTTGGTAGTCAATAATCCATACTAGCGCCCTGTCTTCAGCTTACCGCATCCAGCCGCATCTACCTGCAGTCTTACGTAGGTCGTCATCCATATTGCTATCATCCCACCAGGTTGGATGCGGCAAGCTGAAGACAGGGCGCTATGGCACTCATTGGGGGAGGCCTATGTACAGCAGTGGACTGCTATAGGCTGATGAAGATGATGATAAATCCATACTAATTCTTGCAACGTCCTCTGTGGCGCGGTGGGCGAAAAACCGCTTGCGACGCAGGAGTTTGCGGGTTCCCGTTTCGGGACAAATGTGTGCATCTGTAGATATTTGTACCGTGTGTTCTGGGTGTACTCTATGTTTTTTTGTTATTCATGTAATTTTGCAACAGTCTGCAGTTAGCTCAATTATTTCAATTGGTAATACTAGTTCTTATTTGTTTATAACATTTGATTGTAACTTTCTTTGTTAATAAATAATATACATATGTAATGTATATGTAATTTATCTAGTACCCATAACACAAGCACTGCTTAGCTTGGGGCTAGATGATGCTGTGTGGATTGTCTAAAGCAGAGGTTCTCAGACTTTTTTTTCTCATAGACCACTTTCACAATTTTGCTGGTTTCGGTGGACCCCCCTGCAGCTACATTTCTATCATATTCCCAAAACTCGACAAAAAAGGTGAAGTTTAGATCTAACTATGAGAGTTGCGTTGAGGCTGAGTTCCAACCACGAATTAATAGTTTTCGAAAAAAGTGAGAATTGATTGGTTAATTAATTAATTGATTGCGCTGTAAGTGGATGTCAAAAAACTTTTTGAACAAATCTGTCAAATATGCAATGTCTGCTTTCAAATTGATTAGGTTTTCTTTTAAATCTGGATCTTTACTTTCCAGAAACTCTAAAACTGATTCAAAAAGTGAGTAAAATCTTGTTAAACATGCAAACCTTTCGACAACCAGCGTACTTCAGTATGGAAGAGCAATCGTTGGAATTTATCAGAAAGTAACAGTCGCTGAGCTTCCTAAAATATTATCTGCCTACATTGATAGGTGAAGTCAAGCCAACATTTTAGTTCTTCACTATCGAAAGCAGAAAAAATTTCGTGGACCCCGCTTACGAATTGTGAACCCCCAATTTTTTGTCACGCCAAAGTAGACCCCCGTCGAGTCTCCCGTGGACCCCTGGGGGTCCACCTGGACCACTTTGGGAACTACTGGTCTATAGCATTAAGTATTGAAATCAAACATGAAATTGTTGATTATTTATTTTTCAGAAACCATACAAACCAAGCCAACAATTGAAAATTAAAGCTATATAAAACTAAAGAATAGTAAACGAAAGAAATTATAATATAAACTAAATGGTATATTTTTCAGAAAAAAACAGGTATCACAGTGGAAACAAAGATCATACAGATCTGTTTCCATTGTACCTGTAAGTACTAATTAGTGTTCTTCGTCAAGTCTTGTGCTATAATGTGAAAATATAAGAATTAAGTGTTATATTCGTGTAACTAAATTTGTTTGTGTGTTGTCTATAATAATTTTATTTCTTTTATACATTGCCCGCCCATATACAAGTAAATACGAGGACATTTTGATAGGCTTTCCTTGCTAAGTCTGCCTTCTCTATAGCAAGTCAGAGACAATAAATCGATAAAATCAATCAATCATACTCAGTTACATTTTCGTGGCCTTACAAGAGCGTGGGAAATATAAATGTTTATCTTCTTATCCGTGATCTACTATTGTGTCTACTTTCTTATCGGTATCATGTACCGACTCACTAAATATACAGCATGCAAGTATTTTACTACATACCATTCATTTTATATTTGTCATTTAAAATAGAAATTGAAATTTTGTCTAAATTGTAAAGTTAATATTTGCATGCCTATGTTACGTAGAATATAACTGCACGTATGATAAATTTAAGACCTACATTGGTGTCGATTGTGTTGTTTTAGAATTAGCTAAAATTAGCGAAAATTTGTATTTAGGTTCATATCAGAAATATTGTGAAAACTAGCAACATTATAGAATAAATATTTATTTTGCTTACAGCAACACCAAATACTCAACTTAGAGAGTTTTGCGATTTTCAAACACATTCTAATTTAGGTATTTTTAGGATCTGTCTATAGAATACCATATTTTTTAGGTCAACCTAACTTCCATATCCATAATTCAACAGAGAAATCGACGAACATACATTTAAAAAATATTTACATACCTACAGCCAAAAATAGAACCTCCTACTCTTTTAGAATAGAATAATAGAAAAAACATTTATTTGGACATTTGAATAAACAAACGGAAAAAAGTTTAACATGGAGGTAAGTGACACAAAAGTGTGGTGGTAAAACATACTCCATGACCCTACGCCGAAATAGGGGTTGGCTCAGCGTGTGCTGAACATTTTAGTACCAGTGCTTTTGTTTTTCGTTTCGTCGTATTAAAAATAATGTATGGGCCAGTGTTCACAATCTTGAGCTTGGCCGGAGTACAGTTATTTATTCAGTCGTTGGTTTCCATTACAACTAATGCTGATGACAGTTGTCCACCTCGCCAGTTAAAGCTAACCCATAAACAGCGCGTCACAACTCACATCACAACTATGTAGGTGAGGGTTATAGATTTCTCACACGCTGTTCTAGACCTAGCTAACTAGTATACCTAGAATCTAGTGTACCTATTTGTACCTAGTACTAACTAGTACCCCGCTGGCGCCGCCTGCGGTGGTACCTACTAAGTTTTTTGTAAGGGGACTTGTGTTGGAAAGTACCATCATGCCAGCTGGACTGCCAATTAGCTGCTGTATTGAAGATCATCACGTAGGAGTAAAAAAAGCACGAAATCCTGCAAGCCTGATTGATGAGCTCTGTGGTGCGGTAGGCGAAGTTCCGCTTGAGACGCAGGAGGTTGTGGGTTCTATTCCCGCCTTGGGAAAAGAAGAAAATATTCGTACGATCTGCAGATATTTGTTCCGGTTGTTCTTGGTAAACAAAACGATGTAGGTAATGCTTTGGCGTGACGAGCTCGAGGCACATCTTATATCGTGGCCTGTTGCAACGATGGATCGCGAGGAGTGCAAGTGGTAGCCTTACTTTCTCAGGTTTTTCACAAAACCACCCAAACAGACAAATTGTAGTGCGATTTTTGTACGGTTCTAAGTATCTACGGAGGAAAAGTGGTCGAAGCCCTTAGATGATTTCCACGTAGGATGCTATCCTACTAATATTATAAACGCGAAAGTTTGTAAGTATGGGTGGACGGATGGATGGATGGATGTTTTTTACTCTTTCACGTAAAAACTACTGAATGGATTTTAATGAAACTTTACGATAATATAGCTTATATATCAGAATAACACATAGGCTACAATTTATAAAGATATATTGTATCCAAAATATCTATCACCACGCGGGTGAAACCGCGGGGCGCAGCTAGTATTTAATAAAAAAATTAGTGGTAGATCGTAGTACATTTTATTTTGTTTCGTGACTTGCCAAGTGGTTGGTTTTATGAGGGTAAAAGCAAAGCAGTTGAACAGCAGTAGATCGATAAGGATAATAAAATCTTTTGACCATACTCGAAAACGAAATAAAAATGTCAGACCAAATATGTCGCTAATCAAGATTTCTAACAATGTTTTCTCGAACCTATCCCGATAAGGCGTTCATAATGGTATTTAGCAATTAACTGCAATGTGACACTTATTGGTAAATAGCCAGGGCCGGAGCTAGGGTTGGTAAGACAGGGGCTCTACCAAGCGTCGTCGTCGGCAGAGCTTGCTACACGACACATCGTTTGTGATGAATAAATGAATGAACACTTTATTGTACTGAAAACTATAAAATAATAAACTATAAATAATTTGTGATGTGTCATTTGATATACTTGCTCTATGAAACCAAATAAAATGCTAAACTGGTCACCAGGTAGGTATTACGTACTTGTTCAGAGTTTTATTTATTTATTTACTTTTTCATAGCGCGACGGTAAGCAACTTTTTTTTACGTAATTTTTTTAGAGAATACAAATAAAGCATTTCCAAATTCAGAGTCAGAAAAAAAGAAAACCTCTGTTGTATAATAATTACAGTTTTAAGGAAAATAAACTTCGCCAACACAAAAAAGTTTGTAGTAGCGCGAAATTACTGGAATTTTTGGTTTACTACAAATTGAGCTGAAGGTGAACGTGGATTAATTAACAATGTCACCAAGCCAAAATTAAGTTTATAATATGCAAATGTTACAGAAAGGTAAAGAAATAATTAATACGATTATATCTGTCGCTGTCAATTTCACGTGAAATATAGTAATCGAAACTTACATCGTTTGACTTACGGCAAATTCATAAAGTAGAGAAGTCGTTTGACTTCTCTACTTTACGAATAAATAAAAAAAAAACTGTAATTGTTTCATTACAGTTTTTTTTTATTTATTCGAAGTGAAGAGGTCTTGTCATCCTCCCTTGCTACGTTTGGGAGTATAACAACCGCGTATATAATAGGGTGGTTTGGACCCATAGTACATATAGGTACTATTTCCTATTCAGTTCTTGCTTCATCTCTGGACCAATAGCACTTCATTAAACTCTACGGGTAGCAAACGACCAGCTTTTATGGCAACTCACACACCTAACCGTTATTACCTCGATTTTTTGTTGCATCAAATAAATACACTCTTGACCCCTCTGAAATATTCACCGAGAGCTTAGTATCGGCTTGGATATTACATATATTACACTACATACATATGTAATTGGTTTTTTCACTTCTTCACTGGTGGACAAAAAATTGAAATGAACATTAAAATCATGTTATTTGATAATAATGAATAGTATAAAATATGATTTGTCTAAGTGCTTATTTGTAAGCCTAAAGAAATACAACTTTCGATTTTTGGTTTTGTTCATACAAAATACAAAACAAAAGATATATAGGCGGAAAATATTTTACTAACAAATGGAAACTACTGTTTCCCTTCTTCTTAAAGCTCATGGTTGGATTATATCTTACTAAATGCGCCCGCGGAAATCTATGTGTCAAATTGTTTATAAACCTTCTTCTTGAATCACTTATATCTATTATAAAAACTGCATCAAAATCCGTTGCGTAGTTTTGAAGATCTAAGTATACATAGGGACAGACAGACAGCGGGAAGCGACTTTGTTATATACTATGTAGTGATTCGCTAGTAGTTACCATCCAGTACAGAACTAAAGATTCGTCCTATTAGTTTTATTTCATACACGAGTAAGCTGTAGGTAGGTGCCGACCCGTTTATTTCGTACGTTGCGATATTTCATCGTGTCGCATTGTGCATCGTGTTTTACCAAAGTACCTACCAACTTAATGTGACCTAAGCGAAGAAAGCATTCTTGTTGCCAAAATAAGTTGCAAATGGTCCGTAAAAAGGACCACACGAAGCCATCCGCATTTGTCAGCCAAATTCGGCGGTTCGTGAGAGGACAAAATAAAATGTACGAATTTATTTGGGGTTTGGTACCGTCAGCATAATAGATAGAGGAGTAAAACAATATATATTTAGAATCGATATATAATATCATACATATAAAACAATGTCGCATCCCGCTGTCTGTCTGTCCCTATGTATGCTTAGATCTTTAAAACTACGGAACGGATTTTGATGCGTTTTTTTTAATAACAGATAAACATAGAGTGATTTAAGAGGAAGGTTTATAAACCATTTGATACATAGATTTCCACGCGGCCAAAGCCGCGGGGCGCAACTAGTACAGAATATATATAGAATCCCATTCAGGTGATAATCTACTTAAACGAAGTCTGCTTCATCATTATTATCATAATAGTCCAAAGCTGGACATTTCAGGTGGTCTATGGCTACATGAGCTATGCTTATCTTATTTTTTTTTCTTAGAGCTTCTCTAGTATCTAACTAGACATTACGTTGGTACATAGTACCAAGTCAGTAAAGATTTTTATTATTCGAATAAAATTAATAATTAATTCAAAAGCGCGTTGATGTCTTTTGTACGGAAAATGTATTTTTGCGCAACGCGCTTTATTTTTTAAAGAGGTCCATGTCAAAGAAACCCAATTCTCATGTCCCCATCATCTAACCCCAAGCTAAGCAGAGTTTGTGTTATGGGTCTATATGTAGTAGGTAACTAGGAACAAACTTTCTGCTGTCCACGGAACCATCATTGTCTTCCACTTTTTAAGCCACAACCAGTTACAAAACGTAGGTATTGTACTAATTTTTTTTAAACGCGTTCTGCCCACACCGACGACGCGGCGCGGCGGCGGCGGCGGCGGCGGCGCCCGCGCATTTTGCACAGCCTCAAAAATGTCGACCGGTGCAGGCGTGATACCAGAAAATACGACCTTGCATAAATAAAATACCACCGCCTACATTTTTAACTGAGAGAAAATACTCGTATATAATTTAGCATGTACCACATGATACATAAAGAAGGTTCTTAACTATGCAGGCCCACTATCTATTCATTTATAGTTTAATTATCACGCTGATATTATAAATGCGAAAGTTTGGATGTTTAGATGGATGGATGTTTGTTACTTCTTTACGCTAAAACTATTGAACGGATAAGGCTGAAATTTTGCGTAGATGACTAAGCCTGGAATCAAACATAGGCTACCTTTTACACGGCTTTCCCCCCTATATAACATATAATTTCCATGGCATACAAATAACCTTTAAACGTTTCAATAGAAACAACGCGTGCGAAGCCACGGGTAAAAACTAGTTAGATAGATAGGTAGAATAGACTATGATAAAAAAAAATGACTCATATAATCATCATCAAAATGAGTCATTCAATGATTGTGTCAGAGGTCAGTTCGCTATACCCTGAGATTTATTTTATTGGTCGAAGTAGGTAAGGCCCAAGAATAAATAGGTTACGTAGGTAGGTTTGATAAAGTTAATTTCAATGCCTCTGTTTATTCTAATAATAATGTCTCAATAAGCTATTTTTAGTACATCTCGTCAGAATAAAGTAAATTTCTAGGTAAACATGATTCGTGGCAGCTTGCTTCAAAACACGATTTGTACGTAATTATTTTTTTCCTTTAGTGACTCACTTGGACTAATTGCCAAGATAACTTAGTGCAAATACTTAGCATTTTTGGTACCGTTTTTCGCATTTAAGTATTCTATATTTTGATGCAAATACCAAGGGCAAAATGCTCTTTCTATATAGCTAAAATATATTTCTTATATATGTATTTTAGTTGATTAATCAATAGCCAAAAAGTTAGTCTCTATGGCGGTTTAAGTAATAAATACAAACTAATAGTAGTGGTTATATTTCCAGTCCCGCTTACTTAGGTGACTCCCATTTGCAAAATCTCCCCTATAAACGACCAGATAAATAAAGGGGCATTAGTCAAGTCAGAAAATTTTAGGCAAAACTACTTAACGGTAGAGCCAATGAGTTCATTTGTTCTCCAAAACATTTATATTTGCTTCTAGGTACTCAGTATATGATTACGAAATATACGAGACGAAACGTAACTTCTCCATGTATTACGGACATACTACTCGGAAAAACCTTCGTTTGTAAACGAAACTAAATTCGACCTCCGAAATTAGTTTCGTTGAGGGCTCCAAAGAGTTTTTAAGACACTCACGGTCAAAAAATAAACTATTACTCAAGCTACGTCAACAAGAACGAGAGGTGTTAATCTTATACCTACAGTAAGTGCTCAGGTAAATAAGTGAATTGCTCATAATTCATAAATCCTAATAAATCTGGCCTACTTTACAGGTCACGATATCTTCAGATCCGAAGTGGCTATAAAACCACAGATTGATCTTAATATTCTTGAGTTTTCTTTATGAACCTAGGTCTATTAGCGCTTGATTTGCTGTTATTAATGGGGGTAGATGCCAAAGGTAGATAGCCCATGGGAATTCGGGTTGGGAATCGTACTTCGATGATAGAATTGTTCGGCATGGGACTGCCCTCTGTAGATATCCCTTGATCGCCTCTTGCGATTCCCTCAAGAAAATGGGATGGTTTAGGGAAATTCTAAGTCAATACGGCAAGATACTTAGTCTTACAGTCGTATTCGTATTATATGATATAGGACTGTTGGTAAAGGTATCGATATCTATCGGTATTATCTCTGATTGACAGTCTGTCACTTCCAAATCCCAACAGTTATAATACCTACCCAAACGATCCGAGCCAGGCTTAGTTTCCAAGTACGGTCAGCACACTCAATTTGGCAAGCAATAGTCTAATCAAAGCACATTCAATCCAAACATGATGGACGGTTTCATGCAGCACCGACGAAAATAATTTGCGATTGTGGGTCCATGGCAGTATGTGGTTTAATCACATGAATCACATAATTCAAGCTGTCATGTCCCTTACATGGTGAGAAAGCAATCCGCTCGCCGAATTTGGCAGGACCGCTTGGTTCTTTATTGCATTAAGTCGTTGCATAAGTTTTGCATTTTTGCGTCTCTTGGCTCGATTCTCTGCGGAGATAAAGACATAAGATTCAAAAGATTCAAGGAAAATGGACCCTAAGATATGACTGGTTTGTGATTTTGTCTTTGTGGTGAACTCACATGAACCCTTTTTCAAGAAAATAAAGATAAAAAGAAAGACCGGACTAAAGATCAACGATCGATATGATTTAGTACTAGATACAGTTTAGGTATCTACTAAGTGATGCCTACTCTTCGAGGTTTGTGATTGATACATAACAATTGATAAATGAGAATGATGTAAATGTAAACATACCCCTAAACAGAATACTCAAATGCAACTCAGATTTAAGCGCGTAGTAACAAATTTTTAACAGATTTTCACTGAAAACTGCCAAAAAAAGGCAATTTAAGACGTACTCAAATATGTTTTGCGTTGAGTATTTTGGCATTAGGTATACTTACTTAGTGCCTACCTGCCATGCTACAAATAAAGATTTCGAGAAGTTTAATTTCAGATGACATAAGGCAACTCTACAGGTACGTTCTCTATGTTTAAGATGTACTTAAATCTAACCTAACCTATGTAGCGTTCTATAAGATGTGCTTAAATCTAACCTAACTTATGTAGCATTCTATAAGATGTGCTTTAATCTAAGTCTAACCTAACTTATGTAGCGACTAGCGTTCTATTGTTTTGATTATTATTGAAGACTCGTAAAATGAGTAATCAGTGATGAGTATTTTTAAAATAGACTCTATGGAATAGAATCCAATGACTAGTTATTCTACTTGAATGGTCTCTCAAAATTAATGATTCGTAACAAAAAAACGATCACATTCATCTAACGAAGACAATGGGCTATGCGTGGGCACCGCCTCGTACGAAAGTAAATTGAGACTGGCTGTTTAGAAATTGATCAAACAGAGAAATAAGCCGTGTGGTTAGAATGGCTTAGAATTTGTACCACCCTAACTCTTCCCGCGGGTGTCGTAAGAGGCGACTTGGGGACTGGTCATAGGCCTCCCCCAATGAGCGCTATAACGCCCTGTGTTCAGCGTGACGCATCCAGCATCTACCTGCAGTCTTTCGCAGGTCGTCATCCCACCACACTACGTTTACCGAGTCGTGGTCTCCACTCAAGATAGGGCTCCACTAAGATGGGACTACCTCTTGAGATAGGTGACTCGCTAACGAATATTTTTTTGTATTTATGATATAACTATAAAATTCTGTAATCGGTGACTATAGGTACTAACGTATATCTAAGTATAATAAGTTACAAGGTTTTTGTCTACCTGCCCTGTTAGTTTACTGTTTCTGTGGGACAAACATTACAACTGACTGAATTTTAGACCAGTTTCCCTCAACAACCCGCTGAGACGAAATTTGGCATTTACTTAAATATTTAAGTTCGGTGAAAATGCAATTTCATGGTACCACCGAGCTTGTCTGATGATGGTGACAGAAGGTGGCCATAGGAACTCCTAAACAAAATAAATGATGCTGTATAATTCATACAGCATTATCTAGCCCTATGGTAAGCAGAGCTTGTGTTATGGGTACTAGATGTCTGATATAAATAATACAATATCTTACATGGATAGATATTTTTTATTATACATAGTAAACAACAAGAACACCCGGGACAAATATCTGCAGATCGTACACACAATAATTCCAAGGCGGGAATCGAACCCGCAACCTCCTGCGTCGCAGGCGAACATTCGCCCACCGCGCCACAGCGGTCGTCTAAATGATTAGAGTTTGGGTTCGTTGGATTTGTCTTCCCAAGTTTGGTCGTAGATGGTTGTAAAATCTGGTTTAAAAAAGTTTTTTTTATATTTAACTAGCTGCGCCCCGCGGCTTCGCCCCCGTGGAAATCCATATGTCCAAATGGTTAAAATTAAATGATAACCAATTTTTAGCTAAATCGGTTCAGCCGTTCTCGAGTTATAAGTGTTGTAACAAACACGACTTTCTTTTATATATATAAGATATGAGAAATTGGTGAATGGTGACCTAGGCTAGGGATGACCGAATGGTGGCCTAGAGATATGCGGCGGCATCGAGGCAGACCACCTGCCCGATGGTCAGACGACATTGTGGGGGCTGTAGGGAAGCAGTGGATCCGACTGGCACAAGACCGCCAGGGGTAGCAAGATAAGGAAGAGGCCTATACTCAGCAGTGGGTGTTACCGGTTGATTAGATACTCGTAAATAGATGTAGGTTTTACTGTGCATCTTTATTCAACACACGAACACAACACGATGTCCATTTAGGTACCTATTCGCTCACAATCAGGTTTTTCAAAATCGATGACGTCATGATTATGACGATTAGATTTAGTTATATTGTGCGTTTACCTTGAAATGCGCCTTGATATGCAAAATTTTATGAAATGTGGGTTTGAATTATCGCAGTCAAATAAATTTTTTAATGTCCTTCACATAAATAATCCGAATATTTTCGGAAAATTTTAGATAAATCGAATAGGTGATTTAGGGCACATTTATGGTATAATATACAATGTGTATTGTCGAATCTTGATCAAACGAGATGTGCGAATACACGACATATATTTATCGATAAAAAACAAAAAATAAAAAATTATATGTTACCTATCTCAAAAATAAAGCCGATTTAATATATTTTTTAATTAAAACTACTTCATCTGGTTTTTTCTTCGTTTCTTTTTGAGTAAACGGTGTATTTTATTCAAAGTAGCCTCATTTGAAAGCTAGATTGTCTATCTAGCTAAGAAAATAAGAAAAAAATACAATTTCGGTACATAAGCCTAGTAAAATCAATATTTTTTTAGAAATTTGCAAAAAAAAAACAAATTTTATTTTATTTTTGATCTGTAACTTTAAAACTGGGTTATTGAGGTGTACTTTTTTGCATGTTGTATTAAACTTCATAATTTAATCTACAAATCCTCCAAAACATATTGAATTTGTATTCAAATTGATATTGAATTGAGACAAACATCTTTGTAAAATCCAGATAAATTTTCATATGCATAAAATGGATTTTTTTTGACCGTGTCTACATAGTAGTACCTAACTAAATTTTATACTGATATAGGTTCTAGCTAGATTAGACAGGAGAAAGTCCTAGATAGGGAATTGAGATCCTTTATTATTATGTTTTTTTGTATTGATGGTGCAATAAAGATTTATTGTATTATGAATCGAAGATCGATTATACCCTAGCTAGACCTAGACTAGAGTGCTTAGAAATAGTTCTGCTCTATCATAGTTAGGTCAAAGCTTCACTTTGATGGACGGCTACGCATCCTACAGCAATAAATCGGGGGCCCACGCTTCCGCACCATTTGCATAATCATTCCGCACCAGTGGGCAAATATATTGGGCATTAGAAGTAGAACAATAGGTGCTTAGCTAGCTGAAGTAGGCTAAGAGTCTTGGAGGATAGTAGGTGGATTTAGATGGATGAGATTTTGACTCTATGTACGTTCTCTATCAACCAATTATTTATGTTTTCATTTAACAATACTTTTTAAATAATATATAAATAAGTATATGGAAAACAATAAATAAGGATACCAGAGTTTAGGCGCAAATTTGTTTTAAAATAAATGATTTTCCTTATATTCCTGGATAAGCTAAGAGGAGTCCTATCACGTAAAACTTAAAAGGAAAAAAATGCCACATTTGTAACGATAACAATTAAAATTTATTAAAAAATAATAGAGCAATAAATTAATCTCAAAATATCCATAGTCTATCTCATAAACCTAATATTAGTATGGCAATTGCTGAATTAATACCTAACTTAGAGTCCAGCACGATCACGACACAGCACTGTCATGCGAAAGTCCTCTCTACGTAATCGCAGTCAAACTCCGCGAAGAAGGAATCGAAAGGAGAGAGGGAATCCTCTCCGAATTCCGTGGAAGCTTCCTGGTCAGGCTCCGTGGAGAACTCCGATAGCTCCGAGCACAGCGGCGAAGACCAGCGCTCAGGCCGGGAGTCGTCTGGATGCTCCTGCAGCGCTGAACTTAGCGCAGTAATGTACTTCATCGCCAGTCTCAACGTAGTGATTTTCGTGAGCTTCTCACAGGGAACCGGTGATCCAGTAATAGCAGCCGCAGGAACAGCCCGTCGTAAAGTCTCGAACGCTAAGTTAATCTCTTGCATTCGGCTCCTTTCCCGCGCGTTTGCAGTTTTTCTCCTGTACTTGCTGAGGGGTTGGGGAGTTCTGCGCGCGCGTGGTTCTCGACTGCGCGCAGCGCGTGGCCGCAGCTGATACGCGTCGTGCTCGGGCATCGCGCGCGGAGCCAGTGCGGCGTGGACTGCCGCCGGCGCGCACTGCACGACACCCCACGCACGCCCGCGCGAATCTCACAACCAGTATGCAGTACCACACAAATAGGGTAACAAAGATGAATGGGCCATGCGGCTTACCTATATAGATAGAGATTGTAATATTGTGTAGAAAGTAATATTATGATCGGGGTCCCAGCTTACGGGCTTCCGTCTCTATTAATTCACGCGCTGCTGTAGTTACCTACAAGAGAACATCTTACGAGCCATGATTTAGTGCATTGTTTTCTCTGCCAAAGACCGACCAGCGACAACGATGCGATGGTCCCGAAATATAAAAACTCGAACGTTCTGAGTTCGATACCTAACTTCACAAATTATTGCGTCAGCGTAGATAAAGTTCATTTTTGGCTACAGGAGATGCTTGTAGACAGGTGTGTCTACTGATACTGTTCAGGAACATTCTGGATTTATTGTTGTGTACCTACCTACTGAATTTGCACAAAGTTGTGTCGTACTGTACGTGGGTATTGTTATTTATTCTGTGTCTCAGCTCACTCCGCCTACTAGAGTTTCGTTCATGTACAGTTCTGAACAGCGAGATTAAGCAACCGAGCTGTTGATTAGGTAAAATGCTTTGGCACCTACCTACCTTACCTAAGGTAGAGTCAACATTGTGATTACGAAGCTGAAAATGTGTTAGAATAACATTAAACAAGCGATAATATAAAACGTACGTAGGTAGGTTTTATAGCACCTAAAAAAACAAATAAGGTAGACACATGATTATGAGGTTAAAATGACTAAACCCACCTTGAAAGACCACCGGATATGCAAAACTGTGAAATTAACGAATCACGCAATCTCTATGATTCACTAAGAGGTAGGTAAAATACGGAGAAGTTATCTGCTCATCAAAATGGTGAGAAATTAAGTAGGTAGCACTTTACAACGGCAGTGTACATTTACTTACAATGAATGAACTGGCTCTACTTTAACTATGTCATTGGATTGTAAATCGTAATCATTTTGATGCTATTTGCATATCGATTCTGATTTCCGTTCCTTATTATAGCCGTCATGGTTGATTGTTTACTGGCCTTCGTAGGGAGTCAGCGTTTGTCCTTTAGGAAGGCGTGGGTTGTCGTAAAATGTCGCGCGTAGGAAGGTCAATTCGGTACGGCAGCGACGGCAAAGATTTACACAACCTTTAATGCTTCCACTTTATTATCGTGTAAGTGCCTAATATAGGTTTTTAGTACGCCTGAAATAAACGAATGTTAGAAATTTTATTTATTAAAAAAAACAAGGTGGTTGAATGCGATTATACCTACCTAAATTCTAGGTTTATTCCATAGAGCATAAAGCTAGAAAATACTCAGGGTATTTTATCTGGGTAATTTAGGTGACGCGACGCCTGATGAGGATTAAAACCTCTTTTTTCTCGAACGTTAGAAAAAAAAGAGGATGACCTAATTATTCTCTTGCCAGCAAAATGGGCGGGAAACATTTGAAAATGTTCTACATAATGTAAAAGTATCTATATTCCATGAAACAGTGAGTGAACCGAGTAATCTAAACAAATTCGAACAAAGTAAAATAACATCTTTGCTACACATACATAAAAGATTTTCATTCTAAATTTAGAGGGCTCGTAGGCAAAAATAAAAACAACATAGCAATGGAGTTGCAATGTCAGTTGTTGCTATACTTAGATCGAAGGCGTTATTTGGATGATATGAAAAAAGAATGCGAAAAGTTTTTGGATGAGCAAGCGCAAAACACGCTAAATAAGTTTCCACCATTAAGATATTTATTGAAAATCGACGTAATGGATCTTTTAGATACAGTTGCAGAACTCGGAATGTTTCTAATAAAAGAGCCCTTGAAATGGCAACGAATGTGTAGTATGATTTTATTTGCATGTCTAAAGTCGATATCAGGAGAACCAAACCAAGAGTTTAAAGAAACCCAATGTCTTGCTCTGATAAGATTACAAAACTTATCTAAATTGTTAGTTCATCCCAACCCACATCACTACAATGGAATCGTGTTATTTGAAGGAATTCTCATTTCGATATCCAAGCCGACGAGTTACGTTCATCATACCGTATGGTGTTGTCCTGAAGAATGTGAAGGGAGCGAGGTCGTTTTCCACTACATCCCGAAAGCTCCACCAAATTGCTATGTTTGCAGAAGTGTTCTGTTCGAAAATAGTGGCTTGAGAAGATGTGGCGAGCAGGTAACTGCCACTTTTGTACTGAACGAGCGATGCCTCTCAAAGAATCTCTTTATCACAGAAGACTTGATTCCAAAACTGACGATTGGTTTGAAATATTCGGTACATGCAATTGTGGCGAAGAATCTACAGTGTGTTTGGTCTCTAAAACAAGTCGAGCCACTAGCCGCTCCGCTGACTTGCCCAATTTTAAAAGATATTCAGAAATTGTATGATGGATGCGATAGCATACCGTGGAAGTTTATCTACTGCCTCTCATCAAGCATTGGCCTAAGCGTCTGTCCTTGCAACTGCTTCATGCATTTGAAGATATGTCTTCTAATCAGTCTCTGCAGCGTCAAAGCCAGTCTGCTAACAGGTTCCGAAATCGTCCACGTTCTGGCAGCGGGATTGGACACAGGCTATGCCGGAAAACTCATGACAGAAGCCGCTAGAATCGCAGACCGGTCGATTTTCTTAGGAACCTCCAACACATCGGTATCAACGTCCCTTCTAGCAAGTTCCGGAGGAGTATTCGTAATGTCGCTACCTCTTCACGTTTACAATCAAAAACAAACCTGTGCGGTTTTAGCCTCTGTGGAGAGCGGCGAAGTGATCACTGAAACTGCTAAGGCGAAACTTCGCAGCGCTGTTTGGGCCCAAGGCATGGATTTTAAGAAGACGGTCCTTTACAACGTAGCGAGCGTATTCGGGACTGTTTGCCGAGGAGATAGCGGCGAATATCAAGACGAGATTATAGACTTTCATCTTGAACGTTCTGTTGATACGCAGGAAAGTAGCAGCGAAGAAAAGCGAACTTTAAGGGAACTAGCGACGTATATTGACTTAGTTGCTGGGATTGAAGTATCGATGGAGGTATCTACGGAGAACCTTTTGAGAAATTACTTTCTGGCGGCTCGGAAGGAGAGGCCAAGAGCTGTTTCTGTTGGAGGAATGCGTGGGTTGGTGGCGGCCTGCATGACGTCAGCGAGGCTGTGTCGAAGATCGGTTGCGAACATAGATGATGCAGTACTGGCTATATGGCTTCATGTGAGCGGCGGTCCAGAGCCTAGATTCGCTCCTGAGGAATATCTCCAAACACCCTCAAGCGGTAAGAAGTTGCACAAAATGATGGACAGCTTCAAAGTATGGTTGGAACAGTTTACTAGTAGGTACTATAGTATTGGTAAAGATGATAAATAATAATTGAATTTTATTATCAGAATTCAATTTAAGTCCTATTCAATTTAACCTGTGAAATAAATAACATTTTATTTCACAGGTTAAATTGAATAGGACGGCAATAAACTTAAGATTCAATTAATAATGTATTTTCTTTTTGTTTCTTAAAATAACTATCTAGTATATTCCATTTATTTATTATTTAAATACATTTATTTTACGTATAGGTATGTACTATAGCCTCAGTAGGTAATCTATAATAGTACCCATAACAAAAACCCTCCTTAGTTTGGGGCTAGCTAATGCTTTCTGGATTATCTAGCATTATTTCAATCATAACAAAGCACATTGATGTAAAATAAATTTATTCAGATTGCACTTAATTTGACTAGAACACAAAACATGTTAGTAGAATTTTATATACTTGAATTAATAATAAACAATGAATAAATTATATTGGCACTTATCAAATAAATATATATATATAATATTAACAGCCACATCATCAAACTGTAATATCAATACTAAGACTACCTTAAAAAGTTAAAATATATAAAAATACATTTAAATGTAAATTAGCACCATTTTTAAGACACTCATAGACAGTAGATAAGTAATATGATTTAAAAAAAATCGCTTTTAAAACTACTCCTCATTTAAAAAACTAAAATCAATCAGTGATTTGTTTAACAAGTCTTTCTGTGTATTCAATTTCTGAGATATTTGCATGTGATTCTTTCTTATTTGCAGACTATCCTCAATAAGAGATTTGAGTTTATCTTCCTCTACATGGTTCACCACTTTGATGCAATGATTTGATACAGCCTCTCCTATCTTAAAATCTTTCTTCTCATAAGACACCAAACTGTAGGGAAGGTCAGACAGGCTGTTAGCATCTTTGACAACCAGACTTATTGTAGACCATGTACAATTTGTGAGCTCTTCTAGAACATTAGACAAATCAACAGTCAACTTTTCAGTGTGCTCAAATGCATTTTTCACTATGTCATTAATCTTAGCAAATTCAGTGCTTAAGTCGATCAATTTAAGCACAAATGTTTGGTGGCGAATCTCAGTCAATATCTTGCTCCTGAGTTTAAGACAGTCATAGCTTACCTTCATTATATCGTGGCATTGTCGCTCTCTTCCTCTCATTTCATTCAAGGTTTTCTTGTACAAAAGGAACACCTTATAGGCATTTGTGTAAACATTTGTGAAGTTATATTTTGCAATGAAGTTGTTGAGATCAGTTGAAATGTTTTCATTGCATCTCCGTGTGGCTGACTGCAGCCTGATCGTAACTTGGGACCAAGCACTCTTCAGCTTACAGATTTTGTCATTAAGTTCATCTGCATCTTTGAATATTTTGTCAAAACCACCCAGCAGATTGGTGCCTGTTGAATTTTCTCTCAGTTCTGTGATGTGTTTTTGACCAGTTTCTTTTATTTTTTTGATAATCTCATCTTGAGCAAGAAGGTTTCCAATGCTCTTATCTACTGAGTTGTGTTTCAGAAGGAGTTGGTTGCCCTCACTCTTCAATGACTCAGCTCTTACAAAAATCCCTTTCACAAGTGATTCAAACAGTTCCATCTGCTGTTGGACAAAGAACAAGCCATTCTGGTACAAATTCTGGCTGTTTTTGAAGTTGTATACAGCTTTTGGGTGCTCCAGGCATCTTTGCACTGACTTGGGCACAATGGTTTCAATATTATCATTCATGAAAGCTGTTCTACTAAAAAGTGACAACATGGTTTCATTATTTTCGTTCCAATATTTTAAAAGCAGGTCTTCATTCTCAAGCACCCCATAACCCAATTGTGATATTAAAATCTGTTCCTGAACAGGGATCTTGGTGTCTTTCTCAATCCAAGTTTTCAGGGTAGAAACTGTAGTGGTGTTATCAATCTCATATGCCAGTTCATAGTAAGTAACCACAGAGTAAACTTTGATTATTTTCTTGGCCAGCACATCTCTGAGCTGGTCAAAAATAACAATGTTGCTAGCTATTTCTTTTTCTTCTGGTAAGTTAAAAGTGACCCTTGAAGGGGTATCCCTCCCTCTAAGCTTAGGGTCCCATTCTAGGGCTATTCTCAACCACTCTTCCATAAATGCTTTAAATGGCTTTGATATATGATTTTCTGGGAATATTTCATCAGAGTACTCAATATCTTCATGAAATGTTTCATAAACACAGATATTTGTGTGGGCCTTCTTCTTGACATGTGGCATCCATTGGACCGGTGCCATGAATGGGAGAAATGGTCGTTTTCCACAGATCATTTCAAATGCAAGCAGTCCCAAGGACCAGTAATCCACTGAGTTGCTGTATGTCTTGCTGTATAGTATTTCGGGTGCCAAGTACTGCAATGTTCCTACGAAACTAGCACAGATGGAATTGGAATCAATTTCTTTGGCATATCCAAGGTCAATAAGTTTGTATGCCACATTAGGACTTTGAGTGTTTATTTGTCCTGCATTATCAAGGACACACATCACAATATTTTCAGGTTTGAGATCACGATGTGTTATCCTGTTCTGGTGTAGGAATTGCATTGCATTTCGGATGTCACTCAGTATCTGCCTGACTTGTTGTTCCTTGAGTCCGGCACAGGACTCAGGTTTGTTGAACACCTGTCGGAGATCCCCACCGCTGCAATACTCCATGCAAAGAATGGGCAGGCCCGAAGGATTAGCGCGCTGCAATCCGTTCACAAATTCAGGCGGCAGCTCCTTTGTGCCGACTATATTTGGGTTCCGGCAACTTTGTAGCATCTCTACTTCCTTGGTCCATCGTTCTTTGTGCTTCGCGGTGAGTTCGTCGCCCCATTTACAAGTTTTTATCGCAAGTTTTTCCTCTGTCCTTTTGTGTTTCCAAAGAACGACGACACCAAAACTTCCTGATCCCAAAACTCTGTCTTTGATCCAGTCGCCAATGAAAACTATATCGTCCATTTTACACACGCACTCTCAGAGATCATAAATTCTGGGAATTATGTTAAGAATCAAAAAACTATTGATACCAAAATAACTATTCAATCAGTTGGTTGACGTGCGTGACCGAGCGAGCAGAGCAGGCAGACAGAGCAACAGCAGCAACAGACAGATAGATTTCCTTCCTAAGATTTTTTTTTTTTTTTTTCAGTACCTACGCTTTTTTTTTATGTTCACGAGCTATTTCGACGGAATCGGGTATGTCTGGTCTGTCTATGTTTATGGAATCCACGTATATTGTCTATGGAATCAGATATTGTCTCGTTAAGTTTGAATTTATTGACATTGACAGTTACTTTATCTGTTTATCGTATTCCGTTTTTCTATCAAAACATAACCTAGAAAGAAATTGCTTTGCCTAAATCCGTTTTATTTCTTTTTACTCAGCGTCTACAATGTTTTCTAATGTTACTAGTAAGTGTTATGACATACTCCACTATTTTTACGGTTACGTCCATAGAAGGAATGTAGTAAATACGTTTCACAACTTTTTTATGAAATTTTAGGAAGTCCTGTGATCAGACATGGAATACCATTAATAAGAAGAAATTCTACCGCAGTCCAAGCTGCCATAAAACCTGACGGTAAGCATTTCATATAAGTAATACAATTCACTAAATCCACTAATACAATACAATACAAAAATACTTTATTGTACACCAGATACAGATCATTAATAAATGACTAATAATCCAATAATGACCTCAACTTAAGTTTTATGTTATTTACTATATCTTAAAGAAATTTAATAATATCCCATACTTATTTAATTATTTTTCACTTTCAAGCCAGAAGTTTATTCCTTTTCCCCTAGACCTTTTCCCTACTAAACAATAAATCTCAACCCTGTTTATTTGCAGATGGAGTCCAAGCAAAGACCCCACTTCAACATCCAGATTTTTTCCAAGTGCATAACCTTTTCACTGTAAATGATTTATTCGAAAATAGAGTCCACTACGGGCACAAAGAAGGTTCACTGAATGACTACATGAGGCCATACATTTATGGATCTCGACTTGGGCATTTGATTTTCGACCTAGATGTCACAGCAGAGCATTTACGTAAAGCCCTCAACTTTACTGCGCATGTGGCTTACCGAGGAGGGATTATTTGCTTTTTCAACAGAAATGCTTTGAATGCACACGAGGTTGAGAAGACAGCCATGGAGGCTGGCGAGTACGCCCACACTAGATTCTGGAGAGGTGGAATATTCACGAATGCAAATCATCAATTTGGAGCTGTGACAAGGTTGCCAGACTTATGCATATTCCTGAACACCCAGAACAATATCCTAAACCAGCACACTGCAGTGAGAGACAGTGCAAAAATGCTTATACCAACCGTAGGCATCGTAGACAGTAACTGCAACCCTAACCTTATCACATACCCGGTCCCAGGCAATGATGATTCTCCAATTGCTATAAAACTGTACTGCAAATTATTCAAATCAGCCATCCTTAGAGGCAAAGATGCTAGGTTAAAGTTCTTGCAAGAAAATAATGAATAGTTTGTAATTAAATTAAAATAAGTAGGTGTTTATTTGTAGTTTTATTTATGTACATATTTATATAGAAATAACAATAAGGATATGCATAGGTAACTTTGAACACCTGTGTTTAGTCCCTTTGGTTAAAATAAGTTTTAGAACATAATATAAAATAACAAATGATTATTTGACACTGAATATACATTTTCGAACACTATAAGTAATTATTTATTAATATTAAAACTTAATTTGACTAAAATTACCTGTATGAATATTTAGGAAAGTAGTTAAACTATATAGAGTCACAGCAATTAAAGCTAATACCATGTCAATTTTACTAACAGGAAATAGGTATTATCTTTTCTTTGTTTTAAAACAAATGCTAGTTTTATATTATTGTGTGCTGAGTGTGTTTGCCTGGTGGAAAGCACATTCGAAAGAAAGCTTTGCTTGTATATGCATGTAATAAATTCTGACATTAATGAGAATGTCATGACATTTAAGAAGAAATAGTTCTTATTCTATATTTGTGCATGCAAATTGCATTCTTTCTTTCAAACTGAGCGAGACTTCAGACCAAGAAAGATAAAAAGTGTGCTTGCAGTGTAAAACCACTGTAAGTGTGCGATAGTAGTTTTTTGTAAGTTAAGGTCGTAACTCATCTAGCCTGCACCACTTCCGCAGAGCAACAGGCTTAATGCATTAAAATATGGGCTTTAATTCGTTATATTTAGATACATTTCATATTGAAGGCATCAGGTGAGAGACAACTCGCGGGCCATTCGTTTGAAGCTTGTGGGAAACCATTTTGTCACTAAAGCGTAGCCCATATTTGAATGCACATTTTTGTGGTGTGCGAGTGTGCAGCAGTGGCGTTGGATTAATTTGCGCAAACAGCGTGCTATAAGGGAGCTTGCGAAAGTGGTTCCTATGTGAGAACTAGGACCTTAATAATTATCTAAGATGTAGTTAGGTGACGTTATCGACTAATGGTGTTTGTCTTGGTTAAAGACCTTTGAGGCACAAAGGTTTTTAACCAAGCAGTACTCGTCTCATCATATGCGGGTTCGGGTTATTGTTCTCTTCACGACTCTCCCAGCTGCCGGTTATACACTTGGAGCTGCATAGGTACTGGAGCAGCGGGATTCTGTACTTGCCGCAGAAGTCAACGAACTTTATGTGTTCTACGCGGTTGTCGAAGAAAACTCCTGAAAGGGAAATAGGAAGAGTTAAATCAAGAGTTGCAATTTTATCGCTATAGGCGGCCATTTTTCACAAAATGGTGTAAATTTTTCGCGAAATGGTATCGCCACTAGCGTGAGGCTTTAGTGCGTCTGTATTTTTTCAGTAGGTAATCTGTAAGATACCTACCTGAGCCTTTTGATCGGTATCGTTAATTAGGTGTGATTTTTTTACAATTAGCGGGTTCGATTCCCGGTTCAGAAAGGCGATTATTCAAAAATCTTTGAATGCAGTTTAAATTGTTTTTAAAATCAAGATAGTCTACTTTCAGTATTTTTTTTATCTACAATATTTAAGGTATTTCCCTGTGGCATGGCTGTGGGACACCCTGTACCTATACACTGAAGTGCATTAGCTATGTGTAAAAAAGCACTAGGTTTAGGTTTTGTTTTAAGTATAGGTACCTACCTACCTGTCTTCTAAGAATTTGTTATGAACAACATTGTATACAATGCAAACTAAATTATTATTATATTGTTATGTCGGATACAGATAGTGGCACGTGCAGACTTCGTCACCTTGACTCCTTGCTTGACCTTCAAGAAAGTGCTCGATGACCAGTCTAATATCTTCAAAAGTGCTGAATAGCCTAATACAGATTGTAAGATCAAGTGCACAATGACGCAAGAAGTTATACTTTGTAGGTATCTTCGTTACACACAATATACCTACATAGGTACTTACTGTTGGTAGGTAACTGCTCTGATAGCAACCCCTGCTTAGACAATTGTACCTACATGCAGAATTGCAGACTGTGCAAATAGAGACAATAACTTTGTCGTCGCGTTTGTTTGCGACTTCATAGCATTGTCTAAACATTGAAGTCGATTTTATTGTCATACCTATATTATTCTAATTAGGATAATCCAAATGATTTATTGTAGATCCAGGCTCTGAAGGATCCGCGCTGATCGTACGAGTTGGCGCAACAATAATATTTACTTGTAATTTTTATTTTTCCTGCTTTCTACAATGCAAGGCACTTGAGAAGAAATGTAATTCGTAAGCCATTTGTTATGCTTGATTTACTTAATAAAAATCATTTACGAGATAGCAAGTTATATGCTTTGAAGAAAGTAGAAAACAAAACAACGTTAGGTAGATATATTAATCTCGTGATGAACGATGAAGTTTTAAGAGTGGGTAGGTATACCTAATCGCAGGCGCAGCGATTCGCTCTTGTTTGCAGTTTTAAAATGTATTAAAGAGGTCTTCTGGGTTTATTCGGGCTAAAATCGGCTAAATAGTTAGATACACCTACTACCATATTAGATTATGTAGTTTATTTTATCTACGATAGCTGGGTGGGACATGCGCGTAGGTAGGGGCGTTTTCAAGATCACTTACACGGATACCTACTTCATCAACATGTGTGGTGTGACACATCCCCGGGCGCTATAGGGAGTCAGTGCAGCTTGATGGTGCGTCCTGCGATCCGAGGATCTTAGTCTCTCAGGGACTACTAGAATGTAGTTTCAAATCGCTTACCTTTGCACTTTGGGCTGACGCATCATTGCGCGGCCCCGAGATATTTATCAGCGTGTGTGGGACGTCACCGGGCGCTACTGGGAGTTGGTGCAGCTTGATGGTGCGCCCTGCGGTCCTAGGACCATAATCTCTCAGGGACTACTAGAATGTAGTTACAAGCATAAACTAGCAAACCTTTGCACTTTGGGTTGACGCAGCATTGCGCGGCCCCGAGATATTTCATCAGCGTGTGCGGCACATCCCCGGGCGCTATTGGGAGTCGGTGCAGCTTGATGGTGCGTCCTGCCAGCTCGAGGAGCGTCGGTGGTTGCAGAGTCATGTCTCGGACGAAACGCACCACGAGTGGGTTGTCTCGGAGACTCAACTGGAATAGACGCCATTTTGAGTTTAGTGATCATTGTGCAGAGCGAACTATCACACTATCGCAGGATAGTATGGAGTTGAGGGAGATTTTGCTGCAATACCAATCTATTTAGGGAAAACCGCCACCATTCGTACAGCGGGAGCATTCGTACATTCATAAAAACTCCGCGATTACAAACGTTTGCGCGTTCATACTTGAAGTGTGCCTTCCCTCTACCGCGGCTAGGTAACCGCGCGACGAGGCGGGGCAGTGCGGCCGACGGCTTACGTGCAACAACAAGGTACGTGTTTTCGCTTCTCGTAAAAAAATTTTGGATTCACCTCTAGTAACAGTGTTTAGTTCTAGTAAGATTTACTCAAATTGTAAAAGTAAGTTATTGTAAATGATGTACTGATGCCTTAATTTATGGTGTGCGTATTTATTTTAGTATTAAATTAAACGTTATTTTATTTTGAATCATTTTGTTCAATTTTTGGGTTTAGGGTACCTTCATACAGTAGTAACTGGGGTAGATTCGTACTCTGCGAATGTACTGGATTGTGAGTGATATTTCATACATGAGTGTTTATTTACCAATTTATAATTTTTTTTTATTTCAGAACCATGCTGCGGGATAAGAATAAGATTTGAAACGAATACATCCGACAGAGAACCAAAGTTATCGACATAGCTGTAAGAATTAGCAAGCTGAAGAGGCAGTGGGCCGGCCATATCTCGTGAAGAGCTGACGGCCGCTGGGGCAAACGTGTTCTTGAGTTGAGACCACGACCAGGTGGGATGACGACCTGCAAAAACTGCAAGTGTATATGAGAAGCTTGTTTTAATGAATAAAAAGGTTTTACCTATGTATAAATAGCGCTTTTATTTACTGTGTATGAATGTGCCCCACGTGTGGGGTGCTTTCGTATGATTTCCATCTTTTGGGAAAACCGCCACTACTTGGTTAGATTGCATTATATCATTATGGATGTACCCTATTATTATAGCCAGATGTGTAGGTGACTCAAAAACATAGAATTTATTTTGAAATTGCAATTAGTTTTTTTTTTACAAGGCTTACATTAAAAAGTGTACGAATGATCCCCACCTTCCCCTATGGTATTGTGTCTTATTTTAGAAATTAACCTTAATCTTCAAATTCATTTATTTTGCGAAACATGGGTACAAGGTACAATGTTAGATTAAAAATAGGAGCATAACCATGATCAGCTTTATAGCAGCATGCAATGTCACAATAATGTAGCTATTATAAATTATTACAATATGTCTTTATGATTTAAATTAATAATTTAATTATTAATCAATTACTTTATTTTTAAAATTATGAATAGTTTTATTTTCTTGCCTATGTATAGGTAGATGATTATAGATACGAGGAGCCATACAAAATATGCTCTTATTAAAAAGTGCAGACTTATTTTAGAAATTAACCAACAAATTTTCTTGTAATTTGAGTTTGTCAAAGGAATTTAGATTACTTTTTACGTACCTATATACTACAATAATGTACTAACTAGACAAACTGGATGTGGAATATTTGTAAACAAACCACGACATAAAAACGAAAACTGACTTGCATGGCGCGGCGTCGAGTTTCAGATATATAAGTAGGTAGGTAGGTAAGGTACCTAATGGTAACCAATATTTATTGAAGGAAGGATCACAAAACGACAAGAATTTTAGGATTTTTTATGGGCGTATTGTTTACAAACATTTACATTGAGTTTAGCTAGTGCATTGGTAGAGGTACAGTCGCCGTCAAAAATGGCCAGCTTTTAAAAAGTTCTGAACGCCTGGAGACATCCCAAACGCTTACAAGAGTGTTTTAGAGTCCCACAAGGTTGACGCTTTTCAGGATTTTCTGTTCATCATCATCATCAGCCTATAGCAGTCCACTGCTGGACATAGGCCTCCCCCAATGAGCGCCATAGCGCCCTGTCTTCAGCTTGCCACAATAAAAATAATAAGTGATAAATAAAATAAATTATTTTAATGTAAAAAAGCGTGGGGTGCTCTCTGAAAATATTTCTTCAATGTCGCCACTGCTATCAGTATCTAGTTATGTGAGGCAAGTGTGCGCTGTTGGCAAGAGAACGCAAATCCATAAGCACCCCACGCTTTTTGACATTAAAATAATTTCTTTTATTTATCACTCTTATCCATAATTTGAATTATGTAAAAAAATATTTTCTGCTTTTTAGTTCGGCTCATTTATAAAAGCATGGTTTTTTAGTTTTTGAAACTATTATTTATTTATCTTAAGCAAACCTATCTCTGTACATTCAAGTGTGTTAAAGTAAACATGACAGTGATTCGATACACGAGTGCCAGCAATTAGCACAGGCCAGTAACTCCAGCCATGGCATTGCGTAGCCAGGCCAAACACGATAGCATTGCAAAAAATTCCACCACAGATAGTTTATCTTTTATCAGACTATCAACCCACCTCTGTCAGACATCTCAGCTTGATAATCTGTCTATTTCCTCTGATTCTTTTAACCTGGATGTTGCCGCCTGTTATTTGAGTAAGTAGCTCGTATGACTATGCAATTTTTATGTTTTAGCATAATTATTTTTAGATATGTAGGTATGTTAATCTGTATCTTCCGTTAACAATAAATGGAAGTAGTACCTACCTATAGATATAAAACCTAGGTAGGTAGTTAAAGTTATACGGAGGAACTATAGACAGTTTTTTCTGACCTTACCTAAAACGCGATAACATTGCAAAAAATGATAGTTTATGCAGATGCAGATAGTTTATCTTTTATCAGACTATCGACCCACCTCTGTCAGACATCTCAGCTTGATAATCTGCGTAGGTAGAGTCTTGAGCCTGTTCTTGTGGATGAGGAGAGAGCGGAGCTGGTTCAGATTGGCTATGGAGGCTGGAAGGTACTCCAGGTAGTTGTCGCTGAGCACCAGGGCTTGCAGGGAGGTTAGGCGGCCGACAGTTTCGGGGACCTCTGCGATGTTGTTGCCACCGACTGACAGGATTTGTAAACTGAAAGTTTGAGAAAATATATTTAGTTAGGTACCTAAGTCGTTCCGTGTTTTTTTTATGGTATTAACTAAATTTTTACTTCGTTCTACAAAGAATACAACTAGCGAAAAAGTACCTAATTTGCCGCAAATCGTTTACTATTTTATATGAACCCATGATAGAACTCATAGAACCAACTTAGATTCAACTGTATTTACGTTTAATATTCATTTATTCTCAAAAAGACAATTTAAAGTCACTTACATGAGAACAGGATTCTTAGGTTAAGGTTAGGTATACATAGGTTGTGGTGATTCAATAGCTGGCTCATTTAATGTGTTCACTTATTAAGAAGTGACTAGCTGGCTCATTTAGTGTGTACTTGGGATAATGTTAATTAGGTAGGTATGTTGTTTTCCAAAAATACCAATTAATCGAAGTTAGTTTTTTCATAGAAAATTATAAAATGCTTAGTTAACAATTTGCGGCATATTACTTTTCCGCTAGTTTTATTATTTGTAGAAAGCAAAAAAAAAACAATTTCAAAAAATCGCGGCATGCTCTGCTCTCTGTCTGATTTTTGTCTTTTGGGCCGGGGCTGAACCCTCGTTTGATTTCATTGACAATGATTATGGCAAAACACTGGAATAAATGTAATGAAGTAAAAATGTAACTATAGGTACGTACCTAATTACCTACTACATAGTAACCTAGCTACCTAATTACAATTAACGATAAGGCGGACATCTTCTCGAGTTGTTTTTTAAAATAATGTAGGTTGGTATTGGCATTTCCTCTGATTGTTTTGAACTGGATGTTGCCGCCTGTTATTTGAGTAAGTAGCTCAACATGACTATGCAATTTTTATGTTTTCGCATAATTATTTTTAGGTCTTCCGTTGACAATAAATGGAAATAGGCAGGTATAGATATAAAACGTAGGTAGGCACTAGGCAGTTATATAGGTAGTGGAAATAGTGGAATTGATAGACAGTTTTTTCTGACCTTACCTAGGTTAGTTACCTACTTTGGAACATTTTGATCTCTACCCAAGTAAATTTGAAATATTAATGCATAAAAACTAATTCGGTATAACTAATGATGTCCCTTAGACTTGACTTCTTTGTTATTGGCAATATTGTGTTTGGTTTGCCACTTTACATGTGACTTTACTGCAGTGTAAGTAGAAGTTCATGGAAATATCATTGTGATGGAAAGGAGGAAAAATCCAATGAAATTTTACCTTAACGAAAATAAATAAAGATTTGATGAAAATGTCCCTTATAGATGAAAGTGTTGGATCAGTCATTAATAGAATAGAACCAAAAGAATGTCGAATTCATTTGTTTTTATAAATTAGCAGCCGCTCTGTAGGTATCTGCTTCATTCAACTTAATTCAACTTGCGGATATGACCTACCTTGGAGGGTATGGCGTTCACTCTCATGGCGGTTTTCCTCCACCTGCCCTGCTGGTGTTTTTCCGGTCAATTACAACCTGAGTCTGTTCAAGACAAGAGACTAGAACCGTCCGAAGACTAGGTATCTTCTAGTCAGACCGTCGTGACACATTGTCGGCCACATTTTGACTTCAAAAAAGCTAAATCGAGAACATCGATCGCGACACGTTATAGAAATTACTTGCATATGCTTTCATTGCATTTTATCTGTCTGATAATAATGTTTTCCCGATTAAACGGCTAGACGTATTATTATGAAAGGCAAGGTGATAGATTATTATATCCTGCCTGAGGAACATGGACTAATAGGTACCTACCTATATTTTCTTTTCTGTGTCTATGCTATGCTGAGGAAGGACAAATAATGCCAGCTTTTATGAAAGAAAACGGGGGTGGGGCCGCTGGCAGAAGCGTTTGTCTTTTTTTACTGGGACAGTAGGGGGGCACGTATAACAATATCACCAGGAGATACAGGTGTAGTTTCTTTTGAAACATCAGCTCCTTTTTGGAGAAAAACATTTTGGCATTAAAAAGGTTTTGGTCAAGCGCGAGTTTTAAAATCACTCAAATTTTAATAAACAATGTTGATGTCAATCGACTCAGTCCATTGTAGGGATAATTTTATTTATTGTGTCGGATGAAAAAAATAATATGAGCCAGCGCAAGTTAGTCAAATTTAAGCCAATCGACTCAGTCCCTTGTAGGGATGGGACTGAGTCGATTGACATAGTAATTTTTTTTTTACCATTTTCATTCATTTTAAGGCGCTGCTCACGCCATACCAAAAAAAATTTCATGCCATAATTATTTTCTCCAAATTTAGAAGCTAATGTTTCAAAAGAAACTGCACCTGTATCTCCTCTGGTTATGGGTGCCCTCGTAATGTCCTAGTTAAAAAATACTCTGTATATTGAGTTAGGAACCTATACTTAGGTACTACTACAAACAAAGATGTCAAATTTCGCCACCTGCTGCCAGCACTTAGACCTGCGGATGCGGTGACCTTGTCTTGTCATCGCTCGTTGTATTAGCAAATAGCAACACATGTTCAATACGGGGCTTCGTTAACTATCAAACACGCCGCTATGGCTTCAAGAACACGTGATTGGACTACCATTTACATCCATGTCTACGTCTGTTTAACTAGCAATAAAAATTGGGTTCGTGGTGTCTCTCAAGGGTATGGAGCTAGAAATTCGTGGCCTTAAGAGTGCTTTGCCTTGCCAAGTTAAATAAATAAATAATGCTGGACAAACCGCACAATATCATCTAGCCCAAGCTAAGAGAAACTTGTACTATGGTACTATATGACTGCTGTACAATAATACCTACCAGCATAATACAATGGAAAAGAATGGGAAAAAATACAGATCGACAAATCGCGGAAGTTTAAAAAGTTGTAATAAGAAACTTTATTAACAAAGAAAATTATTGTCAAGTAATGAAACAAATTAGAACTAGTGTTTACGACGTATTTAATACAGATAGCTCATTGATGGGGACGCTGGTAACTCATATCAATGAGTTACCAGCGTCCCCAAGTACCGCACTTGCATTGATGAGGCGCGCAACACCTTGCATCCAACTGAATGTGTTGCGTTGCGATACGGGAAGTTACGGAAGGAAGTGCTTGCAACTAATGTCCTGCTTGCAGTGGTCTCGAACCTACCGATTTTTCGGTATTTCTACCGATATGGGCTCTGTTCTACCGAAATACCGAAATGCAACGATTTTTTATAATTCAGTGAATACATGGAAAATGAATTTAATATACTTAATATTGTTTTTTTTTTGTGATATACTGATCCTTACAAATATACTGATTTTAGTGGGCAACTCTACCTGTATTGCACTTTGACGTTCGAGACCACTGCCTGTCCGACTCTGCCAGAAGACGGGCACGATCTGCAGAGCTGGATGCTGGATGTTTGTTGACTGACTGCGGTTGATTTGTTCTAACTGGTGTAGTGTAATCCTAGTTTATCATCAGCAGATTTGATGGTGTTTCTTTAGGTTTAATTAGTTTAATTATGCAATGTTTATCGTACAGATTCTTATGATTGACTCTACCGATCGGTGAAATCTCTACATAGATAGTATAAATCAAAGTCGCTTCCCTCTGTCTGTCTCTATGTATGCTAAGATCTTTAAAACTACGCAACGGATTGTGATACGATTTTATAGATAGAGTGATTCAAGAGGAAGGTTTATAAACAAAATATTTGACACATAGATTTTCACACGGGCGATGCCGCGGGGCGCAGCTAGTAAAAAATACAGGATAAGATTTTAGTGGGTTCGGTTACTGGATAAGGCAAGCAAGTAGGTTTTTTTTAGTAAGAAATCTACCTGAAAAGTAGGCAGCTAGCTACCATCTAGGTAGGTACTTTATAATAGCCGGCAGCTACATAAAACAATAGAATACCTACCTAACCCAGAATCAATAACATGTGAATCATTATCATTGTGCTTATTATGAAAACAAATACCTACAGAACACCGATCACAATGCTTCGATTAAAATTCGACCCCAACCAATAGGATAAGGTTTGATACCATTCCGCTTTTGTAAGAAAAACGATATATATTTATTATACAGGTAGATTTTTTGAACGGAGCAGGTTATTTTGACCATTGATGCTACATGAAAATGGTCTAACGAAACTACCCATACCCTTATAGGTATATAAAGATATTATTGATGGAGCTCAAATCGATAAGTCATATAAATTAAGTCGTAAAGATGGGGCCACAGAGTGAATTTAAAGTTTAAGACTGTGGTGGTTTGTTTACAAACATTCTACATCGAGTTAAGCTAGTATAAAGTCGCTAGAGTAGGTTAATAATTACCAATAATAAGTGCGATAAGAGTGAAACAAACGTCCTACTTAAAAAGTGATTAAATTACCTGCTTAGCTTCCATATATCCTTTGGTATATTCGCTATCCTATTACCCCCAAGATAAAGGTACCTCAGGGTCGTTAACTCCAAAATTTGTTCAGGGAAGAATTTCAACTGGTTCCCGCTCAAGTTCAACTCTCTAAGAGAGCTCTTAGCCGTGAAAAACGACTTCGGAAGCGACTCATTAGTGAGCTGGTTGTGTTTCGCAATCAAAGAAGTCAATGGGCAGTTCTTGAACACATCAGGTAAGCTGGTCAGCCTATTGTTACTGATATCTAAATTCTTCAAGTTGCAAAACTGGCTTATCGTCTCCGGTATCGTGGCTATTCTGTTGTTGTAGAGAAGTATTATCTCGTAGTTTTGTGCGCAGTGTTTTTCGTCGACAATGCTTCTCAGTTCTGTTGCTAGGCCGGCGGAGTCCAGAAGCTGGGTCGAGAGGTCTAGCGTCTTCTGTTCTCGGCTGTCGCTGTCGCAACTGTCGGATGTGTAGCACTCCATGTTTTAACTTTGGTTTAATGAGTCTAGAATCACATTATCAGTGGGAGAGTAGGTTATAACCAGCGGCGGCGAACCGTCCGCCTCGCTCGCGACTCTCGCGCAACTGGACGTTGGCTTTGGCCTGGTTGGTTATTCGATCGCACTATCATGTCTGTGCTTACGCTCAGCGTGTCTGCTCCCCGCCTGATAGCGATTTAGAATTTAATTTAATGTATTATTTACTCAATCATATCTCGCCTGCCTCAGGCGAGTGATTCAGGCGTCTCAGGCCCTTGCGATAGATTTTTCAAAGTAGGTTAGTAAATTAAATAAATGCAAGTGCTTTTAGGGAGGTAGGTACCTACTTAGGTATATTTTATACATAATATGGGCTTCGAAGTGTGATCTTGTTATTAGTAGGTACCTATTTTATTTCATTATCTTATCGGAAACGTCCAAACCAAACAAAGAGTTGTAATTATGGATGACTAGCACAAAGTAGCCCAAGTCTGGCGGAATCATGTGATAAACGCCTTCATTATTGAAGAATAACGCGCATCATTTATTATATATTTTCCTATCGTGGACGTGGCTTGTGCAGACATACCTATCTACCTAGGTCACAAACAATCATCAAAACAAATTAAATAATACCTACCCATTTATAAATAGATAATGAAGGCCCTATCTTCTAATAGGTATGCTAAGTGGTCGGCAAATCATTGATTTAACACAATTTTATGAATCCCCAACCTAAGTCCAAAGGTTTAGAGATGGTTTTAACTTTTATGTTCAGTCCGTGGCGTGTGGGTTCTATTTTATATATTCTACCCTCTACCTACCTATCTATGGTGCGTGCCTTCTTGCCCTCTAGGGCTCTTCCTATAGGTCAGTCTTAGATAAATTATTCTTGATTTGTTCCTAGACCGCCTACGCCCGCGCCCTGCCTGCCAAGCTCCATCTTTTCCCAGATTAGCTCATCACAATTTTCATTACTATAACATCGATATGGTTGCGATAGGGCGTTTTAGATTTTATTTATTTGATTTATTATAAAAAAACCTACGCCCTAAATCCATCGATTTTATGAGATACGTTAGAGTACGTTTATCGAGAATGCCATCTAGAGCGTAATGTCTATTGTCAACTGCTTTACCGACATAGCCATCATTTTGTTCTAGTTATCATAAAACGCCCTAGATGGCGTTACTAATGCATGCGTGACGTCATCTTCGGCTCCCATCAAATTCGACGTTCCGTCCGTCGACGACAGGTTCCGAATGTTACCGAATGAGCGTTCAAGTCAAGTCTGAAGAAACTAAAATCTGTCGTACTTTTTAGTGATGTAAATTTGAAAAATTAACAAAATGATATTGTAAAACCCTGTAAGAATAGTCATATTTTGATTTATATTATATCTAGTGATATTATTTGACTGTTCTGTCCTTTTTATACATCGTCGGCGTAGTGAGTTTTGTGCGAGTGCAAGGGTGGTAACGAGAAATGTGAAGTATCTATGAAGTTCAGGATTCTTAGGCCGTTTATTTTATACCTCTAATAATGAGCGGACGCCCTAGGACCACGTCATTCGCCGAGGGCAGCAAATCCGTTCGAAGGACATTCGAAAATCAACCACCGAAACCACCTCTGGGAGGCGTAAAAATCAGCAGTAAGTACCTTCCACCTAACCATTCTTTGTCGGCCATCGTGATTTCTTGTGCCTGTGACGTATCTTGATACTGACAATTTTAAAAATGGCCGCAAACTGCCTCTAATAATCTAATAAATTCCTAAATTACTACCTAACCTGGAGAAATAAATCAATACGCTGGCATTTCACGTCGTCAGCATTGGAAAATGGCCACAGACAGAGGTTTGTCTGCCACATAGGCCTGGCGTGTGACAGCTACATCATGTCAAAACCTAGATTTTTGGGAAATGCGTCGTATTCTTTACGATTATCATATGGTATTCCTGACCTCGCGATGATTTACTTCCAAGTTGTGGACTTGTAACACGCACTAATACTTCGGACGTCTATCACCTCCTAGGTGGCTATAAATGGAAGCTACATAAATTTACCCTACATAGGTGCAAACCTTAGTTGCTTCTCACATACTTTGAGGTTACTTCTATCTGTTGTAATGACGTAATATTAGGGACTACGCCACTGGTCTTCCTGTAATCTCCAAATATCTAATTCTAGTTTATTCCAATAAATTCATCAGCTTTACTGAAGGACCAAGGATATGCTCTGGAATCCACAGCAAGGAAGCTGGTCAAAAAATATCATTAACAAAAAACTCATTACCTAAATCATGCTCTGACAAGAGATTCTAACAGCTGCTAAACAATGAGCAATCATTTTATATTCCTTTATTTTACAATCCTTGGTAGCCGCCAATTCGTTTTTGATCACTCTCTGCTGACTGAAAGTTACTTTATGAAAAATGTTATGGTTGCTTCAATTAATCCACTTTAACTGAGGTCCATGTTCATATTACAAACTTTACAACGCCCTTCTTTTGTTGCTTGACATATTATTCTTGTTTATTCTAGACTCGAAGAAAGGTGTGTTATAAGTATGCCTTATAGCACAACTCTATGGCCTCTCCTTAAATAGGGAGATGTGGATAGTATAATGCTTATACCATGATGTTTTCATATCTCAAAGATGTAAGCTTGCATCTTACCAATAGTGTGTTGGAAAACACCATGGTAGGTATATACAAGGCACTATACAATACATACATTACCCTCCAATTATCATTATCTACACATTAGGGCTTAGACCTAGAAACTAAGGACTGGATGTTTTCATTTAAAAGTATATTCACATTTTGATCACCCACTTCTTGCTAAAGCTTATCTACCTACCTACTTATCTTATTTACGAACTAAAATAAATACTAGGCAATTGACAAATTTGTCAGAAATAACAAGTGATGTTATCATTATCAGCCAATGTGTCTTTCCCAAATAAAATATGATTCTCACAATATATTATGTACATGGTAATTTCTCAGCCCTACATTTTGCAAATGATTTTTTGACACCCTCTGCCTGATTGCCTTTGACTTGATGGTTATTCAAAACATCCTGAGGTTTCTTAAGTCTGGACGATGCTATGCTATTAATAACTGTCCAAGAATAAATAGGCCAATCTCGCTTCTTCTTAGAAGGACACCTCTGAGCAAATATGATAGTAATGGAGTTCTTTTATAGACAGATAAATATTGCAGATTATGTATGATTTTATATTTTCTAGACAGATATTTAAAGTGTACTGACTGAGTGACTGAGATGTACAAGCATCGCTGCAATACTTGTGGCAATTCTTGCAATCATACAGGTAGCAGGGCTGCCTGTGTATAAAAAATAATAATAGGGTGATTTGGTCGACAATATTAACCCATGTTTGTATTAATTTTGACACCATGACACCTAGATTTAGTGATAAATTTTCAGCCACACATCATTCGCCTAATAATGAGGAGATCCTATTCAAAGATATAATCTAGTTGTATTTGTATACACAAGAAAGTTATCACTGTTTACAATATGCCTCTACAACCAATTAATAAAAGGCCTCTGTTCCTAGATCTTCTCCACTACATTGTCCTTGTAGTCTTCCTCTTACATTGTAAGAGAGCAATAAGCCAGTGCCCAGCATAAAACAAAGAGGCTGAAGGGCGTAAATACAAAGTTTCAGCGTTTTATGCTTTGTTTCGTGACTCCAGACAGACAACTGACATTTCGACTTTTTTACTTGTGTTTACGTGGAAAGGGATTACGGAAAAATATTTATAAATGGATGAGCTTTCGTGTTACGTTTATAAAATAGAAATTTACATTGAATCATTCAAGCTTTGCTTAATTAGTTGACTAATGGGTCAGTAGTTACTAATGGGCTTATTAAAACCCAGTCCCAAACTAAATATGTGAAATAGGTACACGTGAAAGATGATCTGTAGGATGATCAGTTCATTATTGCTTCACATTAATTTACAATATCCACGTAATTGTATAGTAATTGACGTCCGAGGGTTACTGGCCGCAATGATGATGGCTAAAAACGCAGCGTAGCGCAGGTCTAGGCCATCACAGCGCGGTCAGCAATGCAGCCCTTGATGGATAAGCTAAAATCAATCTATTTTTTAACGCGAACAGCAAGGGCTGAAATGATGACCAAGGCGATCATAGCGTAGCCAGTAGGGCAGTCATTGCGAACCAAGGCTTTTCAGATAGGGCTGTACTCTGATTCCCTATACTTCTGAAATCTTAACTAGCCTACTTTTTATCCTGAAAAAAGCGTGCAAAGCTGTCAGCAGAACTAGTTTCGTTACAAAGCAAAACAACACGTCTACATCTACACCTCAAAATGACTGATCAGATCACAATTTTTTTTTTGCATAAACTTATCCACTCCCGGAAATGGCAAAAAAGTTGGCCCAGGGCGGGGATTATTCTATTATGGTAGAATAGACTTAGACATCGCATCGTTATACATTATTATTGAAGTTGAAAGAATGAATTCGAATTCATTTACTCATTTGATGACAAAGTGACGTAATTTTTCTCCATTCTACCCTAGACAGTAATTCCCGCGTTTACCATACTGGTTCATTTTATTAAACCAGTTCACTAGAACACAAGTCTATCTCGAATCGAGCTGACACGTAAAAAATGCACGTATCCCATAAAAGCGAACACCTCGTGGTCGAGAGCTCTGCATTTTTAATAGAGTAGCCTTGACACCAGATCCGAGGCTTGCTAACATTGCTTAATGAGATTGCTGAAGGCACCTCGTATCATACGTTACACTTTCGAGGGGAACACACTCGATTACGCTAATTATGAGAGCGTCTTCACGCTAGTGGTTTGATACCTACTCTTTAGCATTGCTCTTTAGCTTTTATTCAATATTGTTCTGCCTAATTCAATTTTAAAGTAGGCTGATAAACACGAATGTGAGTTACAAAATTATTCCACCACATTAAGCAGGAGTAGTTTTTTGTGTTATTGTACACTAGCTTCTCAACGCGGCTTTGCATGCATTTTCCGAGTAATAAATTAGCTCATGTAATCTAGGTCTGGAACTATTATACATTATGATTTTTAGGCCGACGACGACCCCATGAATAGTTTTGGCGTGAACAAACATACAATCGAATCATCCAAACTTTCGGAATTAATTGTACCTATCAGTGTGAATCCGTTGAAATTCAGCAATGAGTGGGTTGCTCATGTTGCCATGCTAATAATATAGACAGAAGTGGGGTTTTCCCTCCTGTTTTCAAACCTAAAATTGTATGAGTAGGTACCAACGTTCCGTACCTAATCTCAACCACAGAAGGATAAAGACCTATGCATAATACCGTAAACGTCAGATCTAAGTAAGGCGGCTAATGCATCGAGCACTTGTGTTTACGCGTATCTGTCAATTGTCCAATGTAATCGCGTCCCGTTATCAGTGGCAGTCGTGGATCTCGCTATCTCGCGGCCGGTGTGACCGCTCCATCCTGTCATTCGCGGAAGAACCGTGGCAACGCACTCTCGGTTTAACTTACCTTTCGCCTGTCCGTGGTCGCCGGCGCCGCCGTCGGTGCATGTTGCAAAATTACCAATTGGTTCGCTAACCCACTTCCTCAATTCACATCGCGACTGCCAGCTACTCGCGTCTATATCGGCTGCTATCCGGTACGCGAGCAATTCCAAAACAATATACCGTTTCGCATCGCTACGTTTTGCCGAAATCCTGTGCTCGCGGTTCAGTCACTTAACAGTGTACAACGGCGATGTGTTTTCTGTGAATCGTGAGTAGCTATGAGGATGGTCTGTCGTGCTGCCGTTTTTGTGCTTAGTGATCAGCTGGATTGTGACGATGCTGCGACGTCGCGGTACTTACACTGTGAATGCAGATCCTGACAACCGGTACAATAAGCCCAAGTCGACGGACTCTGCTTCACACAGCGTTAAAAAGACTGGTATGTTGTTATTCGTGGGTTATTAATTGCTCAGATCTGCTTAAGATATTCGCGCACCTGAAAATCAAGGTCTAGGCTAATTTTCATTTAAAAACGTACCTATTTATAGATCCGTGTATTAGATAAAAAAATGTTTATTATATTGATCTAATAGTTCCTAGCTACTGGCTAGGTACAACTTGTTGTCGAAGATCGTATATCAGATAAGTGATAACAAATCTCTTTATGCTGTACGAGATACAGCATACCGCTATCTTTCTACATTCATTTGCTCGACAATACCCACTTAAATGTTAAGTTCAGCTATTGTTAATATGTTAAATAATATGCCAATAGGTAAATGCCATACCTACAGAATTAATGGCGAAGATGAAATCCATTCATCGTGTGTTGGTATTTTTCAGTCCATTCATACATTCGTAGGCATTAAAATATTTCATGAATGCCCATAACAAGCCTTCAGTGGCTTGTTTGAATTCAACAACGTTTATAGCTTTAGTTTTAGTTAAGTCACTCGATGGTTTTCAGTTTCATAATTAATATATTCTTGTAATAAAATATCAACTTTCTTACAATTTCCGTCTAATATTCATACGATAAATTAATCAGCGAAAAACTAGCAGTAACAAATTTATACCCCGTATTTTACCAACGTCATATATATATATATATAATAAAATGTCACGATAAGATTATAAATACGACCTGCTTACTAACCAAGATACTAGAGAGCAAAACATTCCATTTTAGTGTTCGAGTGTGAATATATAGGTATAAGTCACGGATTGTGATCGAAAACGAAACCCACTCTTATGATGTCTCGCTTAGATCATCTTTGATTCAATATGATCTAAGCTGGATAGAATGAAGCGTTCATTTCAGTCCCAATCTTATTCTACACTAGTTTTACCATAGTTTTGATGGCAGTATAGGAGCACGTAGCAGTAATAAATTGAAATACCTATCCAAAGTAATTTTTCGTCAAAGTTTATGAAGCAGCAAACGCTTCCCTCGACTCTTCAACGATTTGTCCCGGCTATAGAAGATAACTTGTCCTTTCAAATGACCCGTCTGGAGAAACTGCCGGAAGTCCGGACCTTCACAACGCACATGCGACACGATACACGTCACATACCCTCTCTTGGAAGTACGCCCAGAATTATTTAAGTAATTCCGAGTTCATTAATCAGCGCGCTATAATTAGCTGCCGTGTCATATTTTGTACAAGAATTACCTTTATGGAGTTATTACGGAGTCTTTGTCCCATTCTTCTTTATTTTTCAGCGTGCATTGGCTCGCTCCAGCGCAGGGCAAAGGCCTGCATTATTTTCTGATAGTTTACGCTGGTCACGGTCCATACTTGTAAAGAACCCACGATTTGTCTTTCACATCTAAATAATCATGTGCTCCAAAGTATCGCACGCATTGATTGGTTGTTTTTGTAGCAGTTATTGATATTTTCATTTTTGTGTTGTTTCTTCGTTTAAGGAAATTATAGAGTAATAGAAATACAGTTAAAAGTGTGTAAATTACGTGCCGTAACTCCGTTTTTCCTTTCACTTTCTAAACTTTGCGTTCGTTTGAATTATTTTTATTTTATACTCTGTCACATTGTATTTGCAAGTATGATGTCCTAACCGCTGCAGTTTTATCTGCGGGAATTGTGGACCTTTCTTTTTCTTAGTTTCTACGGCAATAAGAATGCAATATTTTTTTCTATGTAAGATACACCGTAATTTCACGATTACGCTTTGGCAAGATCAGTTTCACATGAACTTCTCCGATAATTAGGAAAGTAAGGCTAGGGATTAGATATCGCATAATGGTAAGCCGCACTGTCGGGCTTAGACCTTAGACCTTTGACAATAGGTAACCGGGCCTAACCGCGTTCCTAAGATTTCATTAAACCATTGGAAAAATAGACCAAGCGCGTGTTAACGTCAAAAGCCCGTAAAACACGCCTAGGCAACGTAATTGCATCGTACATTAATACGATAGCATAGCAACGCGAAGGCTTAAGTCCTAAGGTGAGCGATGCGTCATAGACTCTGGTGGGACCGGTTCGCGGCTAGACTCCTCGACAAAAGGGCCTTGGTAGAATCCAAAGGCGTGAGCGTGCTCGTCAACCGTACAAAAAGCTTTCAGAGAACAATCGGACTGAACTCGATACCTCTTTGTGAGTTGAGATAACCGTACCGTATCATGTTCTTCCATTACTCACCAGCAAAGAGGAAAGTCAAGTCCATACGTTCTGAAAGTCGTACGGTCAACAATACTTCTGATATCAACATACTACGTGCTGTTTCTCTGTATACATATCGTCGATATTACAATAACGTTCATTTCCCTGCAGGCTACGCAACAACCACATGTCAGTTGCAAACATAAACCAAGATAGAGTATATTAGTTACTAATTCTATATTAGACACACCAATCTGTCTCGGACAAGAATTATGCAACACCACTCGCAGACTGCTGTTTAATAGAGCATGACAATAACTTATGGCTTCGGCATCCGAATTGATTTTGTGATGGCTCGGTTACTTCCTCATACGTAGTTCTAGTGAAAAATGTAGCGTTTTAAAGACAAAATTTTACGGTAATGAAAATGCAATGCAACCTGTTTCATCTAAATGCCTTTGCGAAATTTCTGTTTTAATACAAAGTGGAATGAGCATTCTCTTAGCTCTTATAATCTTCCTAGTTCGTATATTTGAAGAAACGAGCAATATCAAATCTCCTGTAAAATATTGGGACGAAAATTAGTCGTAACCATTGTCCGACCACCTTATATCTGTCTTTTATATCTCCAGAATAAATTTTGGTTACAAAGGACCATTCTGGCACTCACTCAAAATTATTTTATTTTCAACTTACTGCTTGATCATGAATTCATGACGGAAGCTTTAATATTTTGTTTTATTGTCTTTCTGGTTTGTTTTGGAAAATTAGTGCGTAATTGCAGTCTCAGATTTTCAAAGCTAATGCAAACACGTATTTTAGTTAGAAAAGACGTGTCCACTGTATTGTGAATTTGTGCCCATAACGATGAATTTCAGTAAGAAAGACATAGAAATAAAATTACTTCCTCTTTATTTACCAAGCAAATAGCCACAGTCAATAAAAACAGGCTTAATCATAAATCTGACCATAACCGACATATCGCTCTATCATTAGGTACTTATTGTACTACGGTACGGTTTGAGTGAAAGCGTATCGTATTCAGGAGGCCTACTCGGTAAATGAAAATGGAACTTTCGTTTTCGTGCAAAACGAACTCTTATGTCTCTTGCATGAGATAAGCGTTTGCTTGAAAACGAATCAGTAACTTAAATTTTTGCATTCCGAGTAGGCCAGGCTCGTGCCGGCCTTGTCGCGTGTCGAGAAGTCGACGACTCTTCGAACTCTACCAAAACTTGTAATACCCAATCCAATTGTTAAAGTTGATGCCGTGGAAACTTGAACTAATACAATTAACATTCCGCTGAGCAGCTAATCCGGCTGCTACGTCATCATAATCGCATGACATATTTTCGTTCTAAACTGTTACTTGTACTTACCTTCTGTGTTGTGCTTACCTTCGTACGTTATGGCCTTTTCCGAATGTAACGTTGAAAGCGCTCTACGACGTTTTTTAAATCTACATGGTTCCCTTAGAAAACCTATCTCATAATTTCCACTTGTTTACGATGGGAAATTTTACAGACTGCAGCATTTCGGCTTTGTCAGTTTGTGTACAAAAACATTTAGAGTTGAGAATTATTGAGAGTTCACTGCAGTGACGTCATCGTTTGAAATTATCACAAGCGGTATAAAGAGGCAGGCACGCGTGCATGCGATCCGATACTGATCATTACTTCAAACTACGTACAACAACATTAGTTTCCTATTTCAGAACTATGCTAACAAAGAAACGATCTGACGGACATATGCGGAAGCTTCGCTTGCAATTAAAATTTTTATGGACCAGGGCTCGTTGGATTAGAACTTATTAAGATACGTAGATCACGCTATAATAAATAATAATAAATGCTGGACAATTCACACAGCATTATCTAGCCCCATGGTAAGCAGAGCTTGTGTTATGGGTACTAGATAACTGATATACATAATACAACACATTACACAAATATCTGCAGATCGTACACACAATTGTTCCGAGGCGGGAATCGAACCCGCAACCTCCTGCGTCGCAAGCGGACCTTCGCCCACCGCGCCACATCGGTCGTCAATGTCGCTATGTATGCATTGCATATAAAAAAACGCAATTCACGTACTTTTATCAAACTAAAACTTGCAAAATAATTTCACTGTTTAATGAATGCAATAAATCGAACCACCTGCTAATTAAAAAGAAACTGATAACGTTAATTTCACAATTAGTAGTTATGCAATTTTTGTTCTGTTTTTGTTATGAATAACGCTGGTGGTCATGACTGTATCTATTGACATGTTTCTGATGAGTTGCGTCGCGAAGTTTGAATTAGCATCAATGTAATATAGGAGGGCCGAGGTACCTTGCGCGGGGTGGCGGCGGCGTCGCTGGCTTGCCTACCGCGGCTCGTCACTCGGCAGTCTACCACAGGGCGCGCTCGCGTGCGATCCTCTGCCAACCTGGAGTGTTCAGCAGGGCCGCTATGCTTCGACAACCGCGGCGCTTCCGGCGGGCCCGCCTCCGCCGTCCGCCCCGTCGGAGAGGTTGTCGCGCGATCAGAACCCTCTTTGCTCCGATTACTTGATAATGATAAAAGCGGACAGATCAGCCGCGCTCGTGATAGACTCTCTACTTTCTGTAAAAAACTTCGCCGTACGATAAGTGAGTGTCTCTATCTACAGCGAATCATCATCATGTTCGGCTCGTTATGTATCACACATTATATTGTTCCATTCACCATAAATGTTCTAATGCTGCTTTTGTGTTTTGCCGCATCACGCAGGCGAAGTGGAAAACACGAAAAAGACGGAAGTGGCTCCGGACAAGAAGGCTTCATCTCATCGTAAGTGCTAGATGTGGCGCACGACACTTAGCTCGGCTGTATGTGGTACACGTCATCGCATCACCCTGTTGGTACTCGTGTGCGACAATCCTTTAATTACTTATTAGCTGAAGCAAGCCTTAGATCACGTATTAAATAGTTAATTCTAATATTGGTTGGAGGATTCTCGTAGCACATCAAACTGACATTTTCACATCGTATTTCTTAGTATCGATATTGTGTCTGTCTTTCGTGTGGTTTCGTGGTAGTAGTTGGTTTGGTAGTAATTGGTTGATTTTAGTTATATTCTAACAACACTTTGGGCTTTAGTCCTGCTGCATCTCTAATCTATGCTTAGCTTAGCTGTTTACAAATTGCATCTTTTATTGAAGTTTTTATTACTTTTTAAAATTGTTTTTGAATAGTTTTGTCAATATCCAAACTGGCATCTACCTACCTATCTAAATTCATCAAAAGTATGCAGTTTAATGTCGATATCTACTATTAAAAAATAAACATAAGTTAATCTGACCTACTTAAACTTATACTTACGAGAAGATTAATCTCGGACCACAGAATCCAGGCTCGCTATTGAAACTTTATCCAATCCTCGGCAGCCAATTTTGGCGTAAAATTCAATCAGACTCCGATTGAGTAAAGGATTATAAGTTAGAGATTTTATTTAGATGGTATTTCGATTCAATCATTCTCTGGTGATTCTATCGAAATATTATAGATTTAAAGAGCTTGACTCTTGTCTATTTTTCTCTTTCCAATGCGGTCTCAAATAATCTTTATACTGCATTGTTCTGAATAATTATTATTAAGGTAGGTAATCAGTAATCACTGATATCAAAATGTCCCCCGCAAATTACAGACAAAATAATGTAACTTTTCCTGACGGGAAGGAATTTAAGACCAATGTTTTCTGACAAAATAGTAGCGATGTAGTAGGAAAGGGAAGTATTTTTCCGGTAATGGGGACGAACGGGCTCAAAAGAAGAGAGGAAGATGAGGTAGGTATTTCAAAGTTAAGCATTAAAAGTACTTACTTGCCTATTTTCTCAATACAATGCACAATCAACCTGGTCAATTTACCAATTCAACAAAGTTTTTTCTTTAAAATAGAGGGTAGCAATGGACGTGGACACTTTATCGTATTTTTATCGACACAACATTGTATGTAACGAAGATTATTCTAGATTTTCCATGAAAAAGTATTGAAAGTAGTAACAAAATTATAGTTTAATTAGTAACTTACCTGTCCTTACTTTTTATCACGGATAAACGGATGTAATGTCACGGGCAGTAGCAAGTAGCAAATAAAATATCAGAATAATAGATATAAGTACTAAATTTTATTGAATTTTCTGAATTCAAAAACAAAGTCATTTAGACGCCTGAATAAGGTCTGTAAAATAATATAAAATGTTTAAAATCACAAAATCGAATACAAATTCTTTTTATAAAACAAAATCAATTGTCATAAAAATCGAATCGGTAAAGCATTAGGACATGACTATTTGATCGTCAGTCGAACTACCAAACAGCAAATAAGAGAGTGGAATAAATTTAACTAGCATTACGTATTGATCTAATTGAGCTCAGTTCAAGGCATTACCATAATCGATCTTGCCCAACCACTTCTACCAATACGTTACCTTCTTCGATTTAGCAGTCGGGTAAAACGGTCTCTCTCGTTACTATGAACGCTAATGGTAAATTATTCTATTGTTAGGCTATTGTCTCTAAGAGCATTAGCTCATCGCGAGCATTCGTCTGTAATAGTAAGTAAAGATGCAATGACAAGATAATTTGATAGTGTAAAAGAAAAATTTAAAAACGACTTCAAATTAGGAGTTTAGTTACTCGGTGTTTTACGATTTTCGGGATAAATATGAATTCCTCGGTAATACAATTTTTATAGGACCAAATCGGGATCATTCTCCATATAATAGCGAAACAATTTTCCAAATCAGTACATATTTGAATTAAAAAAATATACATAGAGCCGAAAATAGACCTCCTTGTTTTTTCGTCGTCACTTAAAAAGGAACAAGAACGTTATTTACATCTTCTTAATCTCTGCGAACAGAGATAAAACTCTATGTTTACATTAAAATAATTTGATTGAGGGATAGAATGAGCATTGGCTCGTTTGGTCTAAATCCACCTTTGGAATAGCGCTCGCTGCCAGACTAGCTTTCGCTGTAATGTGACAATAATGCAACAACATTCGATTTGTTGTATTCTATTGTAGACGATTCAGTTATTACAATATCAGACGAAGAAGCCACCTTTAAGCTGGGTTTTGACCGGTGTTACGGGGCGTAACAATTCGCAGCGATCATGATACGTTACGCTGTGTATCAAAATGCTTTCGCGTTGCTAGTCGCGAGCGCCTTTCTCTTTACTGACTGAACGTTCGGTTCTCCTTCACTAATTGTAATGCTCGAATCTAAATGTACAGGCGAATGCTCCAAGTGATGTTGTGCTTTTACACCTAACGTTGTGTATCATACCTAAGGGACTGCCATTGTATTACAATGAAATAGTACTCAGATAGAGAGCTGATAAACAAAGGTGGAGGGAGTGCTTTAAGGCTTGCGTCAATATGTGTAGCTGGGTGTGGCGATCGTAACTTAGCTGACCTGAGTTCTTTCATAGCTCAGCTGTCTCTTATTTATTATTAACCGACTTGAAAAAAAGGAGGAGGCTCCCAATTCGAGTGTATTTTTATTATGTTTTTTACCTCAGAACTTTCGACTGAACCGATTTTGATGATTCTTTATTTAAAACCTGTGTGGCCTCATTTCAATTTGGTCCAGTTCAGAGTTCAGACAATGAGAAAACCGTAAGGCTCTAGACAGACGGACCGCATTTCAACTGCAATCCAACCGCTTTGCAGTTTGAATGCAGTTGACACGACTGCAATAGAACTGCAAACCAACTGCGCAGTCCGATTGCAGTTCATTTGCAGTCGGATTGCAGTTCTGAAATGCGGTCCGTCTGTCTAGAGCCTAAAAGTCTTAAATTTGCATTTACTTAGTATGTGCGCGACAAATGGACGAATAACTCAATATAACGCGAAGTCTATGAAGAAGAATATGAAGTCGGTTTATAGTTTTTTAAAACACGCCAAATTGCATAATAGAAGTTCAATATCAAGGTGTGAGTGATATAGATACACTACCTTGATATTGGACTTATTACACAATAAAAGCCTATTTTTAAAAGAACCGAATATTCTGGCATCGTTCGGCACAATATCGGATTTTGTTTATTTGATTTATGTTCCATCAGTTTCTATTCAAATCAGATTGCCAGACGTGACAAACACTTAGTAGGTAAGGAGGCGATTAGGTTTTCTGGTTGCTTCGATGGTATGATGGCTTACTTTTGTTTTTCTCAATTTTGTCTACCATTGGGTAAACTACCTAACGAAAATTATAACGATAATAGAAAACAATTAATTTTTCAACGAAATAAATTATAAAAACTAATAAAACCAACGTTTTTTTGCGAACTTCTGCGAGTTGATCCGGTCGTACCAGTGTCGTGATTTTCTACTTATATTTATTTGGTACAAAACCAAAGAAAGATCAGTGGAAAATTCTCCTTTGTTTACAAAAAATATCTATGATTCTAGAACCGAGTAGGTATAGGCGCGTTTCATTGAGTCCTAAATCCGAAAACAGACGTCTGACTGTTACACGCTTGTCCCATAAAATGTCACGTTGTTTCCAACACCGCTACCACGCAGCAAATAAATGTGCATAAAAATATGGGCTTTAACTTGATAACTTTTGATACATTTTACAGTGACAATGTGAAATGGCTTCCCACAAGCTACATTCTAGTGCAAGTGGCCCGCGAGCTGTCTGTCATCTGATGCTGTAATTATAAAATGCGTCTAAACGTTACGAGTTAAAGCCCATATTTGAATCCACATTGTGATGTGCGGTAGCGGTATTGGATTAATATGTCCAGATCTTTACGAATTTTCAGTTAGGGCCTCACCAACGTCACGTTGGCATTCCAATTGTTGTTGATTTGTTTTTATTAACTTCCTGTTCTAAAGCAATAATAATATCTTTGTTGTGTCACATGAAAACAACAACTCTATTGCTCATCTCAACCAGACAACAATTCAATCAATACTCGGAACGTTCGGATATTACAGCGATGAAAACAGACCAATAAGTTTGGAGAAACATAGGAATACACAGGGTTGCTTTTTTGTGATGGGAAAGGATGTCCAATTCAGAAACCATGTAATATATAAAATTATAGATAGATAGATAGATAACACTTTATTACACCACACAAAACAGAAAATAATACAGAGATAAAAACTTAGAATAAAGGTATAAAGGGCGGCCTTATCGCTGAGAGCGATCTCTTCCAGGCAACCTTGGGATGGACTGGACATGAACGAACAATATAGACGGTGGCACTTTAATAAATAATTGAATTATTATTATAAATGCGAAAGCTAGGACGGATGGGTGTTTGTAACTTTACGCCGAAACTACTGAAATATTGCATGTAACTCCTAAGCCTGAAATCAAACATAGTCAACCTTTTACCCCATTATACAGTTCCCATGGTATAGAAATAACATTTAAACGTTTCCATAGACAACGCGTCCCTAAATTTTGCATACCTTGTTTAGACCTGAAATAAAACGTAAAACGACTCTATATCCCATAAATCAGATCTCATCACTACATAGTATTACACAAAGTCGCTTCCCGTTGTCTGTATGTCCCTATATGTATTCTTAGATCTGTAAAACTACGCAACGGATATTGATGCTGTTTTTTTTAATACATAGAGTGAGTCAAGAGGAAGGTTTATTATAAACCATTTGACAGATAGATTTCCACGCGGGGCACATCTAGTTGAATATAAATAATCTTTAAACGCGTGCGAAGCCGAAGGCAGAAACTAGTTTTTAATAATGCGTCACTATCTACGTACTGTTATAAAGCATCTACAGACAGCTATTAATTAACGCTATAGCCAGGAGTTAATAATCGATCAGCAGGTCTCTATTTAACTTATTAACTGGAGCAAACCGGCCTGCGTCAGCTAGCTGAGCTACCTACTATATAATACTAATCGATCTATCTTTCCTACGTAGGAGAATTCAAGTTCCTACTAACGTACAGTACGCTACGTTACTAGGAGTAGCGAGAAAATTTGATTGAAACAGAGTTGAAATCACACTTATATTAAACTAGTTTCTGTCCGCGACTTCGCACGCGTTTAAAGGTTATTTATATTCCATGAGAACGGATTTAGGGGATGAAAAGTCGTATGCTTTATTCAAGGCCTAATACTACCTGTATGCAAATTTCAGCATAATCGTTTTCCGACTAAAAGCCATTGAAAACTACCACATGCACAGGAAAAATGCAATGTCCATAATGCAAACGTGCTTCTTCAGGTGTGTGTAACACTGACGAAGCACCGACTAAGTGCACAACCTACATCACCCTTGCCTATCCATCTAGCCGGCGCGGCGGGGCGCAGCGCCTTGTACAAATACACACTTTTGCATTTTAAAACAGAATCAAGTATCTTTTACCCCAGAGAGGCCTGACTTATTGCTGACCGTTACCGGTCGCGCGGGATTTTTTTCTGTTTTTCTGTATTATCTGCTATCTGTAATGCGTTTAAAACTTTAAATTGTTAAACGGTTTATGTTTAAAACGTAACTCAATTTAAAGTTTTAAACGCCTTACGACTAAACGCCATTGGAAACTTGCACATGAAAAATGCAATGTTCATAATGCAAACGTACTACTTCAAGAGTGTAACTTCTGCCGAAGCACAGACTAAGTGCACAACCTGCATCACCTTTGTCTCGCCCACCAAGCCGACGATGCCTTGTACAAATGCAGTCTATGTTTTTGCATTTTAAAACAGAATCAAGTATACCCTAGAGAGCTCTAACTTAAGGCTGATAGTTACCGGTCGCGTTGGATATTTTTCTAGTTTTCTGTATTTTCTGCGTTCTGCAAGTAATCTATCTAATTATAAGCACTTATACAACGGGTATTTATCGCGTTAATTTACCTATTTTTTGCCATCGTTGTATTTATTGCTTATAATTATGTGTTCAAATCGCGCAAGTTTTCAAAATTTTAGTAATCTATCTAGCAAAAAAGTAGTTTTGCAACCATTCTAAATTATTTACTATGAATTGAAAATTACTACGCGACTGGTGCCGATACGCCTTAAGTGGAAAGGAACATGGAGCTCGCAAATTGCTTGCATTATTAACTCCTAAACCGTGTACTTTTGTTACCAACTTGTAGGTTAAACCCAACCAAACCTCAACCGATTAGTTCTATTTATAAACCAGTTCAGCGCTGAACCTAATGACGTTGTAAGCTTACTCGAACTCAATGGTAATAAGAAAAAAAGGCAAACGCATTAAGAATGATTTTGAGAAACTACTCCGAGATTTATTAAGACATCTTCTGAATACATAATAAATGATAAACTGGAATTTTAAGGAAAAATTGAGCTTTTAAAAATGCTATTTTAATTTGGCAGCCGTCAGTACGCTGCTTGGGGACTCTTCAGACTGGTATTGATATGGATCAGTTGAGCTACATGTAGATTGTTTGCTACAGTCTGCAGTTAGCTGAATTGTTCAATTGAAAATACTAGATCGAATTTGTTTCTATTATTTGATGTAAATTTCGCTCTAAAACGCTACAATACTATATAGTGGCCTGTCTGGCTATGACGTCACCGATGCACGAACACAATCTGATGATACAGAAAGTCCATAATATTTTTAACTGCTTATCCTCATCACGGTTGTTTTTCTTAGTTATTATTTAATTCGCACAGCATCGAACAAAGTCGCGGGCAGTACTAGATGATAATAATAATAATGTAACCTCACTGTAACCTAGACTACACCTCGTGTTTACGTCATAGATACTGCCCCTGTTTGTGTAACAGAACATAAATGCCACATGCCCTCTGCCCCGAAACCGTATTCATATGCAAATATCGGATATTTATGACATTATCTTTCATCTTAAGCCTCGTAAGTACTCGGTTTATGTGACAAATACATTTTACCAATGAAAACTTAACCAAAACGGACAAAATTAACAAAACTACAAACTACAACAGCAAATAATCTCTTAAAACAAGCGGAAAAGGTCAAATTTTGAGATCGAAAACGAACTAGAGGCGAATTTAATGTTAAATTAAGATTTAAAACCTAAAATTGTTTAGATTTTCTGCGATTCGTTCCGGTGATACCAGTGTCGTTAAAAAAATCCATGAATTTGTTTAAAAAATCTATCTTATTCTAGAACGGAGTATACAGCAATTTACTTTACGTATTACTTGTCCAATAACCCGATTCTGAGATCCTTGCTATCGGATTTCAAATTCATCATTGTAATGGAGAACCGCAATTTGTGTAATTAATTATTTGTTAGGGATATTGTGGATAAGATACTGTATCCTGCGTTAAGTGATTGCGGGGTTACACCGGGTTACAGTCATGGTGTACATACAATAAAGAAGCTAGAGACTTTTTATTTCCAACCAAAATTGATGATCAAACCAAAAAATTATCAACCAAAATCATCATCATCAATCATGACTGTAACCCGGTGTAACCCTGCAATCACTTAACGTAGGATACAAATACCAAATAGGTTGATAATCAACTTTAATTATTTTATTGTAAACACAAAACTTAAAAAAAACTTAGCTAAAAAGATACGTAGGTACACATAGGCGAGCTTAACCCTGAGTAAGAGTTTTCTTCCAGCAAACCTTATGGGAGAGGCGATGGAACAGATGAAAAAAATCCCATAAATCAGTTCCCATGTGATGTAATGAAATGGAATTCAATTCGATGCAAACGATAGAAATAACGCTTGCTAAGCCACGGGCAGAAACTAGTATGAAATAAATTTACTCTCCAACTCGCTCTACGCTGAAATTACCCCTGTGAACATTGGCGCTCAGCCGTAAAACGCCCGTGGGGTGGCGTGTGGGCTACGCGCCGTTACCCGCCCGTCCGCAATTGTACAGACCTATAGACTCTACCACTCTACCTATACATATGATGTAGCTACCCACTCCTTTAATACCAGGATCAAAAGGCACGGGAAAAGAGCTTGTGCTAATTTAAGGAGTAAAAGCTTGGGCACATGAAATCGTTGGAGATTCCTTTTATAATTATTACTCTGATATTCATCACAGATTCTGAAAAATGTTGTAGAACAATGTAGTCGTATTTGGCGAAGGCTATGTTAGGATATCAAATTAATTTTATTTTATTTTAATGAAGATATCTGTCAGTTATTAGGCGTTATTAGGCAACTCCACTGCATCAAAAAGGTAGGAACAATACTAGACATTCGTAATCTAGACGGCTTAAAAAAAATTAAATTATTGTTGGTACTATAAAAACTTTAAAAAATATAAAATGTTTTATTTGTTAGCCCATTTTAATTTATGTTAGTTGATGGATCGCAAAGATCTTTACAGCAAATCAAATGCGAGGCAATTCCTGAACCCGGCAGGTTAGTTAGCATTTTGTTAATGTACAATTTCGTAATCCTTACGTTCTTGTAATATATTTTCTATTTCTACTAAACTGATCTACGCGATCACGCCATGTTATGCGTAGGTAGCAACCGTGAAATGGATTCATTTACTTACGTCATTATCCAATTGCATTAGAGAGGCCGTTCAAATTGTTCTGTTAGTCGTTTTTATCAATTTCTATGGTCTACTGCTTGCCGACTGAACTCGAGATCATCCCGATAACCTCCTTATCTTTGCCATACCAAACTATATATACATATATTTATATATACTTCTTCGCATTAGATAGTTATATCTCTACCGATAATCATGGAAATTTAAAGTACAATTATTATTGGAATATGAAAAATCGAGTGTAGTTAAAAAGAATCGAATTTAATTCGGCTAGCGAAATGTCTGGCCTGAAGTATCGCAGACTCTGGTCTTGCCTGTTAATAAACAATCTGTTCAACAAAATGTTCTTCGATCTTAATGATATTTTATCTATATAAAATATCATTAACATCGAAGAACATTTTACAATTCGAGTAAATTTGCTAACACTGAATCCAAGCAAATATGTTGTACATTTTTACATATACATTATACATTTACAAAGTTATTATCCATTTTTTAATGTTCTATAACAATGTATTATTTTAGAAATCCAAATACTATAAACTTAATGTTTATTGCTTTAGCATATAACTAGCATTTAGAAAAAGTATAAATTAAAATGTCTCCTTAGGTATAGACTAGTAGGTACTAGTAATGGGTTAGGCCCACTAGTTTATTGCAAAAAATCGCATAAGCCATAAATAATACAGGGTGTTTAGTACGGACTCATTAGGTCCTAACATATCCCCCGCATCCTGTCGGTCCATGCACCAAACACCTTTAAAATCGAAAGTAATTTAAATCGGTATATTTACCATGATTTGATTTTCGAGTTTTCAAATATTTCGGCATAGTTTCATGCGCCATGATTACCGAATAACAGTTATCCGTTATTACTTTAGTGTTAATAACCATGATAGTTTCAAAAGCTTTAAAATCTAATAATCTCTGCTAGGGATTCTCTTTTGTCTTGTTTTGAACTAACTTTACCACCATCATGTCCATCACCACGATCCACAAATAAGTATCACCGTGGTTTTTGAATATCCGAATAATACAATTTATTTCGGTTTCGGTTTAAATATGTTTATTTCACATAGAAACAAAAGTTCACTTATAATGACATACCATAAATCTTTAAAATAATGCTTTTTCTAAATATTACTTATTAAAGATAAGTTTCCGTCTCTTCCAGGCAAGGACGGCTCAAAGGTGACGACTGTGGTGGCGACGCCGGGGCAAGGCCCCGACAGGCCGCAGGAAGTAAGCTATGCTGATATGAAACTGATCGGCAATGGCAGCTTCGGCGTCGTCTACCAAGCCAAGCTCTGCGACACGGGCGAGCTTATTGCCATCAAGAAGGTGCTGCAGGACAAACGGTTTAAGGTAACAAGCTTTTATTTTATTAACTGATGAAAAAGGATAGTTTAGTTTGACATTTAATCTAGAGTGAATAATGTATTTCACTGTACATTTAATAACACCCGATGAAAACAGGAGAGTTTCGTTTGACATTCATTTACAACCAGTGAAAAAAGGAGAGTTAAGTTTGACATTCATTTACAATCGATGAAAACAGGAGAGTTAGTTTGACGTGTGTATACAATCTACGTGTCCGTCGGTAGTAACGTAGCTTCCCTTGCGTAGGAGCTTGCTTTGTAAGGTTAAAAAACTTAAATTTATTAACTTCTGAGATTGTTAATATTAGCTATGTATTATGAAAATCGTTCAAATGTTGAATGATAGTTTAATAAAAAAGTTTCGTCAATGTGGGGTGACTTTAGGCAAATCAGCTTGTTGTATTTGTGCAAAACTTAAGGCACGGCGACCGTGCCGTGGCCGTATGCATGTGAAAAGGCATAAATAAAAACTCCGCGTGTTGTGGCTGTCTCCGCGTGTTTGATGCCTTTGAAGAGCGGGTATGACATCGAGAGGAATGGAAAATGACATCAAGCGCAACCTTAATTTTGACCGCGATTTTACATTGAGGCTTCATTTGGGCCCACTTCTAAGGGTTAATTAATTTGTTCGCAAATTCTACTACTAAAATTTTGCCATCGAGACAATTCATATTATAATAATAGCATTCAATGGCAGCAAAGAAGTGCTTGTTGTACCTACCTATAGAACAAGCATTCTTTGCTGCCTTCTCTGGGTTCTCATTCTCAATCCAAATACATCCTTTGATTCACATTTTATTAAAATCTTAGGGGTACTTAGCGGCACGCACCATCGCGTCCCGTCGTTTGACTAATTTCGTTGCCACCCCCAACACCTCGCTTTGCGACCTGTGTTGAGACGTACGCCACCGTCCCCGCCGACGACGGTCAGCGTGCGTGTTAACAAAATTACCACAAAAAAGATTCTCCTCTTGAAGGCCAGTCGGTGCCTGCATCAACCCTAATTTGAGGGAAACTTTAATTTTTTGATTCTATGTAGACTTAAATATCAGGCAACAGATTGGAGATAAATGCACAATCGTCTGTTTCAGAATCGAGAGCTACAAATCATGCGACGGCTGGAGCACTGTAACATTGTCAAATTGAAATACTTCTTTTACTCCAGTGGAGAAAAGGTGAGTGTCACTTCCACGCTTCTTTTCCTTACCTATTTATGACTGGTAACCTAAGCATTTGAATATTATAGTAATAAAAGCCTTAGATGTTTAATAAGGTATCCTATAGCAATTTGATTGCCGTATTTCCTAAGCGGCTTTGTTGTATCTGTGCGTTTTATTAAGGGTGTATTATTTGTGTGTTTTATTTGGGGGAAGGCGGCAGTGCCCGCGGCAGTGAGCTCAATGTTAAACGCAATGCAGTCACTCGATGTCGCAGTATGTTTTACGAACCAATCAGATTGTTGCGCTAGTGTGCTAACGCACAATTACGTTACAAGAAACGACAAACATCGTCAAGCAATACATTTGAGACCGATTATATACTGTCTGTAGCTTGATTCTCGACCGGTGGTGTATTGGTTGACGAACGTTTGTCAGTCAAGCAGTTGTGTGCATAATACAGCGCAAGTCTTGCCACTTCATGAGCAGAATCATTCAGCCATGTGCTTCATGTCTGTAAAGAGAGTCCTGCCCATTCATGAATTTAACTTTACCCATCCTCATATGTACATCTATGATCGTGTCACGTTCTTCAGAGTCATCCATGTGTTTTTAGACTCTAACTATACTTGCTTGTTTATATTTTTGTTTTGTTTTATTGACATGAGAACTGCTTTGAGTTTCATTGCCATATTTACATGGTTTACTTGCACTTATAAGAGGACGTACACAGTTTAGAAGCGCACGCAAACACTAAAAATTTAAAGGTCTTGTAAACGAGTGCCGTAAGCTGAACGTAGTATGAACGGATATAACCTAGTGCCGTCTCCTGGCCTCGCTTCAACGAGCTAATCAATAGGCATTGATCGACTGGAATCAAGGCTTATTTTATCTCGGAATAAAGCTCTACCAAAAAAAAAAAAGCTATACGCTATATAAAGCTATACGATTTTCAGCGATACCATCAGGTTGTTTTTCATTCAATCTAATGACTTAGGAAATAAAACACGTGCTGAAATTGAAGTTGCATTTTTGATGTGTCCCGACTGCCGTCCAAGGTTAGACCGCCAAATAAATGGTTCTTATCATGATTCTAATATAAACACTTAGCCAAAGAGCCTTTGGAAGTCGGCCAACTTTTAAACCTATCCACTTGCATAATTTATATGTGAGTTTTCTCAAACATTGGTTGGAACTTCTCCACACATAGTCTTAAACTATTTGCATTTTGTTATTTTATTTTGGCATTGATATTGGTTCTAATGGTAACATTTGATTCAGGGTTTCTTTGCTTTCATATTTCTCTTAACATTTTGACGTTACGTACTTCTGATTTCTTTACATTTCTCTATTCGATCAAGTAGTGGAACATCGTGGTATACATTCTTACATGGCAAACTCTCGTTAACTTACTTTGGTCCCCAAGTTAAAGTACTAGAGCACACAATTGTTTACACAACTGAGAGCTGATGAAGATATAATAATGTATTGTTTGTGATTGCAGAAGGACGAAGTGTACCTGAATTTGGTGCTGGAGTATATCCCCGAGACTGTGTATAAAGTCGCACGTCACTACTCCAAAGATGAACAAACCATACCAATTAGTTTTATAAAGGTAGACACTTTAACTTACTCGCTGGTAGGTAACAAGTGCTAAATGTGCAATGAAAACACTAACTCGTTCACGTGATAAGGAAGCACAGTGCTAAACAATTGCATAACGTAATAGAATGTTGTCTATGCGCTATGGGAATGCATGAGTCATGGCGAGACGTCACGTTGCTTTGCTACCATCTTAAAGTACTTTCAATAAATCTTCGAGATGAGACAAGGTTAAGGTAGACGGGTATATAGTTACAGAAATGCACGAGTCTCGGTCGTGAAATGCACTATGCACGTGACTGACGTTGAGTTGCTTAATTGCGAGTACGCGGTACACTCTTGGTCATAGTTACACAAATACTTACCATCGAAATTATAATTCACACTAGACAAGATCATTTAATTGAAACTTTCACTAAACACTATAAGTATAACCACACTATTGTAGTGTGTTGTGCTGTGGCGCGTCAGAAGCGTATTGGTTTGATAAATTTAGTACGGTTAGTAACACATTATATCTGTACACAACACACCATAATGGTGTGGTTCTAGTTTAACTCATACACATCAACCTAAACTAACATAAAGAAGCCTTACGCTGATGCAAAGGTATCATCCACATGCTACTAACACAAACCACAATCACCATTATCCTAAGGTTTACCATATCTGTCCGCAGCTATACATGTATCAGTTGTTCAGAAGCCTGGCATACATCCACTCGCTGGGCATCTGCCACCGAGATATAAAGCCGCAGAACCTCCTCCTCGACCCTAAGACAGGGGTCCTCAAGCTCTGCGACTTCGGCTCGGCGAAGCACCTCGTGCGAGGCGAGCCAAATGTTTCCTACATCTGCTCCAGATACTACCGCGCTCCTGAACTTATTTTCGGCGCCATTGATTATACTACGAAAATTGGTGAGTTTTTAAAACTATGAAAGGTTTATAAAGACTGGTCTAACGTATGCAACGCATTATGAGATATAAATGTGCGTCTCGATAAAATCTGTCGACTGTTTTGTCTCGTTCTTTTTTTTTAAACGGACGATAAACATTCGTCGCGGTGTCACTCAGTAACAACGTGAGTGGTAGAGTTACGCAACGCCATCCGACGACGTTTCCCTGCAATGCCGCGTGTATTGTGTGGGCTCAAGCCAGTTCCTGCCTACCATTCTTATCTCATGCTTGATAACGACAAAGCTCCCCAAATTCTCCGATACAGTCCGCATCTTGGGTGGGGTGGGACATTATTCGTTACCTCTTTCCACCAATTCGTCTTGTAAAAATGAAATAGGTAGCCGGGTACTGATCGGTGTTACGAAGCGTAATGCTAATACAGTAAACTATTCGTAGCGAGCATGAGATGTCAAAAATCCGTTTCTGTGCAAGTTGCGAGCGCCTTCTTTCCCTATACTAACTACAAGAATGGTCGCTGTGTTACACATTACATTACGCCCCGTAACACTCCGGTCAGTACCCGGGGCTGAGGGCTGCCCATGAAAAAATCTTACCAACTATACACTAGATAACAATAACATTAATTTTACATATGTACATTTAAAGTCAGCACTCAGCCATTTAGATATTAAATTTGAACTAGCAATCGTTAAACCATCGACGAAGTGTCATAAAAAATCCACTTTAATATAATGTCCGTAAAATAATTAATTGGTGTAATTCTGTAACGGCCGGTCGAGATCGATCGCCCGGAATAAAAGTGCGGTGACCTACTTCCATCCGGCACTGATGACTGGATGTGTTTGGAGTTCGTTTAAATATTTGTTTTTGAAACTCTAAAAGCACCGTCCATTTTGTGGTGAAAGTTTATTAAACTTTTGGGGTGCGTTCCCCTGACGCGAAATCGACTAATCACAACGACGACGTTGTTTCGAAATACTCACACTCGTTTGCGGCTGGATTGATTATAGAATAGGGTATTTGTTTATTTATAGAAGTGTACATATTTTTACCAAAATTGCACTTTAAATGCAGAACCCCGAGGCACACTAGCGCCGCCGCCTATTTTATATTATTATTAAGTTGAATAAAGGAAATATCAAAAATTTCATTGCAATTTCAAATGCCTCTGAAATTGTTTTATTTTGTAAAGTTTAGGTAGAGATGCGAAAACTGTATACAACTGCAAAATAATCATCTCAAGTCTTTTCAAAATACAAATGATGTATTCTCTGTGCAGATGTTTGGAGCGCTGGCTGCGTCGTCGCTGAACTGCTGTTGGGTCAACCAATATTCCCTGGTGATTCAGGCGTAGATCAGTTGGTCGAGATCATCAAGGTATGAAGCCAGTTATTCTTGATATATAAACTTAGCTATAGGGGAAATAATTAAATCTAATTGATAGAGGGAAATGTTGAGAAAAACGTGACTCTTTTATCGAGAAATTCAGTCATCGATATATACTTGAATAACGCTTGTCATAGTAAATCTTACTCACTCATAGTTCGATGACTGAGCAAGCTTTCGTACTACGGATCTGAGACGTTTTAACAGATTAGTATCACTGAGTGGGGCTTGTACAAATGTACAAGAATCATTGTGATAGTGATTAGGGTGGCAAATAATGTTCAGTGAGTTGTCAAATCATACAAATATGCGTCTAATTTAAATAGCTTCTAAATACAGAAAAGCTAAAGGCTTAATTAATTACGATTCACAATTATTAAAAAAAATATATAATTGTGAATCGTAATATTTTGTGTTTAACAAAATATTACGATACACAATAACAAAAAAAAAAAAATTTAACGACACTTATAGGCAACCAATTTCTTAAAATTGCATTAAAATACTTGCAAATATAGTTCTTTGTTATTATAACCCTTATTGTTACAGGTATTAGGCACACCGACCCGAGAACAAATACGAGAGATGAATCCCAACTACACAGAGTTTAAATTCCCACAAATCAAGAGTCATCCCTGGGCGAAGGTATGTTCCTGAATATATTTGTTTACGACATCGCTACACTATCTATGCACGATGTAAGATCAGGAATTAGCTTAATGTTAATCTACTTAGTGGAATCCATTGCGCACATATAGGGTTTTATTACATCGTCGCTGTCTGCCATATCGTTATTGCGAAAAAATCACTAGAACAGCCCACGTACTTGAAGAATTAGATTGAAATTTGTCATATTGAAGTACGTCTATCATGCTGTCTAGCTCAGATTGGATTCTAATTGAGCAGGACAACATGAGAGATGACGTTATTTTAAATACCATTCTATAAATACGCAGGTTATAACGGGATATTTAGTATGAATTCTAGTGTTTTGAGATTTCTTGTATTTCGACACCAAATAAGAAATTACTTATTTGTTACTCAAACAAAAATAAACGTGCATTAAAATAAAAGATAGAACACGACTCATTTGAGCATTGAGTTACAAAACGTAGTCTCTGTCTCGGCATGAGTTAACTGATTATGAGAGTCGAGGAATAGAAAATGCACCTGTGGTTGCGCACACACTTATGCACTAACCCAGATTTTTTTCTTAATTATATTAACCAATCAATCGATTTATCTTAGTGACTGACGACCTCTGTGGCGCAGTGGGCGAAGGTCCTGCGACGCAGGAAGTTAACACAAGCTCTGCTTAGCCTGGGGCTAGATGATGCTGAGTGAATCGTCCAACATCATTTATTTATTAGTAAATATCCCGTTAATTGTGATTTTATCGCAACCACGATAGTTTAAAGAAGATTATACATAGTTGGATGCTAAATCGCGCCTCATTCCAGTTAATGTTGGAGCGTATGTCCATGCCTCTGTGCGCCACTGACCACCACAAACGAATTCGAGTAAGATACGCCGGCGCAGCCGTCTCGCTTCCCTGTCCGTACAGACTTAACACATGCTGGCGTCTGCCAGTAACGCTGTTGTTGCCTGATCTGTAGATAAACGACCATTGATACTGTTTTTAGTAATTTATTATTATAAATTGATCCTACAAAAACAATTAGTGAGGTTGCACACCAGACATATAAGTATATAACGACTAGTAGCGTCACATTTATCGCCCCGTATATATCTGCGCGCGAGCACGCACACCAACTACACATTGCAAATCTGTCCTTGGTGTGCGTGGTCAGATGAATGTGTCGCGTTTCAAATGTGGCGCTACAATAGACTAGTGTCCTAAAAAATCTTATTAGTCCATCAGTTTGACTCTTCAACTTCAACTGAATGAGAATAGAACCTAATCGAAAACGATACCTACTCGTATAAAATAGATTGGGAGGGGGGCGGTCACAGCACGGTTATTCCCAAATCTCAATATCCAATGTGATTTCGGATTTGTGAATAACTCTAATGGAGTCTACTATATTTATTTGGTAACAATTCCGCGAAAAACCTTCTCTCATATAAAAATAATAAGCTATCATATAAAAATAAAAAGTATAAAGTAAGAATACTCTAATGGAGTCTACACACCAAAGTAGGTGGACCACCGATTTGTTGCACACTGGCGGCAGCCTACAATTATTGTATTGTATTTATTTCCAAAAATTACACATTTATAAGTACATTACATTATAAAGTATCTGCTGTACAACAGTGGGCATAATAAGCACCAACCCGCCCCGGTCTGTGTCGTTGACTTCGTTGTGTCTACTCCATTACTACTTGTGTTCTACATAAATGGTCCTTTCTTTACCGGTACAGGGCAATGGCATGTTTGAAGCCAAACTAATCGACGCTGTTCTTACTACAATCTGTTTGGTGTTCAGTGTGCATTCGCGCTGCTGTCGTGTTCATTCTAATATCACGATTATGAATATCGTCAGCACAGTCATCGATAAAAATTACATCATTTCATGTTTAATAATAACAAAATAAAATATTATTTCATTTATAATTGACACGTTCACATTGCTAATGTTTATCATGGTTAAAGATGTGCAATTTTCAATACTCGTAAGATTTTCACATCTTATACACCGCTGACAGAAACAAATACATTGAGTAGTATATTAATTGTGCTTCTTCAAATTTGAATCAAAATCAATCCAACACAAATGAGACGAAAAATGTTCTCAAACTGATTATCTGTGTCAAGGCATTGTAACATAGAATACAGAAGCTACTAAATTCTGTTAATAACAGAGGTGTCCGTGGCTAGCTTTCTCCAGGGTTTTTATTTATTTTCGTTGCTTTTATAGTCGTTTATCGGTTTTAGTTAAGCTTCCTTACAATAAAAATATTGATTGCTTTGTGGATCTGCTAGAGGGCGTCCGTACAAACGAATGACGAATATAGATCTTTAAAACTACCGCAAAAGGTCATATTTTCGACAAGACCCCCTTCGCTATTAAATCAAAGGCTAGATTGATGAGGCCTTTGTTTTTTTTTCATCTTGTCATAACAAAAAGATTATTCGCATCGCCCATATGTTTATAGATCTACGACTGCATCGATCCTTACCATGATTTAAAATGTCGAAGCTGAACAGTCTATCCGCTTCACGAAAGACTAACAATAACTTGATACCGTCCGTTGTGCAATTTAACTATGCTTACTGGAACAATGTGACGGATGGAGGTGAATCTTGACTATGCAGTCGGGACGATTTCATGTAAATGACGTCAAGAATACGTAAGGCTTTCCACCAGAACGTATCTAACACTCCCAATACAATAGGATAGGTCACTTAATGCAAATCAAGCGAGCCTACTGGTTGGGTCTTTCCACCGCTAGTGTATAAATCACCAGGTTTTGGGAAATCAAAACACAATTATTTCAGACATAGCACAGCATATATATACAAAATAACAATAAATTAAAATAATTAAATTGAAATCGACATTAAAGTACAATCAGAAAATATGAGCCAGAAAACTGAAATGTCAAACAACCGTCGCGTCGTTCCTTTCGTGTTGTGATCATGTGACGCTAATTAATAGGTATACACCATGTTATAGATGTAATAGGGTTGCATAACGATCACGACACGCGCCTCTTACCGTAAATCTCGCTCCGCTTCGCTTTGGTTAGTCAAGTTAGTCAAAATGGTCCGGGAGCAAGTGACAGATTTTCATGACCAAGTCCCGCCCAAGCAAAACTTCGTAATATGCATTAGGGATTAATATTATTAATACTAGTGACCGTCAGTATAATGTCGGCATCTGCCACTACCCAACCCACCCAAGGAATCCTAGCTGACGGTTATTAATACTCGTGAGTATTCATAATATTAATCCCTAATGCATTTTACGAATTTTATCTCGGGAGGAAATAATAGACCAAATTTGTACCTGGCTCCCGGACCGAAACAGGTTTTCCTATTCCCCTCAGTTGTATTAATGTTATGTCATTACGGTGCAGGTGTTCCGCGCCTGCACACCTCCGGACGCCATCTCGCTGGTATCCCGCCTGCTGGAGTACACGCCGGGCGCGCGCCTTTCGCCGCTGCAGGCCTGCGCGCACTCGTTCTTCGACGAGCTGCGCGAGCCCGCCGCGCGCTTGCCCAACGGACGCGCGCTGCCGCCGCTCTTTAACTTCACCGAGTGAGTACCCATACCTATGAACTGATTTGCCACTATAGTAAATACGTGTGACCACCCACTCAGTTCGGCGACTCTCTCGACCGCTCATTTACTGACTCGCCACTGTACTCTTGTAATCAACACATAATGATGGTTTTATAGTCACGCCGCTGGATGCGCCGCTGGGCAGCGCGCTTTTAACGTTTACTGAACGGCGCTGCAAAAGTGCGCAACTTTGAAACGCGACTACTATCCCCATACATCTCCATAACGCGCGCGCTCCAACGGCGCTGCCAAAACGCGTAACAATAAAACCAGCCTGAGATAACATCCCTTGAGATTGCTGAGAGTGATACCTAAACTCCGGCCAATCTTAAGAAATTATGTTTAAACATTTCAATTCGCTTCATACTTTACCTCAAAATCACTTTCTTGTTGCTGGTAAAAATGTGTACACATTCGCCCAATGATGATGTTAACTCTAACTCAGGGTTAAGCTCGCCTATGTACATATATTTTTTAATTAAGTTATTTTTAAGTTTTGTATATGTACAATAAAGAATTAAAGAATGATGGATGATGACGATGATGATGATTCGCCCTCATATTTTACCTCAAAATCACTTTCTTGTTGCTGTTTTTTTTAAAGATTTTGCAATACGCACAGACGCCAAGAAATAATATTGGGTTTTTGTGTTGCTAGTTGCAGAGATTTTTGTAACATTGTCCATTGAAAATTGTTTAGTATGCATAAAGTACATAAAGACACCCCATCTGTCTCTGTTGGATGTGCTGTGGGATCAGGTACTTTACATACCTAATGCCATCTGAGAATACTAAAAAAGTGAGATGGTTCCTTCAATTCAATTATGTGCATCGCATCTGATAATGGGCTCTGCTTTTTAAGAGGTTGATTTGACCTGAACAGCGATAAGAAATAACGATGAAGAAACGAAAAATCAACTTGTATGTTGTGGTTCACATCACAAAAAAAAAGAATAATATCATAACGGTCTCCCATTCGATGAAGATCATTTAGTTAATTGACAACTTTGCTTTTAACACAATTGAAAGTAGTAACTATCATGGTTATTAACATGAAAAATAAAATAAAACGTATGCGATAAATACCCTATAAATAGTATATACTTGTATATTAACATGAAAATCAATAGATAAAATTTTACCAGGCAAATACGCCACATTATAAATAACTCTTTTACTTTAATCCAAGCCCATTGAGCCACATCTAATACACATAAGGTAGAACTCGACTGACCTTATGTCTATTTCCAGATATGAGCTCGGCATCCAGCCTTCCCTGAACGAGTTTCTGAAGCCGCGCACGGCGAGCGCCGCGCCGCCGCCCGACGCGCCTCAAGCCTCGCACGCTCCCGACCACCACGACACACAGGGTACATTACACTATTATCACTACATAGTATACAACAATGTCGCTCAAGAGTATTCAAGAAGAGGGTTTATAAACCGTTTAATGTAATGTGTGCTGATAAGTCACCTTCGCGGCATTACGTATCGGATTCGTCAGTCGTCATCGGAGTGAGAATCGGAGTCGTCATCAGAATGAGTTCTGTGGACTGTATGTCCAGAACAATTACAGCCGAGATCGGAAGCATAGGTTGCTGGCCGTGCCGCCCCGTACCGTAAGCCGGCATGGTCCAAGTGTATCACATTATACTGGACAACAATACAGCACTGATGTTGAGAGCTAATGTTTCATTGACCCACTGACCCGACTGACTTGATGAGCATACAAAGTTGATGAAGTAACACATACTCTAGAAGTAACATCTAACGATAGTGTCCTATTCCAGGTGAAAACGCAACGGCGAGCGGCGCGGGCGCGTCGTAAACCGTCACGTTGCCGGCGCCGCGCCGGCCGCAGCCCGGAGCGCGCGCCGCCCGGCAGGCCGCCGCGCCCGCTGGCGAGTGATGTGTGATACCCTAGTGTAATTGTCGATGAAGCTTGAGCTGTCGTAGTCGGTGAGAAGGGTAAATCCGCTGTAGATTCTGAACCGTCGCGATGTGATTACTTTGTACTTTTGTAAGCTCAAATTGTCTCTTTATGTACATACCTTAAATGCTGGATTTTAATTATTTGGTAAACGACAGATTATCATCTGGATAAATCGTCTTGTTTTATTTCAACTGATTATGTGAGTCTTTAACCCTCTACATGTATTGTTTCGCTTTGTGAGCTGAGCGTGGGAGCGGAGACGGTCGCGTGGTGCCCTCCTCGCTGCTAGAGGATTGCGTACACTGTGCGAGATAGCTGCATAGTAATTAGTACGCCGCGTAATATTTGCTTGGGCCGTGTAATCGTTAGGGGAAACATATTCAGTAGTAGTGCATTAGCGTATTTATTGTACCACTTACTAATAACGTATGCCTAGTGTTGAATCAACGACGAAACTTAGCTGATATACATTGTGGCAAAATAGAAAGCATTCTTGTAAATTTTTTATATCTAGCGTAAACTGATCTCTCAAGGTAATTTTTATTATTGATATCTCAATATTATGTATTTGTATAAACAATTCAGAGTATAAATTAGATATGCTAATATAGATATTTGTTTTGGGCAACTTTGTATGTTAGTTTTTGCAGTGTACCTTGTTATCCAATGCTGGATAAATCTTATAAGTCTTTAGCACTGTCGGTGTCCTATGTAACGACATAGTTTTTCGATAATATTGTATTCTATATTCAATAAAGCGATATTTCTATAATATAAAATTTGTCATTGAGAACACTAAGATTATAATAATAAATTAGTAGTCATCTATGAGACAATGTTAAAGTAATGCTATGAACTTGCTATAAATTTCATTGTCATAGTTTTAAGTACTATTCGAGTTATTTCGTTCTGCACTTTCGGCATACAAATTAGGCAAAGGTATTAAACCTTTAAATGTAGTCTTACTAAATGTTTTATTCGTGGTGTAGAATTAGCCTAAACCTATAACCTTATCGAGGTATAATAATACCTGTCGCGCCAGTTTCAAATAAGGATGGTGGTTGGGACGCAGCTGGGGGCATTTTGGGTTTAACTTCATTGGACCAATGTCATACATTGCAAATTAACTGGCATTAAATACACCTGCACGAGTGTGTTAAGCAAATTATCATTTTATGTTATTTACTTATGGGTAATCTAACGCTACATTTTTGTGTGCTTTTGAATGGTAAATTTTTGAATGCATACTAGATGTAAATTGTTGTCGTTCCATTCACTAAGGAAAACGTTGCAAATGGAAATGTATAATACCTGCATACACTAGTATTGCCTGTAACTACACGTATTCTCAAACTCAGTGAAGACTAGAAATGCCTCAGGAATGCCACGGCCACGACCATTAAATATAATAACGTGTATTATGTACCGATGTACTAATTATTTTAAATTATTGTAATGTAAGGGCGGCGCTCGGCGCATTTTTGAAATCACACATAGTGGAGCTTAGTTGTCGTCGTTAAGGCTATCGGTTTGCTGAACACCTCTATATCTCTATAATTCGTGTAAATATATAATAATGTTATGGTACGCTAGGGCGCGGAGGCGTCGGCGGCGGCGGCGGCGGGCCGACGCCGGCCGGCGGCGCCGCGCCGTCGACGACCTCGGCAGCCCACTAGTGTTTAGTTACGCATATTTTTTATTAAGTCTATCTTATATGAATTTTGTAATCGACGTTGCTTCTAAAGAACCCTCTGTGTAAAAAGTTAAGACATACTAGTGACCTGAACGTTTGAAGCGATGTTAGTGAACATCTTTATCCCACTAAATTGTCACTTTCACGATTTGCGTGCACATTTTACATGAGAACTTTCAGTATGATAATACATAGTTTGAAATGGAGTTATGACTTTATATAAATTATTTTAAAAGTAAAGGATTTTTCTTATTACTATTTCTGTAATATTAAAATTTAATAGTGAGTGAAATTTGTACTTTGTTTTAATATTTGTTTTACTGAATTTGAGAACGTCGTAACACCCATATCGTTGTTAGTTCTGAATAAAAGATAACATAATTATAAAAGTAAATATTAAATGAATAGTTTCATGGCTTTTTATTTAAACATACCATTAACATTAACACACGCTACATATGTACAGCTATGCTATCCAAAACTACTTTACCCATCCTGCTTTTACTGAAGACCGTGAGCCATTTTAGTAAACCCAGAATAAATGGATAGGAAGTGATCTCAAAGACTTAAAACGGCTTAAGAAAAACGAAAGAATATAATCTGTAAGGTAGACATACAAAATAAGATTTTGGTACTTATGAGCACCACTAAAAATAACCTATTATCCAGGAACAGGTGTGTACGAAGTCACGGGCTGAAGCTAGTGCTGGTTATACCTACGTACCTCGTCCATTGTTGATGATGATGCTATTACGAAAAATCAACCGGATACAGAAGCAAAGATCTATGGTCAAATTATAGAACTCTAATGTCACTGTCAGATGTCCTTTCCGTTGAATCATCAATGTCAAAATGCAATAAAATCATATTTTCTTATTTAGGTATTCATGTTTTCATGTATCGGATGTTTTCGTAAAATTCTTTGAATAAATAAATTGAACTCGTTGAACTGATTGTTTTTGATAACCGTGAATCGTAGTGGATGTTGGTGTATTTTTATTCTTTTGTTACATTTGTTATTCAATAAATAATCTTAAAGTTGTAATCGTATTCGGTCTTTGTGGGCCAGTCGACTGATGTTTCTTTTATTCTGAAGGATATTATTCTGAGGACCCTCCAAGATGCACGAGGCTTACGAAGTGTCTAACTTGATTAATCATGCTGAGGTTCAAATTGAATCTATTGCTGCTTTTGGTAAGTTTGCCAGGTCCATTATCTTCAACCTAATCATTGAAGGTTCCGCCCTCAATATGTTCCTATTACTATTAAACCTACCGCTCCGTGGCTGTCGCAGCATAAGAATCAACTCCTCCAACTCAGCTTGTAGATGTCGAAGAGCTGACAATGAAACCTGCCAGAGGAGCAGTAGGAAGATAGCAGATTCCGTTGTATTTCAATACTCAATATTTTTATTGCAAACCTGTTGTACAGGGCAGATAAATTGCTTCAAACAAGCACCCTACTAGGGCACAGAAATATTTAGCTAGGTGGCTAATACTTATAATTTAAAGTCTTATGCTGAAAACATGAATAGTTTAATGTTAGTGTTAAGGCTTTATCTATTAGATACATCTTCATTTATTGAGATCTTATTTTCTAACATTCCTATAATGTAACATTAACTTATAACAAAGAACATAAATACAAAGAAAGGAGAAATAAAGAGATTATAACAAAGAATTAGAAAACCACAAACTCTTGCAGAGTAAAAACTATTCTTGATAAGGAATGTTTTCAAGAGACACTAAAACTTTTTTGGTTTAATTTTTGATGCAATTTTATTATAGAGTGTGACCAGTAATTAATGGATAACCCATATCTACTTGTGAAGGGCACCATGGCCACTCAATCTACTTGCAGCAGTCTTTTAATAAAAAAAAATCCAATTAAAATTTGGTTCACATTATTCGGCACTGCTAAAAAATTTTATGTACGATCTGCAGATATTTGTTCTGGGTGATCTGAGTGTTTTCTATGAACGATACAAAATATCAACCAATGTAAAGCATTTTATGAGGTATATTAGTTATCTAGTACTTATAACAGAAACTCTGCTTAGCTTGGGGCTAGATAATGCTGTGTGAATTGACCAGTATTATATTAGTATATATTTTAATTATATTTTAGACAAGGTGTACCTACCATGAATTGCTTGTTGTGATAATTCCATTCTCATTTGCTACTATATCAAAGAATTAATCAAATCTTAATTTTCCAGATAATAACTTACTTTTGGGCACAAGGCAAGGTCATTTGATGCTGTACACATTGACAATGTGCAATGATAATGATACTCAAAAATATAAGGTGCAGATTATAAACTATTGTAAAAACTTCAGTAAGAAGCCAATACAGCAGATTGAAGTATTACCAGGTATACATCACTGGATCTTAGAATCAGCCTGTTTGTAGAATAATCAGACTGCTTACAAATGACCACCATCTAATTATATGCCCATGCTAATTGTTGAATGTTTACCCTTAAACAATATGACGTGTAAAAGTCAGTAAATATATCTCGTCGAAAAAAATAATTTAGGTTTTCCCAACAAATCAGCATTCATTTTGTAAACCACCTAGCCATTCTACAAATAGGCTGAATCTATGACCCTTTACTTTACCTCTACTTTATCGACGGCCTCTGTGGCGCGGAGGGCGAAGGCCCGCCTGCGACGCAGGAGGTTGCGGGTTCGATTCATGCCTCGGAACTGTGTATGTTCTGCAGACATTTGTTCCGGGTGTTCTGGTCGTTATACTAATAATATCTATTTACGTAATACATTGTATTAAGTATATCAGTCATCTAGTATCCATAACATAAGCTCTGCTTAACTTGGGGCTAGATGATGCTGTGTGGATTATCCAGCATTATTTATTTATATTAGCATTATATCACATATTAAATTACTTTTTGTAACATTAATATTTCTTTCTTACAGAGAACAATCTGCTCCTATGTCTAACAGATTCAGTTATATCAACTCATAGCATGAATGCAAGGAACTTCCCACTTATCAAAACATTTGAACAAACCAAAGGTGCTTCACTTTTTGCACTAGACAATACGGTAAGGTTTTCTATAAAGGCCTACAGCTTAGCATGGCATTCTTTAAAAACAAATTATATGGCATACATACATGACATACCTACCATTGCAATTAGACATTTATTTATTTAAAAGTTATAGTAGCATACAGTTTACACCAAAATGCTTACTATCATCATCGTCATCATCAGCCTGTAGCAGTCCACTGCTGGACGTAGGCCTCCCCCAATGAGCGCCATAGCGCCCTAATGCTTAGTATAGTAATGAATAACTAAATAATAGTAATATAATTAATAAAAAAAAGAAATAAAGCCGTTGTATGTATGGACCGGACCGATCGAAGTGCGGCAAGGTAGGCGGGCGCGGATGTTTTTTGAGTGAGCCGCCTCGCTGACAGCGAGCAGAGCATTAGGAACATTATTTCCACATCTATTAAGTTCAAAGTTGATCTATGAAATCGAGTGATTAAAGTATTTGTTACCGCTCATGAGCGGGTCATCTAAAGCGCAAACCATCAAAGTAGCATAAGACCTAAAACGCTTATACGAAGTAAGACTTTGGTGTGTAGACTTAAGAGGAAAAAAAATCTTTGCAATAAGCAGTTTTATATGTATTGAATGAAAACTCAATCTCTTACAGCAAACAACATCCCTGACTGGAGAATCAAGCTCCGTCCTTCGTCTTTGTGTGGCGGTGAGAAGGAAACTCCAGCTGTTCTACGGAAAGAACGGAGAGTTCAAACAGCACCTGTTTGACTTCACCATCCCCGACGTACCGAAGATCATGGCTTGGGGCCAGCAGTACCTGTGTGTTGGGTTCAAAGCAGAATATGTGCTTTATGATGTAAGGTTTGGAACATTTTGAATATATTTATTTACCACTAGCTGCTTTACTCACCCCACGGCTCCGCAAGCGTGGAAACCTATGTGTCAAATGGTTTATAAACTTTCCTCTTGAATAACTCTATTTAAAAACACCGCCGTAGTTTTAAAGATCTAAGCATATGTACAAAGAGACAGACAGACGGCGGAAAGCGACTTTGTTTTATACTATGTAGATTATAATATTAGAATCTAAACAAGGCAAGTCGTGATATACAATTTGTGAAAGATTCATAATTATAAGAGAAAGCTATTACAATGATGTTGAAATGATGATCAATATTAGTATATTACAGACAACAAAGCGATAAGAACATTTAGAAAAAGTAAGCTATACACAAGCCAATATCGATGTAAAATGTTTGTAAACAAACCATGACACAAATAAATAAGACTCGCTTGCTTGGCGACAAGTTTCAAATGTCTTTATAAGTAATATTTTATTGGAGGAAGGATCTCAAATCGACAAGTAATTAAAATTGCGTATAAAACGACATTTTTTATTAGAAAAAAAGGGTAATTTTATTTTATAATGAGCGGTTGGTTTCAATCATTCTACACCGAGTTTGGTTCGTTACTGTATAGAATATACTAACTTATTTAATTAAATATTCCTATTTTCAGCTTTCTTCAGGAAATCCCAAAGAACTATTTCCAATTAGCAGCTCAAGATCACTAGAGCCTACAATAGCCAAGTATTCGGAGACGTCGTTCCTTCTCGGCCGCGAGCAAACCTCGGTGTTTATAGAAGAGGCTAAAGACGAAAATAATGTCTATAAAATAGAGATAAAACAAAATATAAAGTGGAAAGAGGCGCCTTCATGTGTTGGTGTGTATTGCCTTTATTGAAATCATATTCATCATCGGCCTATGTTAGTCCACTGCTGGACATAGGCCTCTCCTAATGAGCCATAGTGCTGTCAAAAATAAGTCTGTCTGAAATCAATTATTAGGCATTGCCAAATAAATTGCCAATGAATTGCCATTCATTTTGGAGATCTTTTTGGAGCTGAAGTAGGCCGGCCTTATCTCACGAAGAACCGTCAACCACTATAGTAAATGTGTTCTTAAGTGGAGACAGTGACTCGGCAAACATAGTGTAGGACGTCCTCCGGAGGGATGACGACCTGCGAAAGACTGCAGGCAGATGCTGGATGCGGCAAGTTGAAGAAAGAACGCTATAACGATCATTAGGGGAGGCCTATGTCCAGCTGTGGACTGATATAGGCTGACAATGGATAATTATGGGGAGGTCTATGTTGAGCAGAGGACGTCTTTGGCTGTAATTATGATTGAGATAATTGGCAAATAAAATAGATCTACTCGGTCTGTTAAATTATGCTTTGTTTAGGAATAACATTGAAGAGAAGAAATTACGCTGCAAGATTCTAAACTCTAAAGCAATGGTGGTCTTTTAGACCATATTACCGCGAAGTAATATGCAAACCTGCCAGCCTTGGATACTTATCTTTAAATAAATACATAATTATTTTACGTCGAGGTAAATACGTAAAAAGAAAAGACTAATACCCGGATATAATATAGGTAACCTAATTGTTATTATATCTACTGATTCTGTATCTTTCAGTGTGGGATGAACCCTACGTGTTAGGACTATTGCAAGAGAAAGTGATCGTCCAAACTGTGGAACCGGAGCGATTTATACAGACCCTTTCAGAGCCCAACAAAGCAAGACTGATGTATAGGTAAGAAGAACAAAATAACTTGAGTCTAGAGTATTTCCTAGCAGCTCTCACTGTACACTAGCCTAAATCAATGTAGAATGTTTGTAAACAAACCACGACACAAATAACTGAAACTCACATCCTTGGCGTCGACTTTCAGATATAATTGTCAGCAATATTTATAGAAGGAAGTAACTCAAATCGACTAGTTTTACATTACTACTCGATTTGAGATACTTCCTTCTATTGCGGCAATATAAAAAGCGGCAACAGAGTGTATTTTAGGTTAACCATACTTAACCTAAAATACACTACGTTGCTCGGTTTGTTTATAAACATTCTACATCAAGATTGCTAGTGTATAGTTGTGTTTTATTAACTTAAATTGCGATTATTGAAGTCTACGGTGATTTATAGAGCATGCTTCTTCTGGTGGAGACCGCGCTTTAGCGATAAGACCGTGTATTTAACGTTAAGCCGATGATAACAATATTATAGTATTCAAGTTGCAAGCCTTCTTGCTTGCGTCTTTTGGTAAATAAATATTATATTATTTATTTAAGTGATTATTTACTGCTATTTCAGGTGTAAAAGAGGCCTAATATACGTAGCATCAATAAGCCAAGTATGGTGCCTCAGTATGATAGATGTTTCGAAACAAATACAGCAACTTTTGAAGGATAAACAGTTTCAAATTGCTATGGATTTGACGGTAAGACATATGAATAATTAAATAATATTTTCTTTGAAAGGAACAGATTTTTGGGATAAATTAGGTGCCTATGTTTATTCCGGGCCTGAAACTACCTGTATGCAAATTCCAGCCCGGTAGTTTTTGCGTGAAAGAGTAACAGACATAAATATTCGAGTATAAAAACTTTCGCGTTTATAATATTAGTACGATATGAAGTAGGATGAATGTCAGATTTATTAATAAAATCAATATATTTTATGTTGTTAACAATTTTAAGAAACGCTCAAAGAGTACTATTGAATGGAAGTTTGTTAAAAGTTGGGTTCATAGAAAATGGTTTACGATTTGCGGCAAACTACTTTACTATAGCAATAGAAGAGATAGTGAATCGAACCACCTTTATACAATATATGATAAATGCTTAATTCTATGCGGTACATCCCCTCAATAATTACTATTTAAAAATATGTTGCAGTATTATTATTTATAGATCGTCATTTTCCTAAAAGGATGTTTCTATTATTATTCCACAACAGGAAATTTTAATCAGTTGCCTTTCAAATAAATTGTGTTGTGTCGTGCGTTGTATTATTGTTTACGAGTTATATCAGGCTCTTGAATTAAGTAGTTTTGGAATATTTATACCGAAAACCAATAACCATTTTTGTTGTATATCTTTTACAATAAAAAAAAAATGAATTGCTTTCCACAAAACAAAAATCTTCTCATTCATATTGTTAATTATAATTGAGCTATGTCCATTAAAAAAACGCCTCCTATATCCTTAATTGCTCATTAATCAACTATTATTATGTGAAAATAATTATCATGTTATCAGTAAACAGTTTTGTTACATTAACTTGGATATAGAACCCAATCTGTGTGTGTTGGTTAGTGTTTGACGATTAACGTCCAAATCTCGGTTATTAAAATGTTTCGTAGAAATAAAAAGCGTTATACTTATACTCCTAGAAAATGTACTAAGAATAAAAATATTCTCAAAATTATTGAGCTGATGGAAGTGAGTATTGGATTCCTCAGAGCCTGATATTTCTTACTAGCTTTACATTTTGTGTAAATAGGTAGTAGCAAAGATGCCGTTTTCCATAAAAAGACGTGATCGCAAACCGACTATTAGGTTGTTGTCACAGGTAAAGTTATTGCTTAGGGCGTGTTCTCACTGTGTCGCGACCGTAAATTATCTTTGGACGACTATCGTCTCTAGCTGTTCCCATTATAACGACTGTTTGTCGTGATTGTGTCGAACGAGTATCGTATCTAGTTATACCTATTGGATTGTGACGTCATTTTACGGTACATCGATTTTATTTTCAGTATATTTTTTATCGTTTTACGACTGTCGTGCTTGGTGTTCCCATTATAACGACAATTCATTGTCACAACAAAAAAATCGTATCGTCTTATAAGTGAGCACCTCCATTTCAAATGTGGAACAAGCGACGCGACGGTGCTATAATCGCCACGACTTTCTTTTTTCACGACACAGTGAGAAAGCGCTCTTACTATACATTTCTGCCCGCGGCTTCGCACGCGTTGTTTAAGATTATTTCTATCCTATGGGAACGGATTAATGTGATAAAGAAATAGCCTATGTTTTATTCCAGTCCTATATGAACAATTTCTGTACAAGCCGTTCAGTAGTTTTGGCGTGAAGAGTTAACAAACATTCAAAATTTCGAATTTATAATATTAGTGTGATGCTCAACCTAACAGATTTTTTTCCCCAGAGCCTCTCGGACTGTACAGAAGAAGAAAGAAAACAAAAAATACACTCGATCCAGACACTCAATGCGATAGAACTATTCGACGACAAGAAATATGCACTCGCCATGAGAGAGTTCATGAAAATGAACACCGACCCCGCTGACGTCATCAAGCTCATCCCTGAACTAGATGGGAAAGAAAATATTGACACAGCAAAGCTAAAAGGGAAAGACTTAGAAGAAGCCTTGAACGCTCTCATAGAATATCTAGTCGGCTTGAGAAACAAGCTGAAAATAGAAAGTAGCTCAACGAAAGATGCGGAGCAGAAAGAAATCGCGGAAAAAGTGGGTAAAAATGACCAGAGAAGACATTCGCATGGTGCGAAAGTGGATCCGGAACAAGAGAAGATTGAGAAAAAGAGAAAAGAAGATCAGAGGAAAATAGCGCAGCAGATGGAGTTGATAGATACTACGCTGTTGAAGTGTTATTTACAGGTAATTGTAGACGATAGATATTCCAAAGGCAACTATTTAGTGTGCGATTCGTGACTATCAGTTGGTAGCATCACATGTGACCTGGTTTTTAACTAAATAAGGCCAAAGCTTTATTTTCGAAATAACTTTCAGTTAAGCGACCTCATAACTCCAAATGTCAAGTTATTCTACATTCCTATCATGTTTGCTGTTTATTTATTTCCACCGTAGGTACACATGTTACACTTGATGTCGTTAAGGGGACTCCGGAGTGCCATGTATGGCGCACCGTCTATAAGATTTCTCTAATCGTGCATCTAATATAAGTGATTAAAAATATCACATTACCTAAACAAATAACTGATCTTCAAAAGTTTATATTTCATTTTACAATAGTTTATGTAGTTTTGTAATAAAACACTGGAGAATAACACTTTAAAACAGCACAGGGTTTTAGACTTTACAGAAAATATAGTAACTTCAAGTGGATTTAAAATACTACAATAACTGCTTCATCATAATATCTTTCTTATAAATATTCGTAATTTTTGTAGAATTATATACAAAAAGAATAAAACCCAAAAAACACATTTTTGTAAGGCGTTTTGCGAAATTATTCGATCCTAGTAAATATTTTGCCACAACAAATTCAACCTTATTGATACAATATCCCTTCCTATATAACTCAAAATCGCTTCAAATAACGTCAGTCGGAGGCTGGATGCCTTCTCGGACGGACGTAAGGTTATGTCACTTTTTTGCATTTGACAGCTGGTGTCGTCGTTCGAATTACGATGTTTGACAATTTTTGTTTTTCAGTTCCGATAGTCTTTATACCATTGAAATAGAGTTAGTTTTGACATGCACGAGCGCCAACTGTATTTGTTTTGCAAATGTCAGTGAACGTAGAGTTACTCATAAAAGTTTATTAATTAGAAGTTACCTACCTATAGTAAAGCTGTAAATGATGTCAACAAATTCAAACAAAAATAAATTGACATGTGGAGTTAACAATATTTACTTAAGAAATTCTCTCCCTATCTAAAAGTTTTTTAAAATGTCTATTTTTCGTTAAGGTAGGTACTTAGTTAATCTTTATATAATATTTTCTTCCATTGTCACAATGTCTTGATTGTTACTTATTATTAATTTTGTTTATTGATGTTACTACTTACCTATTGCAAAATTTTATTTTAAATATGTATTTTTCATTTTATTTGCATTAAGTTAGTTTTATAGAAATTTTAAAGAACGACCTTAGGTTTAGTACGTATACGAATTTCCGCCTGTTTCCTTTGTAATGATGTTTTTTTTTCAGTTTCTTTGAAATAAGTTCATAGTTGATATGCATTGTTGGAGAGCTAAGAAAACGGTTATGTTTTTAAAATAATCTGCAAGCCAAGTTTCATAACGTTTTTTTTAGTTTTTAATGCATTATAGAGGAAAAAATTCTCAATGAATAATGAAATAATATCGTATTTTATCTCGCATTTTTAAATTTGGAGCGATAATTGTTGTTTTAATATTGATAAATAACCAGTGTTTATTCGTTTTTATAAATCAGAAGAAAAAAATAGATTTAAATAGACAGTTTTTTTTAAATTAATTTTTCATGTTGCACTTTTGACTTATTTTGAAAAAAGCTAAAAATCATGATAACTTAAAAATGGTTCACTTTTGCATGATGCACATAGGGGTGAAAATTATCGCAAATAGTCACCCCTATCACCTCCTAACGGGAATACGTCGAATTACTAATAACCCTGTATATTATATTTTTATTTATTATTATATTTTATTGTAAATTTCCCATTAATAGGTGATATAAGTCATTTTTTACAGTATCCTTGGTCCTTCTTTAAATAATAAATGAATTACTAGATAATTATTCCCTTAATTATAAAAGCTATAAGAAAAAACTAAGAGACACTTTACCTACAATGTACGTAGTATGTCATACGATGAAACAGAAAATTATCTGACTATTCTAAAGTAGGCTACTAATTGTAAGCAATTTTATTATAAAAACTACTTACGTACTTAGCGTACTTATGTGGACTTACTTATGCTAAGTACGCTAAAGCAGTGTTAATAATAAAGGTGCTTACAATTAGTAGCCTACTTCAGATAGATTTGATAATTTGTTTATTGTCAGCTAGCATGCACTTTCTTTGCATGAAAAACAGGTTTTTACCCAGTTCAGGTAAAAACATTATCAAGCATTATCTTATTCCTATACAATGCAATATTTTTTCCAATTATAATGTAGAAACAAAATCTAACTCTTTATAATCATATAGAATCGAATGCACTTTAAAACAAACCCGGAGATGACATTATTACCTATTTTATGTGCTTCTCATTTCGAAGAATGTTTAAAAGATCATTTATAAGCTACCTACCTAATATTAAGCTACATACGGTTTAATTTAGGTACCTAGGATATCGGGCAAATATTAGTATTACATTAGAAATTAATAATGATAGTAACTTAAATTTGCTTGGAATTTTGTAACATAGAATAAATACCTTTTTCATGACTTTAGTAGGTACCTTACATCAACCAAAAGAACTAAAGTTTGCCTATTCTATAACAGACAAAATTTGCATAAGTCTATGTAAAAAATAAGCGCCGTCTGTCGACCACTTTTGGTAAAATTTACATGCAATCTGACAGTCTTAGTTATTCACGGGATCCCCTTAAGTTCTATAATAATAATAATAGTAATAGTTATATTACATTTTTATAATATAACAAACTCTATCTTTTGACATAGGAAACACTATAGGGGATTGAGCAAAGAGAAAGCAGACAGACATGCCAAGCTTTCTTTAATAGTTAAATAGAATTAAAGTAATTTAATTTGATTGATTTAATCTTCCAGACAAACGATGCATTCGTCGCCCCACTTCTCCGACGCAACAACTGCCGGTTAGAAGAAGCTGAGCGAGCGCTTCTACAACACGGGAAGCACAGCGAACTGATCATCTTGTACCAGACCAAAGGACAGCACACTAAAGCGCTTCAGCTGCTGAGAGATCAGGCCAAACAGCCGGATTCTAGTCTGGAGGGGTATCGGGGCACGAAGAACTATTTGCAGCATCTAGGTATGTAACCTTCTTAGTTTTACTCTATGGGAAGTGGGCATCTTGTACCAGACCAAAGGACAGCACACTAAAGCGCTTCAGCTGCTGAGAGATCAAGCTAAACAGCCGGATTCCAGTCTGGAGGCGTATCGGGGAACCAAGCACTATTTGTAGCATCTTAGTATGTTATCTTTTTAGTTTTACTCTATGGAAAGCATAGCGCACTGATCTGGCAGAGGTTGTGCAGTAAGTGCGTTAACTACGTTTTTACAAGTTAACTTGTTCTTATAACTAATAAAACTACAAAGTTAACACGTAAAATACTATAGACTACTAAATACAACATGAACAAAATAAACTGTGGCACTATAGCGCAAAATATCCAGAAATACGCAGGATGTTAAAAGACTTACTATAGACAGAGTATTAAACGACGCATTTTCTGATCTCACGCGTTTTATCAAATTATGATATTTTATCTATAGGTACTTCCATTTATAATCCAAGATATTTTATGTCAACAAAGACATTTATGAATTAAAATATTAGAAAATCTGATAACTATAACAGAAATCAACAAGGCACGGTTATAACTTAAAACTAAAACACAAACTACAAAAACGCATAATCTCACATGTGCATCGAAACAAAACCTAAAAATTGTTTCAAGCTTTCTGTTTTGCTGCGGTGATCCAATATTCCCTGGGTTTTCTAACCCCTCTGTATAATAAAATATCCATGTTTTTAAATCGGAGTATAGACCTGTTTCTTCTTACCTGTTTTCTTTCTTTTCCAGGAGCCGAACACCTAAACCTAATATTCAAATTCTCCGACTGGATACTTCGAGAATACCCGGAAGAAGGTCTCAAAATCTTCACCGACGACATAGTCGAAGTGGAAAACCTTCCGCGGCCTAAAGTCTTAGACTTTCTCCTACGCGAGCACATGCCACTAGTCATACCATACATAGAACATGTTATCCACACATGGAACGATACACACTTGACCTTCCACGACGCATTAATAAATATGTACAGAGAGAAGATAACATCTAAGTCGTATACAACAGAGGAAGAGCTTCAGCATACGAAGGCTAAGCTAGTCGCGTTTCTAGAAAAGTCTACGATGTATACGCCTGAGAGAGTTCTGTTGCATTTCCCGACGGATAGCTTGTTTGAGGAGCGAGCTATTGTCCTGGGGAAGCTGGGGAGGCATGAGCAGGCGCTCGCTATATACGTGCTTATTTTAGGTAAGATATAAAGAAAACTATCTATGTAGTGTATTAAGTATAATGAGTCATCTTGTACCCATAACACAAGCTCTATTTAGGGCTAGATGTTCTTTAATTCTTTATTGCACACATAGTAATACATAAAACTAGCTAGACAAAGAGTTTTCTTACAGCAAACCTTAGGGTTATAGGACAGGCGTGGGAACAGATAGAGGTAGTCTACAAAGAAACAAACTAGACCAAAAGTATAATACAATATGGAGTGAGATTATAATATACACACATATATTAAAATAATAATAACTCAATAAACCTAATAAATACCTTTACTCAATGATGTTGCCGTGTGGATTTTCCAGCATTTTTTATTTTATAATATTATGAGCTTTTACTTTACCAGTCCTGGGTAAAGGCCTCCTATTTTTCCCGCTATTGTGTTATTTATTTATTTATTTAAGAAGATAGGAGTTTACAGTATAAACCAAAGCACTCACTATCTTATGGGACTATAAAACATTGTTCAAACTTAAATATATTAACAGATTTTTTATAATAACATTGAGCTTGTCGTGAAATATGTCGACATGCTGGAACTCGTGCACAAACTCATTCAGAAGTTGGAGTGCACGAACCGTTGGTGCGTTGTTTCCATGCTTCGTTCGGAGGGCTACGCCACAGAACAAGCGATGCCGCCGACGCGTACCCACACGCACGTAATTATTTGGTACGAAGATATTGATTCTGCTCAATACACTTGGATTATTTACTTTATTGTGTAATATGAGATAGTAGTGGATTCCGAGCTGGAGCTTACGCCTTAGCTCCAACGTATCCACACCAACCATTCCAGAGACAAATAGAGATGGATAGAGGTATGGATAGTATCCATACTGCCTTTTATACACGTACCTACAAAATTTTCGCTGTATTCTTTCCAGCATCAATGTATACTTTGCTTCACGCGGGTCCCACACTATGGCACTATACTCTAGCTTACTGCGGACAAAAGCATTATATAACATGATGGGTACCCTAGAGTCTAAAAATTGCGAAGCGGTTCTCATGATGAAACCCAAGATTTTATTCGCTTTCTTACACAGGGAAATTACATGATTGCGAAAGTCAAGACGTGAGTCCATAACGAGTCCCAGATCTCGAATCTCGCTAACTCTATCCAAGACGTCACCGTTATCTCTTGGCAGCAGTTAAAATACGGTCTAGGTTCACACCAACATTTTCTAGGTCGGCTTCGGCATTTTGAACCTTATAATATAAAAACTCAGTAAATCACTTACAATATCTTTTGCAGGTGACGTACAAAGAAGTCTCCGCTACTGCGATAACGTGTTCACAACGGATCCAAAGAACCAAGACGTCTACGTGACGCTAATGCGTATCTTGATTAATCCGAACTCTAGCGGGGCTTTAGCCGGTCCCCTGGCCAACGTGCCGAGACACCCTAAGACGACCAAGCCGGACGTGGAGGCGGCTCTATTGATACTGGAGAAGCATGCTGATAAAATATCTCCTTTGAAGGTAACCTTAGTATTCTATAGTACCTTAGTATAATAATATAAATCGTCTACTTTCTGTGAATCTTTTCTAAGTTGCTTTTTATCAAATTATTTGTGGAAACTTCTGATTGGCCTAAAGTTAAATATTCTTTTTTTTTTCAATTCATTCATTTTATTGCAAGAAATATGGTCATAATACAAGGTCTTAAACATTACAATAGGTAGTTTCACATACTTCACCAAAACACATCGGCATGCAAACAATTTCTAAAACTAGGTTCCTACAATGTAATTTTAAAATGATTTAAATTAATAAGTTATATAATTTATATTTGTATCTAATCTTTATCTAGCTGTAAGTTTTCCTAAGATTGTAAAAAAAAATTGTTTCAATAGTTTTATGTTGCTGTTTGTTTTCCGTAGGCGTTATCAGTTCTCCCGGATGGCGTGCCCCTGACCCGCCTCAAGAGCTTCCTGGAGCGCGCGCTCGGCAGCCAGCTGACGCTGAAGCGACGCACGCAGATACTGAAGGGACTATTGTACGCGGAGCATGTACAGGTTCGTATACCACTATTTATTGGACGACCTCTGTGGCGTGGTGGGCGAAGGTCCGCCTGCGACGCAGGAGGTTGAGGATTCGATTCCCGCCTTGGATTGTCCAACATTAATATTATATTAGTATTTATTATAATAACATAATACAGCTTAAAAAACCCAAACAGTTCGTCCGTCTTGACAGCGGTCCAGCCTTATTAGACACTATATATAGACAAGTTTTGGGTATTCTACCTAAGATGAAAGATGTTATTTTGCTCGGAGAGATTGGTAGAATGGTTCTAGATAGGTTTCAACTCAACCTCGACACTTTATATAATACATCCCTCCATGAGTAGTTTACGTATGGAGGGATGTATTGTATAAACCATCATCGTACGCACTTTCTGGAGTTTCTTTCTTCTAAGGATTCAAAGTGGAAATTCAGAAACGAAACTGTTGTCATAGTGAAGCGATAGGTTAGTATAATCGGACGCCAGAGTAGTTGTGGTTATCGTTAAGTATGGGTACCATAATTTTAATGACAGAAACTATAAGCTTTTTGTTATTATACTGCGTAAGCCCTCGCATTCGGGTTAATTTATTTTCTTATTGATAAACTATGTACGTACATGTTTCATTACATTTAACATATACCTTTTTATAACAACTCTATTGCATGTATTCTACAAGTGTGTCTTTTGTAAATTTTTGTTGTTATAATTAAATTACTTTCTATTGTATTTATACATAGTTGGAAGAAACAAAATATATTTTTTTTATTCGAGTTTTATGTATTATAATAAACAAATACAATTTTTCAGCGTTTTTGCAAGAGAAGTGACAGTAGCTAGTTCCTAATAACCCCATTTGTCGACAGGTGCAAGAGATGAAGAAATACCACGAGTCGAAGAGCGTCGTCATAAACGACTTCGACATCTGTCCGGTTTGCAAGAAACGATTCAACAACCAAAGCGCTTTCGTGCGATACCCCAACGGTGATATAGTGCATTATTCTTGTAAGCTTGAGAAATATGGCTCTTAAGAAAAGGATGATTATGTCGTGTAGATAGAAATTGTGATTTAAAATGTCATGCTGTCCTGCTTTAGATCACATTTGACAAGTATGATCTAAGTGGGATAGCCTAGGTTCTCATTCCACTAAATTCATCGCTTCTCCATAATCTTATCGTCTCAGAATACCAAATTTTGGCTTTTTTTACCTTTGATGAAAGAAACTACAGATGAATAGAATAGAATAGTTTATTTGTAACTCAGTACGCAAAAACATAAAACAAACATGATTAAAAAATAAAGGACAAAACAGATTTTTGTAATTGAGTCACAAAACGGACTCTATCTCAGCATGAGTTAGTTGTAAGCATGTTACAACCAACGCTGGTCTTCCGATAGAGACGTTTGGTGACGTCGCGGAAGATAACACAAGACAATATGAGATGGAGGGACGCAAGTCAAAAGTGTCAAGGAAACATTATATCATTCTCTCCGTGCAATTATTACCGCACGCATTATCTAGCTAGATTTTATTTCATCTATGGACGATTCGACGACGATATTACTGTCATAAAGCAGAATATCACCCCAAGGGCCCAATTTGCTAACCAATTATTTAACTATGACAATGATATCATCGCAGAATCCCCACGTAGAATACTCAGATGAAAGAAACCCCAGATAGTGCGGTTCTATTCACATGGAGAAATTGATAGATTTGTTCTAGATAGATATCTTTTGAGGTAGAAGAAAACGTGTTTATGGTGGCGACTCTGCGACGCGACGATCCCATTGACATAGTAAAGCGATTAGTTTATCAGAATAGGGGCCCCAGGACATTTTCAAACACAATCTTTATTTACACACGACTTATATATATGTACTCGTTAAATGGCTGATTATCTAAAATAATATTAATCTAAAATAATTTACTGTGATGTTTTTTTTTATTTATATTTGGTCTCACTTTTGCTGGCATAAAAAGTGTTAAGATTCTAAAAATTTAATCGAGCGAAATATGATTTTTGTTAGTTAGCTTTGTGTGTAATTTGTATATTTTGTATCATTCAATCAATTGCTCTGTATATAATCAAAATACACGTAAGCATACCCTCGAAACCTGTATGTAATTATAATATTAGGTAATTACTATCAATAAATTATGGACTGTATAAATTGTTTGTAATAATTTATTTATGTGTGTATCGTTTCTATAATAAAGACCCTCCACCTTTTTAGCTTGGCAACCCTTTTTAGCTTGGCAACCCTTTTTAGCTTGGCAACCCTTTTTAGCTGGGCAACCCTTTTTAGCTGGGCAACTCAAATCAAACTCTTGTTTTTGGTCATAACACTATTTATAGATAGGTACAGTGACGTTCTATTTTTTTTTAATAGTCTTTGAACCTTCGTTCGACCACAATCTCACCTGATGATACCTAAGTGAAGATGTAGCACGAAGGTCTATGAGATATCTATTCACTCTTGTCTTTCATCATCAGCCTATAGCAGTCCACTGCTGGACATAGGCCCCCCAATGAGCGCCATAGCGCCCTGTCTTCAGCTTGCCGCATCCAGCATCTACCTGCAGTCTTTCGCAGGTCTTCATCTTTGTTCTACAATAACCTCTTGTCTTTAAGAAACCCTAATTTCTATAGGCAATTTTCTATAGGTAGCCCCCGAACAAGTTCTAAGTCTCGTAAATACATAATATCAAATTTAACGTTTTTTTTAAACAACTCTCTTTATTTTCCAAAATGTTTTAGGTGTAATATTAAAAAATGACGCAAAATATTGCTGTATTATTAATAGAGATTGATTTCAAACTTAACGGGCAACCTTTAGTGTAGGTACGTCAAATATTAAAAATTACCTTCATAACTGTAGAAAAATATATTGGTAATACTAGGGAATAAAATATTATGCACTGAGCAAGGCAAGCACACAGAAAAAAGTGTTTTATATCTGACTAGCTTTTGACCGCGGTTTTGCACGCGCATCCAATTAGCCTGTCCGACCCCAGGACACCTACTGTTTACGTCCCTGTCTAATTTCATTATGATCCGTTCAGTCAGCCGTTTACGCGTGAAAACTAGATTTGCAGCTGGAAAACAATTACGTAACGGTCTTGTTTGATATTTGTTCCAACTCGATAATGACACTAATTGTTAGATTCTATTCTTGTCTTCTTATAAGATCAGCGATTTCGTGGCATAGGGGTTTTTAATTCTTATGCACGGCATAGTTCCCGTTTTTAATTATATAAACGCTGTTCGATCGAATTAAAATTACCTTAAAATTAACCACTTGATGACTCTACTTTTGTTTTAGTTGTAGAAATGTTCTTGTTTTTATTATTGTAGGCCTATCAAAATATCATTCGGACTTCATTCAAATAATTCGATTATGTCATCGATTTACGTAAAGTAGGTCCTCTTTATTTTTTTTTTATTATTTAGCCTGATTCGTCCCTCTGCTGGGCAAAGGCCTCCCCCAAATCTTTCCACTCAGTGCGGTCACGTGCGATCTCCCACCAATCTCTGAGGAAGATCTTCTTGTGTGTTTTATTATTTATTACAAATTCTGATTTTAAATATTTCGTTCCACAATAAAAATAGCTGTTGACTATCAATTGTTTTCTTCAACGTTCTGGCATCCAATATAGGCATTATTTTTTAAAGCTTGCGCGATTGTCTATTGTTTTTACATACAATTAACGACGCGCTTTTGACACTGGAGGCTTAGGTAGGTACTCTCGTTCGTTTCATGCGTAGTTTCGAAGTACATAGATAAGCCACAAAACTCTTACAAAACGGCTCTATCGTAGGTTTACCTACTCTCGCTTCCTTAGGAAAGGGCCGTTTTCTATTTTTAGTTATACACCATACTTAAAACCGAACTTTCGGTGTAAACTACAATTAAAAATCTACTAATCATTTCAAAACTAAAAAGCACTACCGCTATACTTCGTATGAAATTACCGTTCGATAGAGTACCGATGAACGAAATAAAAAAACATTTGTAATCAAAATAGGCCCTCAGTAAACAAAAAGACTCGCGCCAGATTTCAGTAATTTACCGTAGTACCTAGTAAATTACTGAAACCTAAGTAAGTACCTACATATTATTTAAATGATAAATCATAACCTACATTGTTGTTCTTATAAAACCAAGCTTTGCCATATCATTACCGAAGACATAAACTAAGTAGATATGTATTATGTAAATTAAATACGAACCCAATACAACGCGCACGTAACTTATAAAAACAGCAGCTTACAAATTCAAATAAAATAAATTATTTATATCACACCGACCGACGAGTATCGGTTTGACCGAAATAACAAATTAATCAACGCTAAGGCCGCCCGGTATCTATGTCGTCACCATGACGTAACGCCCAGCATGCGGCCGCTTATTCTCGCCGCTTGCCAACAGCCTCTGTGGCCCAATGGATAAGGCATCGGCCTCCTAAGCCGAGGATTGTGGGTTCGAGTCCCACCAGAGGTAAACTGTAACCTTTTTGTATTGACAGGAAAATAGATTTTCTTTATAATAAATTGTTATGCGTCAGTAGTTCAGAGGTATGGCTTGAGTCAACGCGACGTAACGCAAAGTTTCAAATTGCGGCTCTTATTTCGATGTGTACTTATTTCTTTGTGTTTTTGTACGATTTGTTTTATATTATTCAGTATATACAAATATGATTATTCCTGGAGAAGGCAATGTTCCCAGATTTACCGGCACAGCTAGCAGGGAATAACGTGGGTGTCTCAACGATCACCCATTCTCTCTATGTCTGCTTGGAAAATCATGAACCAGAGCAAGGAAGTTTCCAAAGCTTTGAACATTTGTGTAGGGTAGGGTACTATCACCGAATGTCAATCATTTACTATCGGCACAAAGTCTCAACTTATCACATTATTATAAACTGACTCCTTAGATTAATATATATATGTTAAAAAAAGGTAGGTCAAATGTAGATAAGATAAGGTAGAGTTCTTCTTTTAAGGTAGAGTCCAATTAAGAATAAGAATGATTATTGCAAATTTACAAGGTAGCCTTAAAGATAATTAAATATATACCACTAAATACATTTTCTTTTAGAGTTCACTTGGTACAAACACGTTATATTTACAGTAGGTAATTGTCTCTGTTATAGTCATTTCTTTACAATAAATTCTTAAAATATAACTCTCATGTTAAATTCATTTGAAACGGGATATCTACCATGAGTTTTGTTTTTTTCAATATTTCGGCACAGTTTCCCAATCCCCAAGTAACCTCAATAGAGCGACACTACATACCAAGAATGGTAGTGTAGGCCATTAAGATTACGAAACACAGGAACCTGGAACCCTTTTGTGAGAATGTGCAAAAACCAAAAAAGTTATGTACCAACCGCGTCTCGTTTCGATACCGTCAGTGTTGTGTCCTGATCGAGCTGCGTTCGATAATAATGAAACTGGTGGTAGTGGTAACGTTCGTAGCAAAAGACAAAAATAATGGTAGATCGGTATGTCTGCCCATAAAAACTTACTCGCAGTGCCTTCAGTTATTCCGTGATCATGGCGCATGAAACTGTGCCGAAATATTGTATAACCCAAAATCTTATCATGGTAAATATCCCGTTTTATATGACTTTAAGTTAATTTATTCTCAAAAATACACTTTAGTGTTAATAACCAGTATCAAAAGTTTTAACTCTGAAGTAATCCCGACTATTCCAGGTAAACTACCAGGATTTCATAACATTGCATCCGTTGAGAATGGCTGGTTACGTCTGATAAAGCTATCTCCAATATTGGCGTCGGTGTCGTGTATAAAAGTCCCTATCAGGGAAAGCTGCTAGATATGATAACGATACGATTTATTGATAAGGGCTGAAGCATCGATCACTCGTTGTGATCGGACGGCGCTGTCCACGCGTGGCTTTTTACTGCTAGCATTTGTTTTTACGTTCGTACAAGGTTTAAAAAACTGTAGATTTAGTAGTTGTTTTCTTGTGTGTGTGAAGTGATGAGAATGATGGGGGAGGAAATGGGGTATGACTATTACAACTATGAGAGCAATTGGTCCATGGTGCCGCCGGACTATGGAGCCGACCCCTACCAGCGTCAGCCCCAAGTTGAAGAGGATTATCGATACAACTCTTATGCGTAAGTACTTTTTCTCTCACTGTTTTGTTTGTGGCTTCAATGTATACAGATAGATAGATAGGTTTAACTATGTTTACGCTTTTACCGCCGCGCCTGGGCAGGGAATGCGTTAATTACCTTATGAGTCAAGGTTGAACCGCTTTTTAGTACCTAGCATTATTATCATCCACAACCTGACATCCCCAATTCCCCATTGCTGCGTATAGGCCTCCAAACTTTTGTGCGACTCCACACGGTTCGCCCAAGGTTTTTAGCAACTATTTAATTAAATAAATAAAAAACAATAAACGCCACGTTCAAATTTTATTTTATTATTTAGTATTCGTAGTTCGTTTCATAGGAGTATTTTATTTTTTTAATAGTAGGTAATAGTAGACTTTTAGAAAAAAAATTAGTTAAATATCCAATTATCCTAAGTGATTAAGAAAAATCCCGTAAAAATACGTAAGTAAGTATATTAAAGTACTTAGGTACTATGAGAGCAAAGTCTAAGAATATTTCCGTCGGAAAACCGTCGCCAATGTCGGGGACAAATTGGACAAAATTTCAGATTCTATTATATATACTAATTCTAGAAATAAATAAATTTAACTAACAATATGTCTAAGTGCATCGTGCGGCAATCCTATAACCATAAAACTGGCATTGTTTTATCCTGCACATTGCATGTTCAGCTAAATTGTAACTAAAATGGAGAGCTGAGCAATAATTTCCAAAGTATAAGCAGAGTGCCGTCTAGATTGTGGATCACGCGATCGTTGACAACATTTTTCGGTGCAATTCGCGAATTTGCCTAAGTGCAAGTAGTAAAATCTATTTAGATTTAACCTTTAAAATTATGGTAGAATAAGCATTTTATTGTAAAAATTGTGAACATCATACATAAGTAAAAGTCTAAAATCGAATTAAAGTAGGTACCTATCAATAATTTTATCCATTTCGGACATACAATAATATTTGAAAAATGAATCTTATGAAATGAAAGGTCAAAACGTTGACGTTCTATCGATATTCCATTGCGCAAACTTTTTGTAAGCAAGTTCGTGTTTTTCCTTTGACTTAGGTGGCAATACATTTTCGATGTCTAATTTTGCTTAATTTTGATTATCCGTTGTAAAACACAATGAATAGGAGCGTTCATCACTTGAAGAATACTTTTTTATATATTTTAATTTCATTATTTGCATAATTTTTAAAAATAACGAAAACATATCTTGCAACAATTTTCACTGCGATGTTCTTTTGACAGTTTCCCGCGTTTTCTTTTTCTAATCTGCCAGGGACGCTTGTATTATTATTACATAATAAGCATAAAAACTTTTAGCACCTAACTATATTTACTTAGATAAAATACACATACTTCGAAATTCGAAAAAAAATTCTGGTTGCAAAACACTGTCGTAATTGAAATTGCTAGCGCCTTTTCGAGTAAGCCGGGATGCCGACTTTGCTCAAAGGAGGTTAAATTAATAGAAAAATAAAATAATTATTAGTTTACGTTATGATGTTTAAGTAAAATCAACTACGTTTAATTAAGTGTGATGCAATCAATCTAAGGTTGGATAAGTTCCTATGTGCCAGTTTACAAGTGGTTTATAAAAAAAACAAACACTGAATGAGTGTGTTATACGAAACATTGGGCGTTATATTTATAAAACAATCATTAATTTAGAGACATAACAAGCCACTTATGCCACAGTGTGCTCAGAATTCAACAACAAAGTACGCCAATGGTTGCTACAATTATGCGTGTGCTTTTCGTGCGTGGAAGATGTGTAGTAAAGTGAGTGAAGTGAATACAGTGGCGTAAAATGACCCGTTGTGCAAAAGTCCTAGTGCGTAGGACATTGCGTAACGCAATTCTATGAGTGTCCCTTTAGAGAAAAGAGTTCGAGCTAGTCATCATTCCCTTATGATGGCGGTGATACATGTGAATCATAATTAATGTAATCTTTAACGTAAAAAGATTTGCAACGAGATTGTATATCAGCAGCAAAAAACGTATGCTTTCAGATTGTCTACGACTGTTAAGGAATGAAAAATGGATAGGTCAAATAAAATCAAGTAATTATTTTAGTGGGTATATCTATGTAGGTACTCACTTACCTGTAAGATACGTTTACCTAAATAGGAGGGGAATAACCTAACCTTAGGTTGAAACATAGGTAGGTAGGCACACAATTTCAACCAACCTATTTTCCTAAAACTATTGTTATCATCGCAATAGACTACTGTTTGCAATCGATAACAATTTTAGCTAGAAACACGACGCCGCCGCTTGCTCATTCTATTTACGTCATTTAGTCCATACGTAGAACTTATTTGCCGTACGAACCTTCTGAGGTACGACGAACCTACGGCATCGTTGTTCAAATGGATATTATAGAGTTAAAATATCATGGCTTCCACATCTGTCAAATCATTCAGATGAAGGACTTTCTATCTTTCTACAACAGCATTGTATTATTAAGCCCGTAGGTATGCCTTCTTTCACGCATATTTTTCGTGATGCAAAATAACGAAGATATTAGAAAACTTTGCTAAAGCAACAAACGTAGGCTCCAAACGCGAGTTGTTGCGTAGTTCGCAACGGACGGGTAGATACCGTGGCGTGATCCACTCCATCCGTTTCATCGTGAGTGCCATCGAGCTACAGCTGCGCTCTCTCCCATGCTTTCGTGGAGCCCTTAATTGGTTCCGAAGCCCTCTTCGCAGTTGGCGTGTCTTCGCCCATTTAGGCCCGCTACGCCTAACCAGATTGCCATATACGTGAAACCATCGAGGTCTCAGCAGAACTTGTGTAAAGTAGTTCAGTCAGTCGTAAATTTCCTCTAAGCACCGGGTGGTGACGGCCACGTACGCCGCTGCCGCTCATCGTCCCGCTGTTTATGTTCACGGCCGCGATTGGGGTGCGGTTCTCCTTAATTTTTATGTCTGCTACCACATCACGCTTCGCCGCTATCTTCGCGAACTTTCCATTATAATTTCGCTTGTTTATTTCTCAGATCATAAATCTAGACGTTATGCAAAAAGTTGGCATCTAATTTGACAGCGTAGTGGTGTAATGGGCCCGCTAAGTTTGCGGGTGGTTTTTTCGGGCGACGCCGGCGCGGGTGGTACGGCCGGCACGGAGTTCCTCAATACAATATTGTATGCTACACAAATTACTTTTCTATCGTGTTCGCTATCAGCCCCCATTATTTTATCATTAGGCGATGCAAATATGGGACCATCGTCGATTTAGCTTTTGTCTAATTACAGTTTTTAAGGTTGAATTTAAATGGTCTGATTGATGTTATTTATAGTTTGTTATTATCGATGGGGCAGCGGTGGGTGAACTAGTACAATCGTTCGTTAAATGAAGCCACCCTCGCTGGTTCATGTGTTGGAACATCTGGTGAACCGGTTCTCTTGTTAAGAGTCTTCGAGACTAACAAATACAAAATAGACAGTTTATATACATACTTATACAATGGATGTGAATTGAATGTTTACACAGTGGATTATTTTTCTATTGTTGTCTTCATAATTGTATTCTAGAGACTAAATGATGATGCGAGACTGAACCATCTTTAAAAATAATTAGTTTAAAGTCTAGTGACGGGTGTAACTTGGAAAAAATTATAGAGTAAGTACTTAACGTACCTTTAAAACCTTTTTATTGGTCTCTGTTGGTCCTGATTTTTTAGTACCGCATTTAATGAACTTAGCAAAACTTGCTGTTTGAGAAATTACTTCAGAAAAAGAGATTTACCAAACGCAGACTTGACAAACAAACAGCATCTTACTACAACAAAGAAACTTCGGCCTTCAGATCGATTGATGAATCCATAGGTAATGTTTTATCGGAGCTCCTAACAGCCGATGACGAGTCCATACGTTCGGTATCGGCTGATGTATCGGCGCAGTGCCTAGTGGCCCGTGAAGCGAGGGCGGCCGCACCTGCCCGCCGCCCCACAAATCTGACCGACACAGCTTTACCCATCGCAGTATAACCTAGCTTTTTAGACTCTTTTTCTACCTTTTTTACATCATCATCATCAGCCTATATTAGTGCACTGCTGGACATAGGCCTCTCCCAATGTCTTCAGTTTGACGCATCCAGCATACCTGCAGTCCGTCGCAGGACTCGCAGGTCGTCATCCCACCTGGTCGAAGGGCGTCACTACGTTTACCGAGTCGTGGAGAACACGTTTGCCCCAGCGGCCGTCGGTTCTTCGCGAGATATAGCCGGCCCACTGCCACTTTTTTAAATATTTAAATTCAAATAGTTTTTTTTATATCAGACATGGTAAATTAGAGAGGTGGTATTATAAATAAATTGAATTATATCTCACATAAAATCGTATAAGACTGACAATAATTTTTGAAGGAAATGAAGCTTTTCACTCTATGTACATTGTATTTTCATCTAAAGGTAGCATTAATGAATGAATTTATTTACTGAATGGAGCAGGCTGAAAACTTGCATAGTTCGTAGCATTATTAGTAATTGCCTGGAATAAAACATAGGCTACTTTATGTCCCATGAATCAATTCCCATGGGATAAAAGCTTTAATTGACCACTTTTCGACATAGGGATCTCCTTATGTGTTCTTGACTATTATATTAAGTTGTGTTCTTGAGTGGAGACCACGACTCGGTAAACGTAGTGTAGGACGCCCTCCAACCAGGTGGGATGACGACATGCGAAAGACTGCAGGTACCTAGATGCTGGATGCGGCAAGCTGAAGACAGGGCGCTCTGGCGCTCATTGGGGGAGGCCTATGTCCAGCAGTGGACTGCTATAGACTGATGATAATGATGATGATGATGATCTCCTTATGAGCGCCATGGCGCTCATACGTCTACAGTTTGCCGCATCCAGCATCTGCCTGCAGTCTTTAGCAGGTCGTCATCCCACTTGGCCACCGCATATAGTTTGTTCTAACTATTCCCCTTATACTACGTTGATTTACAAAGCGATGAGCATGCACCGATTGCACCGGTAGATATTTTAAATTTTATTCTCAATAAGTCAATTAAACATTTCGTGATCGCGCACGCCACCTAGGGGGATCCAATAAATATAATTGGCTTTTGTTGTTGCCCTTTACGGTACTACGATGCATACCCTTTTATTAATGCGTAAATTGTTGTAATTGGGAAAGGTGGTGATAGTATAAACATAATCTAAAATCTCATCATCACTAAAATCACTTATAACGGGATATTTACCATGATTAGATTTTTGAGTTTTCTAATAATTCGGCACAGTTCTTGACGTGACTTTAGTGTTAATAGCCATGATAGTTTCAAAAGCATAATCTTACTAATATCTTGTACTGTACCCATTGTACCAGAGAACAAAATCCCGATACATTTTAAGTACTTACCTCCTATTTATAAAGCTAATAACACAATGGATAGTAAATTATCTGAAAAAATAAATTGAATTAAATTAGAACAACTGAAAAAAGTAAGGAATTCAAACTTAATCATTGTCTATAGAGTCAACACACGAAAATCGCCGCGCCTATCGCCGGCAATATGACAGTGAATTGACATCAATATTTTCTTGTTTTCGTTTAAATTGAGGTCATGACTCCTTTCTCTATCTCCCATTTTACGTGACCTTACATAGCATGAAATAAATTGTTTCTGACTATAAAAACCAAAAGGTATGCGCTTCGTTGGAAAGCAAAGTTAAAAACACAGCTGCAATTTATTGAAACTTAACAAATATTGTTCTCACAATACTTTCGGGAATCGGATATTCGTTCGACGGCTCTACTTAAATCTTCTTAACAAACTTATCGTCACTCTATTGTTTCTATTATTCCAATTGCACACCTGCAAGTCATAAAATAAACCAATAAAAACAAAAGCCATAGAGACGACTCTATTTGGATTAAAATCAATGATTTGGTCAAGTAAGATTAACTCAGGGGAATTGCTAGGTAACAGGTACATTAGTTAATTAGGTGTGCTAATTGATGAACACGTCATCGAAAAAAAAATATTTAAAAATAAATGTAATGAATGGATCTTTTGTATGACAGGTGATTGTAAAAACAAAACATTTTTTTTAGTTTAGAAACATGTAGGCAACTTGTTTATGCAGGTAAGTACTTTGCTCCTTAAAAAAAGGCTGTATAGTTGGATTGGTAGCACTTCACAAACATAGAAAAGATTTTTTTTTATTTTAGAGGTTTAATCACTTTTACATATAATAAAAACATTAAAATCCATAACTGGACGATCCATACAGCATCATTTAGCCCCAAGCTAAGCATCAGAGCTTGTGTTACGGGTACTAGTGACTCATACATAACTTCTTACAAAATAAGCACTTCGAAAAGTCACTGTTTATACGTACTGATAAATTTTAATCAATTTATAAATAAAGTGTTAGGTATTGATTTACTCTTCACTTCAATTTTTGTGCGCTAATGGAGGATGATATAAAGACCATGACCGCGGGCAGAAGCTAGTTATATATAAAGTATATATTAAGTCTTTGAGAAGACAGTCTTTATTGTTTTCACAATCATTGAACACTATGAATCTAATAATAAAAAAAATAAAAGTTAAAATATAAGTCATAAAAATCAGTTTGAGTAGCGCGCAGGCCGGTTCAAAAAGTAATTATAAAACTTAACTTATCTACAAAAAATACAAAATTCATATATTTACCAAAATACAAGAAATGCTTACATTTTACTGGTGGTCTCCGCACTAGGTTCAGAACCTGTATCGCGGGAGGCCGAATTACAAAAGGAATTACCAATATAATCAATACAAAAAAAACAGGGCAGCAGTTCACATTAGAAAAATATTTTAGGAAAACAAAAGAAGGCAAATATTAAAAATGAATTAGAAAAACATGTAGGTACGTAAATTTTTAAAACTTAACTAGAAGGTCTAAACGGGTCTATCTGATATTTTGTATGCTGTGCGGGAAAAAACGAAGTTCCTTCATATAGAATTAACTGAGTTTTGCCTGTCGCAAGCAAGTCTAGAATAGTTTCTAGACTTGTCCTCAATTAAGGAAGGCTGTGGACTATATGAGCATCTATTAAAAGTATCAGTGTAATCCGTCAATGGACTCTACAGAAACAATAGAAGCGCACACGTGCATGCCATAAAACAGATCAAAGCGATCCTGTGGGTTCTTGGGGTCTACCTGTTCTCAGAATCTACAATACTTACTTCTAGGCATTGTTTCCCGGCACTTCAACATGTGCAAGAGATTTGACGCCATAATGCAGCTCTCAATGGATCTGAAGGTCAATTGTTTTGACTTTTGTACTGAACTTTTTTTGGTTGCTGGAATATTTTGTGGATAATTGATTTTGCAGCCAGATGTAGGTAAGTTTAGTCGGAAGAATAAACCGAAACATGTGTTAGTTAGATGAAAGGTAGATAGGTACATACTATATTACCTATATGTAGACGACTAATGACTACAGAATAGAAAAGAAAAAACATTTATTTGGAAACAGGTTCAAAATACAGGCATAGAATAAACAGATAGATGATAGGTAGAATAGGTGCTTAAGTTTGCTATAGCAATAGCTCAAGTAACTGAAATTGTTTCCGATGCAACGGGACTACACGTTCTCGTTTCAATGTTGTCAAAGTAAACAAACATGAGCTTACACGGGTTTATTAAAACACTCTAAATGAAAATCGTTATCCGGGCATTTGGAGCGGCGTCCATAACGAACCCGGCCTCAACAATGGGCTTAATGCTCACTCATTACAAAAAGCGACATAATATAACGTGCTACGTCGAAAAGCTCCTCTATTCAAAGTGTATACTCCAGTTTTTTTGCTGGGAAGGCTTTAGTTGTACGCTATTGGCGGGGGATGGTCCCGCCCAACGCGCGGCGCTCCGCCATTGGCCGGCGCATGGAGCACCCTCGAGGCTAGTCCGGGGCTGAGTAGGCTGTCGAGGCCCGAGGGCGGCGCGGGGTGTGCTTCACCCCGAGCACCACTCGAGGGTTGTTTAGTGCGATCGCAGCGTCTAAGGGCGCAGCACGTGTCACGCGGGTGTTTCGATAGCCGTCAAGATTATTCCGAAGGCGAGTTCTCCCGGGCGGGAGATGAAGTGCGAGGAAGGGTCGAGCGCGCGGTCGCCGCCGCCGCTGCTGCCGCCGGCCTCGCTGCTGGCTTGGAGCCCTATCCTGCTGCCGCCGTGGGGCCCGGCCTTCCTGCCGGCGCTCTACCCGGCTGCCTTCCGCTCTGCGTTCCCAGGGTGAGACTAATAAAAATAAATAAATAAAATAAATTTATTCATGAAAACTCATTGCTAGACAAAACATAAGTGCACTTGATAAATATGTATATATAGCTAAGTATTACAATTTAGCCTGAATTAGGTAATCCTGTGTATACAATAACTGTGCCTTGAGTGATTGTTTTAGCACAGATTTAGGTTGGTTTACGGTGTAATTTTTTTCCGTCGGAAAAAGGTTTGTTCTCTCATAGCACAAATAAGATATTTCTACTAAGAAAATGAGTCAAACCAACGAAAACTTGCAAAACTTAAAATATGTTGGTAAATATTGACTTAGAGTAACTAACAAATTATGATCAATATTAAAATAAAACGTTCCTGAGTTAAAAGTCACAATATCATGTAAAGTTTTAACCATATTGATAGAAAAAACTTGAAAATACTGCTCATTAATTAATTTGGCTGAAAGAAATCTAGCGATAAACCCGTCTTGCATAGCCAAGATGATGCTGTGTGGATGGTTCAGTATTATTTATTTAATTATTAAGTGTGGGCAATTAGATGTATGTCATAGGTATTTTTTATTGTTGGTACAATAAAGTATTCTGGTATTGTAGAGTATTTAAGTGCGGATTCAGGAAGTCTTGCCGGGACTTTAAGCTCTCCCATATCGCGTTTATCATTGCACTCATTCGCAATGCAGTCTCCATATCTCAATTGACTATTCATCCTTCAAGGAATCGTGACACAAAGTGACAGTGTGTGCGCCCCGAGAGTGCCCGCTAATAACCATGTTTACAACCTGCTGCTTTAAAGACCGACCATTCACGGAGTCACGTACTAGCTCGGGAACGAAACCCACACTCGACTGTCTGTTATAGCATTGATATATCAATAAACAGTCGAGGAGTTCTTTGGAGCCGATCCTTTATTCACGTCACGTTTCTTCGAGAGGTCCTTTAGCAATAATCGGTGAAGGTATTTGGTATGTTTTCTTACAATTATAGATGCGGCATCGGACGTGCTTGTAACTTGTTGAGATGATGGGAATTTTTCGAAGCAGGATTAGTCATCTATTAATAAAAGCATTAACACTCGTAAAACATCGGTCTTACAACACTTTGAGAATATCGGAGCGCGTTTATATCTTTTATTAGGCCAACTGCTTTTTTACAAAAACTCAAAATCAATGGTTTCAAATCCCGCTCAACTATGTTTGATTGCGATTTGCGATGCTAGCTTCTACGATAAGATGAAAAAAACTATTTCTGTAACTTTAGAACTTAAACATAATATAACTTTACTTTGTTGTTAGTGTGAGGATTCGACTCTATCTTTGAAAGGGTTTATTGATATCATTTAAAATATATCAGGGTGCTGATTCGCTTACAACCAACCACCAGCGAACCTATGGAAAAAAATTCAGTTTACAAACTATCGTCAACATATTATACATGAAACATTGCGAACCTATCGAAAAAATCACTAAAGCAAAAACCAATTTGCTCTTACAATTCAAACTCCGCTGCAATGTAAGCAACCATATCTGAACTGTATCTCCTTGTCTCCAGATTGCTGGACAGCATGAAGATGCCAGGCCAGCGTCCAGGGTTCCAGATCTCGGACATCCTGGGCCTTAACGAAGGCAAGGGTCTGGAGTCCACGCCGTCGCAGTCACTCGGCTGCCACCTAGACCTGCCGCCGTATGCTCCTCATCCGTACTCACATGAGCTGCTGAGGCACCACCAGCCTTGGCTCTCAGTTGACCATCATGAAGGCCATGGTAAATATTTCTTTTTAAATTCTTGCTGAAGTTTGGTGGCCCTTTTCATACCAGCCACGCTGATATATATTTGCTACAACATACAAGAGCGTGGTTTCAACTTACTTTTTTTCCGGGATTGTTTCTGGTATTCTAATTCCGATGTCTCTTAATTTAATCTAAATTCAATTATATTTCTGTAATCAACTCTACTAAGTAGGATTTTTATTCTTTAAAAGAATTTTTGTTATCGGAGGATATTACCTACAATTTTTGTAATATAAAAAAACGTGTCTCTTTAACAATTACAATAATTTGATTCCTGTACATTTGCACTGTTTTTAAGTTTTGCCAGCCTCGGGAATAAAATGTTTATGAGACGTCATTTTCTATTCAAAGCCAAAATAATCTTTTAATTCAGTTCACATTTGAATAGGCGAACATACATCGCAGTCATACATAGAACCTCCTTTTTTTAAATACATTTTTTTAATTATTTACCTGTCCTGCTACCCATGTGAAGCCGGGTCGGTTTGCTAATATAATAAATGACACACCAGATAAGAAATCATTCACTTATTCGTTGGTATTAGCCAACATCATGATCTTTATCACGTCTCCTTCGATACACAGATATTGTTGGTGACTCGTATCTCAGACATATTTATCCCAGATCAATGATAAAATTTTTACCTACGGCAGTTTGTTAAGTCATGTTTTTACGTTACCGTTGTATCTACCTACAGCTCAACACAGTTTATGAAAATCATTAGCGTTGAATATTAGAATACTTAAAACGAAATCTATTAATGGGAAAATATTTATATCGAAAAAAGTAACGTTCGAAAAGAGAGGAAGAAAGTTAATTTAATTTAATACGTATTTATACCTACGCCGGTGTTACGGGGCCGCCTCGTTGCTCGTTGCGAGTGCGTTCTTTCCTTCTACTGACTGCACGAGCGCTCGCTGTGTAACACATTACATTACGCCCTGTAACGCCGCGCCGTTCAAGACGTGGACTGACCTTAAAATAAAGAAACAAAATAAAAACTACTTGAGAAGTTCTTTATTGTGTTTCGTTGGTTGAAAAAATAAAATTAATCGTTTTCAGCAATATCTTTTTAAAATAAACGCCACTTACCAAATCTCAAGTTTAGGCCATTGAATAAAATATTTTTATCGCCGTTGTTACACTCGTTGAATTACCATATTTATCATGCACAAATAGGTTGACCCACTCGAAATTACCGTGTTCGCAGTTCGGTAGTTGGAGAGGCGAGATTATTTTTTGAAATGCTCCTTCAGTGGAGTGCCTTGCGGCTAATCTGCTGCCATTAATTATTTTTATCGCTTATCTAGCACTTTTGGTGATCATTCTGCCTACTTGTGCTCGATTGCTTTTACACATGAATGTATCAGTGATCGATTCGGGTTGATATTTCACGCGTGCTCTATCAAGTGCCTGGATGATAAAACTCATTCAGTGCCTAGTCATTTCTATGGATATTTTTTTCTCAAAGGCCTAAAATATCGTCTTTTATCCGAACGGTGAGACACAACAGGCTAATAATCATAGTCAGATATCATTAAATTATTGATAATTTAAATAACTTACCAACTATAGATCCAAATATATAATTTCATGCAAGTAAATAGTGAAACATAAGCACCTTTAAATCGACTTACGTAGTACCTCTTTCAAGCATGTTTAGAGCAATATATTTCTTTCTATCTTCGCTAAATGGTGTAGGCAATTATTTTTGTTTTATCAACCATCTTGTTTCTTAAAATTAAATGGCGTCGAACACGACAAATGACACCTTTTAAAAGTAAAATCTGGGGATCCCGCATCACGCCCCTCGTCCAATTTGGGGTAACTAGTCGGTGATTGTTTAACCCGTGGGGCGCAGATCTGGCACCATGGGCCCGGCAGCTGCCGCTATCAATTACATGTTTGCGGCTGTTAGGGACCGTATTTGTTCATTATTCGATGACAGTTAGCTTTCATTGTTCAGGAAGTAATGGTTTTCGATTGGTGTCATGGGTGTGAGTGGGATTTTGTATTGGGATGGGAATTTTTACTAACGGAGGGGGGTGTTAGTATGATTTGAGTATGGTGGTCATAAGTGTCGACTCCGAGCTAAGGATTATTAGATTTCTACATACAAACGAATTACTATTACACTCTGTTAGAATTTTATAGATATTCGATTATCATTAATGATTCTTGATGTTAGTGTTTAGTAGTAAAAAGGTGAAAAACCTTTTTAGTAGTATCAAATATACTACTTTTTTATTTTGTACTTAGCTTTGTTATTTTGATAAAAACCTATGTATGTTATGTTTGACATGTAAAAAAATCTTATCAAAAAACAACTAAAACAGCAACTGATATTGTAAAATGTTTGCGTCTTTGAAAGCCAACAAGATGATATTAAAATCGTCAATTGTTGAATACAATAGCACTAAGCGACAAGATAAAGGCAGCCCGTGTCACGTTTTATTAAATTTCCGGATGCGCTGAAGGTAGCGGCAGCTGGAGTAGGAGTGGCCACCCTACCCCTACCACGCCCAACCAGCATTACCATACCCGTGTGAACGATCGAGGGGTTAAAGCGGGGTGAAACGGAATGGTGTAGCGAACAATGAAACGCGCATGATTTTTTCACGATCCATTATTTATTTTACCAAAGTTAAATAGAGCGCTACCCTATAGAGATTAAGTGGAGATTTGTACTGAGTGCGAATAGTTTTGTTTTGATTTCTCTGTCACAGACCGGGGACTGCACTTACATTAATATTATTAATTTATGCCCACACTTATAGTCAAGATCTTTGACTTAATTAATTCACTTCTCTCATACATAGAGCTATCAAGGCAACAACGTTGTATCTTATTTACAAACTAACCGAATGTTTGTTTTGTCCTAGGTGTGGTCGGTCAACAAGCGAGTCCGGACAGTACGTCCCGAGCTTCAGAACTGTCCTACGCCGGTCCGTCCGCATCCCCACCACCCCTCGACCCGCGCCATGACGACATCGACCCCGAAGGCGACGACGACATCGACAATGACGACGAACACGACCAGCCCTCCATGGCCTCCGACCCCAACATGTCGCATAAGAAACGCAAACGACGAGTTCTGTTCTCGAAGGCGCAGACTTATGAGCTGGAGCGGCGATTCCGACAACAGAGGTATTTGTCCGCCCCGGAAAGGGAACACCTGGCGAGTCTGATTCGACTAACGCCCACGCAGGTCAAGATCTGGTTCCAGAACCACAGGTATAAGACGAAGCGAGCTGTGCAAGAGAAAGGAGCGCACGAGATGAGTGTCGGTGGTCTCAGTTCTCCGCGACGCGTGGCCGTCCCTGTGCTAGTCAAAGATGGAAGGCCTTGTCTGAGCAAGCCGGATGGGCTTCCGCCTCTGGGCATACCTCTGGGCTACCACCAGGCGATGCATCATCAGCCAGTGTCCGGCCACGGCCCGCAACCCAACGGCTGTTGGTGGTGAGGAACCAAACGTTCCAATGTTTTAGTGGTTTGCTAGTCCCGTGTTGCGTAGTACTTTTAAAACTCAGAGGTTTTGGGGTACCGTGACATTTACCTTAATAAGTTGTCGGATTTATTCCATTGGTTATCGTTCGTATAACTCGAATACAGTTTGAGTACCATCGGTATTGAGGAGTTCCTAATTATTTGTACTAAATATGCAATTATTCGAATATTGATTGATCTATGCGTCTTGGTCATTGTGGTTATTCATTTGTTTGGATAACGTTAGAAAAGACAATAGTACCTTAGTTAAATTTTATGATTAGTGAGATCCACAGATGCATTCCATCTTAAGCTTTGGTCTCTTGATCACCACGCATTACGCTGTCACGTCGACTGCCAGTGCGGAAAACTGGACATTTATTCCGTATTCTGTGTTATCTTATCACGTTGTGGTGTGGAAATAAAATGACAGTTTCTCCACATAGACAGACAACATGACAAAACGCCAGCGTACTGCTTGGTGATCTAAAGATAAAAGCTTTACGCGTGTTTGTAAATTTATGTAAAAAGATATGTACATAATTTTATGAGAAATGACCAGATTTTATCAGAATGCAATATTTAGTTTTAAGGTTCAGTATTATCATAGTCGAATATGCCTAGTGAATAGTTATTATTTATGAATATTTCAAACAAAGTTTTACATAAAGTATTTCTATTGTAGCTTAGATGTAGGAAATGAAGTTAAAATTTGTATGTATAGTACCGCAGTTGTTAATGTGACAAGTTACCTAAAGAAAAAATGTATGTGTACAAGTTTCTAAGAGTACATTAAATTTAGTGTTGGCATAATGATTGTATTAAATATAATGGATGTATCCTTGTAAAATATTGTGTATTCAACCATGTGTTATGCCTACCACCTAGTGAACCATTATTGGTACACATTACCTGACATTCCATATAAATAAGAGTGTAAAAATTACTGTTTATCTATCTACTTATAAATTATTATTAAAATATATGCATTAAATACCTGAGTACTTATATTTTTTTGTATCATTTCCAATAAACCCACAAACACCTAAGATAAAAGTATTAGCTACGAATGAACTTACACACAGAAAACAAGAGTACCTTTTAGTATTAGGTAGGTAGTCTAGGTATCTATTAATTGTAATAATGACAACCGATGTGGCGCGGTGGGCGAAGGTCCGTTTGCAACGCATGAGGTTGCGGGTTCGATTCCCGCCTCGGAACAATTGTGTGTACGATCTGCAGATTATTTATTGTTCCGGGTGTTCTGGTCGTTTTCTATGTATAATAAAAAATATCTATCCTAGTACCCGTAATACAAGCTCTGCTTACCACGGGGCTAGATAATGATGTGTAAATTGTCCATCATTATTTATTTATTTATATTTATTAATTACTACTTACACACATTCACACACTACATTACACACATACACGATCACGCGCATGTTCTAAATCATTTGCGCACTAAAACCTTAAACTCTTCGTATAATTTTAAAAATAAATAGGTATGTACCATCCACATCCACAGTTACTATAGTTCTGTGGTAGTACATTAAAAAAAAACTAATTTACGTAACTTAATCTACTTTTATCTAATTTATTTTGGAAGAGCGAGATTCCCTAACACAGGTATTTCTTTTACTTAAAAGGGAATCTCAAACACTGTTATATATATTGTACATTAAGTTAAAGAAATAAATATTTTGTTTTTTTGTATTTTGTACTACTTAAATGCACTACTATTCCAGACTAAATATGGTCCGAAAATTGGTAACCTAGCAAATTTTAGAAAGAGCACATCAAATCTATATAATTACCGTATTTTCAAAATTCCCGGAAAATGTTATGGATGGATAAATTAAAATGAAAAGTTTTTATTTCTTTAAGCTTACAAATAAGCACTTAGACAGGTCATATTTTATACTATTAAATTATTTTATAGTTCACTTCAATTTTTTGTCCACCAGTGGAAGAAGTGAGAAGAAACCACTAGTAGTAGATAAAACTAGCAAATCACGTTACACTAGCACACTAATGCTATAAATGCGAAAGTTCGGATGAAATGAAATGAATGAAAATATTTATTAAAAAAGAAATACACAATAACAATGGTTAACTCTATGTTAAGCTAAAGTCAGGTGTTATCAGTTTCTCGTCAATTAAATTAATTATAATTACATAAGTTCGTCTGAATTAGGCATGTAGAGATCAGGAAAGGTTCGTCTTTGAGGAATTGCAAATTTTGTATAATCATTGTCAAGAAATTCGCTTACAGAGTATATGGTTTTATCTAATAGAAGAAGTTTCACATTACATAAAAATGATGTTAAGATGGATGGCTGTTTGTTAGTTCTACGCCAGCCAAAACTACGGATCGGATCGTGCTGAAGTGAAATTTAGCATAGCCACGAGCAGAACCTAGCAAATAAAAACAAAAATAATTAATAAATAAATAATGCTGGACTATCCACACATCATCATCAAGCCCCAAGCTAAGCACGACTTGTGTTATGGGTACTAGACGACTGATTTACTTAATACAATAGATCTATGTAGATAGATAAATATCTATCTACATAGATAATAAATATTATTATGTTGCAGCGTTGGATCGCGAAGAGTGGAAGGAGAAAAGGGAGGCCTTTGCCCAGCAGTGGGACAATAACGGCTAAAAATAAATAAATAAATAAAATTGATAACTCGGATCTTACACACAATTGTCCCGAGGCGGGAATCGAACCCCTATTCTCTGTAACCATACCAACGACGGTCGATGACGATACCAACTTATAGTCCAGCCGTTTCATATACCCATAACACAACTCTGCTTAGCTTGGGGCTAGATGATGCTGTGTGGATTGTCCAGCATTATATACATTATTTGTTTATTATTAATACTATCTAGTGGTCTACTGTAATAGCTATGTACATGGCTTGTATATACATTGCTATAATAATAAAATAAATATTCAATAAAGTTAAGAAAGTTCCTTTCTCTGCAGATAGTCACCGGCGGCGGCCGCTTGGTCGCGGTCGGTAATCTACCGTTTTGATATATTTTTTATTGTAGAATAGTTTTATAATATTTTATTGTATTTATTTTTTAAACTAAAAAATGTATTTTCTACGAGAATTATTAATAAATGAGTGAATTAAATGTTCAATAAAATGTTATAGCTATATATGTAGGTATAGGGCTAAGTTTATTTCTTTCTGTATCTCTGAAACATAACATAAATTCACATAATACCTACATTTAATGTTATTCCTGGCAATATTGACGAGTCAACGTTCATTTACAGCGAGCCCCAGTCGATTGTTTGCGTTCAATATTTACCAGCCGGCGCTATCTAATCGGCTGCCGACGCAGATAGGCCGACCCGATTACTGCAATACCTGCCGCAAGACTGCTCTCTACACCTGATCTATTTATTGCGAACTAGTTGAAGCCCGCGGCTTCGCTGTATTTCTATAGAAACGTTCAAAGGTAGAAATAACCGTCATCATCATCAGCCTCAGCTGGACAGAGGCCTCCCCTAATGAGCGCTATAGCACCCTGTCTTCAGCTTGCCGCTTCCAGCATCTGCCTGCAGTCCTTCGCAGGTCCCACCTGGTCGGAGGACGTCCTACACTTCGTTTTCAGAGTCGCAGTCTCCACTCAAGAAGACGTTTACCCCACTGGTTGTCGGATTATAGGATACATTTTTTTGCCTTTGTTGTAAAGCCTAGACTAGAACTACATTGATGCAAAATTTCAGGGCGATCCGTCCAGTTGTTTTGAATTGAAGGAGTTACAAACATCAGAGATTGGGTACCCACATCATATTATTATATCAGTTATCTACATAACACAAGTTCTGCTTAATATGAGGCTAGATGATGCTGTGTGGATTATCCAGCATCATTTATTAATGTAATTGGAATGTAACAGTTGATTTAATCCAGCAGCTGAATCATTGGCTATTATTTTAAATAGTTATTGATCAGGCAAGGATAAGCTCTATGTACTTTTAACGGTTCTACAATAAATACAATATCCTAACACATCGTCTATTAAATAAATAATAACACATCAACAAAAGCCCAAGTCGGTAGCACAAAGCCAAACAAAATGGGACTTAATTCCTATCAATTCTTGAAACGCCTTCGTCAATTCTACAGCCAAACATTCAATTCTATAGCTAAATAGAATGGAAAGGGCGGGTAAGCCGATTAGCCATCAACAAATACGGTGACACACGTGAGATCAGTTTGTTTTCCTTTGCAGAAGGATGCATTGAAGAATCTGATGAAAGCTGTGAATACTTCGGATGACGAACCTCTTTTTTATCTTTCTATTACGTAGAAAATGAAACATTTGGAATAAATACAACATAACTATAGCAATACTGATATTATAAACGTAAAAGCAACTCAATGCATTTATATGTTTTTAGGGTTTCATTTTTGTACAACGGAAACTCTTATGAATATCTTAGAAATAACAGTAGCTATTAATTTGAAAAAAAAAAAAATAACGTTGGACAATTCACACCCCATGGTAAGCAGAGCTTGTGTTATGGGTACTAGATAACTGATATACATAATATAATACATTACATAGATAGATATTTTTTATCATACATAGAAAACGACCAGAACACCCGGAACAAATATCTGCAGATCGTAAACACAATTGTTCTGAGGCGGGAATCGAACCCTCAACCTCCTCCCGCAGGCGGACCTTCGCCCACCGCGCTACAGAGGTCGTCAAAACGTCATGGGTACAGCTCGCATTATTCGTAGCGCTCTTTTTGGCAATAATTTTGTGAAAAGTTTGCAGTAAGTAAACACTTATTTCCTAGGTGCCGTTGGTGCTTAACGTCCCGAGTATTCTGTTATGAGAACGAACGCGGGGTATAATAACCAAAACATATTCATAAGGGTTTATTACAAAGCTTGCTAGCACCACAGCAATTTTTGTATCGATTTTCCTCGTTCACTCAACTTGCAACCCTATTCCGGGTATCTACAGCTTATTTAGCGTGCGACTAAGGGTTAGGAAGTAGAGAATACACAATATTGTCGATGTGGGCGCAATATCGTTACGATATGATGGACGAGCTCGGTCAGCGCGCAGTCACCTCGAAACTGGTGATAAGGGCTGGGGCAGCGGGCACCTGGCGATGGTGAGAGAAGTATCCTCTCGTTACACGATTCTGATGTTTATCGTTCTTGCTTTTAACATACATAAATGTACTAGTGGTTTCTTCATTTTTTCCAGTAGTGGATAAAAAAATTAAATGATGAGAAAATCCATACAATCTTTTAAGGTACAACTAAAGAAGTGGCTAATAGCCCAATCGATTTATAATTATAATGAGTTTACGACTATAAAATGTAATTTATAATGTATTTTTGTGTATCATAGTGTAATGTGGATGTATGTAGTTTTTTACATATAGTATAATATAATCAATAGTTATGAATAAATGAATTATAAATCAATAACACCTTATTTGTAGTTCAAATTTTGTGTTTATTATTTGATTGTTATTTTCTTTTTTTAATTCCTCGTCTTCATGCTTATTTTATAAGAAATAAAGAATAAAAGAGAAAAGAAATAAAGATATTGAAATCTAAACCTGATAGAAAAATGGGATTTACATGCTCTTAATTATTGGTGCCACGTAAGCGTGATGGAATTTTTCGGAATGCAGAATGTTCTGCTAATAGGTGGTGGATATACTAGCTGTTTCGCTATTGTTTTAGGTTCCTTTATACCTACTCTTGATGAGGATACTGTACCCCATATTGTGCCAATAGGATTTCGAGCAGATTTACTACTTAGGTTGTGGTGTATTATTGAGATTTGGATTGACTCGATCGAGAAACAATTGTGGTCACAATTATATCTCAGAGTCAATCAAAATCAAGTAACGAAAATTCCGTTCGCTCACCCTTGTCATAATTTACTAACAACATTTATTAGCACCAGCTAATCTAATAAGTAAATCAAAGTCGCCATATGCCGCGGCTCAAGAACGTCGTTAGAGCTCGACTCACACGCGCCGCAAACATTTTGCGGGTAGGTTCCACCCTCGCGGGCGGGACACAGGTGGACTCAAATAGCTATGTCTATTTTGTAAAAATATTCTAGAGTTTAGTGCCATGTTACTGCCGCATGAACTTGCCCTAGATGAAAAGTTATGTATAGGCGTGTATTACCAAGTCCACTGTCCACAATTACAGCCCGACTCGAAACAAAAACATCGATACATTCAAACATTCGCATATAATAGTGTGATTTAAAAAATTTGTGTATACCAAGTCCAAAGATACATTTTTGTAAAATTTTAGCCCGACTGGAAACAAAACACACATTCAACATTGGCATATATTAGTATGATTTAAAAAATAAATGAAAATTTAACCATTTTATGATTCTTTTGACTTCGTGGACAATCATAAAGTAAGCAGAATCGATTTATCCAAGATCGTCTAAATAATAGTGTCTTTGACCTTATCGACACAAACAGCTTTTTATCAAATCTGAAAGTTGACGAACATAATACCAAAATGTACCAAACAAACAATACCAAATACACAAAAAATACAATGTAGAGTCAAAGAGAACCAGCTGTTATCAAAATTAGTCTGTGAGCACGACCCAAGTGGATTTATAGAGCGTGCTCTAATAAATACGTTATGCAGCGACCAAACGAATATTAATAACTGACTTCCTGTTGCGATTTCATTTGCTGTTGTGGGCTTTCGTCACATCGTTCTGGGCTTAAAAGCTCTGCGTGGTTGTGAGAACATTTGAGACATTAATATGCAGGAAAATATCATGGAGTCAAAGTTATATAGGTAGTTCGTATTCTATTGTTTTGTAGCTCGGAGACTTGATGAAAATGTTAGTTAATAGAATAATCCAATAAACCGTAATTGTAACTTATTTGTATCGTGATTGGTGTTAAAAACTATAAAAGACACGAATATGACTAAATTATAAGATTCTAACTCTTTAGCACGGTAAAGGTGTAAGTAATGTCGAATGTGAGAAATGCCTCGGAAAACGCATCGACATAGATCAGCCTGTTTTATGACCAGCCTGGTTTATGAGCCGAGAATCATATCGCAAAAATCCTAGTATTTATAGACAGGAATGTTAGTTTTCTGTATCGCTAAGGCCATTTTTCACGTGCCAGCTACAACGCACAGACATAAAGGTTTACGACAGGCCGTCATATTTATGGGTTGGGTATTGTGATATACAGGGTTATTTTTTGTTGTGAGCATTAGGTTTTATCTGGCTTTCCGGTAAATCAAGTAGCTACTGGCCGTCGCGATGTGTCGTAGATCATAGGGCGGAAGCGGTCGGCGGGTTATCCGTGGGGTTGCCATATCGTTACTCATATCGACTGCTAACTTCGCAATCTTGTTATTTGCGACGGTTAATTAGGTTAAAGATATTTGTTGTTTTTGGAACTAGGTATAGATATAAAATTTATTTCATTTAAGATATCTAGGGTAATAGTGAGAAAAATAATATTACTTTAATAAATTGAATTATACCTCTAATTAAACATGTTTCCATAATAGGTAATATAGTAGACAACGTCACTTTCAAAACTACGGGTTCGATTCCCGCCTCGGAACAAATGTGTGTACGATCTGCAGATATTTGTTTCGGGTGTTCTGGTCGTTTTCTATGTATAATAAAAAATATCTATCTATGTAATGTATTGTATTATGTATATCAGTTATCTAGTACCCATAACACAAGCTCTGCTTACCATGGGGCTAGATAATGCTGTGTGAATTGTACAGCATTATTTATTTATTTATTTATTTATTTATTTATTTATTTATTTATTTATTTATTTATTTATTTATTTATTTATTTATTTATTTATTTATTTATGTATTTATTTATTTATTTATTTATTTATTTATTTATTTATTTATTTATTTATTTATTTATTTATTTATTTATTTATTTATTTATTTATTTATTTATTTATTTATTATTGAATTTCATAAGTAATGACGTTCTAGCGTGCTAGCTGAAGCCGAAGCCTATTGACGAGTAAAGCTTCTACGCTACGTTTCTATAACTCATAATTTGTAAAGGAATTCACCACGTCTAATACCGTATCCTCCCATTTGGCAGATGCACCAAGGCAGTAAACGTTCATCCAGCGATAAAATATTATGTTGATAAAATATAGCGCTCCTAATAGTCTTTTGTTGCAAGCGACTGCCCTCGCTGTCTTCGATTAAGACATATCGCGCCCTTTTTTCGGTAAAAAAGGGAAAATGAATAGTCTAGGGCGGAAATATTACGATTTCCGCTCAATAACTTGTAGTCCAATCAAAGGAGACTGTCGTAGGTTTTTATTAATACTACTCTATTTTATTGCAACTTTTTTATCGGCTTTGTTGTTGCACATTCTGATTAATTGATTGGAGTTAGTTGTCAAAGAAAACTTGATCAAACTATGTTTCAATCAGTAACCGTGATTTTAAGATGTAAAAACTATTTATGCTTAGACAAAAGAGTCTTATGAAGCCTGTGGTATAAGGAAACTGTGAAATTGTTATATTTTAAATCCATTATTATATTTTTTCATTTTCTTATGACGTACATGACACACATAACAAGAAATACTAATATAACACAAAAAAATCTAAGAAAATACGAACTGGCTTGAGATTGAGAGACAGAACACAACATATAGACACTAAGTAGACATTTTAATACACGCAATTTATTAAATACTACTTATAGAATAGGAAGTATTATTTAATAAAAAATTGCTTCATAAAAAGTTAGTTTGTAATTTTATATAAGCAAGTCTCATAAAGTTAGGTTAGTACTCAGCACCAATGACCCTTTATAAGCGTTTTCAGAAGATTGATCGTTCAGAACCATTACAGAAAAGCTTTTAATTTTCCATTTGTCTTTTCTCAACGTAATCCTTATAGTTTTAGTCATAAAGTTCTTTATTCTCTGTTAACGTAATATCATAATAACAACAAAGGTGGGCTGTTACCTGTTATCTGTTAGGGGAGGCTAAATCAGAAAATCGATATGAACGTACCGTCGGCTGTCCGATCCAAACTTTGCACTGTCTTCTGCAATATTGGGAAACTTTTCTTGTCTTTACTTTAATACAGTTCCTAATGTTATTATTGGATGAAATAAAAGTTTTCTTTCACTGAAATACTGCTCTGTTTTTTGCGTTTTTGGATTGACTGAAAATATTTTCCAAGTTGACATTGGCTAAATGACTATATAGCAGGCTAAGCATGATAACCTTGTACTATCCTAACTCCATGATATCGTTCTTCTAAAGTATATTAGTCATATTTCGCACAGCAACCTAAATTTTTGCATCTGAATGACAAGACTTGTCATTTTCTAATTTCAATTCATTTCGTAAACGGTAAGGGGGACTCCAACATCTCGTCTCCCATGCCAACCTAACCTACAAGTGGTACATCCTGCTAGATTACGAACTAGGCTCTGGTTAAAATATCAGAAAATCTTCATAATTTTATAACTCATTGATTTTACAATTATTTTCCATTACTTGACACTGGCAGAAAAGTGTCCAACTAGACACAGTTGCCATTAACAAAGAATCATCATCGTAAACTGTCACTGCGTGTGGCCACAAATGCTTTACCAAATAATTTATTTGGCTCTATCAATATATTCTGAAAAAATAAATCCAAAACACATTGATCTAATTACGCTCCCCCGCGGTCAGAGCGGAAGCGCAGGATTGAGACGTCAATGTCCTTCCGGAGGCTGTCAAATAGCGCCCCGCAGAATGTTGTGAAAGAGCTGTCAAGCCGTCGATTAATGAGCCACAAGGACCAATAAATTGACCACCCTTGACCAATAGGCCCTGTGGTTAGACGCATAGACCCGTGTGGACCACACGTGACTTCAGCCACGTGGCATAGGAAAAAGTGACAGCTGTGAACAGAGATGTCAAAATTGAGTTAGACTACAGTGCCTAATACTTCACCTAATAGCACAGCGTGAGATTATTACAAACGTTGGTAATAGAGAGACGGACAATTGTCCGATCGCGAGTGCTAATAAATTGAAAAAAGAATACAACTCAAAAAGACTTAACTACCTATCTAAATGCCACGCAAAAAACCTTAAATTAAAAATAATTTGACAAACTCACAAAGTATCTCTTAGTAAATATACACAAACACTAAAAAACTATTATTACTTTTATTTTGATTTGCAATGTTCGTTCATGCCATTATATTAATGACGATTACTCGACACTCCGTTTCTACAATATGGTCCTTAGTATAAATACGTTCATGCATCACCAAGGCCTTCATACACCTCCTCATAAACTGAATCAACGTTATGAATCAGAGTAGATAAGCATTTATCACGTACCGGCGACCACCGCCGCAGCGTGAGTCAGCACCTGCTAATGGTCAGTCGATGTGAGATGATTAATTACTCTTATCTCAGGCTGAACCATCAGAGGCACCCAGCCTCTGATGGCTCTATGATGAGAGGTGATCGGCCTGTGTCGAGAGGTCACTTTGGATGTGGTATTTAAACTTACATCTCAACAAGGCAAAAGCTGCTGGCTATTTTGACAAGATTTGTGGGAAATCTGAGTTGAAATCGTAAAATGAGATTTATTTATTTATTTATTTAATGTAATCAGAACGACCTTAGGCCAATTATACTAATTACAGAGGTATAATATAAAAGTAAAGAACACATGTTATAAATACAATTAAAATAAAATCAAATAATCAATAATGTCAATTATAAATTCAAATTATTGAAGAGTCAACATAAAATTAAGAATGAAATATAGGTAAGTCAAAAATAGGACAAAATAAATTTTTAGAGACTAAAACAATGTCAAAAATAGCAGAGATATTTTTATAATAAAAGTATAAGGTTGCTTTTTCATAAAACTATCTCCCCTCGCATATTTTTTGAAGGCGTGTGGTGGATGAAATACATATTAGTTACTAAAATAAAAAAAGGTGACTAGCTCTCGTGCGAGCACTTTCGAGGTGTATATCAATAATATATCAAATCGTATATCAAAAATTTTAAGTTCATTTATTGATTATTACTTTCCCGCCGGTAATTTTATTGATCGTTATTTGCTACGAGTTGTATATCGTCTGCAAAAAAACAAGTTTTCTGGTTGAGCTATTTTTATTTGTATACGAAGGGGAGTAGGTACCTACGTTTATTGTACAAAGAAGATACGAGGATAGCAAAATGCTATCTTATCAACCAGCTAGGTATTGATTATGAAACAAGCACAGCTACGTACGAGAATAAGTCCCACCTTCAGTTAGATTCCTACTCATAACGATGCTCTCGTCATCAAAGGATTTGAATACCAAAACGTTTCGACACCTATCACCATAATGACTCCTCATTGAAGAAGCGTAATGGGCATCAAGATCGTTAGCTTGATGGGTGGGTATGGGTATGGCTACTGTGCATACACTAAAAAGACAAGTCAAGAATGTTAGTCACTACATCGATCACTTTGGACTGGTCATTTTATATTAAAGGGGAAATTGGATTACCCCGGGGGGTCCCGCGTTTCGCTGACAAAAGCAGACTGTAGCGTTACAAAAACTTTGCCATTTTCTAAATTGTCATCTGATAAAATGCGTCCAATTTATTAGTTTAAGCTTTTTAATCATAAAATACTACACGCCGTAGGTGGCGACAGATTATGAATAAACTAAATCACGCTAATCCGTTATCCTTTTACTCGTTTCTTTGAAATTCGGAAGCTGACTGGAGGGCCCTTTGAGAGGCTGTGCGTTGTTAATTCTTATAATTGGCCGCTTTATTCGAGCCGAGACCGGAAAGGAGACCCACGTCAGGGTATCTCGCCTATAAAAGGATTTGTAATGCCAAAATGAAGTGAGAATATTTATGTGGCGATATAATGGGGCATTCTCTACGGCAGACAGACTGTCGCCGTCCGTCGCGATGCAGTCGGTTTTTTGCAAATGCAGAAGTTTTTTGGGATTATTAAAAATGGGAATAAGGGCGAAGAAATTGTAGGTATTGTCTGAGTAATTTAGCAAAAGTACTTAGACGAATGATAGTGCTGATAATAGTATCTTTTGCATTTATTGTTATTGAAACAATCGTTATTCGATAAGAAATAGACACTGACGTTATCTATATTGCTGAAGTACTTCTTAATAACATCTAAAGATAAGGCAATATTGATAAGGGTAATTATTTGTATTGTTCGATAATATGGCTATTGGTACCAGATTATAGGGCCTTGATTGAAAGGGTGCTGCCTACTTACCGATAGGTATGTCAGATTCTATTGAAATTAAATGGCCGTATTACATGTTGGGGCAGCAACAATGCAATAATGTGTGGTAGAGACTTAAAATGACAGTTTATTCGGTTAAATAGACCGAGCGCTACAACCGTGGTTGCCAATGTTGCCATCAATTGATTCTCTGGAGGCGTTCATTCATAAAATTCGTTATTTCTCGTAAATCGCACACAAATGGTGAATTCCACTATTGATAGTTTCACGGGTATGTTTGTGTTTGAATTAGGTTTTATGCAACGGTGCAGAGCCGTGAAATTGATTCGGGTGTGTATGTATTGGTAAGGCGGAAGGTAGCTTATGATTACCTTCATTCATGAATGGACTGATGAAAAAATATACGTACGCACTACGCCGTACGCGCAGGTAGTCGGAACTTATGAATGAACTCTTGATTCTCATGAGCGTTCTCGATGAAATTCTTTAGTTTTTTAATTGCTTTTAACTACAGATAGCTAAGCAATAATAAATAAAGAATGCTGGACAATCCACACAGCATTATCTAGCCCCATGGTAAGCAAAGCTTGTGTTATGGGTACTAGATAACTGATATATGTACATAATACAATACATTACATAGATAGATATTTTTACTATACATAGAAAACGACCAGAACACCCGGAACAAATATCTGCAGATCATACACACAATTTTTCCGAGGCGGGAATCGAACCCTCCTGCGTCGCAGGCGGACCATCGCCCACCGCGCCACATCGGTCGTCTAGTAACAGTCCAACCGAATTGAAATATAACCTTTGTAGATAGGTATTTAACAATTACAGGTTTTGATTCACCATTTCAAAACGAAGTCCTCAAATTGAAAAAGATAAGACATCTTCCAAAAACAGAGACTCGTCGATAGGTACTTGTTTTGCTGTAAGAGTCAATTAAGTTAAATTACCCTATTACCCTATAGGCAGGCTTTAACAAGTGTCATTCAGTCTAAAGTGACCATTACCAGCGGCCACTATAAAGGCTTTCCTAAGTATTGAATGGACATTAAGAACAAGTGTTTTACAGCATCCGGCAAAAAATCAGGTATCTTTCCGGATGCGAATCATCCCAAGCCTACGTTCCCACGGCTGGACAGTTAGTTAGCACAATGTAATAATGCTTTATGAAGTGACAATTTAGTTGTTTGTTTCGAGGTTTGTTCCTTTCGCTTTTGTTTGAGGGTAACAATGCGCCACGTGTAGCAATTTGGTTAACAGATGTGGATGGTTTTGTTTGACCAAGTTTGTTATCGGGTTAAGACTTGAGCCGAGAACCTTAGATGAGGATTGAGTGTCTCTTTCACTCTTGAGTATCCATTGCATTGAAAAATAAATGACGATCCAGCTTAGCAGTCTCATTTGCATTTGGCAATTTAATTCTCACTCTGCAGTATAGGCTAACTTGACTCATATATTTACGTAGTATTTGACTTAAGAAACCAATATTATCGATTTCAGATATTAAAAGTGTCAAATTTCATGTGACGGATCTTAAATTCGCAATTATATTCGCGAACATTTGCTAAATACCAATTATTATTTTTTACAACCCGTATGATGTTACAGCACAGAAAATACAATACAATACAAATACGCTTTATTGCACATCAAACACAGAAAAAAAACAGTAAAGAACAAACAAACAAAGATACAGATGCACAATGGGCGGCCTTATCGCTAAGAGCGATTTCTTCCAGGCAACCTTTGGATGGACACGTAGCTATATTTCATTTCATTTCATTTATTCCGTTCCACCGTAGGTACACATGTTACACTTGATGTCGGTCAGTTGTACATAAAATGCAGCTGTATAAGGGCATTGTCAAAAATAAACTAAAATAAACCTAGGTATCTAGCCTACAATGAATAACAATTTAAATAAATATCAAGGTATATAGTATAGGTATAGACGGTGGCGTATTATAGATTAATGTAAATATAAATTATATACAAAAAAAATATACAAATACATATATACTTGGAAATAAATACTGATTATAGACACTAATACATAAAATATTAACTATTTGAGATCGAGGAAAGAAAGTGTTCATAGACCATATGTTTAAATATAGGGAGGGATTTAGCCTGTCTTATTGGGGTAGGTAATGCATTCCATAGTCTGGTGGCATGTAAAATCATTATATACAATACAATACAATACACAAAAATTCTTAATGTACACCATACTCAAATTAATCATTACAAAAATACATTATGTGTGACAGGTAAAATGGGCGGCCTTATCGCTTAGAAGCGATCTCTTCCAGGCAACCTTTGTATGGAAAGAATTATATGAATTTAAGAAAAGGCAGGGGGTGTACCACAGGTTATCTAAATAAGAATAGTAAAAAACAAATAATAAATATTACAAATTCCAAAATAAATAATACACTACTTAAATACATAAATAAATAAATAGTAAGTACCAATATTCATTATTTTCATTCATTTGGCAGGAAAAACTCCTTGACGTGAGCTTTAAAAACAGGAATTTATATAAATTATCGCTTACATTTCGGCTGTCGACGATAAGTAAACCTTTAAAATAAAGTTTTGCGGTTTTCTAGGTTATAAAAAAATATGGTTTAATTTTAATTCTCTAATCGGAAAATAATAATCTAAGACCAACTTTAAAAAAGAGTCAGGCTAGTTAATTACCTACATACTTATTTATACTAAACAAATGTGTAGCTGATTTCTGTATTTCTATTTCTTTATAACAAAACTAGCGGACCTTCCGGGCTTCGCACGGTTTTAGTACGGATCCCTAACTTTTTTTGAAATATAATATAGCCTATGTTCACCGGAGATAGTGTAGCTTCCCAACGGTGAAAGAATTTTCCAAATCGGTCCAGTAGTTTTGGAGCCTATTCATTACAAACAAACAAAAAATCAAACATTTCCTCTTTATAATATTAGTATAGATAGTCGTACTAGGTGCAAGCAAATGCAACACAAACTTGATTAGTTTTTAGGTGTGTAGAGTAAACAGCAACTTTTTTCCTCTACAAATTTGAATCAGTAGCTCCAAATAAATACAAAGCTAGTCATTTCTTATAATGCAACGTTGTAGAAGAATATAATTATTTTCTCAATGAAATACAGAGCGATTGTTGAGATTGTTCCTGCATCCGTCCGGAAATGGCGGAGTCGTCCAGTCTGGTCTGTTTACACAGATTGTAACCACAGGCAGCATGAATGACCGACCACCCATTGAGTACCGTGTTGAGTAGCCACTCATACTTGTACGGCTTTAAGAAAGTATCAAGCCAAGGATACTAGATAATACTTCTAAAATGTTAACATAGCTCGTTTTTGTTATAAACACATAATGCATTCTCATTTAAATAAAAAATAACAAGGTTTTCGCCAAGAGACAAAAAACAAACAGTTGATATACCTTAACGATTGTGACGGTTCGAACCATACATACATATTCGTTGTATACCTGGTTCTAGTAGAACCCTGACTAAAAATTCATGGTGTACATGTACACATTAAACTTTGTAGAAATAATGAAACTTGTCGCGATTATATACGGCATGTCTAAAATAATGACTAGAACATTTGTCCGGAAAACATATTATTTTTAATTGACCATTCTCCACTAACCTTCGCCCAATGACGCCATTCCGTGCCAACATTTCTCTGACCTTTGTTTTACAACATTTTTTCAGCAATCTATTTATAATTTAATATGACTGCCTGAAAACTTGTTACAACAGTTCACACCTCGTTGCTTCTACAAATTAGTTTCGCGGTTGCCAAAACAAAAGAACGGCGCGTTCGAGTTTCAAACCTTTTCAAATAGATTTTTAGAACCGCAAAAAGTCTTGGCATTATGCATTCCACCTCATTTTAGTAGTGTCAGGAGAATAGCTTCTACATACTTCCTAGTCTATGGTTCTTTCAAATTGTATTTCAATACTTTCCTAGCTGTACTTGCGGGGTGATCTTTCGTGTCCATTGATCACAGCTTTAATTCCTGCCCATATTTAGCTATTGTGGACAGGCGTCATTCTGTAAACGCTTCTCATTATAAAACCACACTTTGTATAAAAATATGTGCTCGAGTATAAAGGTAAACATTGATTTTTTGTAACGCCTGAGAGAATACTTGTTTGGGCCGGCAGTGACAGAGGCACAATGGGACAATGAGCCATGGTATTGAATGGGAGACCGCACACTCGGTAACATTTCTACAAACACTTAGAACTACTACTATTTGTGTTAGGAATTATACACTGTATTAATTTAAGTAAACTTTGTAAATATTTTATCTCGAAATATTTTAACAAAATTAAAAACATCTACATATATGAATTTGTGTCTTTGGGTTCGTGTTCTACGAAGTGCTACGAGGAGCTACGGATTTGGCTACGTAAACTTATTTGACACGAACAGTGTTGATAAACTCAAAACAAACAAATACTCGTATAATTGCCATTAGGCAATTTCCATTTTTGTTATGCAGGACGAATATTAGAAACATATCTATCTATGTAATATATGTTGTATTAAGTATATCAGTCATCTAGTACCCATAACAGAAGCTCTGCTTAGCTTGGGGCTAGATGATGCTGTGTGTTAGTGAGCTCAGAAACAGTTAGCAAAGACTAACCAGGTGCAAGAAACCTCTACATCACCGACAATACACACTAGCGGTCCATCTTAGCTCGCACCCACTGACACCCGCCCACAAAAACCAGCATTCATACAAAAGAAACTGATAGCAATCTCTTGCAAATAAAAGACCAGCTATTCATGTCGTCTGCTTTAAAGAATTGAAAACATTTGCACTCCAAAAAAGGGGGCCATAACTTCATAACCTTTCAATTTACGTGCGGGCTTCTAAATGATCCAACCAGATGTAATCTTCTGTACAGCGTACTTCGGTACAGCGACAGCTAATGGGTTAATAAAACAAAGCCAGGTTAGTTACACCATTTATAACTAGCATTCACACTAGCGACCCGCCCGGCTTCGCACTCGACTCCGCATATAAGCCTTTCTCATGAATCACTCTATCTATTAAAAAAAACTGCATCAAAATCCGTTGCGTAATTTTGAAGATCTAAGTATACATAGGGAGGGAAAGACAGACAGCGAGAAGCGACTTTGTGTTATACTATGTAGTGAAGAGCGATCGTTATGATCTTTGATTTGTTGGATTTGTCTCAGTTCCGAATAACGGAATAGCTATCTATCGACGACCTCTGTGGCGCGGTGGGCAAAGGTCTGCCTGCGACGCAGGAGGTTGTGGGTTCGATTCCCGTCTCGAGACAAATGTTTGTACGTTCTGCAGATATTTGTTTCGGGTGTTCTGGTCGTTTTTTATGTATATTATAAAATATGTATCTATGTAATGTATTGTATTATGTAGGTATATCAGTCATCTAGTACCCATAACATAAGCTCTGCTTACCTTTTGCTAGTTGTTCGATAAAAAACCTGGTGGTCCAAGTGAAGGTCTTTATAATAATCGAGATTTGAATTTTGATAATATTTTGGCCACGAACAAGACGAATATACATCTTGGTAAAGCTCTGATCCTTACCCACTGTAAGTCATGTAGCTACCAGCAACCACAAGCCAGGTGCTAGTAACGTCTGCATCACCACAATAAGAACACCCTCACACCCACTCTGGACACTACATACTTCAAAAGCATCTTCCCGCCCACAAAAATCAGCAAGGACAAAAACTGATAGAAATCTCTTGCAAATAAAACCGCATCTATTCTTGCCGCCTGATTAATTGCGGGCGTGTTCTTTGAGATTTGTGTTCGTAGGATCCAGAAATACACGTGGACAGTCTCGTGTCTTACAACGTACTTTTAGAGGAGTAAGGATTTTATGTTATTAAAATGGGGTCAAAAAGTTCTTAAATGTTATCAAAGCAAAATTAATTGAACGGCTGAAATTTAAGAGCATTTAAGCGCGTAAGCCAAAAGTTCCAAGCTAACCGTGTCGCTGCCCACCGGAAAATATCCAATGTTTTTAGAGTAGGTTATTTACCTACCCTAAAAATATTATTATGATTAATTACTAAAACTATGATAATGTCTTAAAGACGATAAAAAAATTATGTATTATAGTTTTCGTTAGATTTAATTGCGATAAGAAAAACATTACTTATTTTATATTCCTATTTTTCGGGAATGAGATGATATCGAAATAGTGTTACGAAAGATCTTTAATATTATTTGATAAATTACCTTCTATAAATCAAGTCATCAACTAATCTACTCTAATAATAATAATCTACTAAAGTAATCCCTCTCTAGGTGAGTAGAATTATGAGGCAACTATAAACGAATAAAAATTTATACTATTCACATCATACTAATATTCCACTTAAATGCGAAAGTTTGGATGGATGTTAGGATGTTTGTTACGTCTTTACGCCAAAACAACTGAACGGATTGGACTGAAATTAATGCAATAGGTATGACCAGGAATAAAACAAAGGTTTTTTAGCCCATAAATCTGATCAGATTCCATAAAAACAACGTATGCAAAGCAGCAGGTAGACGCTAGTGTAAAATATTTCGTGCATCATCAAGGGAGCAGAAAATAACCTGTATGAGTAAGGGCCATATTCTTAGCCGTGCTAATGATTTGTGTCGAGCTCGCCCTTGACGCAGTTTATTAATAAGACTGACCTTAGATAGGTAGAGTTAAGGACAACCGTGGGTGATTTTTGTCACCTTTGTTGTTTGTCAGACAGTCTAAAAAAAGTTAAAAAAATAATAATGTATTTATTTTAATGTAAAAATTGGTAACAGCTAAAAAACAAAGTGACTTACGCACTATAATAACATAAATAAAATGACGTTTTGTTTGACTTTAGGTATATTTAAGTCCGTATCAACTCCTGTTGTATTTTTTTGCCTTACTATAACGAAAGTAATCGACGGTAAATCAGTACATTGATAGATTAGTAGACTTTCGTTGCAGCCATTGTTCAGAAATCTGAGATGTTTTTGAGTAAGTATTCGAGGGTAGATAACTACGTGATGATTCCCACACTTACACTATCAACATTATTTTTGAACAATGCCTAAAAGTTTGCCAGTTTACAAAAAGAAAATAACCATACTCCAATTAGAACTCTATGTTCAAACACCTTTTTACCAATTACACCCTACGGTTCTCGAATTCTCTTTTATATTAGCAACTCCTGCTAACATAAGTATCTAAATAACAAGAGAGAACAATGGAAACAAGTTGCGTCATAAGACTTCGTAAGCGTCCCTGTAAGGCGGAGGTACATAAATCTTCACATATTGCTTCACGGAGTATTCAGGCCTGTAAGAGAAACAGCCAACCCTTGGCTGCCTCGTTATTGACCTCTCACTCCAATAGCTTTGTCCCACTTTTACTCGAGCTGAGAAGCGAACCTGTGAAATTTTCTGTCTCTCTCCAATTTCAATTTACTCGAGACGGATTTTCAGGGCTTTATAAGATCGTTTGGTGCAGTGTTCGGTTGGAAAGCAGAAGTTTCATGTAGGTGTTACCTACATATATCTAAAATAAACAAGAGATTTTTGTTTTCTTGTTAATCTTCATAACAATTCGGATCTCCTGATACTTTTAATACAGGATGTAGCAAAAATGTAGGACCAAACTTTCAGGGAGGGTTCAGCTTCGATCACAGAAACGGGAAAAATGTTTAAAAAAATTGTATTTAGATTAATTTGCTAAAAGTAGGTACCGCTTTCAAGCTACCTAAAACGCCTGCAAAAGTCGAAATAGTAGAAACAGAAAAACCTCAAGCTACGATATCATGTAGCTCATGGTAAGAATGAAAGACTTGAGTTATTTCAACGTTTTTGTCTTTGGCGTTGGCTTATGAAGATAAAAAAAATTACCGTTGTAATAACTTCAGTGTTTATACCAACTATCACTTGACTTTATTAACTGAGTTATAGTTTAGGTTGACTTTTATTGCCCAAGATACTCCTTTGTGTCGCACCACAGAGATTAGGCAGTGAATGCGTTAACATTGCTCTGTTTCTTTTACCTATACTACAATACTATTCATTCGGTAGCTAATAGAGAGACGACAATCTTTGTTCTTGTTAGGGAGTAAGTGCCTGTATGGTGTTGCCGTCCTGCTCTAACGGACAATGGCGTCGTCGACACTAAATGAAAATTTGATACTCTTGCAACAGTTTCAACTTCGCTTGTCCAAAGAAAATGAAAGAAAATTGATGGAGGGTGCATTTTAAACCGAGTTTAAGACAAAATAAAACACTATGTTAATAAGCAAAACACATTGCAACCTTCTCGTCGATTCAAAACTTCTGTTCTATATCTTCTTCAATCACATTTATTGTAAATGGAACGTAGGCTTCTACCATCTTTTTAATAAATGCGAAAGTTTGAATATTTACATTTTGTTTGGATGTTTGCTATCTCTTCACGATAAAACTTCTGAACGGATCGGGCTGAAATTTGCATAGGTAGTAAAAGACCTGGATTAACATAAAATGCTACTTTTTATCCCGAAAGAACGCGTACGTAGATCACTACATACTACATAGTATAAAACAAAGTCGCTTCCCGCTCTGTCTGTCCTTGTGTATGCTACACAGGGACAGACAGAGATTCTTGTAGATCTTTAAAACTATGGATTAATGCGGTTTTTTTAATAGATATAGTGATTCAAGAGAAAGGTTTATAAACCATTTGAAATATATAGGTTAGGTTAGGTAGGTTCCCACACGGGCGAAGCCGCGGGGCGCAGCTAATAATCTATAAAACCCAATTAATAACATTGAAAAAGTACCTACAAGAGTCTCTGTAGGCAATAAGGGCGTGTTACGGTGCTGATCTTCCAAATGAGACAGCGGCGGCAGGAGGCCCCTGATGAGGATTGATGGACCCGTTTATTACACCTCTTCTATCAGCATGTCCGTCCTAAGGTTGCCTGGAAGAGATCGCTCACAGCGATAAGGCCGCCCTTTATACCTTTATTATAAGTTTTTATTGTTTTCTGTTTTATGTGGTATAATAAAGTGTTTTCTATCTTGTTTCTATCTATCTATCATGATTCCGATAGCCTGTCTCAAAATACAATATAAAAATACTTTATTGTACAACAGATACAGATTATTACAAAAATACATTACAATGGGCGGCCTTATCGCTTGGAAGCGATCCCTTCCAGGCAACCTTTGGCGGGAAGAAATATGTGATTTTAAGAAAAGCGGCCACAGATAAAGCTAGGATTAATATGAATGCGCTCCCATCACACAGATCGAGCCCAGATCCCATCTACAGCAGATCGAGCTGAATTTTTGCACTCCTGGACCTTGAATAAAACAAAGGATTATTTTTTATCCTAGAATAATAAATTTTAGATAGAATAGGTAATACTATTAGAATATTTTTTTTATTAGCACAAACTAAACACAAAAAAGTACAACCAAAAAGAAAAACATACATTAAAACACAAATAACTGACACAATAAAACTAAAAACAAAACTCTAAGTGTAGAAATCAGATATAAAAAAATAACTCGCACTAAACTGACGACAGAGGCTAGTATTTGTTAGTTTAAGTTTTTACATAATACCTATATGTAGGTGATTCCAGTTACACTGTGAAACTTGGGTTTTTTTGTATGACGCTCTAGATAATATAATTTTTCCTTAATTTGCAAGCCAAATCACAGTGACTATTGAAAAGTTGTTCTGAAATATTGTGTCGTAGATAATATACCAAAGTATATAATTATAAAAGTATATGTAGGTATTATAAAACTTTTAATAGAGATACGTAAATGACAGGTACGTGATAAGTTCGCCGTGATTAAACGTTCACCTAAACAACTGCCATAATATGTACATACGAGTAACAGCGTTGACTTCGACAAATACATCACCATTGGATGCAGGAGTCTGGAGTTTTCCGGAAACTACCACACCGCTTTTCTATGAAGAAACAAAAGGTTACGACCAAACAACAGGTATCTACGATCAAACAACAGGTTTCTACGACCAAACAACAGATTTCTATGACCAAATGATAGGTTTCTACGACCAAACAACAGGTTTCTACGAGTATTTCAATGAAGATAATTCTAATGACTTGTCTACTGTGGATTTTCATCGTCTGCGTATAGTTGGCCTCGTTTTTTCCACCACCGCTCTGATATACGGCGTGGTGACTTGCATCGTGTTCCCTCAAGCCCGCAACTTCCAAAACTACGTGAATCTCAACGCTCTTACCTCTGTCACTTTGTGTTACTTCATTTTTAACATTGATCTATTTTTTTACCCTTTTTTGGAGGTTGCGTATTCTATTTTAGCTTCAGTTGCTGGTTATTAGTTGGTTCCGTGATGATTTACAGAGAAATCGTCGTAGTTTTTAACGCAACGGTTAAATGGAAGTATTTAGTGAGTAGTGTATTCGCTTGGGGGTTGCCATTAATTGCATCGTTTTGTTCTGCGTTTGTGTATACAACAATATCCTTTTTGTCGGTATTGGTGAATGTTTATCTCTACGTAAGAGTGTTGTATTGCTTGTTTAAAGGTACTGGGGTAATAGATCCTTGTAGAAAATGGCGAAACATTCAAACAGCAACAATAACGTTTTTCTTGGGGGGGACTCCGATGGGTGTGTTTCATGTGGTTTATATGTGTTCATTTTTATGGGCACAAATTCGATATAATAATATTAATATACCTATTATACTAGGCTATACAGATTTTACTCTGAGTTTTGTTTATTCTCTTCTTTACATTATGCTGAGAACGAACTTGCGTCTGTGGTATGACGCATTCGCTAAAATTTCAATATGTAAATCCATAAAGAGTAAAGAATTCTTTAAAAAAAGCTATAGGTAAAAGCTAAGTAGTAAATAATATTTGCTTCACTCGCTGAGAGTTCCTTAATAATATTATAAATTCCTATTGTAATATAGAATAATTATTATGTAAATTAACTTAGATGTTAGTTTATTCTATATTAATGTTGTAAACTTTACATATTTTATTTAGAAAATACAATAGTTTTATACAGTGAATAATGTCCAAATAAAATATTTTATCTCACTTCTTGGTACGATTCTGCTACATGTATGTACATATGTTTTACTATTTTCTAGAAGACACTTGCTAGAGTTGATAGTCTCTCTGGAGCTACAGGTTCCACTCTCGCCTCGGGACAAATGTTTGTACGATATTTGTTCCGGGTGTTCTAAGTATTTCCTATTATATATTTTTTGAATGAGCATTAGTACAGGATAAGGAAAAATTGGTACAAGATTGCATCGTGCATCATGTAATTTATTGAATTAATTATGAATCATAGTCTGGCCAGGATTTTTAACCATGAAGGAAAATGTGGTGCTAGGTCACCTTGCACCATGTTATTATTGAATTGTTTTGTTTATTATTATCATAGTCTACCTACTCGCGATATATTTCGTAACATACTAAAGAAATAAGTAATTTCATTCAAAACAAATTAGGACTACATGGATTGCAAGAGTCAAATAAAATACTTTTCTATATCTATACTAATATTATAAAGAAGAAAGGTTTGATTTTTGTTTGTTTGTTTGTAATGAATAAGCACCGAAACTACTGAACCGATTTGAAAAATTCTTTCACCGTTGGGAAGCTACACTATCCCAGGTGAACCTATATTATATTTTCAAAAAAGTTAGGGATCCGTATTAAAACCGTGCGAAGCCGGGAAGGTCCGCTAGTTGTTCAATAAAGAGAACGTGTTTCGACACGGACGGCGACGGACACGTCGTTCCTTAACAACTTGTGTTATGAAGGAAGCTGCTACCATTTCCTTGATACACTACCATAACCACAACGACTGTTACATAGTTGTTCTTAAATATTGTTCCAAGCAGGACGTAGTTAGATACAAAAGTAAATATATTTTATCCTTTTAAATACGATATCTTGCCAGTGAACCTGGCTATATTTAATCAACTACCATGCACACAACAGCATTTACTTCGACAAATGTACCGCCATTGGATTCTGGAGTCTGGAATCTTCTAGAATCTACCACAGAATTCATGTTCGAAGCAACAACAGAATACTTCGACGGATCAATAGATAACGACGAGTTTTACGTGGCAGGTAACTCCCATACTCCTACCGCTGATGATTATCTGTTGACAGTCGCCCTTGTCTTGTCCACTACAGCTTTGCTGTATGGCGTAGTGACTTGCATCGTGTTTCCGAAAGCCCGTAACTTCCAAAACTACGTGAGTCTCAACGCCCTCATCTCTAGTACTCTATCTTGCTCCTTCGCCGAATACGAATTATACTATCGTGAAATAACGTGGTTTGACTATTTAGCGTCAAGCTTTTTCTTCTACAGCTTTCTTTGTTGGCTGTTTGTAGGTTCTTTGATAATTTACAGAAACATCGTCGTAGTTTTTAATTCGAGGATTAATTGGAAATATTTAGTGAGTAGTTTGTTTGCTTGGGGATTGCCACTCTGTTCTGTTTTGTTTTCTTACTGGCAAGTAGATCAAATTTATGTGATGTATCATACATGTACAGTTTTGTTGGTATTGGCTAATGTTTATCTCTACGGAAGAGTATTGTTCTGTTTGTTGAAAGGTATTGGGGTAAGTGAGCCTTCTAGAAAATGGGCCAATATTCGAATGGCAACAAGCACTTTCTTCTTAGGGGGAACTCCAATTGCTTTGATTAGTGAACTTTATTAATTTGGCCTTCCTTCTACAGCGCCTGAACTTATAATTATTTTCCGAAGTATATATTTTATTCTGCATATTATTTATGCTCTTTTTTACATGATGTTGAAGATAAATTGGCAGCTGTGGAATGACGCACGCGCAAGAATTTTAGTAGATAGAGAAAACCTTAAAATAATTGTACCTACCGAGTTTTAATGACCTACGATTACGTACTTTGTATTACTTAACACTTACACATAAACCTTAGACAGGGATATTATAAAATAAAAATATTAATTAATATTTGTGCAGTGTGAATACTAGTTGTCATTTGTTTTATTCTATATATTTTAACTAGCTTTATTTGTTATGTGAATATGTCTTTATGTGAAGCAGCTTCGCACGTATTATGTCTATGGAAACGTTTAAAGATTATTACCGATTATGATATAATTCCAGGCTTCGAGGTACATAATGTATATGAAAGCGCTTATAAGGGATAAGACCGACTATTGTACTTTTATGTTTCATGTAAATGTCTGTATTTTGTTTAGTTTTGTGGTGTACACTAAAGAGTTATGTATTGTATTTTAAATATTGTATATGTAATATGTCATCTTGATCCGTTGAATCGTTTTTGCTTGAACAAGTAATAAACATAAATCTAAAAATCCAGTGATTTTCTTAGATATTAAAATGACTAAACAGTTTTTATTTTAAGTAAGAGGGATTTGTTAATAAATATTTATTTTTTCTTGTCGTATATTGTTGAATGTCTGTAAAATGTCTAAAGTGTGTCTACAGACGACCGATGTGGCGCGGTGGGCGAAGGTCCGCCTGCGACGCAGGAGGTTGCGGGTTCGATTCCCGCCTCGGAACAATTGTGTGTACGATCTGCAGATATTTGTTCCGGGTGTTCTGGTCGTTTTCTATGTATAATAAACAATATCTATCTATGTAATATATACTATTATGTATATCAGTTATCTAGTACCCATAACACAAGCTCTGCTTACCATGGGGCTAGATAATGCTGTGTGAATTGTCCAGCATTATTTATTTATTTATTAAAACATAAACTATACCTAAAATCAATATACAATTATAAAGAAATCGTTTGTTATATTTTAGTCCTATATCCTTTTAATTACATACGTAATTTTATATTGTTTGTTTGCTTATTTATTTCACACTTACCCCCATATCTTTAGTCATTACCTCAAATAATTCTCCACTCAAACTTGTTCAAGGGCGTTTCGAGCATTCCTCCAAAACATGCTCGAGTTTGGTATGCTTAGTCGTTAATTTGGTTATATATCAACCTCTCTTATATACCTTCGCGATGGGTAATTGTAGGTTTCATCGTCGTAAATGTAATTGAGATAGTCTCCAAAATCCATTGTAAATAACAACAAACTATTTCGAGGAGCATTCAAGGTAGGTAGCGAGGTACCTTGAGATGACAGTTCGTTATTCCACTCGTATGAAAAAATTCTCGAAGGCTGTTTCGAGTGAAGGATTTTTTTACGATCAAGCATACCGAAACGCATTTGGAGGTTGAGTAGAGTTTGAATCGAAGTCGAGGTAATGACTAAAGATATGGGGGTTAGGTTCACATGTTACACTTGATGTCGTTAGATTCTATAAATTCTGAATAGTTATATGACCATTTTATTATCTGTCACACAGTAACGTTAGACATAGGAAACGCCATAGGGGATTTTGCAAAGAAAAAGCAGACAGAGATACCATATTTAAATATTAAATAAACAGATTTAAAGTAATTTATCACAGTAAAATAAATATTACAGTATGTCAACGTCTGACAGAGAACCAAAATTATCGACATAGCTCTAAAAATTGCTGCTGTATTTTTTGTATTGTATTTTATTTATGAAAGAATAATACATAATTACATTTAAAATAACACTCTTTAAATCCGTAGGGGTTTGACCCGAATGTTACAAATGGCAGTGGGCCGACCATATCTCACGAAGAACCAACAACCTCTGCTGGGGCAAACGTGTTCTTGAGTGGAGACCGCAACGCGGTAAACGCCCTACGCCCAGGTGGGATGACGACCTGCGAAAGACTGCAGGTAGATTGCTGGATGCGTTAAACTGAAGACAGGGCGCTATGGCGCTCATTAGGGGAGGCCTATGTCGAGCAGTGGACTAAAATAGGCTGATGATGATGATGTCAAAGTATGCGTAAGTATGTGTTACGAAACCTTGTAAAGTAGATTTACACCGAACATAAATTCGTTCCACAAGCCGTAGGTTCGAACCTCGGACCCTCCCACCTAATCTCGAAGTATCGCTTAACAAATTTAATATTTACTCGCCATGACTTATCCTTATAAATCGACGACAATATTAAAACCGCCAGTACATTTGATTGTTGTATTGTGCCCCCTCGCTATTTTAACTGGTGGTGCAATTGAAAAGCTGTTTGCACGAATTACCAGTTGAGACATTGTTTTACTGTTTTTATGCAGGATAGGTTGTCCGTTACTCAAAATATTAAAGTCAAAAGGACAACCCACATTTCACATTTTTACACTCTAGCATTAATCGATTGCTATGTCTAGGATAAAAATGGTAAATAAACTAAATAAAAATAGTAACTTACATCTTCTTCTATTGACTTAAAGATAGTGAGAAATAATGAATATGGAGTTGGAGGGTAATGATTTCATTTATGCTAGATCACTAAGGGCAATATCAATGAGTCATTTATCGTTAGCTTGGCTGCAATTACTTAGTTTGTAATGCTTCTCTTATTCATTAGGCATAACGATTGCAATGTTTATGGTCTTATGTAAATAAATCATTTGAATTCTAGACATAAAAATACCAAAAATAAAATACAATTAAAGAAATCAAGACCTTAAAATTAAAATTAGATTGTTGATTGATTTGTTACCTATACGTAAAATCTAGTATGCTACTGTCGTGGAAGGCAGAAAGAGAAACACCACAGTACTGGCAGTTTTTGCAGTCTTACACAAGTACCTAATTAGATTTCTTATTTGGCCAGTATTTTTTTAGGCATCCCGCACCACACAAGTAGCGATTGCTCCGCTTGCATTCCACAGGGGGTAAGAAGCTCTCGCGGGAGCAATTGAAACTAACTTCTTCATCAGCACACACGACGACCTCACTAGTGCAGCGGACAAATGACCACCTTTATAAGTATATTCTTAAATTATGTTCTTTTTCTGGTGTAAAAAAACGTTTTGTAAATGAGAACAATACAATACTATCGAATTTATAAAAACAAATAGATTCGATAGGATATAGTATGTCTTTCTGTCTGTGTCTGTCTGTCCTTTTCACGCCTAAACGGGTTACGTCTTACGCAATCGCCATGATCCTGTATTAACTGAATATAAATCATAATATAAATCGCTTTATCTTATAACCTGTCCCATGTAATAAACGTTAGCACCCTCTGTACGAGTCCATAGAGACCCTACACGGATTTGTCTCTAATCCCAGCTTCTGCTTACTCTCCGATGGCTAATACTCGACTCGGTTTACTTTATTAAAATGTTATGAACAACATCTATCTTAATTTAGTTTGAGTTGACAACTGCCGTTGTTGACGTTATCACCAAGTTTTATAAAAGCTTCGGTTACTTTTGTTTTCATATCTATCCATTAGTTAGAATATAAAAATTTAAATTAATTATTATCTCTGTCTTTGTATATGTTACCTTGTCACGCCTGAACGGTTTAATAGTAGGCACTTAATTTAAAGCGAAAAATAAAAGCCTGCTATTTTTTTGGCCAAATATTCTGCAGTTTTTTTCAACTAAACCTACTTTATTAATTTTGTATAAGCTATTATAATGGTATCATTTGTTTTGAAAACGCATGCACTTAGTCACTCCGCCATGACGTATGTATGTTATGTTGTTGCAATTGCGTCATGTGTTTTTCACTAACTTGATTAAAAGCTTTGAAAAAGGAATAAAAATTCCTATTTAACCCTCAAACTGCCAACAATGACTATCTAATTAAGCGAGCAGAGGGCGGCCTTTGACACCGCAAAGCTGTGATGGATCCGTTTAATATCTGCTCTGTTACCTCCCATTCAGCTTAACTTGTCTTCGAGCCTTAATGGATTTAAACTTAATTGAAATTACAATTGTGTCCATTTCAAAGATAACTTTAGGACTAAGCCTTTACGGTGTCATTTTTGTTTTTTTTATTAATCAGTCTAGATCGGAGTTTGATTCATTGGTCGAGATCTAACCCTGTTTCGTTTTGAACACTTTAAAAAAGTATGTGTAGAGAGAGTATTGATTCCGTAGTATTTTACCTATTATTATTTTAAGCCATTATTGTCCCACTGCTGGGCAAAGGCCTCCCTTTTCTCCTTCCACTCCTCGCGATCCAACGCTGCAACAGGCCATGATGGAAGATGTACCTCGAGCTCGTCGCGCCATCTCATCCTGGGCCTTCCACGTCGCCTCTTAGCGTTGGGTGGGCTCCACTCTGTGGTGGTCTTTGCCCACAAGTCGCTGGACATACGGCAGACGTGTCCGGCCCAGTTCCACTTCAGGCTTCCGGCTGGCAATAATTTTACCTATAGCTGGCAATAATTTTCAGAATACTAAGGTACATTTTAAAGATAGGTAACTGCTGTTGTAAAAAGTGTTTAGTCTTGAGCAAGATAGCCCATTAGCCCTCGCTACTTTATGGTTTGCATCTTGGTAGTCTCCGGATAAACAATAGCATCAGCTTACACAACATGGAAAGCTAATATTGCAGTCTTCCGAAATCTGAGGTCCGATCGCAATAGCCGCATTAAGTAAGACGTAGGGGTCGGCGACGAGGGTTCCGGATATTGCCTAATCATGCCCGCGTTCACACCCTACTAACTGCCAGTTGTTTTAGTATTCATCGCGTTTTATCGCCCCGTTGCCGTCGATACCCCATCGCACCCATGTTTCATTAAAACAGATTTAAAACTGAGTATTTAGATTACACGGTTTATCTTACGATAAGGATGCATTAACTTGACACGCAATTATGATGTCAGTGTAAAATGTTTTATACATTCAGGTACGCTCAAATATACATGCAAGAATAATCAGCTCTGATATTATTTACGTAATTGGATTGTCGAGTTAATAATGCGGAAAACAATCCCGAAATCAGAAAAGTTCCAGTTGGTGCTGCGGCCCGCTTCACGGGCGGTTAATCCTGACAAAGTGCTGCGCGGCCGGCGAAAGGGTTAACGGAACGCTAAAATATTGTGACGTTTTGTTACAATTTGTATCTTTCCTAAATGAAAAGATACCCTATTCATCCCGATAACGGTCTACAAACATGCCTTAAATAAACTTCATTCACTATAAAATTTTACGAAATATAGTAATGCTCTGCAAATATCGTAGCGTTGTGCAATAAAATCAGGAATGAGATCGGAAGGAACGGCACGATAGAAAGGACCCCAAGTCGTCCATCACTCGATCAATGAGCTTACAACAATCGAACAACAAGCCATTGAGCGTCCGTCTCATTGTGTGACGTAATTTTATCAAAAATATCGGACATGACAATAGGATGTGCCGGTGCCGACAAAAGTCGGAAAGCGGATGCGATTCGCGTCGTCTCGCCGACATTATGTCGCGTGGATTTTTTACGCAATCTTTGCGAGTGCGACACAAAGACGGTCATTTGTAGCGAGGGGATGTTTCCACCCACAACTCAGCGGGCCTCATCGGTCATTACCGACAATCGGAAACTGCGCAAGAACTACGGAACTTTTGACGCACTTGTACTTCATTGTAAAAAATTTTGGTAGTAAGGATTTGGCTCTATACACACAGGTGTGCCTTTTACAGGGCGTTTCTTTTCGACACCGAAATCAATTATCTAATTATAAGGCCCCTTTTCACTGCTTTTCGATCAAACTTTAAAGAAAAGCTTCTAAGGGGAAAATGTCTGGTACAAACAAAGCTACGAAGTAAAAATAAACCCTTCCAAAGTTCGTATAAAATTTACAACAGCCATCAATCTCGCAGATTGGGCCATTAAGAAGTGTGGCAACGTTGACACAGTCTGTGTGACCGGGGACATTAGACAACTTTTACTGTTATCGTATATCGTAACGACCATCGTAGCACACCGTGTAATTAGCCCACAATGGGAAACTAACCCGCACCACGACTACGAATTACATCGAATACAAACGACAAACATAGATTTCTCCAATACATTGCTGTTTTGCTTTTTACGTCTAAACAAGCAGTGGAAGGAAAGCTTCAATGTATGAAATGTAGAAGGACAGTGTAGTTGTAAGACTACCCTCATTGCATGTCGGGGTCACAGACAAAAGCATCGCTTTGGTCATTGCAACAATACGATGGGCACGTCAAGATACAATTGATTTTCCGCTATGGCATGTAAGTCAATGTTATGAGTCAGAAAGTATGGGAGTGTTTCCGGGGTACCATATTAGTCGGCTAAAATATTTTTTTAGCTCACTCGATTAATAATGTAAGTAGTATAGGTAGGACTATAATGCTCAAGGAATGATTTTACAAAATCATGGTAAGTATAAACCTAGTTGATATTTATTTTAACACCGATCTAGTTTTTGTAGGATAATCTAGCTGTTATCTAGTTTTTTATACGATTTTTATAACGTTAATGTTGGTAGTAGGTATTATATTCGTTCACAAATAATGTTTTTATTCATCTAAGTCACTTCAATGACTTTTGTCGGCTATCTACAAGAGACAGCCTTACTTTACAATAGTATCTCACAAGTCAAGGAAGGAAGTGAATAATTTATATTAGATTAGTATACACAAAGAGCGCCGACACAAAGAAATTGTTCAATGGTTGCTACCGTCGCTAGAGTTGCATCCATGTTGCATCGGACATGACTTGCTGAAACACCTGATTAATTGAATACTTGAATGGGATTACAAACTTTGAAATACGTAACCTACTCATTGATAGAAATCACCACGCGAGACTAGCCAGACAAAAGTATCTAATATGCATATTAATAAATTCTTTATTCTTCACATGCCGAGTTGGTTGATAGGGTTAAAACAACTAAAATGTTTTTGACATTGCCGCTAATTTCCCAAAAAACTACGTACGAGTACTTCCCTACCTATGTAGAGCAATTTCTAATACCATAATGTTCAATATTTCAAAATCAAAACAAATTCCACTCGACATTTAAAAACGTTCTACATTATGTACGTCAATTTTAGCCAGTCCCGCCTAAAATCCATGTCAGACAACGCTGACGTACAAACTCAAAAGCGGTTGGTATTCAATGAGGTTTTACCTGCCAGCAAATAACAGCTGAAGGAGGAATTAATGCGCCAAGTAAGTAAAGTACGCAGACTTTAGACGAGTGAAAAATGAAAATGGCTCTCCTAGAAAAAGAGAACGCCGAAATCAAAGCAATATAAATTTTGGCGGAAATTCCACTTACTGGTAATTGCTTTGCCAAATTTCTAGCTGTTTTCGTGAACTTTATGATAGAAATTTAGAAATGAAGCAACATACTTTCGTAAATAATTATATTTATCGATATCGATATAAGAAATCGGTTCTGGTGCGAAAATTATTGTTGCTACAGTAATACTTATTTGAAAAATAATATTTTAGGAAATGAATTAATTCTAAAACTCAGCATAAGCGGGTTAACGGTCTTATTAATTTCTAGGCCACAGAACCAATTATACCGTCAAACTAGACAAGTAAATTGAGAAATTACAACCATAGTTCCCTGACAAGGTGATTTACGCAGAGAAAATAATGATAGCAGAACTATGAATATTAATTTCACACAAATGAACCCATCGCAGTCAGTAACGATATACGAGCTAATTGTTTGTTAGTAACACGCTAAACGCTTTGCCGTCAGCTCTACTTAGTCCGTGGCTGGTGTCGGAAACCATTCTACCTTTTGACCTACTGACATTTATTACTTTGGGTTTAAAACCTTTTTGGTAGAATTTGGGGTATATACGTATAAAAACTTTTTGGTGCAATAAAATAGTGTCGCTCAAAATTTTGTTTTTCTCTCGCTAATTCTTCGAGCCCACTTTTTCAATCTTTTATTACTGAAACATAAATTGGATTCAAGTGTTTTTTATCATGCTAAGCACAAAAGTCAACTAAGGTTACAATAAAAAGTGTCATCGTTTTTATTGCCATTGTCATAAAATCCCGCTTCTTTAGAAAACACAATGATAATTTGTCATCGAAGAATGACTTAGAACGAGCACCTGGTTCCACACGCGACCCCAAAACGGCTCCTATGGTGCCATCCGTAGTTCTCTGGGTCGATTCGCAACGCACCCACTTTTGTCAATATGATTGTTTAATTTATATTATGTGATCTTCAAAATGTTATTTAAGTAGTTCTTTAAACATTCGCAGATGCAGGGCGGTGCGTACACTGGCAGATGTTCGCTCCCCTCCTTGCGGTTCATGTATTTTGATGTTTTGTCGTTCTTGCTTATTGGAAAATTGGTAGGTACCTACATAAAGGTCGAGTTTTTTTTGTTGTTAATGTGTAGATTTTTTGTTTGAAACAACGCCGAATTTTATGAGACTATGTACTTAATAACTATTTGCAAGTGATTTTGCGGTTTAAAGTTGGTTAAAATAAATATCTGAATATCTAAGAATTAGCAAGCTGAAAAGGCAGTGGCCGGCCACGGCCATATCTCGCAAAGAACCGACAACCGCTGCTGGGGCAAACGTGTTCTTGAGTAGAGGCCACGAATCGGTAAGCATAGTATTTCTGACCAGGTGGGATGACGACATGCGAAACACTGCAGGTAGATGCCTCATGTTACATGCTGAAGACAGGGCGCTATGGCGCTCATTAGGGAAGGCCTATATCTAGCTGTGGTCTAACATAGGCTGATGATGATGATGATGAAAACTCACAAAAACTTTTTGTTTTGTGCACCGATGAAAATAGGGAACATAAAATAAAGTGGTAACCCTGCTACAGTGGCGCCAACAACATTCGCGGTCTGCGAATCGACTTCCGGTGCGCCGTTTCCCGCCGAAATGGATCGCTTCCGACGCTTATTTGTCATCTCCAATCACACAAAAACATGGAGTCGTTCATGATAGTCGACTGAAATTGCCAGTGTACTACATAAGAGAACATTCATTGTATCAAATTATTAGTACTATTTATCTTTATCGCCTGTATTCACCTATTTTTCCCGACATTTCTACAGGTTTACACACTGTAATTTGCAATAAAAGGCATTACTACAAGATAATGGTTAGGGTAAGCGATTAAATTTAACAAATATCCTAATTTCAATCGTGAAGATGGTTTCAGAATCTCTGCCTTGAGGCATCCATCTATAGCCCTGAATAGGTACTCGTCGTAGACGCGTTTTTAATACAGTGACAAATAATATTGTAATATCCTGCAAACCATGTCTTACCAGAAATTACAATATACCTTCCTACCTATAATTATAATATATAATAATCATGTGTATATTAAATTATCTACAGATGTAAAAATGCCTGTAAAAATAAACAGAAATTAGATAAAATTTTGTAAATCGCTTAGGTCACCGAATCTGTTGACCATTAAAATACATAAGCCACTGCAAGTTTCACACAGTCTCTACAGTTTTTCTGTCCATGATTAGTGTAACTGTTTTAATCGGGTTGGAAGCAAACACATCGTTACAGACTCCGTTCTTTCTCTGATGATGAACGTCGTCTGAGGGTACACCCTTCAAGCAAAGAGCTTTTTGAGGTTATGGTTAATGAGGCATATCTATAACAATCGAATTTATTGTTTGAGTAGGTTCTTCGTTTGTTTACAAAAGGTAATGGTGGGATGCTCCCGTTACTCAGAATGATAAAACAATAATGGTTTAAAAATTTAACTGGAAAACCGTTAAGATAGTATTCTAGATTGGCTTTTAACTGTAAAACACTCTATGTTTTATATCCTTATGTACTTCTAGTGCCGTAGCGCAAATTCTGTCATAAAAACGACAAGAAAGTGATTAAAGGTTAAGTCGGGGCATTGTTTACAAATATTGCTTCTCAGGGTTGGATATTTGCATACATTATACGAACACTTGGGGAGTAGGTACGTGCATAATTTTTGACCTAGAAATAGAAGTATTAGGAAGATCCGAGATCACAATTTTACTTAAATGTACAATATAATAAACAAACGGGAAATGATGTCACTTGCCTACCATTATTAACCTAATATCAGGCAGGTATAATCGTCACATCGGAAATCAAAGTCAATTCGTCGCGAACAATCAAACGATCTACGAGTAAGTTTACATTAGCGAGGTAGTGCAGGGGCGGTAATTGTGAGAACTGATTGCGTAATTAGCGCGACGAGTCACCCCGGACACGATAGGCTGGCTTTACACGGGCGAGCATGCCTGAGCTTGTGGCTATGGCAACATTACATCGGTGTTGATCTGTGGTGTCGATTCGATTGGCACATTATTTGATTGTTTTGAAAAAAACTGAAAACCTTAGTACAATTTACACAATTTTTAAAGTTTTTCAAATGCTAGGAATTCTCTCGCTTTGCTCTCAAAGCAAGCACAGCGCGTGTTATGGGTAGAAATCTACTTAAAACCCTAAAAAAATAAGGACAACTAGTCCATGCCATGCTTGGAACTAATAGGATTTCAATAATCTTTTCCAAATTGCTCTACTACGTTACTAGACAGACATGTCGAGCATGTTATCCTGTTGAAACCAACCCTTATGAAGAATAATTTGCTGGTAGAGGGCACGTGATAGGACCCTAAGGGCGCGAGAACCGACGACACCACGACACCCTCGCCGCTGTTGTTTTTAAACACCCGTGGGACTTTTAATTACCGATGTTTATTTACTGTCACACTTTGCCGGTCAAATTACATGTTTTGGAAGTCAAAATATTATGAGTAACTATTTGTAAACGTATTATTAGTGGGCATCAATTCATCATCATCATCTCAACCACAGCCTATGCTATTCCACTGTTGGACAGTGGCCTCGCCTGATAAGAGTTATTATCAAATTAACCGAGTTTAGTAAAACATATTGGTTCATGCCCTTAGTTTACCTACACAAATATCGATGTTTGGATTTTGGTCCATTCCAACTTTGGTCAGTCGTCATTGCTCTATATTTTGATATGTGTGTGGATTGGTTATTGAAATGGCTAATTACAATAACTTGTGCCTAAAAATCGAACCTAAAAAGCTTTTTTCCATAAAAATCGTTTGTATGTGCATGTTCCCCAAGTAGTTAAACTGACGTTAAAATTGCCTACGTTACTTATCAAAAATATTTTTAGTGTAACCTACCTTTTATAGGGAAATACTGCACAAATTTACATTAAAAATGTCCATGCAAAAATATTCCACATCCTCTCAGCTCCATTCAGATTTAAAGTCTAAAAAGTTTCAGTCGACTCATGCACCCCGCCTGAGCACAACGTTAAAAGCACTTATCGTATGCGATGACCCGTAAATTTTGAAGCCCAAAACAAAGACCAGGTAGACCCATGTCTATTTATTTCAATTTACGCGAAGGTATTGTTTCGCGGGCGTATTCCCGAGCTTCCGGCGACGCTTCGGCACGCGTGCGACACGTGCCGCCATCTTCCGAACCACCCTGCAAACAATTGAAATTGTTGCCAGTAATAAAATACATTATTTCACTGATAGAATGGAATAGAAAATCAACCTTACGCAAACTAATTACGTACCAAAATCATTTTAGAGAAAATGGTGTTTTAAATGACGTTTTTAGTTTTTGAAATGTTTGATTGTTTTATTCATTGCTTTAATGTTGTATAATAATTACTATCTGGAAAATAGTTTTGTGCTGTGAATTCCTTTTTGACGGCCGCTGATATTAAAATTACTGTTTTCAACCCACAACCATGGATGAACTTTGTTTTTACTAATTTTATAATGATTATGTTTGATTGACATCAAATAAACTCTTAATTGTTAAATCTTTTCAGCACCTACTTATTCCTTCAACCTTATTCATCTAGCTTACACATGACCTACTACTAATCTATCTTACTATTGGATGGAAGTATCCCAGTACTAAAATGAAAGATAGTGTCATCGAAACAAAATACATACATCTATGTGGAGTGACTATAAGAGTCATTGAGCTTCATAAAAATAACTAAAATATCGTTACACGAGTAAATAAAGTGTTGGTGAGGCACTAAAGCCTCACCAACACTTTATTTACTCGTGATTCACTAACTGACCCTAAAACAAATCATAGTTCACGTCAAAGTCAAGCAATATTTGACCCGGTGAGCAATGAAATCGTCCATTACCGTAACAAATAGTACAAACAGTGTGTGAGAACGCTCTTGCGCCAACACCGTGTACCTACAGACAGGCAAACATTTACAGCCACTCCCTTTGTATGCTTTCGATCGCACTATTTGTTACCAAGTTACCGACATATTACTTGCTGTTTTTTTCAACATGAGCAGCAAGGTTTAGGTAAGTAGGTATGCAGGTACCGATCAAATATTTTTAATCATTACTTTATTGATAAAAAAATAATACAATATAGTTTTAATACATTATATATATTTTTCTCACTTAGGGATTACTAACAATTACACTTAAATAATAATACAAAATACACTTGCAATTAAATAAATCATTAAATTAAATTATCCTTTCATTTATGTATCAAAGTCAATGTCATACGGTGATTGCTCAATCAACCACTTTTTGAGCTTTTTCTTGAAAGATTCCGAGGAGGTGGCATTTTCATATTGTACGGCTGTCTGTTAGACGGTAGCGTAATCACGTCACTTACATAGGTCCCCAACCCTAATAATATAAAAAATATACACCTACTTGTCAGTGCTGCTGGTGAAACCAGAATTCAAAATATGTAATTACTTCAACAAACGCAGCTCTTTTCGTCAGTTATTTCAGGTGCATGTTAAAATATTTCAGCAGTTACGCAAGATCGCATTGAAAAATACTTCGTTCGAAAATAAACTCGTCGGCGTTTCTGTTTAGATTTCGAACTTTAAGAGGAAGTTCTCCGGGAATCACTGGAGTACGCACGTAGAGGGCATTACGCTACAAAAGTTTGTATAACAATGCGTAATGTTGCCATTTCTATGCGCAAAACTCCCGACGGCACCGTAACTTGCCGTAACTTTCCTATTGTGGCGCCATCTGCAACTGTCCGAACCACTGACGTGCTTCCGGGTTTTCTTCAAGCAGTCTCGAGCTGTCAGCGCTGAGGGGATGTCTGAGTTTCCTTGAGGGTCTTTTTATTCTGCTCTGTGAGATTTATTTGCTTTTCAAAACATACTGGGATTCCGTTTGCGGTTCATTGAGGCTGAATTTATTTTCTTCCGAAGATCTTGAAACAATCTTTGGAAGAAAACATCGAGAAGAAATAAAAAAGTTTGATTATCTTAGTCTACAAAGCGATTGTTTTAAACAGCTCCCAATGTAGTGTGTTTGTAATATGAATATCTCATCTATAATAAATAACATAACCCCAATAATAATATCTATGATATCGGAATACCTGTAATATCTATAATACAGAAAACCTTCTCAATCAATGAGAGAAATATCCTTATTTAATGATGAAGGTATACTCACCTGACTTTCCAATATTATCATCATCAGCCCATGTTAGTCCACTACTGGACATAGGCCTTCCCAATGAGCGCCACAGCGCCCTGTCTTCAACTTGACGCATCCAGCATCTACCTGCAGTCTTTCGCAGGTCGTCATCCCACCTGGTCGGAGGGCGTCCTACACTACGTTTACCGAGTCTAAAATATTCGATTGAAAAAAGTAGGTAACTTTGTAAGTGGAAAGTATACCTCAACATACTACTAATGTAATTTTAATTTAGGTTAACAGATTACATCGGTAGCAAAACACTCGAGCGGCCAGGGTCGTGGTGAGTAAACGTGACCCAATTTCAACTGCATCTACTTACAATTAATAAATGTGGAAGTTTGTTTATCTATTGCTTTATTTATTAATCTAAATCACAAAACAAAACCTTTTTTGTTTGGAGCTTTGTTTCTGACCGCGACTTCGCACGCGTTGTCTATGGTAACGTTCAAAGGTTATTTCTATTCCATGGGAACTGTTTATGGGATAAAAAGTAGCCTTGTTTTATTTCAGGTCTAATACATCAATGCGAATTCAATGTCAGGCCTTTCCACAAAGTAGTTTTGGCGTGAAGAAGAAATAAACGATCTATCCATCTACCAATTCATCCATCCAAACTTTCGCATTATAATATTAGGGTGATAATTTTTGAAACATTACAGCTGAATTTTTGTAACCCAAAATCTGAAATCAGGTTTGATAACTACGTTCAGGTTTACTTACTAGTAACTAAATTATGAATTCAGCTGCAAATCTGACTGAATGCAGTTCTGAGTAGTAGGTAAATTACGTTTTCAGTAATATAATTTTGATAGACTTTTCACCGAGTAATTAATTATTTCAGTAACAGGCCATTTGGTAGGCCAAGGGTAATGATACAATTTCGCTGATGAAGATATTCTAGGTTAAAACCATTTGCCAAAACGTGGCAGGTGATAGTAAAACTGAAATATTTGGGTGAACTGTCAAAAATAAGGTCGAACACATTGTGGTTTTCTTATGCATTTTTCTTTCTTTGTTGTTTTTTACTGAGGGTATAAAAAGTCAAGTGCCGTCGTAATAAAAATACGACTATTCCCACTATTTGATAATAGAACTATTTGAAAATAGGAGCAAATACCTACCACCTGCAAACAATATTTATTTTATTAACTACATATGCCAAACAAATGCATAGGTAGCTGCGCCCCGCGGCCTTGCCCGCGTGGCAAATCTATGTCGTGTTATATGGTTTAGAAACTTAAATCACTCTATCTATTTAAAAAAACGCATCAAAATCCGATGCGTAGCTTTAAAGATCTAAGCATACATAGGGACAGGCAGACAGCGGGAAGCGACTTTGTTTTATACAATGTAGTGATATGTACTTGTAGTAGGTACATCATATACACATAGAAAAGTCTAATACTATTTCAAATACCTTCTTGGCTTACATATCTCGCGCCTAATTATCACTGAATCATTCGAATGAACTCATTTGTAAAGCTAATAAAGCTGAGCACACCTTGTAAATCTCAGTTCACAGCGCACAGACAGCAAAGTAATTCGCACATTTTCCCTTTCTGTAGTGTGTAAAACTTCAATGATGTAAATTTTTCACACGGTTCTCTCATACCTACCTAAGTTTTGAAGACAGTGATACGGTTAGCAAGATGCTCTACTACAAATAACATTGAGTTTTAAGTTTTTCTACTTTTGTGTTAGAAATACTAGTCGTTATGTTTTTATTAAAGAAAATTACAATCATATAATACAAATAATTTTTTAATAAAACTACGTCTAGTACTTACAAATGAAACAATTCAGCTAACTGCAGACGGTTACAAACAATCTACAGATGGCTTAACTGATCCATGACAAATTATTTTCTTTCCTATAAAAATAGCAAGAGTAAAAAAAGGTTACTAAAATTGTAAAGTCCATTCTTTAGTCTCGTAGCTTGCTACGAGACTAAAGAACTAGCTTGTTACTAGAGAGTCTACGAAAGCCTACATTTCAAAAACAATTTTAGCGTTGTATCATCATCACATAGTATGTTGGTATCATCACTTGATGTAAAATGCTATTTAATTTGTGGCAATCTGCCATCGACGCATGACTTATAAACAAATAAAAATATTGTAATTGACATATAGCGGAAGTGAATATTCAGCCTGAAAAAATATCCGTACAGATCGCATAGAAATTCCAATCAGTAAAGCATACGTCTCTCGGTCGCGTCTTCAGTTGGCGTAGGCGGCACTATTTGCAGCAAGGTCAGCCGATATTATATTACACCGAAACAACCAGCTCTGACTGACCTCTCTGACTCTACCAACTCCCCTTTATCTAATCTAGAGTTAGAAGATCTAGAGGAAGATCCAAGGGGGGTGGTAGATCTATCAATATTGGTGGTATCGCCATGGCTTGCGCCGACCCACGCGATCGACATCGCGTCGTTTTCAACGGATCAACAGAAAAACAGAAGCTTTTTGTCGGCATTTCAGGATTTTTTATTGGTCACATCAAACGGTGTTTGTTTTGCATAAAATTGTAGAGTAGGTAACTGCGTGTGTGTAATAAGTTAATAACACATAATAATGTAAATTAAATAATATTTGTGGGTGTTAAAACTATTGTAATACCTGAATCAGCCTATACTAGTTCACTGCTGGACATAGCCTCTCTTATTCAAAGAACTTATTTAATAGACAAGCCGTTTCTAATTATTAGAGAGGCTCAAAGCTCAGTAAACAGGCTCTACCTACTAACTCAAAAAAGACAAAAAAGTACTAACCTAATTTTATTTTGTATTTTTTATACCTAATTTGAGAACTTTGTATCCATAAATATAAATGAAACTCCGGGTGGTAATGTCAGTTTATGCAATCTTGCATACAAACGCTTGATACAATATGCTTGGAAAGGATACTTGACGACCGATGTGGCGCGGTGGGCGAAGGTCCGCTTGCGATGCTGGAGGTTGCGGGTTCGATTCCCACCTCGACACAATTGTTCCGAGGTGGGAATGCAGATATTTGTTCCGGGTGTTCTGGTCGTTTTCCATATATAATAAAAAATATCTATCTATGTAATGTATTTTATTATGTATATCAGTTATCTAGTACCCATAACACAAGCTCTGCTTACCATTGGGCTAGATAATGCTGTGTGAATTGTCCAGCATTATTATGATTATTATTTTTTAAAAGGTACACAAGTAGGGTCTTTATAAGGAATCCAGTCATAGCCACAAATATGACAGCTTATGCTCTGACACCCATATTTTGACATTTTATTTAATTTTATTAATTTATTTGAACAAACTTAAGCATATTCCACGAATTATTGTCATAGTCACTTATATTATATTCCATTATTTATCCCTAAACGTCATACACAATCAAATAATTATAAAATTATTATAAACTAGCTGCGTCCCGCGGTTTCACTGTGATAGATATTTTGGATAATATCTTTATGAATTGTAGCCTGTGTTATTCTGATATGTAAGCTATATTATATATAACTATAATGTGAAGTTTCATTATAATCCATTCAGTAGTTTTTACGTGAAAGAGTAACAAACATCCATCCATCCATCTATACTTACAAACTTTGACGTTTATAATATTAGTAGGATCAGCTAACTATTTGTAAATGTCAATAAAAAATCAATTAATAATCAGAGTCCTTCAGCGAATTCTAAACATGGATGCTATAAATATAGCCAATAATTGATGTGTTGGTCAGTCACAATATGTTTATACATTTGGCACTGTCTCTACCTACAAAATACAATTTATCACGTGCATGGTTTCATATCGACGTAACACGATCATGAAAATCAGGTGAACAGATCTGCCTGATTTAGTTCTGATAATATTAACGAGTGGTTAAAAATAACGATTATGTATTCATCGTCATCATCATCAGCCAATGTTATCATGTAAGAACCTTAACCCGAGGCGACTAAAGAGGCGAGTAAAGGATATCCACCGGGTAGCGGGCAGCAGCGTCTCCTGCAGAATAATTTAGAACCTGCGCTCCCCGGCCCGAGAGATAAAAGCTAATAAGCGCTTATCAGTGGGAGGCCTGCGTCCAGTAGTGGACCAATACAGGCGGTTGAGGACCCTTGTCGACGAAAGTCTAATTTATTTACGGGTGGTAAGTTCGGTAAGGTGCACTTTTCAAAAAAGGGAAATAAACTAATTCGCAAACTAGTCCGCATTTTGATCGTCCGTTAGCCTTGAATTATATCAGTGGCAGTATACCGAGCATAAGCTCAAGAGACACAGTAGATTTGTTGGAAATATGCTTGTTGATTTGAACCATTTTAAAACTAACTTGAAATCAGACAAAATCGGTAGACGTAAAAGAAGAAAAGACATAACTTGCCTAGACGAAAAAAGACTTGCTGTTATCTTTATATGAGTTAATTAATATAATTTCTACAAAACATTTCAAACTGGAACACTTGCTATCGGCTATTCAGATTCTTTCCAGAGGAGACATTTAAAGATGTCATAATACCTCTGCTTAAGATATATAGATAATACATTTGGCGGCATTATCACTTAAAGTGATTTCTTCTAGGCAACCAGAAAGATTATGTAAAGCACCGGCATTTACAACATAAATTCAAACTTCTAATACTCATAAAAACCATTACTAATACATACAACAAATTAATTATACCTACTTAGTAACACTAAAGGACATACTAAATAATCTAAAGTGGGTCTATATTCCATCCAGCACTATTCCAATCGCCACGTTATAGTTTTGATGCCAAGATACAATGTAATGCGTACACGAGGCACATAGGAGATGTTCTCTGTTGGTAAACAAATGCTGGAATATCTTAAAATACGAGTTATAGGCGTCATCGCATCATGCTGATATACCTATAATAAACGGAGACTTTTCAATGTTTGATGTCTGTTCAAATACGTAAATTGAACGTAGATTGAAATACAAAATAACATGATATCACACATTATTTATTTCGTTAGTGTTTCGTTCTTCTAGTCGCCTCAAAGGATAATACTGAAAATCAGTGTTGTGCTCTTCGAGCAAAGCTTTTCGCTGGGCTTTTCGACAGACTGTAGCACGTATAGACAATATTTACAAATCTGTACTTTTTCAATTGTTTACTTAATACATGCCTGTTGTTCAATATTACTTATTGTTCTCAAGCTTTTTTCATCAAAACTTATTAATTTTTCTGTATTATGTTAAGATTTAGTTATGACCTTAGTTATTGTGACCTATGTATGTACCATATTCTACGCTAAAAAATATATCAAAACGGTAGATCACCGACCGCGAAGCTAGGCTCAAGCGACCGGTGACTAGGGCTGCAGAGAAAGGAAGTTCCTCACGATACGTGCCATTATTATTATGTCTCTCATTTAACATGATCTCGGGCCATAAAGTGACCCGGTCCTTTGGAAGGCTTGCGTGGGGCCGAAGCCAACAGCATAGTGGCCCTTTGAGAAGTTAATCTAAAGGCGATGGCTACACATAGCGGGTATCAACCTCGGGTGCACAATATGATACACCCAAAGATGGTATCCGCCAGGTGTACTATTGCAAAGAAAAATGAAAGAAATAAAACCAGGCTATTGTGATAGATGGATTATTATTATAGTTCCAGTTCCCAAGTCTTATATGAAAATCTATATAGTTAACTTCCTGTACTATAAGCTAATTTGCCAGAATGCTCTTTAAGACTTTATAGGTCATAATGAAAAGCAGAGTTTATTACTGTGATATAATGCTCTAGGAGTTTACACCAACAATTCATTCCGCAGCTTATTCATGACAACTGCAGCTAGAGTTTATATGCTACTTAATTAATTTATACCAAGTATGTGCGGAAATCTTTAATGTGCGAATGAAGTTTAATTTGCTTTTATAAAGTCATCAATTAAATGTCTAAATACAAGCCCTGACTGAGTCATGAAACGTAGTCAAAAGTATTTTGACTGAATACTGGTTGTAACATCACCAACCATAGTCCATTGCTGGACATAGGCCTCCCCTAATGTGCGCTAAAGCGCCTTGTCTTCAGCTTGCCGCATCCAGCGTCGACCTGCAGTCTTTCGCAGGTCGTCATCCCACCTGGCCGGAGGCCGTCCTACACTAAGTTTGCCTCAAGAACAAATTTACCCCAGCGGTAGTCTGTTCAATTGGGACAAATGTTTGTACGATCTGCAAATCAAATATTTGTTTCCGGTGTGCTATTTTCTATGTATAATAAAAAAATATCTATTTATGTAATGTATTGTATTACGTATATCAGTCATTTAGTACCCATCACACAAGCTGCTTAGCTTGTTTGGACTAGATGATGCTGTGTGGATTGTCCAGCATTATTTATTTATTTATTCAATTCCGTACAATTTTGCATTGTTGCAAACAGTTGATTCCTCGTTAATTGTATTTATCACCTTCAGACATTCTTGGATGTTTATTGGCACTGAAACGGGTCTGTTCTATGGGAAGTCATTGTGGAGTTTCCGAATAGATTCCGGAAACCAGAACTGCGATGTTGGCAACTGGCTATTACACTAACATCCTCTCATTACCACTCATTCTAAAAATATAATACCCCTTTATATACACTTGTATGTATTTAGATAGAGAGAAAACACTTTATTATAACCACACAAAACAGAAAACAATAGATAGATAGATAAAGCATTTATTCGACACTGCAGCACATGATATAAAGGTAACAATAGTAAAAGTAATAGTAAACAATAAGTAAGAGTATAAAAAAAGTGAATACAGGAATAAACAATAGAATAAAGGAAGTATAAAGGGCGGCCTTATCGCTGAGAGCGAGCCTCTTCCAGGCAGCCTTTGTACTTACTTATTCACAATATTTTTTTTAGAAACTTGATCAAACGAAATGTGTGGGTATTTTTGATGTGTTAATATTATTGATCTAGCTTTCTAATTAAAATACTTGGTAGAAAATAAACCGTTTACTTAAAAAGAAACTACAATTCAAGACGCTGGACGCTTCTCTTATTAGATTGTAACTTTCTTTAATAATATTCCTTTATTAAACTCATATTATAACTCCAGTTAGTCTTTATTGGACAAATCATTATAGTAAAAAAATCTTGTTGGATCATCCAAGTAGTTAAGGCGGTCTGCAAATGTTAAATTTAAAGTCAAATTCAAAAATCATTTATTTCTTTAGGCTTACAAAATAAGCACTTAGACAAGTCATATTTTATACATTTAATTATTATCAAATAAAATTATTTTACTGTTCACTTAAATTTTTTGTTCACTAGTGGAAGAAGTTAAAAGAAACCACTAGCATGTTCATCTCTTATATGTCTAATACATGGTTATTTGCCTATTTAAGTCTAAATATAATATGATTCGATACATGTCAATATTTAAGTAAAGCTATGCACAATAACAAATTACTTACATACTATTGTCGGTGCGAAACTGAGCGACATCTGGCCAAGCATTAACATCACTGAGATAATCATTTATGGAATAGAAAGCCTTCTTGATGAGATTTAGTTTTCCTTGTTCTTCCTCTCACATTCTCATTCGCTTTTACTTTATAGCTCTAGAATGCCAGTTCCGGGTACTGTGAAATGTCCAGGCGTCCATTTATTTAGAATTAGATAGATAAATTGGTAGGTAGGTACATTAAAGGGTTATCTATCCATAATGTACGTACCTACCTACCACACTTTATTATAAATAATATTGTTTACGTAGTTTTAGTTTCTGTTAATTGTTTTTCTGTTATTTTACATTTTAGTTTTGTTCCTATTAGTATTAAGCCACCTTGCGCACCAGGGTCTCCACGGAAGACCAGTGCTATGTTACGATCTGCTCTACCATAGCACATGCTGAGTGGAGACCGATTTTGTTAGTTTCTGTCTTCTGATAATATGTTATAAGTTTAATTTATAAGAGTTCTGACAAAAGGAAAATATTTTTACTTTACTTTTTACTTTAGACCGAACTCAGAACAGCAACTGCGGATAAGAATCGCGCTCATTAACTGACCATCACTTACTTTACTTACTTTACTTTTTACTTTACACAAAGACAAATAAAAGACAGGGACTGAGAATCGAGGAAGTTACAATCGGTGGCCTTATCGAGCGATCTCTTTATTTATTTGTGCCTATACTCTAAATAGATCAGTAAAGTATGACCATTCAATCGGCTGTTCAGATCAGCCATCGCAACGCTTCGATTATAAGATTTATTTCCGTAAATAATAGCCGTTCGCAGAAACATCGAGTCGCTTGCCAAAACTTTGGTTTTCGTTTTGGTTATGTTTAGAAACGATTATAGGCTTAACAAATCGTACTCGTCTCGACTGAAATACGCCGTGAAACTTTAGACAGTAGCTTACTAGCTGCGTCCCGCGGCTTCACCCGCGTAGAAATCTATGTGTCAAATAGTTTATAACATATACTACCTCTTGAATCACTCTGTCTTTTAAAAAAGACCGCATCAAAGTCATTTGCCAAAACATGGCAGGTGATAGTAAAACTGAAATATTTGGGTGAACTGTCAAAAATAAGGTCGAACACATTGTGGTTTTCTTATGCATTTTTCTTTCTTTGTTGTTTTTTACTGTGGGTATAAAAAAGTCAAGTGCCGTCAAACAAATGCATAGGTATATAATATATATATAGTATATACTATGTAGTGATTTACAACTCCCTACTTGTTTATATAAGCGAGCAGTGTCGGGTGTCAAAGATAGCAATCAATAGATATAATTAGGTATAGGAACTGATGTTTATTAGATAAAACATTCGCGTACGTGATTAGACAATGGACTTCATTATCATTTCTCAATTGGAAAATTCTAAACACTTGGCTACTTCCACTTACCTAAAAGATAAAGGAACTTGTTTATAAGATTTATAAAGTTTAGGTTGTTTAGGTTTTTCCAATTTATGGAACATCAGTTTTGTAAATATTTTAGCTTATGTAAATTACGATTTGATAATTTTATTTTTCACTGTAGAAGAGATTTGCTGTGACTGTGAGAGTCTGTCTCATTACTAAAAGCAATGGATGTTTTTACAAATGCTTTTTAAAAAAAAAAGGGAAAATGAAAACAGCTAATACTTTCGAACCCGATACAAAAAACCGTATGGTGATTATGTAACCCGCGACCGGTTTGCGACAGGCGTAAATTAAGCAATCAGTGCTGTCAAACGCCAATTTTGACGTTGTAGCTGGTGACAAACTAATACAAAATTGACGTTTGACAGCACTGATTGCTTAATTTACGCCTGTCGCAAACCGGTCGCGAGTTACATAATCACCCGGCCGTTCGCAATAGGTTCAGCCGTTTTAGAGACAATTGGGAACATGCACATGCACATACAAACAAACCAACAAACAAACAACATCTCACCCTAAGCAAATATTCTGTCTTCGTTCCGTCACGGGTAACAAGTCTACAGTTTAATAATGTTATCCGATTAGACTATATATTTCAAAGCGATCTTTCATACTCGCTCTTGCATTATGAAAAGGGCACGCGTCAAATAAGACAAACTGCTTTGATAGATAAATTATCGTGCTAGATCTATACTGATATTTATTATAAACAAGCTGTGCCTGCGGCTTCGCCCGCGTTATAGGCACTTGAATTTAATTTCTTATTGATACTTAGCTTTTGTCTTTATCGTCACTCAAGCCGAGTATTGCTGGATAATTTAATGGACTCTACACACTGGGCCTACTGTGCTGTGACACGGCTAGTTTGTGCGACATTTCACTACATTATAATGTAGTGAAATCGTATCATTATGAGCAGCCGACAGTTTCCGTTGTACGACTACGGGCCGAGTTTGCTATAGACTCCTTGGCTTGTAGCAAAACTCCGCCGCGGTATCATAGCAGAGGAACTGAAACACGAGTTCCGCTGCGCAACATTACTACTTTCTGTCACCGTTCGAGTAGCGAAATATTAATTTTCGACTGCCACAAGATGCGAAAAAGTCGCGGTATTGCTGCAAAATAGTGATCTTTTGTCTAAGGTAGGCTAAAGTAGTAAAGATAACCTTCGATGTTATTAATGTATGTGAGTGCATAGTTTCAGCATTGCCCTGTCCCAAACATCGCGTAACCTAGATAAACTTCGAACCTAGCCTCGCCATTTTTTCAGTCAGGATCAAGAGAACGTACACAATCAAATAAATAATAATCCAAGTCAGATAGTTATTGAAGCGTGTAAATAATGATCTGCTTAATGAACCGAACTACGAACCACGAAGAGTAATGTAAAGCGATGAATTTAAACATTAATCACTGATATCTGTTTTGGCTCTGGGGCTTAAAACTAGAACAATCGTTTTGAGATTTTATTACACTTTCCAACATCACCCTCATAATTTGAGTCTGATTAAAATCCTATTAGATTATTTCGGAAAATGCCTGATATTAGTTGCTTGTTGTGTAAACAGTATCAGAATCTTATTAGTATCCAGAAAATATATAAATATTTTCTAGATACTAATAAGATACTAAAGTTGCTGTTCCTAAACGGCAATTTTAGGAACAGCAACTTTAGGCCAACCTTTTATTTTGCTGAAATCGTTGACAAAGAATTGTAAATATAATCTACATATAATCTCTGGATGTACAGAACCAATTTTTGAAATTATTTTACCAATATGAAGCCACATTATTTGTAAGTGTCATAGGTATTAACCGAAAAATTAAAATACTTTTTCGTGCATCGTGCACTCAACGTCCATCACAAAATCTTATGAAACAAATGTCCACCCGGGCGAAGCCGGGACCGCTAGTATATCATTTAAAAAAAATTGATTCAGCATTTTTTTCACTAGAATCCCACGCTAGTAACAAAGGAAACGATCACCATCGGAAGTCGCTTCCAAGTGTTATCTTCATCTGTTTATAGTGGAGCTATTTCAGGCGACTTGAATGCGCGCCAAAATTATATAAAACGTGATTTTTCAGGGTGAAACACGTGGGCAACAGAAGTCGGTGACGACACGGCCAGACATTACAAATACCTATTATAGAGATGGCACACTGCAACAGTTGCGCGTAGCACTTGTATTACAAATTCTCATTCATAGCTCCTTTTTCATCTCAGGACACGGGGAAAGTAATAAACCATAGAGTTAGAATTGGAACTCTGTTATAAACTAAGGAATGAACACTTTATTGCCAACATAATAAAAAAATAAGATTTCACTTAATTGTTTTTCAATTATGGTATCAAATTTTTCCTAAAAGAATATGCAGCATTGTCGCTAAAAGCAATGTTTTATTGCAGGCCACCGCTCGTCAAAAGATGGTTTTTCACTTTTTTAAGCGGTAGATTTACATTGTATATTGTATCGTAGTACCAAAAAAATCGAAAAGCATTAAAAAATAAAGATTCCAATAAATTACCTGCAAATATTTTATACAACTTTTAGTAAGTAAGTAAGTAAATCTTTTATTTGACACATAAAAGTAGTACTAGCTGTATTGACTCTTCTATATACATAAGTACTAATATTTTGATTTTAAACTTGATTCTTCTATATATGTACTAATATCTATTATATTATAGTAATGTTATACATAGTATTATAATAATAATAAATAAATAAATAAGTGAAATAATAATAATAATCCACCACGGGTACCGAGTGTTTCCGGGGAAGTTCCTGGTTCTCGTCTCCGCTTGCGGAGTGGCATCCCAAGAGAACCAGATCCCCACCTCTTGCTTGCCTTCATTGGCCGGTCTGAGTGGAGTCGCGAGAGATGCATCTTAGGATGTAGACTCGGGGGTGGAAGTGTCTAATGGCGTCATAGCTAGGAAACCCGCTCACGAGCAGTCTTCGTGATGGTGAAATCGGGGCCGCACCTCTCGACACCCCTCAGTCGTTTGCGCCGATGTTGTTCCTCTCCGGTAATTTACGCCCGCTTTTTAAGGAACCCATCCAGCAGTCGGCAAGCCACCGTCTGCCACTCTTAACATTATGATTGACTTGTTAATGGCAGACGTCCGCGTCCACATACCCGCTATGTGTAGCCATCGCCTTTAGATTAACTTTTTCAAAGGGCCTCTGTGCTGTTGGCTTCGGCCCCACGCAAGCCTTCCAAAGGACCGGGTCACTTTATGGCCCGAGATCATGGTAAATGAGAGACATAATAATAATAATAACCTTCGTAGCACTTTGCTCGTAGGCCAAAGTGCTACGAAAAGTTCGATACTGATGAAATAACTCAATTTATAAAATCGTTGCGTGACTGCCATCTATACAACTACATAATGAAGGTTTTATGTTTCCTTTTCTGGTGTGAAAGCAATTTGTATGTTTTTTGTAGTAGAATCAAAGTCTGTTACAATGGTCCTGTATAAAATGTGTCCTACAAGATGCAAGAGTTTCCTAAAATGTAATTAAAGGCCTCTGGTTTTCATTCAAATAAATTAAAATACATAACCAAAGTTATCGACATAGCTCTAACAATTAGCAAGCTGAAGTGGCAGTGGGCCGCCAAATTTCGCAAAAACCGACAACCACTGGGGTAAAGGGGCTCTTGGGTGGAGACCATGACTCGGTAAACGTAGTGTAAGAAACCCTCTGATCTCCCATCTGGTCGGAGGGCTTCCTACATTAAGTTTACTAAGTGACGATCTACGAAAGACTGCCAGAAGATGCTGGTTGCGTCAAGCTGAAGACGGCGCGCTATGGCGCTTATTAGAGGGGGCCTATATCCAGCATTGGACTATTATTGGTTGTTGATGATGACATAACCAACATTAGCTTTACTACTTTGCTTGTACTATGCTCTACTGTAAACATAATCGCAAACGCGTCCATTGAAGCAGACGTCATAGGTTAATGGGCAACTGAATATAGGTAGATGTCACAGTACGGCATTCGTAAGTCCTTTTAAGGAGAGGTGAAAGACGTGACTTCTACTACCCTGTCCCACGCCAAATGTTGTGGTAAAAGTCGTGACTATGTTATGTAAAGATGTATGTATGTACATACAAATAAAAAATCACAATAAAGTTACTGAAATTAAATGATGAGGCTATGACTTGTCAAAACACAATATCCTTGAAAACTGTTTTTCTGTATTTCTTCGCCTCCCGCTCTCTCTTCTATGCATTATATAAAATACCATTTGATGATGTGGATTCGGGACTGCTTTTATTTAGTTTCTTCTCTTAACTTGGCTCTTCCTTTTTCCGAAATCCTTCCTAATTTCCTATTGTTTTCTTTTAGGAAACTCTTATACTGTAGCTATAGTAGGTACCTACCACATATCATGCGTCCTTGTCACACCTAACGTAGATGTAGTAGGAGAGTTGAAATATACTCTGAACGAGAGAGACTTATTATTATTATTACCGCTTATTATTATGTAGGCTGCATATTTCATAAAGAAATGCGCAAAATAAAATTATTGGTGCCAAGGTTAGGAGTGTGATGACGCTTGCTGGCCTCGTTGACTCTTTATTCGTCGAAAACAAATATAAATCATCTTAAAAAGCTGAAAGCTACAAATTAAAGACATTGAAACACCAATTGGCACGAGAATATCCCAATATTGTCACAGCAATATTAATTAAAAGATTCTGATAAAAGTTTTATGTGAACTTTCAATATAGGAGTTGAGTAGTGTAGAGTAGTTAGGTACTCTACACTAATTCGTTGTCCTGGGTTCTAGAATCTGGAACATTTTTTTTAAACAATATTGGTAGTTTCAAAACCAAAGAAAGTTTTTTTAATAAACAGTAGACAAAACTCCATCAATAAATAAAGATATAAAAAAAAAGTAGAGTAATTCTACTAATCCAACTAATATTATAACGGCGAAAGTTTGTGTGTTGTATCGTTATAACAATGTTTGGCTAAAGTAAACGCTAAAGCTGCTGAATGGATCGGGCTGAAATTTTGCACACATAAAAAACTGGACTGAAATAACATATGAAGCTACTTTATATTCAAAAAACGCGTGCGAAGCCGCGGGCATAAGATAATAATTAAATAAGATAGGTTGCATTATGTCGTATAACAAGCGAGGTGTCGTGGTAACTGTCAGTTCGTTGATATTAGTATGTGTAACTTTGTCGTATTTATTTTTACATGGACTAGATTATGTCTCCATCACATAACCAAAATTACACAAAATCAAAGCTCAGCCAACGTTTCCATAATTCCAAACGCTGCAGTATATCATCTTAGATCCAAACATCCTGTTAGCCGTGATAGACGGCGAAGATTTTACGATTAGGTACTAATTCTTGTTGAAATTGCTACAATTTACAATGTTCTACGTTTCATGTTTCTGTGATGATTTTATAACGCTTTGAAAATAAGTCCGGATGCGTAAATTTTCAGGATTTTTGACTAGTTTGTGAAAGTACCAAATCATGTTCTTTTTTTGTTATCATATCATTCAAAACTTTCTCTTTATAAGAATGGCCGCCGTGTAGGTATTATTCAAGCGTTCTGTATTTCAGTAATATAATGGTAGGTAATATCAATTAAACACAAATAATTGTGATTCATAAGACGAGAATTTGCACTTGAGTCAGTTTCGAATGTTCAGGTACAGTCAACGTTTATAAATTGCTAATAGGTTTAAAAATAAGGGCATTTGCTGCACTGATTATTATCAAAATGTATGAAATTCTTTCTGAGATTTTAAACTCTAAGAGACAGTCTCAGGTAAAGTGAAAAGCTAAGCTTTAATTCAATCTTAAACTAGACTCATGATATGTTTTAAAAATGTGAATGTTTATCGGTAGGCTGGGCGGGCGGGGGAGTAAAGGCGGGCGGCTCGCGCGGCCGGGCGCCGCCGCCAGTGCGCGCCCGCCCAGGACCGACACTCGACGTCGGCTCGTCAGCGAAACCACACCTAATATATACGACCATTATTAAATCGGTAAGGTACTTACCAGTGCTACTTTGTTCATTTTCAAGTTTCGTGCGTTTTAAAAGTAAGTCGTGTTATAGGCAGGGGTCTCTTCAAGTTGGTACAACCCCAGTGTTCCGGATAAGTGTAGCCGTCTCGCTCTCTCGTTGCGCAATTGTATCGCCCTCTCGCTCGTTTCTTCTCTTGTGAGCTATTGTTTAGATAAGCGGTGATCATAACGGTAGTACCTACAGGAACACGTAAGTCCTACTTATTACCACAATATATCGACATTCAATTCTTAACTGCTACTAGCAGAGAGCTTTTTACAGTTTGCACATAGTGAATACATAAAAGGATACATTACATAATGATTATATAGAGAAAACATATTTATCATTGTATTTTTTGCATAATAGGAACTGCTTATTCATTCCTGAAAATAATGAAATACAAGATGCACTAAATATTACTAATTAAAATTACCATTAATTAAATATCCTATGATTGTTCTGTATTTTATATTTCCATATAAAAAGTTTAGTAAATTATAATTTTTTCTCAGTATAAACTATATGATTCATCAATTAAATATTTTTGAATAACCACATACTCAAACAACTTTAAAAAACTCTTTTCTATTGTTATTTTAGCGGGAAAAATTGAACCACTCCATTTTTTAAATTTTTCTTTTCCATTCCTAATTTTTTTGCCCTAGAACTTAATTATCTACCTATATACATAGGTGTGTAGGTATGTAATGATGTATCGAGCGAGCAAAGAGGTCGAGTACAGGTGCGCGCGACAATGCGAGATCCCGGAATGCTGTGAATCCGATCCGAGCGTCCTATTTCGGGCCGCGCCCTCTCGCGCCAAATTTGCAATCCGCCAAATCGACTCAAGTATTTTTGTAACAGTTTCACAATCAGTCGTTTTTTCTAGATGTTTGGTTCCTGCGGGTGGCCTAACCTTCGAATGTTATATATACTACAAGTAGATGGAATTCGAGTCCCTATTTTGTTTTAACTGGAGAGAACATCAACAAAATATAACATATATATGACATTTATTGTTCATTCTAAAAAGAAAGGAAAGAAACAAAAACGTATTTTTGCTTTTCCCTTGGCCTAAATCTACGAGAAAAATCAAACGTTCTGTCCATTTTGATAGATCTCTCCCTTATTATTCTTACATCCCAAACATAATTGACATTGACCTCGAATCTTGGCCTAATTTGTAAACAAAGGTTGTTGTATTAATTGTTTAATTAATTAAAGTCGATGTCAATAATTTATTTTGATTAGACATCAATCTATGTGATTGATAGAACTACAACTTGGCATAGGTGCTACGAATGGGTACGAACTTACAATTATTTAAAAAATATTTGCCCTGCACTTGCATTTAAAGGTTTATCCTCTAATGTATTTAGCGAATATCTTAACCTATCAATAACAAAATAATTTATTTTACTGGTAGAGTCCTTTATTTAATAAGCAGTTGTAATCAACCGAACTGAGAAACAATAAATATCAAAATAAAAATTAAAAGATAGACTACCCAACCCACAAATTATCAGATTGGTATCTTTGGTGGGCCTAAGCAAACATTAGAAATTCAATCAAATTCAAAAGCTCTGAAAACTCGAAAACGATATTATAAAATCTACTCTGAAACCAATTTGAAACCTGAGCTTTATTAGAAGCTGTCTCTCGTAGATAAGAAGCAATCGACTGTATCATTTTACAATGTTAGAGTACCTTGGCATGCCACGCTAATGTCTTCAACCAGACTGGTTGAAGCGTGTTTGATCTCATTTCGAACATCACTGAAGAGTTTCTTATCGTTTGCTATCGATTTGATTTGCACTCTGCTGTACTACTGTTAGTGAATTTAGAATTTCTGACGCACGTTGAAACTACGTACGTAGTAAAATTTAGGCTTGCCTAGTCACATTTGTTTAGGAAGTTATGATTTGCCGTCAACTTTGATTGAGTTATGATTGGGATCGGAAATTGAGTCACACGACGCGACCGTTTATGAGTCGTTATTTGGTAAACGAAGTTAGTTCAATTGTTTTTGTTCAGTTCTGTGTTTGAAAGTTTACTGTAAATTGATGATAGGTACATCATTGATGAATAATGATGCTGATTTCATAGTTTTATCTTAATTGGTTTATTCAAACACAGTCGGAGAACATTTCATTTAATTCACCTAATTTCAGTAGATGAAATTAAATTCGTTTTCGTTTTCTATTAACGAGTAGTGAAACGGCACCGTAAATACTCCGAGGCCACCTACCCCCCATTAGTTTGTCTTCACTCCCGGGCACAGAATTTAAAACAGTCACTGCGCTTACGTAATTACGAATTGCGGCAGGCCGCTGACTTATCGATGGAGCTCGCAACAAGGTCGACGAAAACTCGAAAATAGCTGAGCAATGAACATAGATTTGTAAAAACAGTTTTCAAGTTTCCCGACCGCTGCGCTGGCGTCGCTCCAACTCCGCGGCCGCCGACGACGGCTATTTGCAGCCCTGCTCACTCCTCACGTCATTGCTCTATTTACGAGGAACGGGCACGCTATTGTACTACATTATGTCACCTGGATGCTCAGCTCATTTTCATCTTCAGCCCCAAGGTTACCTGCACGCTAGCACACTTGATAACAGCGATGCTTGTTTCAGACCACGAGCACGACATAAGCCGCCAACATGTTTAAAAATCACTTAGAGATGATCGGCAGAAACGAGACGGCGTCGAAGAAAGCCAGATTCTGGCAATCCTTCGTCCGTTCTCTAAAAGGTAAAACTAAAACTCAAAACTACTTCATTTACTCGGATTCTAGACTAGTCTCCGCGACTACCTGAGCTAGTGCATACTATCGAACGTGTCATCACAAAGAGCATTGGCGATGACTACGCCAATATTTACATCCGCTGTAACAAAAATTGTACAACAGGATCGGAAGACATCAGAGCCGAGGAGAGATACAGGCCTTCCCGCCGCAGCGTGTTCCCCGAGCTCATGTCTACATACCCCTACAGCAAGTCTATCTACGACGACCCGATCGGCGCCGCTGAGAGAATCTCGGTCCCCGGCTACCGTTACCTGCCGGTGCACCGCGAGACCTACGGATACTCCCCTCGTCCCATCTACGCGCATAACTACCCTAGCTCCCTCGACCGGTACAGGCCAAGTAAGTGCACAGAAATGTCAATACTCCACCTGCGGAACTAACAACCAAAGCCATGAAGATCTCGGTGATTTCTGCGTCATGGAAAACGTGAGAACTCAATTTTAAGACCGGACACGGCCCTCATGATCTAGTTTTAATGTTGAAGACGCTTTGAGAATTGAAAATACAATCTAAAAAGGCTATGGATTTGTTGATTCCGCATCGTGCAGTAGTCTGCATCACACACACACACGCTACACTAATTCAGATTGCCAATCAGCAACACGTCTATAAGCAACAATTAATTGGACCAAAATAGACCAATCTGCCGACAGATTGGAAGAGCACGGCTGTTATTGATTGGCAAGCGTACCCACGCCGCTGTAGTTTGGCAATCAACACTGTAACCTTTGACCGATAGAGTCGAAAAGAGAAGTGGAAATTGTCTCTTACATATATCCCACAGACAAATTGTAAATAGTAATGTATAACATCATCTGTACAAAGTATGTGTCGCAATATTTCGCTTGTTTGCAAGTTAACCAAGTTTCAGGAACCACTGGTAGACAAAATAGAATCAACCCCAAAATCACAAGACGATTTCAATTGTTTCAGCTGAGAGAAAAAGCCGCCCTGCAGTGTAAATTAACATTAACATCTTTGCTATGAATATTTACTACATTTCTAGACTCATAACTGGGAAAACTCACCATCTAATATAATTCGAAAGGAAAAATCGAAAGTTATGATCCGAGAGTTAACTATTATGTTTTCTATACATTTGTATTGAAGAATTTTATATCAATAAATGAACTAAAACGTTTATATAGCCTGTCTGCTAGGAGATTGAAATTGTTGAATCGATTTAACATTGACATGGTGTTATACGGTCACAGGCTATGAATCATTCGTCCGTTTTGTGATGTCGATCAAGCGCATCGTAGTTACTAGTTCGATTATTTACCATGTGCACTATAAAATAATTATCCGTCTATGTCCAGTGTCAGTCCATTTATAAGTTTACCAACATGTTTACGTGATCATACTGTTCAGCGTAGATGTATAGTTGTGCTTGTGCAAGTATCGATTTTACTAAAAAAACGCATGGTGAAAGGGCTTCATATTATCTGCTCAGCAGAAATCACCTCTCAAACATAACATCACTTACATCTGTACATAATTCCATGAATGTTACGTCGATGTCTCTCATTCTTCGATCTTCTAGCATTTATCAGGTTAATGTTTTATTTAGACCCCGTTTAGTAAAACCTATTTATTATTTAATTGTCGCTATTGTCATTCCAAGCTTCCTCAGGAAAGTTTTGAAGAGGTGAGTTCTATGAACAAGGTTTTCATGTATTTTATCCCAGACAATCTTTAATCACTGACTATTCTCTGCCTTGCTAATTAAAATTTACTAATTTGCTTCCAACTACTAACGAATAACCAAATCACTTTTCTTTTTTAAGATGATTATCTTATTCTTTTAGCCTCTAAAGACTTATTATTCAAAGTCCTACTAAAAGGATCCGTTTAAATTATGAATTTTAATAAACTATAGGATTTATGAACCAATCCTGCGTGCAATGCGTTAAATTAGACAGAAAAGTTAAAATATTTAAATAAATAAAAAACATAGGCACCTAAAGAGTTTTTACCGATTTCAAACCCAATCAAAAACCACAAATCCTAACATGTGTGCTTTTTCCTTTAGTTTACCACGTACCGAGGCGCTCCCGACGAGGCGTCGATCCCTTCGACGCGCACAAGGCTTGGCAAGAGCATCTAGACCGTCTGTCCGCCATCGACAGGCTGTACCCGTCCCGCTACGGACTATACCTGAAGGACCGCGCCTACCCCATCACCGACCTCAGTACCTCTGCCCCCGCCTTCGAACCCTCCAAGTTCCGCTCCCTGAGCACCCCCAGGAGCCTTAAAGGCGTTGAATACGAGCCCGACAACAAGCCCCACTGGGGAACAGGTAAATACTAACTTTCTACTAGACTAGATAGGTTAAGTACGCGGCGTTCGCTTTGTGCCTCCTACACCTGCAAGCACTATAGTCTTCTTTAGTGTCTCGGATAGACTGATTGTTCGTACGAGTGCGCAGAGGGGACGCTGTGCCCCTGTATCTACGTCATAGGCTGAGCGCGAGTGATCCACTTTATATTGAAAAGCCAGGCGATACGACGCGACGAAACGTCGGGTGTTTACAATGTGCTTCTGGTCATAGAAAGTTCATAAGATTAGATTCAACTCAACACGCATCGCGTTTTGTCGGGTGGCATGGCGTGTCAATAGTGTTTTTCCGGCCTAAAGACCATTCAACGTTTTATGATCACCGGCTCTCCTATAACCTGGATGCAGGATTGACAGCACACGGGACATCATTCACCTGTTAGATTCAACGCTCGTTTGAATCCGATTTGTGTGTCTCGACACAGTCCAATGTAGAGCGGTATACGATTACCTACCATCTATTTTATTTACTGAGGTGAATAACTGGAACGGCTTAGTTATGGTTTGCCTGTAAGAGTTCTAAATTTAACCTTATTTGTATTGATAATTTGAATTTTGTCATATTTTTTTAGTTTTTGTTATTATACTTAACTAATAACTTATATCAGTTTGGCCTCAGCTCTACTATCACTTTTAAATTAAGCCCTTCCGTACCGTTATTGTTGACTTTGTTAAGTTAAATTTTAATTACCAGAACAAGAATGATGTAACTTTGTAGATACAGCCTGTATTCATATACCTAATAATTTTGTGGATCAGTACAAAGCTAACAATAAAAATAAGTATTTTGTATTAAAATATAAAAGACCAATTCGTGTTTTGATTTAGTAGATTAGCACCTTTCTCCAATTAATGTTGTGTTTATTTAAGTGAATTTGTGTCAAACTGGCACCGATGATGTTGATATTTGGTGATTGTAATGTGCATGAGCTGCATTGTAAATATATGCAAGCAACATTCAGAGCGTTCACTTGTTCACTGCATAATAAATAATCACCATCGCAAGGACACAACACTCTACAAATATTGAGGGTATCCAAGTCGAAATCGGTCGTCGGTTTCTCTTTGTTATTGTTGGTATTGATCATAAGACTTGGATGAAGGATGGGCGTCGGACGTGTTCACAAAGGATCCGTTTTTCGCTGACGCGGAGAAATGGGCTGGGATCGACCGCTCCCTGCGGGGCCGCTCGCCCACGCCGGTGAAGCCCAGGATTAGCCCTCCTCGTGACTGCGAGGTCGCATACGACTCCGACGGTAAGGGAACAGACCCTCACACCCTGTATCTTCGTCACGGCCTTATTTATACCCTGATAAACAGTTCACATCTTTCAGTTTTGCAAATCTCTCTCTTTATATCCTTTTACAAAACTTCTTGAATGAAATTAATGTAGTTAGTGACACAAATCTGTTTTCTATCATTTAGTGGACGAGACTACAAGACATCTTGTTCACGGACATTCTAATGTTCTTTTCGTAGTGTAACGACGACGGAGTGTAATGTGTTCTTCTTCATAGACAACACAGCATGAGAGCATGTATCATCAAAGTCATGGGTCTAATTCAAGCGATTGAACATTTCAATGATATCGCTGTATAATAAATATATATAATTATAAATATAAGTTTATAAAACATGAACTAAACCTGCATCCTATGAAATGTTTTAGTATAAATATGGGTATGGTGTAATTGACAACATATTTGTAGCTTAATTTGGAATTTCATCATCAAAATTATAAATAAAACAGCATAATGAGGGTTTTGTGGGTACTTTGTTTGCAACCTTTCATAGATTGATCTAAATAGTAAAGTAACCAATCCCAGTAACCTATCACTTTCATACTTGCATGGCCGACGCTTGCATGATCTGTAGGCGATGACGAAGTACAGAATGAGATTCTGTTGTCCCTGTACTAAACGATTGTGGTCGGTAGGTGCGCCACTGTACACCGCCAGCGGGCGCCGACCCTGGGCCGACATTTTCAACCCCAGCCCTTCGCTGCCGATCTCCGCAATCACTCGGGACCCGTTCTGGTACGACTGGCCGGAGCTGAAGCCGCTCGCGCGCTGGGACCGCAGCCCCTCTTACATCAGAGACTCCTACCTGTCACCAGTCAAACGATCCTACCTCTGGGACAAGCACCCGATCAGGCCCTTAGGTTAGTGCGCCGCTGCTGTATATACGATGCCTGAAGCTGTACAAATTGGCCTTTCATTCATTCTAATCTGATTTATATATGATTTATAATGGTGTCTCTGGTTACAACAGATTTAATGCTGGATGACCTCTCCGTGGATGATATAAGCAGGACTTTACCGTACTTACGTAGCCTATAGTAAAGGGTGGAGAAGGTACCGTGGCGTTCTTGTTATGTAGAAACTGTTGGTGACTCCTGCATTTGTAGACGTCGATTTGAGCCCTCTCTTTCTCTTACCTGCAACATCTATAATATCTCTATCATCGACTTAATTTCTTCTTTCATTTGTTTCGTCAGGTGCATCAATTATGTTGGTATAAATTGATGTATGTTTTCATTCTTCGTAGTCAATAGTCATGTCGTGTTTGTTTCATGATTTTTGTTTCATCTGCATTGTTATGAATGATTTCCACTTATTTTCATTTTGGTCTATTTATGTTCATGTTCATGTATCTAGTGTTTTGTCCAACATTTTATCGAACACGTGTACTATACTTATTTTACATTATTCGTTTACTAACTTATTTTTAAGAATTACTGAAATGTACCAATCACTGAACGTAGTTCCGTTCCATGTATTGTAATTTACCTAACCATTTATTTAGACGATGAAAACAACGCACATATTAACAACACATAGGTAGTAAACAACTTATACATATTTATTTAAGAACATATTAAAATATGACCACTTTCACAGCACTGTCTTGCTGCATTTTTTTACATGAATTGTACACCTAGGTACACCATTCATTTTTCAGAGGACCAAGCGATTGAACGATTATTATCATAATTATTTTGCATCATTATTGTAAAGGAAAAACAAAATGCATATATTTTTAGCTGGGTGTATCCGGGACACCGAATTACCATAACACGTTAGTAACAACAGTCTGCGTGAGGTGTTTATGACGGCCCGATTATTAAAATCTTAAAAAATATGATACACACAGAAACACAGATAAACAACACAAATTAAATAAACCGAATTTTGACCGAATTTCATAGGTAGAGTAAGAACTACGCTGCTACGTAGCTGAGCTACGACGTAGAGGTCTACATGGGCTACGACGGTGGCGTAGCAGACCTACGGCGTAGCAGACCTACGACGTAACAGATCTACGACTTAGCAAAGGTCTGCGTGAGCTACGACGTAGACCTTTTAGATTGGTTGGATGAATATTATTAAGGCAGTCGAAATTAGGTACAACGTCGAGCATCGCCACGTATAATCAAATTGCAGCTTCGAGGCGGTTCATTTTCAACCGAAATTGCAAAAACTGTATATATAAATACTTATTTACTTACATACGAATGTACTTTACTTAATCCTTAGATTAGAACACTAAACTGCAGAAATATGAAAACGATAATAACAAAATATCAAAGTGGGTATTTTTAGTAATAAAAGCTTTTTTATTTCAGCTGCTGCTTTCTAAGGAGCGATTGATGGAGTTGGCTTACTATAAGTTCTACCAAAGCGTATTTAAACTTAACTTATCTTTCCCGTTAACCAATGACTATGTTATAAACGAAAAATAAATAAACTTCAAACGAGATACGCAAGTTAAATTCAGATATTAAATTATTTTCCACAAGATCTCAAAGACTGCAAAAACATAGTCACTGCCGCGAATATTGAAATTGTTGAACGTTTTGTTTTTATAACCTGACTATTTTATATTTACGAAGAAAATTGAAAAAAAAAATCTAATAAAAAGATCGAAAACCTAGTTGAGAATGTTTCATTTTGACCTACTTAGGTTCCTCTACCTAACTATTTGTGATTAATAATATACCTAACTAAATCAGTTATTTTAAACCTTTCGTGGAAGAGTAATATCAGATATTTATATTATATTAGACTCTGCCCGCAACTTCGCACGCAATTTTTCGGAATAAAAGCATACAGCCGAGTTGAGAACCTCCTCCTTTTTTAAAGTCGGTTAAAAGTAGCCTTATGATAAATTAAGTGATTCTAGGTCTAGAACTATGTACATCTATGCAAAGTTACAGCCTGATTCTTTCAGCCGTAGTAGTTTTAGCATTAGGCGAGTTTAGAGGCAAACAAACATTCAAACTTTCACATTTATAATATCAGTGTTAAAAGGTACCAAAGAAAGGCTAAAATAACATAATTTTCCGTCCACGCATTTATTTTACAGCTTTATTATCTAGGCTCGGTCGGTACTTAACTTATACAAAGTGATACTTACTAATTTATGAAAGTCAAACTATATTACGGATATCAATATTGTACAAACCAAACGGGTTAACGACTACCTAGAAAAAAATCACAACTTGAAAATCGTAGTACGTAACACACATTCAGGATTCTTATTGCCATCTAGCGGAAAAGACTTGTACTTTGAAGTGTCACGCACTGTAAATAGATAAGAGTCATCTATTGACATAGTAGTAAACGTAAAATTAAGTTGCGCCATCTATGACCTAGTAGCTATACTATTTCCAACATCACACCCGGTTTGGAAACCTATATTGTCTATGGTAATATCCTAAAAGGTTTTGACTGTGCTACTCTGTGGGTTTAATGTCATGCTCAAACAAAATACCTAACCATTTGTTGTGTAAATATTTTTGAATTTGAGATCGGTCGGTTAGTTTTCAAAGTTTCAAGTAATTCCGAAGATTGTTACTGTTTTTTGTAGTAAAATGTCTAAGAAAAATGAAGATATAATTGACGTAGACATGACGAATTCAGAGGCAACATTTGATAATCTTGTTATCCTAAAAGAGCTTGGCAATATTATGAATTTGGTGCGGTAAGTTCTTTCTATTAAGTAATTTCTTTCCTACCAAATACCTGCTTGCTGGGTACTAGTACATTCAAGCAACTCATATCTAATATCAACAGTTCGTTGCGGTTTAAAAATCGGTCCCTTTAATGGCTTAGACAAAGTGCAGCAGCTTCTGTATGTTTCTCTCGGATGGCGTAAGTCGAATAAGGGAACCTACCATACGAAAGGCAACAGCTTCCTTCTGTGTATTTCTTTTTACTTCTACAATCCTGCAATCATTAATCTGCCGAAACGTGATGATTATGGCAAAACCCCCTTTGTTTGGGGGAGGCATGCATGGCAAACAGTGGATGCATGCGCAGAAACAAGCTAGTTCATGTAGATGCTAGTTCTACAATATATCTAACAATATTATATTTCTTCATTACGGATGTAAGCAGGTTAACTATAAACCTTATCAAACTATGTTTTTATACTTAGTAAAATGTTATATTTCTCTTTAGAAATGAAGATTTTCTTGAAACTGTTCCCCAAGGAAAGCTGAAGAGAGTCAAATGGGTTCCCATGTTCAATTGTTTAAAACAAGAAATTTTTAATGAGATGATTGAAGAACTCACCTCAATGTGGAAATATGAGAACATGACGGAAAAGTTTGAATTACTAGAGAAGCAGAAAGAAAAATTCGGACATGTGAATGAGGATCAAGTCCTATGGTATGTAACCTACTGTTCTAAAATAAGGACCTATTTTACGAGTTGCTGCCAACAACATTTACTCTTTTCAAGGATTTAAAGCAGCTTACATCCTTCATTGAGTGACTTAACTTAATTTCATAAAAATCTATTCAAGCTAACAGACAGAAGTTTGCCTTTTAAATCGAGTATGATGTTGATTCCTGTGAAATATAGACTTTTTCACTATCTTGTTTCTTTTGCTCTAAATTTAATGAACTTAGTTAGGTACATAGTAAATTTATATTGTACACTTACAGGAGACCTCAGCTTGGTGATGTGAGGGCCCAGCTGCGTGCCAGTGATATAGCAAATTTGAGGAAACAAAAAGCCTTGCTTGAGTCACTGGCCAAAGAGTATGAAGTCAGAGTAAATAAACAGAAAAAAACATTAGCAGCCAAAAGGGGCTACCTCAAACTATTACAAATGGACATACAAAAGTATCAGAAGAAAAATGAAGACTTCGTAACAAAAATAAAAGATAAACTTGAAAACCATGATAATATAGTAAAAATAATAAAATCTGATAAAATGAAGTTCCATGAAAATACTTGGAATGACAAGGACATGGAAATTTAAATAAAGTATCGTGTTTTATTTGAATAAATTTATATTTCAGTAAATTGTACACACCAGAGAAAAAGTACAACAAAATTTAATAATTGATAATTTCAAATGAAACTTCTCCAGTAACTTATTATTCACTAGGTGTAAGTTGAAAATAGAGAAAAATTCAAGTGTATTAAGATTAAAGTGTTAATAGTAAATAATGTAAAACTCTAATAGAGGCTAATTAGCTGGCAACTGATCATTGTTCATTTGAATGTAACATAATATGCTAAATAGTGCCGTGTCTGCCTTGGAATTATACATTTTATAAAGACTGCACTGTAATCCTATACACTTGTTATATTTTATAGATTACATTAAAAGAATACAAGCTAGTTACCAGCTAATTTATACAGAACCATTTACAAAAAGAAATACATTCATATAAAGCAAAGTGAGAAGAATTGTATGAAATGTTCATTAGCAATACTTCTAAAATAGTTAAAAATGTTTGAAATACAATCATAGTCGTAAATGCAAACCTATATATCAAACTAAATAAACTTCTTATCAGAAATAGTATTATTATTTGAATATACCTGACATTTTTTACTCTAAAAAATAAAATTGTACAATGCAAAATCTGCATATAATTTTATTATCATATATTATAGCAATTGCACTATTGTTGCAAGGACTACACTGCTTCTACCACACCAACTAATACAATAACGAGACTTGCAGGAATCCCCAGATACCTAAGCCTCAGTAAGGAGATCACGCCAATCTTTAATTTGGGAAATGCCTACTTATTTCGTAAGGTTAATACTGAGAGCACTATTAAACTAATTTCACTGGGTGTATCTTGTCGCGCCCTAAGCGGAGATAGCAATGAAGTCCTAGAACAGAAATAATAACACTTATTCTATGACAGGGTGAAGGTTAAACCATGCTCTTAGGCCAGCTCCACAGGAGGATCTATACAAACTACGAAAACAAATAATTCCAGACAAAAGAAAAACAAATTCACTCAATCCATTCCAGTTGAAACGGTAATTTTAAAAATCAACTAAACATCGTCACCTGTCTACGAGACCTATCCAATAATTTAAATATATAGGCACATTAGTTACAGAAAATAAAGCGAGAGTGCTTTCGATCCGCTACAACATAATATGAATGACGTTCTCGTATCGAATGCCCGCATCTTTAAGATAGCTTTGCCACTTCAAACTCTTGAAACTCAACAATAAAATTTAAAAGTCCTACAACATGTAATAATGAATGTATGCAATGCAAGATAACATTACAGGGGCACATAGAAACAACGTAACACCGTAAGCTGCCGGGACGGGGATCGCACAAGCGGACAGCAACAGGCATCGCCGAATAGATAATGTCCTTCCCAACCGCTAGTCTGTAGAACTAATTCATAAATTAATATCACTCACGTTAACAATAAAAATTAAAAATAAGAAGGCACAAGCAAATCGATAAATAATATGTTTAAGATTACACAAGGACGAGATATTATTCGGCTATGTCCGATGACCACACTAACATAACATAATTATAATACAAGATATATCATGATTTGTAGCATCCTTTACTGTGCAGAACACTGTATGGGGCGGTCCAGTTATTTCTTCTTGGGCGGCGCCCGCTGCGGCGTGGCGGGCCGCCCGCTGTTGATACCGTTGTACTGATATTTCGCCTTTTTCTCAGATGGCTTCAATATCTGCACAGAACACATCTCGTTAGTTTAGTAAAAGGATACAGGCGGGGAGGTTACACCGGTTATGTTAGCGTTTCGTTTTCTTCTCAGACGGTTTCAGTATCTGCACAGAACAGAACTTGTTATTTTTATCTTAGAAATGGACTACTGAACTATCTATAGGTTTACAGTTACATTACAGATTAGGAGAAGGTACAACGAAACTACGGTCTAAACGAACGAACTCAAAATAATACGCACATTATTCAAAATCAATCCAAAATAACTTTAATCTACGATATTTGGGGACAACAAATGGGCCAATCTATGTATATATAGCTGATACGAGCAACAACTTTCTGGAATATTAAATACTACAGGATAACGTCTATTTTGAAAATACCTTCTTACTTATTAACGCTGCTTGACTTGTGAGTAGAGCTCAAATTACAATATTTTTTATTGATTAAAGATTTGCTATTTTAACCGACCGGCCTAAAATAGGAGGTTGTATGTTCGGCTGTATTTTTTTTATGTATCTTCGTCGATTTTTCCGTAGTTAGATTAGACCGGTACTCAAAATGTTATGGCAGACGAAAGTCTGTTCAAACATCTTGAGTTATTAATTATATTTAATAACTCAAGATCATTATCAATGTAAGCGGGCTATCTACGAACACTGTTTGTGCCGGAAGAAACCCAAAATTTCTTCCCGTAATGAGCGTGTGTCACCAACCAACTCAAGATATTTGGACAGACTCATCTGTCATAAACTTCCGAGTGCCGGCCTAAAACTAAGAAGCATTTATGAGTACGATGAAAAGGCAGTGCTCTTTTCGTCGAGTCTACTGAAAATATATCTATTAAAGCAGCGTTAAACAGTAAGAGGGATATAATAGCCGCGTACTGAGTTATCGAGCAACATCAACATGCAAATTCTCGGCAGATGGCCGCGAATTGGAGCTATCAATACGCGGCTACAGCTGACCACACATTGGCTAATATCGCTTCAGCAACTGGAGTTTCCGCGATATAGGTCAGACGCTTATGCTACCAGCAAGGCATCCACGCTATTTAACACAACGTAACTCGCGTTATCAGCGTTATTAGGGTAATTTTAGCGCGAATAACGAACACGTGTTTAGGCGCATTTTAACGTGAAAAACGCCTTTTCACGGGTTATTCACGATCGCGTTAAAATGCGCGTCATAACGCGAATAACGTTATAGCGTAGTAACCTTGCAGTTAGTAGCTCAAGCGCGAATAACGTTATAGCGTAGTAACCTTGCAGTTAGTAGCTCAAGCAATAGATAATATAGACGTATGGGCGGCAAAAGATTGCTCGGTTCCGCGGAACGGCCCTATTCAACGAAAAGGTAGCTTAAGAAACTACCGGTCAAGCAATAGTAGCTAATGTGCGGTCAGCCAAATGGAGGCAACACACCAAAACCGCCATCCCGTTATTTTTACAATAATGTCGGCAAGAATTCCATGCGACGACACATCATAATCAACAACAACAAAGAGCAAGTACGCATTAGGCGTTTTCGACAACGTTTTTAGAACCATTCAATCCCCTATATACAGCTCACTGCCAAACATTTGAATACCTTGAAGCGCATTTGATTGTGTACGGATATAGGGGACCAGATGGTTTTTAAAACGCGCTTTGCAAAAGCGCACTCTCCAAAACGCCTAATGTGTAGGTCTCAGTCGGCGGGAGCTTCGGTGTGTACACCCCTTTTGAATATAAATGAACTTACCTGAAACGAGCACATGAGGGTCTCGTCTACAGACATCATGCCGCCTGCATTGTCGAATTCGCCGCAGTAGTTTGGCGCTGAGAATAGCGTCACCAGCTGTCGCTTGGCAAAGAACTCATAGCCATCTTCTACCACCTGTAACAAAATATACTTGATATGAGACAAGGTCCTCTTCATTATTATTATATTTATGTTAAATTTAAGTTAGTTGGGTGTGCTCAACACAAACTGAATCATTTAATACATAACTACATATAAGAAACTCACTGCTCTACTTATAGTATGTCTTGTCCAGCTCTTATAAAATCTACGGGCTGATTTTAACGACGTTATAGTTAAAGTAAAGTAAAAAATCATTTATTTCTTTAGGCTTACAAAATAAGCACTTAGACAAGTCATATTTTATATATAAATTATTATCACACTGCTACAGAATTATAATTGAGAATATGTTACTTTCTGGTAAAATAAACTTATTGCTATATGAGATACAGTTTTTAAGGTACCTTGAGTAAATAAGGAGATCCGTAGAATAACCAAGGTAATGGATATAGCAATAAAATTTCTAGCATAATTTATTTATAGCTCTGAGAATTGCAACACTCAAGTGCCAGTGGGCAGGGCACATAGCTCGCAGAGTCTTTCCTACTAATATTATAAACATAGAAAAAACTTTTTTGACTAAAATTTTTCGTTTGTCACTAAAATTAGCATTCAGGATAATCTGGATTAACACGAACTTAACACTGGTCTTGAAATACATTTTAGCAAAATTTTATTTTGATCCATTCAGTAGTTTTGTCGTAGAAGTACCTAACTAACACCCGTACCCCGCTTCAATAATAAAAAATCATTTATTTCATACCATAGAAAAGTAAGAGATCTTATTTAACTTATTCTACGGGCCATAGTAATATATACCTTAAAACTAGCATACATATAATATAAAAAGACTAAATTAATAACACGCTTTTTGGGCTTTGCCCGCTATATGAATGGTTGCAGGGTAAATACCAGGAAGTGTATGAACGTGATTGTAAAACGCGCGTCAAAATTTTACCATCTGAACATCTAAATCTGAGTTGTATTTCGAGTACTCGCGGGTTACCTGATGAGCTCGACAAATCAAGTCCAAGTCGTGTCGATTGAGGAATTTGCTGACGACATCAGGTCCGAAGGTGAAGGACACGCCGCGGTCGTTCTCGCCCCATCCCTGCACGTCTTTGTCCGGATCGGACCAGAGTAGGTCGCATAGGAGTCCTGGAAAAGATACATCGGTTTCAGATAACATCTTTATTAGGACGCTTTTGTACAGACGACATCAATACATAGTATAAAACAAAGTAGGTTCCGCTGTCTATCTGTCCCTATGTATGCTTAGATCTTTAAAACTACGGAACGGATTTTGATGCGGTTTTTTAATAGATAGAGCGATTCAAGAGAAAGGTTTAATAACCATTTAACACAAGGATTTCCACGTGGGCGATGATTATGACTTCACTAACCTGTATCAGGCACGTCAGTGGGCCTCATTATCCGTCTAATTTGCTCCATGCCTTGCAGATCGGGCGAGAGTCCGCCATGACAGCAGAATATCTTCTCGTCAATAATTGCTGCTATGGGCAAGCAGTTAAAGCAGTCAGTGAATGTCTTCCACAGCTTTATGTTGTATCGGCGCTTGCATTCGTCGTAGAAACCTGTAGATAAATAGTTATTTTACTCATACGCAATTTTACAAAGAGCTTAATATCAACTATGATATGACTTAACTGTGATTAGAATTCAATATAATCCCAGCCACCCACATAACAACATAGATAAACCCAAAACACCCGCTATTTTCCTACAAACGTTTAGGTTCGCGAATACCCGACATTAATGTTTAATAATGGTATGTAAGTAATGTATGTTTAGCTCTTCTAAGATCAAAGTGACGCTTTTGACCCCATGAGTAGTGTAGTGGAAGTCAACTAGCAATAAAATCTTATGTCATCACCAAATTTTTTGTCGAGAAAATCTACATTTTATTCGTCTGGCGTCCGTTTTAGAAATAGAAAAAAGAAAATATATTTATTGATTCACTGTACTTGCTACTACATAGTACCTACTTATAAAATAGAATAAAAAATTAACTACTAAACTATAAAAAAAACAAGCGACTCCAAAAAGCGAACCAATTGTTCGTGTCTCAGCATAATGTAAAATCAATAATAATATAATAGCATAATGTGAAATCGAATTAGAACCTTCATCGCAGCGCTTGTGTTGTTATGCGTTGTTGAAGAATGTCTCAAATTACCTCACTGTGTGATTGATCACTTTGTTATTTTCTACTATTGTTATCAGCATCTATTAAGTTTTCATTAATTATTTTCTTTGTTACATCAATATCTTGGACTGTTGAACCGAGAGAGATAATAGGTCCTTAACCTACGCTTGACTGAACAGTCCTTTTAATTCATTAGATTTGTCATAACACAAGGCTATTAAGAGTTCCCAGTAGATTACTGATTAGTCAGAACTTAAACAAACTTCAATTGACAGCCTTGACAAAGACTGCCTTCAGTTAATAAGGTCATGGTCCAATAAAGTATCAAATCCATGCTACCTTTAATAAGATTACTGAAATAGAATACCATTAAATATGCGATACATTATTGGAGGTAGGTATTCTCGTGTTGGCAAATCTCCAATCGTAAGTACAGAGCTTATGTTCGATAGGCGACTGTTACTAATTATTATAAAGTTTATTTTGGGAATGGACTTAAATATCTTGTTGTTGATCAGTGGTGTTGTTCGTACGAAATGAACTTCTAGTCAGTAAATTCGAAATGAGTTAATAGCAATAATTAAACATAGTTGTAATCAAAGTTAATTAATACAAGTTGTATAACGTATCATATCATACATAAAAAACAAAAGTTTTCGATGTCGTTTTATACAACATTGTATATTTATTTGATATGTTAACAGACGAAATAGAAATAAACCTTTTTAATAACAATACTTTTTAAATAAAATTAACTAAAGTGGTTTGAAGATTTTGGCTCTATCATCCAGGTTTACCATAGTCTTTTTTTTTCAGACTCGCGGGCATAATAAATTTTATATATTTGGTCGCAGGACGGTGAAGGGCTTAAACAAATAAATAATGTCCTAAAACATAATTTTGTAAAGCGTCAGGTTATCAAAAGGTTTTGAAATATTCACATAATTGTGTAGAGGATGAGCAGCAATAGTTATCTTCGTCTATGAATATCTCAGAAACCTGACGTTTGAAGACATTATGTTATACTACATTTTTTATTTATATAACATTGCCCTCAATCGAAATATTTAATAATTATCGGGCACCGGCATTTAGGCTCTAGACAGACGGACCGCATTTCAACTGCAATACAACCGCAAATTTGCTGCAATCGGACTGCACAGTTGGTTCGCAGTTAATTTGCAGTCGTGTCAACTGCACGCGCCGACTGCAAATGAACTGCAAATTTGCGGTTGGATTGCATTTGAAATGCGGTCCATCTGTCTAGAGCCTTAGAAATAGATAATACAGATTATAGATTGTAGAAATCTTCAAACATCGTTAGGCCCTCCGAAATAGGCATAGTTTAAATACTGAGAATGCTTGTACTTATTTCGAATTTCAAGTTATACAAATACGCTTAACTACTGTTAATTACATTCTAGTTATCAGATATGTAGTAACTTTAGGTACCTACAATAATAATTGGCTTGAATACCGCTATCGGGCAAAGGACTCCCAACACAGTTCACTGATAAACACTGTGACATTATGAAGCCAACTATAGATTGTTCATGGTTTTTACTGTCGCGTTTCTAGGTCACAGAGCCTGTAGATATCGATTTGATACGAGGTAAAGGAAAAGAAGCGATTCTATTGCCGCTGTCGGACAAACCTTTTCTTTTTTATCAGGATAACAATCTTATTTTTAGAAATTAATTATAACTGGCTTCTGCTCGTGGCTTCACACGCGTTGATGTATACAGGGTGCCCCGATTACGGGGCAGAATCGTAATAGGTGAAAGGGGTGATTCTGGACACAGAAGGAAGATAAGTTGCTAAGCGAAAACCTCGAAAACAACTGGACAGGACCAATCAAGCTTCTTTTTGAAATATTCCTTGATATCCGATGTAGGTTCTTATGAATAGATAGTTTTTTCATTGCCCGGATTAACGTCACCCCTTAAATTCACTGCAGATAACGCCAGGGCGAAGCTAGTCTAGGATTAAAGGCCTATATGTTATTGCAGTTCTAAAAGTACATCAAAGAAAAAATCAGCTCGATCTGTTATTTAGCGTTGGCGTGAAGCGTTACCAAACATCAGAAAATCTAAACATTCGAATTTAGACATATCTAACTTTCGCTTCAAACTAATATTATATAGGTATGCGAAACTATAGATATTTAGATGGATGCATGGATGGATGTTTGTTTTTTCTTCACGCCAAAATTACTGAACGTTTTGGGGATATAATTTCGCATACAGGTAGTTCCAGGCCTGAAACATATATATAGCCTATGTTACTCGGGGATAATGTAGCATTCTAATGGTGAAAGAAGTTTTAAAATCGGTCCAGTAGTTTTTGAGTTTTATTCGTTACAAACATTACAAATCTTTCCTCTATAAAATGTTAGTGTAGATAGTAATCAACCAGAACACTGAACAAATACCTGCAGATCGTACAAACATTTGTCCCGAGGCGGGAATCGAACCCGCCTGCGACGCTGGTCTACCTCCAGCGTCGACCTACGCCCACTGCGCCAGAGGATATGAATCACAGAAATTACCTGAATCATTGATTTATAAATTAGGTTAACAAGGTTTCTCACGGCCATTCATTATGTACCGCTTTAGCATGAGGTATTTGCTCAGAGACTTTAGATTGTTCATTAAACGAGTGAGGGACCTATTGTTGTTCAAGTGCAATTATAAAACACAAGTGATGAGCACTACACGTTCGTACGAGAAACCTAGATATTTTTTGTAAACAGAGGTTCAACTTCTGCAATTTGCAATTTGAAGCAAATTTCAGAAGTTGAATTGAAAGCAATTTTTCGTCATGAAAGCTTCTATTCATTTCTTGTGGCGAGCTCTAATTTAAACCTTTTTTGATCCGCTTGTGCATTGTACTTTGTTGATGTTTGATTTTTTTAGTTTTCAGTTTTTGGTAAATTTTGTTCATGAGTGGTTTTATTGACATAATATATCTTGGACTCTAGAACAGAGTACGAACAAGGTGAACTCAATCAAGATTATTAAATTACGTTCATGTTTTCGACGAAAATTACCTGTGGTTTTAAAGCTCGCTTCTGCTAACAACGTCACAAAGCGGAAAAAGTTACCCTTCATGTCGTTAATTTGTCCCGTTATTTGAATTGTCTAGTATACATATACGGTTTTCGAGGATGCAATGATTTTATTCGAAATTGTGAGACACAACTTGTAATTAAAGGGATTACGCCGAAGCTACCCACACGTCACGCTAGACGGCGCTAGACGGTCGGCGCGTGCGGTGGCCTCGAGTGCAATCACAAATTATATTCCTGAATTTCTGTTCCCGGTGACCCTTGAGAGTGTGGCAGGACCCCACAGAAATGTATAGGAAAATACGATAATACCTACTCGTTTAGCCATACTAAAAACAAAATTATTAATAGGAAATAAATTCTGTCCGTTTGTTACCTTGTTTAAATTTGGCAGGCAGGTAAATGGTATCCCGGGGATAGACATAGGCTACTTGAACAGCGCTGGCAGCAGCTACTATCGAATATTAAATTTACTTCTGTACTTTCATTGCATCAAAACAATACGTGGGAAATACCCCGCGTTCTATCAAAAGTATTACATAAATCGATATTTTTTACGATACGTATAACGACCAGAACACCCGGAACAATAATCTGCAGATCGTACACACAATAATTGTGTGTACGATCTGCAGATTTGTCCCTAGGCGGGAATCGAACTCGATCGTCAAACTTCGATCGTCGTACTTTAAAAAAAGGTTTAAAGTATTTATGAGGTAAGACTTACCATAGATGCGGTTTATGCTTGCACACTCGTGATTGCCCCTGAGGAGGAAGAAGTTCTCTGGGTACTTAATCTTGTAGGCAAGTAGGAGACATATCGTCTCCAAAGACTGCTTGCCGCGGTCTACGTAGTCTCCCAAAAACAGATAGTTTGCCTCTGGGGGGAAACCACCGTACTCGAATAGACGCAGCAGGTCTGTGTACTGGCCGTGGATGTCACCTGAAATGCATAGGTAAATAAATAATACCGGTATAAAATAAATATATAATGCTGGCAGCTTGGGGTTAGATGTTGCTGTGTGGATCATCCACACAGCAACATCTAACCCCAAGCTAAGCTGAGCTTGTGTTATACAGTACAACACAAGCTCAGCTTAGCTTGTGAAAGACTTGCTGAAAACAGCGCAGCATCAATTTTCTTTGGTTTATTATAAACTATCTGCGCGGCTTCGCCCTCGTGGAAATCTATGCTGATGTTATATAGTATAACACTAGCTCAGCTTAGCTTGGGGCTTAGTCGTCTAGTATAACTTATACTAGACGACTGTTATAAAATGGCCGAGATTGGGGGGCAATTTTCGCTGCGAACGCCAAGATAACCATCATCACCTGGCCCCAAACTCAGCAGAGATTATACTTGTGTATAAATAACTGAGTAAACATTTAGAGAATATCTGGTCAGTCAGACGAGTTTTGATCCCGGCTCTCTAGACCTATCGTTACATTTCCGGATTGTGCAGATTCCTGATGCGTCAGCAGTCATATTCATCAATCATTTACAATGCTCGATATTTCACGCAACGGCCGAACAACAAACAACATATTTATGTATTGTTTGGTACCCAGAGTACAGATAATCGAGAATACCTTAAATGATTACTTACTAGCTGCGCCCCGCGCTTTCACCCTCGTGGTGATAGATGTTTTGGATAATATACAGTATATCTTTATAAATTGTAGCCTATGTGTGGTATTCTGATGTATAAGCTATATTATTGTAAAGTTTCATTAAAATCCATTCAGTAGTTTTTACGTGAAAGAGTAACAAACATCCATCCATCGATACTTACAAACTTTCGCGTTTATAATATTAGTAGGATTATTATTAATCATCCATCCAGCAGTGGACTAACATAGGCTGATGATGACTGGAACTGATATCACAGCCTCACTGTTTAGCAGGTTATCCCTGCGTCATCGAGTCACGCTGTTCATATCATAATAAATTACTTTAGTAACTACGAGAAGTCAGGGCAGTTTTGGCAGTTGCTGGTGACTGTCATTAGTGAGTTATGTTCTTCAGCTGTGTTTGATACGCTGCATTGAATTGCATCTCATTTTTTAATAGGTCGTGGTGCCAACTTTACCTATTTTTAACCGACTTCGTATAAAGGAGGAGGAGGTTGTATGTATGTTCGTCGATTTCTCCGTAAATTATGGACATATTTTAAAAATTATTGTTTATGATCCTGCGATGGTCCAGTAAAAAAATTTGTCCTATAGTTTAAAATATTCTATTGGAATTTTGCTCCACTCTTCATATAAAGAAAAAATCAAAATAACTCTGTTTAGGCTGGCAACTTTTAATTCAGGTAAAACCAGATTTATTAAAACACTAACAAAAACCAAGATTTATAGCCATTCTTCAAAGCAGATGGACTTGAGGCAAGAGGTTAAAAATACATAGTGCTTGTCTAGAATCTCAGAATACAAACAAAGACGTAAATAAATTTATAGACAGTAAAATCATAATGTTCTTGTTTGAAATTAAAACACTTGTTTTCAAGGGAAAATCTGTGAATTCTGTTTTACTCTATTTACTAATAATGTAAGACAAGATTCAAGATGCAAGATCATGGGGTATACCTGGCCCAGACTTGCACAGAACTAAAGCAAATAGCATAAACATAGAGATACCTATGCCCAGCATTGGGTCGATAGAGGCTCATGTGAAGCTGATGATGATGATGATGCTAGTATAGCAGCACAATCATCATTATCATCAAGCACAAGCACTGGATCTGGAGTGGACTGACATAGGCTGATGAAGCACAAACACAGAGGCAACTAAATGAGCTGATTGAAGGCCTGTAAATATGAGATGCTCTGAACCTGAGTAATATCTAGTGTCCATATAATATTAATTTATACAAAACATGTGTGAGATTGACTTGGCTATTGCCATCACATCTCGAAACATTTTGTACAACACACTGTTTACATAAGGCAGAAATTCCAGATTTTAGCTATTAGACTCTACAAAGTAACAAATTTATGTAGAAAATACTGGCAATATTTTCTAGCTTACAATCTGTTTACAAACCATACAGAAAATCCTATTTTAAACATCAGTATGGCTGATCAAACCTAATCAGTCAGGGAGTTAAGCAGTGCATAAAAATGTTCACTGGTGCAAAGCTAATTTCTCAAGTGATGCTTGTGATACTCTGTTTTATTACTGCCAAGGGTATATTCTTCCAACACAATGGTTATTTATATTTTTGAATTATTGATATGTTAGGATAACCATTGCAAGTGGGATTGGCTCTTGCTTATCTAGATAATACCTACTTGAAGATGTATGTGATCTATATTATCTACAAAGATAGCAGACATACCTACTAAAAGATCTTACTACATACATATACATATATTTTTGGGATATTATTAATTTTCTTCGAGATTACTCAGAGTGTGAGTGCTCACACACTATAATAACAAAAACCTTACTACATAATACATAATATACTGGGAAAATGTAAACTTTGAGAAGGTTATTATTATTAAATTATTTTTTTGTTAATAGTTAGTCATTCGTAATAATAATAACAACACAGATTTATATACCTTATCATTTACAACACTTTAAAATACATTCTAAGATGCAATGTACCTAAGTGTATGTAATAAGGTTATTAAAATTAAGCCTGTGGCTGATGCGTCTATGTAACACAGTTTAGTCACCGCAATACTTATTTTTTGTTTGTTGTTATTTTTACAAAATAATCACACATAAAATTAAATATTTAAGGAACTAATCATATGCTAACACCTAGAGCATAAAGAGCCTAGGTAGATATAAAGTAGTAAATCTGTATTTGGTTATAAATTAATTAGAAATTGCCTTTATCACATTAACTGCCCAGCCTCTGCGGCACTATCTGCAGGCAAAATGCACACTGATATAAGGACTCGATGATCTAGATGTGCACTGTGGGGATAGAAAGTATTTATAATACAAAATGTTATAATAATACTAGCTGTGCCCCGCGTTTTCACCCGCGTGGTGATAGATATTTTGGATAGTAAACAATATAATTATCTTTATAAGTTGTAGCCTATGTGTAAGCTATATTATTGTGAAGTTTCATCAAAATCCATTCAGTAGTTTTTGCGTGAAAGAGCAACACACATCCTCACAAACTTTCGCGTTTATAGTATTAGTAGGAAGGATTACTTACCACAAATTTTGAGTGGCGCCTCTAATTCCAGCAGTATAGGTTGCTGCAGGAAGATTTCCCGGGACTTGGTGCAGAGACCACGGACCTCTGACTCTGACATCTGTACTGTCTTCCCCGGCCTGCATCCTCGAACTGGGAAAAGAGACATTGATCTTACAAACGACACCAATTCCCAGTCATATAACAGAATAAGAAATCACATGTACATTTGTTAGTAACTAGGCACTGTTATACTTACAAGCGCATACTATTCTCTAAAACTATAATTTAAATTATATGTAAGCAGAATGATACGATGCAGCAAATTTTTATGGCTGATGGCATGATGTTTTGATACACATTTGATATTTTTATTCATATTGTTGCATGCTATTTCATCTGTTATAGTTAGAAAGTACATACAAAAATCATTCCACATTCCAATGGATTTCATTCCACAAACAAGTCACTTCAATTTGATGCAACATGCTCAACTGAGTAGTAGGAAAATTTTCACTGACACAGGTGATTTAATCTATGTACCTACATTAGGAAGCACAAACAGTATTTGTTCTTGAACTTATGTTTTGGTTTGCAGAATGGATATGGTCCTTGTCCAGGATTAAGGTTTCTTTATCATTTGGTGCTAGTCATTCAAGTGGGTTGGATCCTTACTTTCGAAGCAGTTTGAAAGGCAAATGAGAACCCAAAAGAAATATGACCAGTATTTTATGATGGAATAGGAGCTTATAATTTAGCAGAACACTAAAGAATAAAGAAAAAACATCTAGCTTATACTTTGGCAAGAATTTTGGGTTAAACCATACATTCTCCTGAAAAGATGTCTTTGAATTTCCCTTTTCTCCTTGCTGTTTCCTGTTGCAGTCTGTATACTGTAGTAACCCGTCAATAAGCAGCATAATAAAGTAAAATAAACATGTTTAAATCAAGTAAAGTATACATAAATAATGCGACTAAAGCATAATAATAGGCCTATTGAAGGTGCTCCATGCTATGATTACTGTCATCCTATTGGAAAATCTATTCTTGCGATGCCTTCTAGGATAAGGCAAATAGTGTATCTCTACGATCAAAGTGGATATCTGCTGCTGCCCTTCTAATATAACTAACATCCAAAGAAAAATTAGATAAGAATTGAGGATAATCGATTTATTTATGAGTTTGACGTTTCTACACCTACTAGTATGTGATAATTACGCAACAAGAGCTTACTGAGCGAAGATCCAATATATTGAGGATAAAGTTTTAGAGTAATAGGATTAAAATAAGTGTCGCTAAGCAATAAAAATGCATAAATACCTTCTAAAAGTCTGTGAATTAGACTGTCAACATTCAGTTCGTCAGCCATATTTACTACACCGAATATTTTACGTCAATTTTTTTTTCACTGACACACAAAAGCACGCAACACAGCACAACACAACTGCCGATGCTTGTTGATGGTTTTTTATTGGACGTTGAACGTTTCGTTCTACGCTGAAATTAACACGATAAGGCATGGACGAATAAAATCATCCTTATAGGATACTTTTCAGACATGTACCTATTTAGGTACATAACTAAAAAAATATGGTTGTATGTATTGTATGAGTAAATGATATTTTGCTGAATAAATTAAAACAGAGAAGAATAAAAAGAGAGACCAAAGTAATTTTTCAACAGAGCCATCGAGAACAGGTACTCATTATAAAAGCGGAGCGAGCGCAATTGTTGTACCAAATCAAGTTTTTTAACATGACGAGACGTTGACAACCATTCACAAATCACAGGTATCTTGGACATAAGAAATAAAACCTGTAGGCAGTTTTGGAACAAAAATCTTATGGGTCGAATAGATTGACTCCTTGCTCTAAGTTTTTACTTGTTGATGAGCCCTTGGCTTTTATCTATAAAAAGGGCTCATTCGCTGGGCTCTATCAGGATTTTAGGTGGTTTAAAGATGTTTTCTATCGATACCACCTTTATGCAATCAAGAATTTGACGCAATTTTATTTTTCATTTTCACTCATGTAAAATTCATTCATTCTAAATATTGTTTTATATATATTTCAAAAAACTAACACTGTATCGAGTGTTCGTTTTTATATTTAGCAATGCTTTTAGTATATTTAATACATTTTAACTTCCTTAAATGAACATAAATTTGTTGTGATTCAGGTACATAAAAACCACAAACAACCAGAAATGCAATTACAAATAGTGATGTACCACAAAATATTTTAATTTTTATCGATATCTATCGTATATGATTTTGTAGATTGTATTCTGCATCTACACGGTAAAAACTGCACTGCAAAAGCTGCTAACCTAACCCGCTATTTAACACATAAAGTAACTCGCGTTATCAGCGTTATTACGCTAATTTTAGTGCGAGTTACGTTATATAACGTAAATCGTTATATAGCGTGGAAACCTTGCTGGCGGAGAAGTAAAGGAAAGGACTGACAAACGATTTTCAATGAACCCATGTTCCACTTCGATTTATTAAAAAAAAATGGAATGTGACTACAAGCTTTTGCAATACATATCGAACCACATAATAATGAAGAAATTACTTGACAAGAAGAAGAAGATAACTTCTTATCAAGGATATTATTATTATACATTTACTATTGTGTACACACACAACTAATCAATTATGCAAGTTTTAGGATATTGTGTTGACGCCCAAAGCACTAAGAAGCGGGCACCTTTTTCAAAACACCTTCGGCGCTACTTAATTTCTTGGTTAGTAAAACCTTTATGATTTTCGCGACCCAGCTAGACTGTTTGTTTTTTTAACTGGGCCAGCATGGGGGCACCCATAACCTTAAAAGTAATCGGGGTGGTAGAGCGAAAGTTTTTGCCCATCACTACCACTTTTTGTCTATGGTGTTATTGTCATTCGTTCACCACAAGCAATGTAGACGGACGAAATAATAGACAAAACGAGTTTCGTTTTAAAATTATATTTTGCAGGGAAAATGTCGCCGTTCTTGATTGTCAAGTTATTTTCTCATCGTAATGTTCCGTTCTGGCGCATAGTATGTGTGAAACGCCGAGGTTTGGCGTGTGCGTTCTATTTTATTTTAGACAAGATTTGACGGCTGTTTAAAAAAACTTCATGGCTTTATTGTTCAAGTTCCTAAAACATTGTTCAGGTTTTTCGTAAACAACACGAACAAAACACTGTGAAATATCAATGCAGTTATCAGAAATTCTCCGTCGGAGCCCTTGGAAAAAGTAGGCATTGCATCACGGCAACCTAAAAGTATGAATTCCGGTCGGTCCCCAATGGCTGACAAGATGGATAGCGATCGGAGCTTCAGTGGTGAGAGCACTAGCAGTTCGTCCGATAGTAGTAGCAGCGGAAGCACCGACGGAGATGAGGATGCTTTGGAGACTGTCCGCATCCTGGGACACACCTTCGACCTGCCTCGAAACCTATGTGAAGACTACTCACTTTTCAAAGAAGTCTTCTCCATGAAAACTTTTGAATCTCTTGAAGATACAGAGAAAGAGCACCTCAAGACTTTCTTACCAACCTTCAAAGAAAATGATAATGAAGAAAAGGATACCACCCTTAAAATGCTTTTTGACTATGAACCTATGAAATTTACTTCACCACTTAGTGATTTTTACAATGACCTGAAACTGGGTAACTTTAGACCAGATTTGGTGAAAATGAGAAAGCTATTAGTAAAGGCTAGGAAAAAGCAGCAAAGGCAAAGGGTATGGGTATATAAATTTCTTTTAAATTCATCTTTTCCTAGTCAACTTTTCATTAACTCATAAAAGAATATATTATTTTTCAGATGAGAGAACACTATGCTAAATTATTACCAGCCATGTTGGTTTCCCGTGAAAGGTTGTTAGCAGCAGTAAAAGGAGGCCCACCAGGGCCTGCTCCTTTCATTCCCAGATTGCCCCCTAAACCTAAACCCACCCTCACACCAGGTCAAAGAACCACATACCAAAGAGCAAAACAGAGGTATTTTGATGAGCTGAATGCGGTCAGAAGTGAAGTAGGAGGAGATTCTTCTGAAGATGATAACTTCCCAGAAGGGCCAGATGAGACATTCAGTGAAAGGAAACCTGTTTCACCCTCCCCTCTAGATCGAGTAAGTGTAAGAAGGTGCAATAATTTATAGTTTATGGTCTCTATGCCTTCTGCACATACCAGAAATATACATTGTGTGAAGACAGACATTGATTTCTTTGCTACTTACAAAGTTAAAACGCTATAAATTTTTAACCCTCTCAACTACTCCAAAGTTAGTAGGTACCTAGAAAGTAAAGTATTATTGTGTGAAATGTATGTTGTACAGAGGTTTTTGTGTGTATGGTATGGTATTTCTTCAAGTATTTCTACTTCTAATGTGTCACATGTCTGATTTACAATGTCATTCATGACGATTTCAATTAAGTCAAATAAGATAACAATGAAATCAGAAGCTAAGCAGAATGAATCTCATTTAAATCATAAATTATGATTTAAATGAGATTCATTCTGCTTAGCTGTAATGCTGTGTGAATTGTGCTGTGTATTTGTTTATTAAACATTTTGGAAAATAAAATTAACACTGATAATTAAAAATTTATATTAAATTAAAATAAAATAAAAGTGAATGTCAAGCTGTAAAATCAAAATTTATATCAATAACATATCATATTTGACAGAAGGTATATAGTTTTTAGCTTTCTATGGAACTCCAAATTTGGCAGTAGCCTTATACATTATACAGTAATGGCAGAGTAAAAATTTTATACCTTAGGAATAAAGGTTTAAAAGAGTCAGGAGCCTAAGTTGGATGAATAAATGGATAGTTCATATGCAGCGTTTTTGATACTTAAAGGCTTTTAAGATATCTGTGGAATTTCCCCAAAAATATAAAGTAAAGAATTTGTTTTGTACTTTCAGGATGAAGAACAATCTGTCTTGGGAACTCTTTCAGGGTCCACCCAAACTTATCCAGAACCTTTATTAGATGAGAAAGAAATGGTAGCTTTTCATAAACTTAGAAGAATACAAAGAGAGGTATATTGTATTCACTCATTTTTGGTTCTAATCTATCAATACACACAAGCTTACATCTAAGTTGTGTTTGCATATTGGTGGTTAAAATGATTTCATTGCAGGTTCACCCAGAGCTCAATGTTAATGGCATAACATTGGAAGAAATAGAGATGAGGGTGTATGGAGGCAAAAAAATCATGTTTGGTGTACCCAAGTCCGAATCTGCACATAAACTAAAACGCGGCCTTAAAAGAGATTCCAAAGGAAAAGTTAGTGAAGGCAAGTCTATCAAGAAGATTAAAGAGGAGATTGATGTTGATGGCAAAGCGAGTATTAAATGTGAAAATGAATCAGACTCCGAGAGTTCTTCCTTTGTGGACCCTGGGACCAGTCCGAATGCATCAACATCATTGGAGCAGGTGGAAATCAAGCAAGAAGTCATGGATGATGCGGAGAGTGAAAACTACCACAGCACTACAATGTTTGTATTTTTATCTCACTTTCCACTATACTATAACATTAATACCACTGGAAGAGTTTGGAGGCTTAGACATTTGTTACTTCTTTACTCACGCTAAAACTACTTAACGGATTAGGCTGAAATTTTGCAAAGATGAAATCTATGTAGATCTAGACCTGGAGCAACATTTAAATCACTAGTTTTGTCCTTGAAAAACGCGTGCGAAGCCAAGGGCAGAAGCTAGTTTTTAATACGAAAGTGGATGTTTAGATGTTTGTTACCTCATGATCATTCCACCTCTCTTCACGCTAAGACTACAGAACATACTTGTAGTTCTTGATCTAGAACAACATATAGGCTACTTTTTATACCGAAAAAAGCCAAGCCGCGATTAGAAATAGTTGACTAGACTAAGGGCCTTACCTGACCGGGACGCCATGGGACGTCGCTGGCATATCGAAGTGATTAACTCCGTGTTGTACTGGCAGCTAACACACTTGACGACAGTTTGGCAACGTCGTCTGTACTGTATACAATAGTTTGGAAACGTTGGCAGCGACGTCGACAAGGTGCCCTGGCGAGATAGGGCCCTAAGAATGAACTTTGCATGGTGTTGGTGAATAGGATAAAAGTGTTGTAAAGTGTATTTTCCATTTCAGGGATAGCTATAGTCTACCTTCTGAGATTGTGATAAAAGAAGAACCTGGTGGCGATCCAGATGTCAGTCAGAATTCTGGAAAAGTTCATATACCTATCAAATTGGAAGACTTAGATGGAATAGGTAAATATTTCTGTATATAAATAATAAATTCTAGTAGCGTGGTTATCAAAAGTACAGTATAATTAATTACGAATGTATAGGTATTGTATATCAGAATACTTACGGTAGGACAAGTGGTAAAATCCATCTTACTGTCTTTGTCTGTTGCATTGCATCTTTGTTCTCCTTTGAGAAATCAGGCTGCATTGTGCTTGAACTATGTAAGGTTTTGTCTATGGTTCTAACTCATGCCCATTTACGTAGCATGCGCGATTGAACATTCATTCAAAGGGTAACTACGCTTGATTTGTAATTGTCACTAAGAGTCCCTTTTGATGTCTATGTCCCTCGGTCCTTAGCTGAGATTATGATGATGATCGCTTCTAAGCGATAAGGCCGCACATTGTACTTGTCGTATGTATTGTCTTTTTGTAATGATCTGCATATGGTGTACAATAAAGCATTTTTGTATTGTATTGTTTTGTATTGTATGATGATTGATGACACAGAAGCTATTCCATAAATTTTCTGATAGAATTGATATCTGTTACAGACATGATGGCCCTACCCATCCAACTAGCTGACGAATCCGGCGACGTGATCCCAGTAGACGCATCAGCGTCAGTGATGCAAGATGGAATAGACCATTCAGTGGAAGTAGACGAGTCTTTAACCGAGACAACGCACGCCAGTTTCTTGTCTCTGGTCCGCGCACTGTTCCCCGCGAGGGATGCGCATCGGGCGACTAAACAACAGTTGCATGCGAGGTGTGGAGCGGTCTTGAAGTCGCCCATTGCACCGCTCAATACTTGGTATTCTTGTAAGTGTCCCAAGTGTAGGCCGCCAAGCATAGCGATTGTTGTCTAGGGTAGAAAAAATTAATAACGTAAAGACATCGAAAGTAATCGGATGCGTAAAATATTTAAAATTAATTCCTTCAAATTCAATAATTTATACAAAGTATGTTGCGATTTTTTTGTCACGATTTTTATTCGATCAGAATTTGGAGCCTTAATCAATGTTGATACCTATTTATTAATATAAATAAACTAAATAATTGCATTTTTATATAAATTATTTTGCAGTGCCCTACAGGCCTACAACGTGGCATGTACTATTGACTTTAGCTAGAATTAAGATCTAAGCTAGTACATGTCATGACTGTGAGCAAAATAAATAAACCTACCATACCATAATCTACCTATGTCTATGGTACTTGGCCTTTCTCTGTAATTGATATTGATCAGAGGTCGTCGTAGTAAATAAAGTTAATAATTTTCTTACATTTTAGTGTCAGACGATTGGTGTGCAGAGCTAGATTCGGCTTTGGAGTTTCTTTCTGGTGAAAAAGGGTCCCAACCAGATGACTTTGTACCTTACTTACAGTACATGCAGAAAACACAGGTATAAATCATAACTTTTAATATGGCTTTGTAATTAGTTCTAGCATTCTGTTATTCATATCTACGTTACAAGGAAACATAAAATTCAAATAAATTTATTGTAGAAACTGTGTACGAAAAGATCTTAAAAGCTAGATGAAACAACAGTTTATCCATAAATTATGGACGTACAATATTTTATTTATATTAGTAGGTAATTTAATGTTTATAATTTTTAATATCCATAGTTCTTTAATGTCATAAAAACATTTATTAGCAATGTTTTTCATTGCTACTTTGATGCTGCAGCCGCTGCCTACCCGCTAATAAAATTCGGCCTTCCAATTAAAATGCCAATGAAATGACTTCTAGACCTAAATAAATAAATATTTTTTTGTAAATTTTCAGACATATCAATGGATTGGCGCGGGAAGAGATTGCGACTCGATACTAGACCGACTGTGTGACCGGTGGCTGAGAGCAATGTCTCCGCGACTTTCCACTAAAACCATACCGCCTCCCAAGTATGTACTTATATTGTAACTTATCTCTCATCTTATCTTGCATACCCCTGAATACTCAAATGCAACTCACATTTAAGGACGTCTCAAGTCGCGATCTTTTCACTTCTCCATCTGAGATGAAATAGTTGACATGAATAAGAATCGAAATAACAAACAGTAAAGGAACAGTATCGAAACAAAAAATACAAACAACATGTATTTGTATTATTTCTAGATACCCGACATCTTGGACAGTTCGCACGCCGACCAGTGCTGACATATCAGACTTCCGTGCGCAGGAGCGGCGAAGATTCACCTCGGCTTCCAGACCGTTTACTTATGCACAACATGGGTAAGTTGACTAGGTGTGTGGTACTACAATGTAATAAAGTATATGGTTGGTGTTAAGTTATTACTAATTCTAATTATACAAGAAAAGGTTATGTGATGGGGAGAGGAAGACCAAAGAAACTATGGATGTAATGTATGAAAAAGGACAAGGACACAGTAAGATGTCATTTCAGTACTCAGACCTTGAGTACCGAAATGACAAATACGTAGTGTGAATGATAAATAGGGGACAGAGGCAGAAAGAGACATATTAGACGACCGATGTGGCGCGGCGGGCGAAGGTCCGTCTGCGCCGCAGAAGGTTGCGGATTTGATTGCCGCCTTGGGATAAATATTTTTACTATATATGTACAAATTATAGTTACAAATGATGCTGTGTGGACTGTGGACCCCACCTAGAGTGGGAAAAATCACCAAGTAGAAAATCCCTCTGCGATCTCTAAGCCAGCATGCTAGTGCCATTTATTAATAATGTATTCTTGTGTACAGGTATCGTTCCGTTGTTGGACCTTGCGCGCGCGCCTGGGTATCGTCGGGCTGCGCCGGCACGTCGCTGCTGCTGCCGGACCGACCGCGGCACGCTACCTTCACGTCGCTGGTGCGCGACGCACTGGCGCGGCTGCCCAACGGAGAGGGCTCGAGGCACGATGTACTGACGCTGTTGAAGTGAGTCGCTGATGTTAGACAGCGAATTAATTAATAAAAAAAGCTTTTTTGTATGTGAAAAGTTAACACATGAACGAATCAGAAAACAAATGTAAATTTTTGTACCACAGACGGTCGAGAGGGGCGCTTTGATTTGGCACACCAAACAACTATCATTGCGTATAAAATATTCCCTCCAGCGTATTTGTTAAATAGAGCTCAGTGTCTAATACAAACGTTTTTTTTCAGGATGTCACAATACATAGCTCACTGTAGCGACCAAGCATTGCTCGGTGCGGTATCGGCAGTGCTAGAGAGATTCCACACAGCCAAGCGAGATCCAGTCGTCAAGTTCGACCATCGGACGGCCGTGTGGACGTATCTACATAGGAATAGGTATGTAACCAAGCATAATCATGGTCTCAGGCAAAAGGCACAAAATAAGGTTCTCGAGTGTCGACCACAGACCACAATAAACCAATCTGATTCATTGAGGTCATTGCGTTATAAATTTCTTAATCTTAGCTACAAATCAACATAGTTGCTATTTAAAGCACACACTGTTTTAGCGGTCAGCTTATAAAATATATTTTTTATGCTTTACTAGCTGCGGCTTCGCCCGCTTGTAAATCTATGTGTCAGATGGTTTATTAACCTTCCTCTTTAATCACTCTACCGTATCAAAATCCGTTGCGTAGTTTTAAAGTTCTAAGCATACATAGAAAAAGGGAAAAAGGCAGAGCGGAAAGCGACTTTGTTTTATACTATGTAGCGACGACACTTATGGCCCAAGTTTCACACATTCCCAATATGTAACCTTAACCAACTTTCCACAGAACGGAAGAAGACTGGATAAAGACAACCGCTGGGCGCACGCGCAAGCCCACGTCCGCCATATCGCCCCCTTCGCCCCCCGCGTCCCCGCCCGCGGCGCCCCGCGCACCCCTGCCCAAGCCTACTATCAACAGAGTGATGGTGCCGAAGGTTAAAACTGTGGATGTGACGTCACCGCCGCCGCTGGTCAAGACGATGAAGGATGTGAATGCGGCGCAGCCTGTAAGTACACAAGCTAATTTATTAAACATTCCAAACCCGCTACGATAATTCGACTTTGTTTCATCAGAATTTTTCAATGGCTGCACCTATTTTCTTCGAACAGCTAAGACTAATGACGATCAAATCAACTCATAGAAAAAATCTATTGGGTTCATCCGTTTAGGACCTGAGACGCCTGCCTTGGCTTTACCTAGATAAATCTACCTAGATAAATAGTTCAGTTGCATGCATCCTTGAATAGAAACGAGCTCAATCAGTTATTTATACTCAGTTTTATGTTTAATACTCAGCCATATTAAAAAATTTACTTCTCACTTAGATGGAAGTGGACACCCCCAGCGCAGAAGAAGTAATCGAAGCTTCCGACAGCGACGTCGACGTCGACGACACCAGTCTACCCCCCTCCTCACCGCAACTCTCCTCCGCCCAGCTTCTCATGCAAGCTACGCTCGGACAGAAGCAACCCACGAAAGCCAAGAAACTCTCCTACACCCCGCCATCAAAACGAACCTACACTACTAAACAAATCAACTTAGCTAAGCAGCAAAACAAAGCGGCTCTCATGAGCCAATCAGTGAAGCAAGCTAAGATACTCGCAGAGGCTGTGAAACAAGCTAGCGCGACCTCACAGAACAAAGCTAACCTAGCCGCAGCGAGGAGTATGGCTAAACAAGCAGCCATACTATCCAAAGCATCGACATCCCAAGCATTGCAGGCCGCGATGCAAGGGATTCCTCCGCCAAAGACGGTTAAGCTCCCCACTCAGTCCCCGAAAGCCGCGCAATCGCCGAAACAACCACCGGCAATCAAACAAATGCCAACGTCACCGATGCAGCCGCCGCCATCACCTAAACAAATGCCACCGTCACCTAAACAGGTGCATTCCCCGGGACCTGCATCCCCGTTACAACCCCAATCCCCTAAAGCGAGTCCTATAAGACAAATCCAGTCAGCGACTAAACCAGCTGCCTCAGCGAAGCAACCCCCCCTCCCGGGCAATCCTATCAAACTACCCTCTCCTAAACCAAATATCGGTGAAAAACAGTTACCGCAAGTTTATCTCACTAAAGACTCAGTCACGATAACTGGGAAAGATTTAAAACAACCTAATCAAATGGATATGAAGCCTCATGTCGTGTTTTTGGCACCTAAGTCGCCGGTGCCGGGTGTTTCCTCGCCTAAGCAATCTCCGCAATCGCCGAAAATGGCGACACCTCAACCCGGGCTTCCACAGACTCTAATGCCACCCCCCGCACCGCCCCCGCCACAAACCTCGATGCCTCCACCGCAATCACCGGCCCCACAAAGCAAATCTATTGTACAAGGAAAGTTACCACCGAAACTACATCAGAAACAACCACCGCTAATAATTAGACCGTTAGACCACCAAAAACCGGCCATTCTATCCAAACCGGTGGTTTCGTCATCGATCAAGACGATTTCGCCGCAAATCTCGATTCCTATGCTGACTCAAGCAAATGTCCTGTCAAGATCTTCGAGTCTACCAACGATCGTAACACCGCATAAGTCTCCGCTTATCAAGCACAGAACATCTATAAAAAGCGAGTCTGTAACAAACGTAAGTAAATTCACGTTTTATGAGTATTTTTATTGCTGGATAATAATGATTTTATACGGCTTGTTTTGTTTTTTAGGTGATGAAAGCAAACGCGTTGGGTCAAACCATATCTGCACCTCAAACTGTGATACACCCAATGGCCAATTCGACTATCATCCAACCACAAAAGGTAAATGCGTTTCTTTATAAATATTTTATGTTGTACGTTATTAAAAATTATATCTTGAAATTCACATACAATATTAATGTGTATAGTACCTATATAGTTCTACATTATTTGACGACAACTGTGGCGCGGTGGGAGAAGATCCGCCTGCGACGCAGGAGGTAGCGGGTTCGATTGCCGCCTCGGGACAAATGTTTGTACGATCTGCAGATATTTGTTCAGGGTGTTCTGGTCTTTTATAAAAAAATATCTATCTATGTATTATGTATAGCAGTTATCTAGTACCCATAACATAAGACGACCGATGTGGCGCGGTGGGCGAAGGTCCGCCTGCGACGCAGGAGGTTGCGGGTTCGATTCCTGCCTCGGAACAATTGTGTGTACGATCTGCACATATTTGTTCCGGGTGTTCTGGTCATTTTCTATGTATAATAAAAAATATCTATCTATTTAATGTATTGTATTATGTATATCAGTCATCCAGTACCCATAACACAAGCTCTGCTTACCATGGGGCTAGATAATGCTGTGTGAATTTTCCAGCATTATTTATTTATTTAGCTCACCCTTGGTGCTAGATAATGCTGTGTGAATTGTCCGACAATATTTATTTATATAATTTTTTTTATAATGTAGTCAGACGACTATTCGCTATGACAAACTTATAATTGATTCTCCTATAGATGGCGCCTGGTACTCGTTCATTGTTGATAAGGCCTCCTTCATTGCAAACTTCTGTTACTGCGTCAATTGTTACTCCTACGACTCAGGTACATCATCATCAAATATTTCCTAACAAACTCTTCTATCATCCATTCTAATATTGTGGTGTAAGGGGGACTCCAACATCTCGTCTCCCAAGCCAACCTAACCTGCACGTGGTACATCTTGCTATATAACGAACTAGGCTCTGGTGAAAATAATATTATACATACAAACTATATTAATAATTTGATAACTCAATAGTTTACAATTATTTTTCATTACTTGACACTGGCAGAAAAGTATCCATCCACACACATATTATTTATTTACAAAGAAATTAACATTAACAAAGAATCTTCATCTTCATACTACTATTATAAATACCAATATAACTCAATCTATCTGTTACCTTTCAAGTCTAATCGGTTGAAATCATCATCATTTTTTGTTGACGAGATAGATGGGAAAGGACAAAGGCTACCTTGTGTATTAAAAGTAATCAAGAATGGGATGAAATAACGAATCTATGTATATAGATGTGGTGACATATATGTATTACCATAAAATGCGGACCGAAGCCAGTATGTGCTTGTAATTTAGTTCTTATTATTATGTGAATATGGATGTTTTTTACAGGTTTGTGCGGCAAGGAGGGGCGTGGTCCGAGTGTTAAGTCCTGCTAATACGTCAACTGGAAAATCGTTGATATCACCGCGAGCATTGTTACATGGTAATCTTTATATTCTCTCTCTAATAAGTAGATGAATGAGAAATACTTTTTATTTATTTATTTATAAATATATAATACAGGAACAACAAATTTTAAATATATGCATAAGAGTTTTTTTAAATAAATATTTAAAATATCTATATACATAGTTGGTCTACCAACTTTGTTCTCAAATATGATAATAAGCTTATCAATACTTTTAGCTATAGGTTGCTGGTATTACAATGTAACTAATAACTGAATTTATATCAAATTAAACTATATTTATTAAACACCTACTTAAAAAAATTTAGTCTCCTTTGTTTTTAATACTCCACATTTTACTCTCTTTCTTGACACGTGAAAAAGTGTGACATTGTAATTGATGGACTAACATTTTTGATGACGACTGCTTTCAGAATCACCGACAAGCAAAAAGCGAGTACCAATACCTGGCACACCAGTGGTCACGACTCTAGCACAGGTATTGACACATGATACAGTTTTCATAATTGATGATCGGTAGTGATGTTGCTAAATTAAATAAATGTAGGTGAAATTCGGACGGCATAATTTTAAATCGGCGGAAAAAGATAAACAAGGGGCTTGTTTACCTTTTTGCCGTATTAACCTTAAATTAATTATCTTGTTATCGATTTTCAATAGAATTTATACAATAAATATTATCAACTTTTTATCTCAATCTCGGCTTCAGAACGCAAAATTCACGCGGTTTTTCTCGAAGCATGTGTGAATTTTAGTTTTTTTAATATTTATATTTAATTTAGTTATATTTAATATTTATTTTCTGATTTGTAAAGTTTGTTAAAACCATCTACATAATAAAATACATGCTTACTTTTGATTTCATTACAGAGTGCAACCGGAACTGTCGTAGTGAGCTGTGTTCAAACCGCGGTGTCACCATCAGCGCCCACTCGCACGGTGCAACTGGCCGGCGGCCGGACGCTCCAGATATCGGCCAACCAAACGGTGCACTTTCCTGGCGGCCAAGCGGTCCAGCTCAGCCCGAGCCACGCCCTCCAACTATCCTCACTACAGCTCCAACCCACACTACAAGTCCAACACACAACGCACAGCGTCCGACTACCCAGCGGTCAAACAGTACCTTTAGCCACTCCGCAAGTCATGCAAGCGCTCAAAGCCTCGAAAACGCAAAACCGCGTACAAACGACCTCTACCCTAAAACCTCTGGGCGCGAACCAAACGGTCATACCCGTATCTTCAGTCCAGCTTGGACAAACGGTGCAGTTCGGCAACCAAACAGTTCAGCTAGCAGGCCAAAGCGTACAACTAACGGGACATACCGTGAAACTACCGAGCGGTCAAAGCGTTCAAGTCGCGAGCCCGAATGTTTTACCTCAAAACGTGCAGTTAGCCGGCCAAACGTTCCAAATAGCAGGCAATATGCAAGCAGTACAAATGGGACAGAACGTTATACCTAGCGCGATGGGAAATGTACAACTGAATAATCAAACGGTGCAGTTAGCTGGGAGTCAGACAGTGCAGTTACCCAGTGGACAGACGATACAGTTGCCGAGTGGACAAACACTGCAGTTGGCTAGCGGAGTGCAATTGGCGGGGCAAGGAAAAATGCCTCAAGTTGTAAGAAGCCAGAGTCAGGGAGATAAGACCGGGAATCAGCCGATTATGGCGAAACTGCTCACGAATGCTCAAGTAAGTTCTTTTGATACTTTTATCTGTTTCTACGCTTCAGTTATACGATAACGTAACAGTTTAACTTGAACTCTAACAGCGCCTTTGGAAAAGCATGGATTTTCAGTCTGTTTCAGCACGGTAAACGTATATCGAGCGAATAAAATGAATACAATACATTTTCCAACAAATCATTTTTGTCTCCATTTGAGCCCTTGATGTGTGGACAGAGAAAGACCACGTGCCTAGAATTCTTTGCCTAATCAAGAACAATTGGACGACCTCTGGCGCGGTGGTCGAAGGTCCGCCTGCGATGCAGGAAGTTGCGGGTTCGATTCCTGCCCTGGAACTATTGTGTGTACGATCTGCAGATATTTGTCCCGGTTATTCTAGGCGTTGTCTATATGTATTATAAAAAAAATGTATACATTATATACAATATATTGTATTAAGTATATCCAATCATCTAATACCCATAACACAAGTTCTGCTTAGCTTGGGGCTAGATAATGCTATGTGAATTTTCCAGAATTATTTATTTATTATTATTATCGTGTAATTTTTTAAAGTTGTACATTTGTTGCAGGGTCAAGTAGTCCCAATAGAAGGCATGGTGGCCGGCAGTAGAATAGTGTCGGGCGTCCGGCCGCGGCCGCAGGTTCGAGTCCTATCGCCGGCTGCGAGGCTGAATCGACCACTGCTGCTTACCTCGGCGAAACCTCTGCATAATATCATACTTCAGGTCAGTATGATAGATTATGTATAGGGAGGGCTATAGGCTATGTAATGAATTTGTCATTCCAGTATAAGGCTTTACAAGTCATTTACGTAAGTGCCGAAAAACTAACATTACATAGACCGTCATTCGTCGATGTAAAGGCCACCAAGTGATGGTCATGAAGCTATTTAAATTGGGATTCAAGATCATTGTAATATAAGTTGTACGTGTTATTTGAGCTGATTTCATCTAGAGCTTTCTTATCTATGCTTGAAGAAGTCTGTCGACTGCGCGTTCCAATGTTATAATGTTATTCTTATTGTATAAGCGAGTTTTAAAATTAAACAGTCTGGGCTATTCGATGTAAATTTGTCATGTATTTTGTACTCATTCATTTGTAATAATTGTTTTTAAACTACGCGATCTGAACTGTATATTGATGATCTGTATAATTATTTTGTGTTTTACTTTAATCCGACACGTAACAGAAGCTCTCTCAACACATGTCTTTGGCAAATAAAAAATCTTTATCTTTATCTGATTTCATTGGGAATTGGCTAAATGATCCTGTGTAAAAATTTCGATATTTATTTATCGTGTATTGTTCACAGAGCGACGGAACCGCGGTACGAGTGACGTCCGCAGGTGGCGCTAGTACCGCTCAAACAATAGTTATAAGCAATATGTGTGAGTATTCATTGTTGTTACCTCTCAAATACTGGGAATAAACACATGTTCCTTTTTTAAAACTCAGCTCATTAGAACCAACCAATCAGGAGCATATATTTCCTACCACCCAAACTCTCTGAACTCTGTAATTATAGTACTATACATATATACTCATATATTTATAGTACCTACACAAATACCTCGCTAAATTAATTGGAACTTGAAACTTAATACGCCTCTAGGGTAAGATTCAGTGAATCTAATACATACTTATCGATAAGACCCGACAATGTATTACCCAACATATCATCTATGAATAAATACATTTGTATTTATTCATATTTTGTATTATTTTGTATTTGTAATGATAAAATTAATGACTGTTTTATAATTTCAGCGGCACAAACCGTCACGACCCCTACTACGACTGCGCCCGTGCTCAAATTACAACAGGTAATTATTGTTTATCTACCAAAAGTTAATCCAATCGCTAACTACAATGACGAAATTAGGAATCTACACTTTTTTGTTTGCATCATACCTGTACTGTTGATTCTGTCAGGTCAGGATACACACTAATCACCTTACTTCAATAATTGACGGAGAAATCGACGAATATACATAATAAAATACATACAGCTGAACATAGAACCTTCTCCTTTTTGAATAATTGAAGTCCGTTAAAGAGGGATGTTTTTGTAGAGCCGTGCTCGTCATTTTGGGTGATTTTGATTGCGCTAGAACTTGTTTATTGCGTTTGTCACCATCATTTATTTATTTGTTACAGATTCATTTAATGATCGCTTGATTCATTCATTGATCACTTGATTCATTTATTGATCACTTGATTCATTTATTTTGTCAAGTGATTCATATAGTTTTGTTTATGCTTTATTTTTGTCATCATTTTATAGGTCAATCCAATCCACCAAGTAAAACTCGCGCAGGGAATTAAAATACAGCAGGTGATATAATGACTTCATGGCATGGTGGTTGAATGTTCTTGAGTATTATTAAGTAATTCTAATTCTAAGTAATCTTCAGTTTTTAACACTAGGCGTTTGAATGCATGGCTTAGAATTGGTTGAGGTAAAGCTCTTTAATAATACGGTTAAAGTAAATGCATGTAAAGGATAATATTCAAAGAGGCAACTTCCTTGAATTTGTGTGGTTGGTTATCTTGAGCAGAACGTAATAGGTAGAGAATCAATAAGAGATATTAACTTGCAAATTAATTTGCACAGAAAAAGTGTCATGTAAATTAAGCGTAATGCTGTGTTAATTTTGCCTGAAATTAAAATTTACTTGATCTTACCTGCCTGGATGCATACACCAGCTGTGCGATTACAGTAAAATATCCCATTGAAGGGATCGCCATCCGTGATATTTTGACGTTGACAGCTTCGTCGTCGGCTCCATCCCGCCAGAAAATTGTATATATTTGTACCAAGTGATGGAAACCGAAATCGTTTATACCCAGTCTCCTCGTATTGCCCTTTCTATAAATGAATAAGGTATGGGAGAGTTTAGCGTAATCGCACAGGTCTTGGCTTTTATGGATTTTATTGAGCCGCTTACTGGTACTATTCATATTTATCGAGTTCTTGAAATTACTGATAGTTCAAGGGCATGTTGGGTAATTTCACTTCTTTTACTAGTTCTGCTTATACGATTGCTTATTTCACACTAAAGCACGGTAATTATGTACTTGTTTATTTACTTCATTAAGTAGACGTAAGTAAAGAAGCCATGAAGAAACCTGTAACTTTATATTTAAACCTGAACGGATCAGATCTTAACGAAATTTCGCATGCAGCTGAAGATTTTATCCCAGGAAACTACATACAAAGCAAATACGGACGCGGGTCGAAACCCGTACTGTCATAATATGAATCGTATCAATATTGAAATAAGCAATCTATCTGTCTACAATCACTACATAGTATAAAACAAAGTTGCTTCCCGCTAAAACTACGCAACGGATTTTGATACGGCTTTTTAAATAGAAAGTATGATTCAAGAGGAAGGTTTATTTGTATATTATAAATATTATAATACATGCATTTGCACCCGTGCGAAGACGGGGCGTGTTAGAGACCCGTGTAAGAAAATACAAAGTTTTTATGGTTATTGTTTTTACAGGGCCAAGTCGGAGCAACACCGACATCTAGCGGCGTCCGCAGTGTACTAATGGACGGGCAGCAACTGAAGCTCGTCTCGGGCCGACACGTCTTAGCCAGGATCCTTAGACCAAACCACCCTCCTCCCCAGTGATTGTGCATACTAGAATTAAGGTATACAGTTTTTGTAAATTATTTTGTTAGGTTAGTTATTTTGTTAAGTCCGGTTGATATGTGCAAATGATGGAAATGAGAATAAATAAAGTATTATTGAAGCGTTGTTTGGTAGTTTTGAAGAGCGTGGTACAGGATAGTTTGGGCGTTAGCCGGCTGCAACTTCCTATCGCCGGATGAGATCTGACGCATGCGTCGAAATTGGAAGTGCATAGGTACCTGTAGATCTTTCGTTTGATTTAGGTTATTTCTTGTTGGCAGTGCTGATCATTTGTAATGCTGTTTTTCCGGTCTATTACAACCTGGGTCTCTTCAAGACTAGAGTGAATAGGTATCTTCTAGTCTAGACCTTCGTGATACATCGTCTGTCACATCTTCACTTTCCATCAGGTTAGATTGTGGTTAAACGATGGTCTATTGACTAAAATAAAACCAGGCTGGTAGCTTGTGGTTTATGCTAATTGAGGATGGATTATCAAAATTGGGGCTGGTAATAAAATTATATAAAAAATTGAGAAGATAAATTTGCTCATAATTAATTAGCAATGATAAATAGAGTCAGTTAGTCTTAATAAATTGCAGTGAGTCGTCACTATCTGGGCATGCTTAGTGGGGACGGATTCCAGACATACACTTCCTCAACTTCAACAGCCTATATTGTTCCACGGCTGGACGCAGGCCTATATAATAAAAAATCATAGCGCCATGGGGGGTAATGCCCATAATCATACACTTGTATTAAGGCATTGTAGCCTCATATTTGAAACGCAACACATATCGCTTCATATATCTCCACGCAAGCACGCACACCAAGGATATTCGTTGCGGGTGCAGTTTGTACATTTGTTAGGTCTCTACATACCACGCACAAAGGACCAATCGGAGTCTAAGTGCGGAAACAGGAGTACACTTACCATAGGTCTCTACATGTGCCGAGGTCAATGTGCCTCTCTTATGCACGCGTAGACCATGTCGATTTAGAGGCGTTACAGCGAATACACACAACATAAAACTTTTGAAATAATCATGGCTGAAAACTACAAAATGTAATCAAGGTAAAATATCTTTTTTACACACAAAAGTCTAGTAATGCATCAACATGCATTTTCCTCCTATAACGGCTTCTTCAGACATTTGACAGGATCCGATATTTCCGGGGCGGCTTTGTAGATAATATACTATATCCCCCATCAGCGAGTTAAAACAGCCTCAGCACAAAAGAATCACTCTGAATCGATAATAATTTGGATGTAGGAACATTGACGCTTGAGTATTGTTGAGTAATTTGCAGTACCTGTTTACTTGTGGTTAAGGGGTGTTCAAAGTGACGCGGTGTCCGTTACCCAGAGCGGTAGGTTAGTTTCGCTTTGTTTACGAGCTCGCTTTCGAGCGGTCCGCGATATTCTGTCGAGGATTTTAGTAATGTAGCGAATTCAGCGTAGATCTGAACAGACCGGTAAATATGATTATCTTAAGTCTTAAACCTCATCTTCGTTCACAGTATTGATGAATAACTAAATAAATATACTTTTGTTATTGTTATCTTTAACTTCATAATGTACAAAGCCCGAAAATTCTATATTAGATGATGATATGAGTTTGAATGTAACAAATTGTTATTAGGATATGGATTATCATAATATTTTAGTTTATACAAATCCTTCTAAAGGTGTCTTTGTAAAAGCTGTTATTTTATTTAGCTTTGTACATAAAAATACAGATAACACCGGTATCACAGACAGATATTGATTGATTTGTAGTTTATATTGTTTATGACTTTATTACATATACATATATTAATGTAATTTGTGCTTTCTGGTAATGAGTCTCGATTCTACTAACTGTTCAATATTAATAGACTGTTTACAGTCAAGCCAGTTTTAGGTTTTAAAACTGAAACCATAAGTGAGATTCATTAAATAAGCATAAATATTTAGGGGCCGTTCAGTCTTTGTTTTGCTTATTTTGGATGACATGAGGGGTAGGGGAGTCTAGATGATCTTACATTGTCTATGCTTGAAAACGAAACGTATTTTCGGGGATTCCCGCAAATAATGCATACGTTCAGGCACCCGCTTTAGAACCGATTAGGGGAATTACCGCGCGCTATTCACTTGTCTTAATTTCCTCTGTCAGTGTATTATTTTTAAATCTATTTCCTTATTTTTAAAATTATAATTATAATATAAAAAAAAACATTTATAATTGAAAAATGTTTACGTAAGCATGGGGGGAGGGGGTAAGAGCTTTGCTTACTTTTGCTGACAAGGGGGATGGGGGGTAAATAATTGTAATAAATCTGCTTACGTAATATTTGAACGGCCCCTTTGTAATTTTGATACATCTTTACTCTGTGTAAGTACCTATAAGACCCCTTACCAATACCAATAGAGATTTCCTAAATGAATTAAATGATTGGGCGCTTATTATTTACAGCCCTTACATCATCCGCTATTTATTTGAAGTATTGATAAAATATGACATGTGTATTTGTGTTTATTTAATTAGTATTAATCTATTAACTGTTAAATATTTTTTGTAATTAAAATAGTTCGTTGTAGAATTTGTAATAAGTCTTTGCATTTATGTTGCAAAATACCGTAAATTGTACATTTGAGTTTAGCTTTTATGATTAGTTAAATACCTATTGTACATTATTGTTTGTATGATATTAGGTCTGATTCCTTATATATAAAAAAATATAATTGTCAATTCTATTGCTTTGATATTTGTGACTTTTATTCACGCCATTACCTGCGTAGCTTGAAATAATCATAATAAATCAACTCACAATATGTATATTTGTCTATATTCTGAGGGCTTGTCTATGTGCTTATTTTGTAAATAATATTAAGAGGAAAGGTTTGATTTTTTGGTTGTTTGTATTGAATAGGCTCCGAAACTACTAGACCGATTTGAAAAATTCGTTCACCGTTGGAAAGCTACTCCCCGGTGAACATGGGCTATATTATATTTTCAAGAGAGTTAGGGATCCTTACTAAAACTTCAATAATGTAACCCAAGGTGTAATAAAAAGAAATTGGAGTTCAACACGGGTGAAACCGCGGGGAACAGCTAGTTTTGTAAATAAAGTTAGTAGTTAGTGGCAAGATCTTAGTTTGAATAAAAAAATATTTTATTATAAATTTTTTAGCTGACTAATTATTATAAATGTGAAATATTAGATGGATGGATGGATGTTTACTTTACGCCAAAACTACCGAACGGATCGGGCTGAAATTTTACACAGATTATGTAGCTATAAACCCGGAATCAAACATAGGGCCACATACTTTTTATCCCATAGAACAGTTCCCATCATCAGCCTATAGCAGTCCACTGCTGGACATGTTCTTGAGTGGAGACCACGACTCGGTAAACGTAGTGTAGGACGCCCTCCGACCAGGTGGGATGACGACCTGCGAAAGATTGCAGGTAGATGCTGGATGCGGCAAGCTGAAGACAGGGCGATATGGCGTTCATTGGGGGAGGCCTATGTCCAGCAGTGGACTAATAATAGGCCGATGATGATGATGTCAAAATGAATGTGTGTTACTTGTATAATAAAATTGTAATATAATTTTAATGCTGATAGAACTTAACGTAACGACATCGAGTGTAACATGTGTACCTACGGTGGAAATGAATAAACAATAAACGTTTCTATATACGTATAAAAAAACGCGTCGGGCAGAAAGTAGTTTGAAATAAATGAGAAAATGGGTGGGAAACGTAATTTATTTCAATACTTATGTACATGAAATGTGTACTAGCTTCAATCACGCTGCTTCCAGGCTATTATAACACAAAGCTAAACATTATTGATACTGTGCGGTGTACTTGCATTAATATATATAATTATTATCACTAAAATGTATATGTTAAAATTGTTTAAACACTATACACGAGGGAGAAACATGTAACTACTCTGGTATATCTTTAAGGATTCATAAATTGTTTCCATGATAATTAAAACCACCAGCCAATGGTATTTTAGAACATAATACAAGTACATTCAATGATTTTTGATTGGCTGGTGATTTTCTTTTTTTATATAAAGCCAGAGTAAAGTCGCAAGGACACCTGAACTCAATTCCTTCTACAGGGGAAATACAAAGATACTAAGATGTATCACATTTTAATTGCTAACTACCCGCAAATGACACCCTCGCCAAGATATAAGTTTGTATAGTATACTCTAACACCAAATATCGAAATATGCTTATTTAAACACACAAAAATGTATAACGATGAGTAATTATTGGCGTCTCCTGACTAAGAAGGTTTAATCATCTACGTAAAATACCTATATATTTAGTTTTGCAGCATACATAATCGACTTAGACAATATGACTAGAATTTTCATAAAGAAAGCAATATTATAGTACCGTTACAAAAAACTTGAAAATATATAAAAAACATCCCGCTATTCCTAACAAACCAATCCTACCATCAGTCTTATAACTATGTTTTTAAATAGATACATTTTCAATTATCAAAAAAAGTTAATTGAAAGCATTACCTACACGAATAGCCGAAAACATAGATATAACGTTTCAGGGATATTTAATCTTACACTAATCGACTACACAAATATATGCACGCTTAGGTACACGTAGAATAATACCACAGGTTTTAATAATACTGTCGAGGCTATACACTTTACTATTTATTTCAGAGATATGATATATTTTGAACAATATGAATAATAACTTTATTTTCTTTTAAATTTGTGTCTAGTAATACCTATCCGCGTTTTAACTGAACTACTTTTTTTGGTTTTAAAAACTTCTACACCCTGAAGAGGATAAAGCATTGATAATGTGGTCGATTAAACTTATGTCGAAACTGCGAAAAAGCAAAAAACGCATATCATGTTCTACGCATCCAAAAATACAGTCACTAGCAAGCTCATGGTGGGTTTCTAAAAATGTCCCATTACAATGGTGTTACAATAAAATACCGTGTAGATTAATTTTGTAATAAAAATATCTTAGCATTTGGCATTTGAACGTTCCTAATCTAAAGTGTTATAAATATATCCCTACATTTATATCGTATCTCTGAATTCACCTCCAAGCTTTGGCTTTGACAGCCGACGATCGATCATTCATTAATATACAAACAATAGGCACTGAAAATTGGGAATATGATGGTTTTCAGTGTTCGTTCGGAAATATTGTGATAAAACGAGACGCTATTGCAGCTTAATAATTAACAGTGACTGGAATGCCTAGCATACAATCTAGGTAACAAGGACAAATGCAATAATGCGTACATGCTTATTATACTGAAATTATCTGTCTAAATTGTAGACGTGTTACAATCTCAATTTTAGTAACTTACATATATGTAGTAGATACCTACCTATTGTTACGAAATAAGACAGAAGATTCATAAAAATAACCAAAAACTTCACACATAATGTCTTTCAAGTTGTGTGGTTCTTTTAATGCATTTGAGGCGCTACATACAACGTTATCGCCATAAATCGTCAGATTCGTGCTCAGACTACAAAAGCAATGATATTGTATTGGTCCTGATTCACACATCTCGCCTGACCAAGCGATTCACAAACTCAGCATGATTTGAAGATATCAATCGGCGCAGAGTTTCGTATGACTTACCGATTTTTCTTTCACTAATTCAAAAGCGTCTTGACTCTTGAGTTTCGGAGTTCCCATCAAAAGTTACCAGGTTTTGAGCAAACCAACTAGTGTTTTTGCTTAATATTTATTCTAAAATAAACCTGAAGATGGTCCTCGTTATGGGATCAAAAGGTGTTCTTCCAACCCAACAAGATTAGCAGTTAACCCGTTCACATTCATGACAGCTTTAATCGTGTAAGCCAAACAAAACTCTCAACCTTACTCTAAAAACGACTAGTTATATGTACCAAAGAAGTCCAATAAAGTATAATTCAAGCTATGTGTTCTACGATATGCACCTAAATTGTACATTTGCTCGAAGCAAAGCGATCACTCCTCGGCTTCCTCATTCTCGGCAGTCAGAAGGTTTGTGTTGTCGTCGGCTGCGAGCTCCGTGGTGTGCTGGGGACAAAGAGTTTTATGAAATTAAGTTTAAAAACACCTAAAAGTAGTTTAAAAAATACCTAAAGTAGTTAAAGAACACCTTAAAGTATTTTAAACACACCTAAAAGTAGCAGTAAATAAAGAAAGTACCTACATAGACATAGACATAGACATAGACATTCATTTATTTGCTGCAGAAGTACAAAACATAAACAAAGTAGGTATGACATTTTGAATAAAAAATAACTTAATTAACTTATAACGAGAAAAAAAAAAAGAATTGCAAAAACAAAAGAGACAGATGTGTGTTACAGCAGCAAAAAGGTCTCGACTCAGCATAGATGCCTTACTACTCAGGAGTAGATAGGCGCTGATATTCTGCCGAAACCACTATGATCACAGGACCCTGTGAGGCTTACGATTACAGTAAGTAGTGTTCTGTTTTATAAATAGTAAATAAATAAATAATATTATGCATTTGGTGAGTGTCTGACTATGTGAAACGAATATAAACCTATCAACCTATCCTACATGACGTAGGTACACTAATGACAGAACAATAAAAATGTCCCAGCATCAAGCAAAACTGATTAACCGCTCAAAAAAAGGGCAGAACTAGATCTCGTGGGTAAGTTTTTTTAGGCCGATATTTTTGGCTCGCAAATAAAAAATACCTAAATAAAGCACCATCTCTGAAGTCACGTAAGTTATGAACGTGCAATGCAATGCTAATTAACTGAGGACTCTATACACTAGCAAAACTTGATGTAGAATGTTTGTTAGTTACACTCCGCCAATACATAACATACACTGTGTCGCCGCATCTTTTTATACACAAATTAAATTAAATTGCTCGCGATTTGAGTAACTTCATTCACTAAATAGTAGGTAAGAAATACTTATCTGAAACTCGATGCCAACCAAATGAGTTTTAGTTATTTATGTCGTTTCTTTACAATGTTTGTACTACTAGTTTTGTTATTTTTAAAGTGTGCTCATAAAAACACCGACTCATTTAACGAAAATCTCTCCTGGCTACCTTTTGCTCTACTCTAATTTATTATCTAACAAAGTATAAAACACCAATATTTTCAAAAGACTTGTCTCGTGATAGCATATTCTCACAAAGCATTATCCTTGAATTCTAAATCCTAGAGCGTGTCAGATAAAGATCAAAATACAAACAACACGCAAATGGCTTCCACAAATGGCACACTAACTCTGATTTCTTAAACGAGGTCTTATATCAGAGATCAGGATGAGTTATGTTGATATACCTATTGTATCTTTACGAGTGACCTAGTGCGAGGATCCTCTAGAATCCATATCATATTGTTATTGTGTGTTGAATCTCGAAGGTGTTGCTTGACCTAAAACGCATAAGAATTCTCTATGTTTGCTCTCAATATTATCTAAGGCGTATTGATGCTGGGAGTTTCTGCTGCATTGCATTTTGCTTTTGTTTGCATTCATATTTATTTTCCGACACGACCTATTAATGTATCTATCATGCCGTGTTTTGCAGGTTCTCAAAATGTCTTGTCTTACCCCACTGGCGGTAGACGCGGACTGAGTGCGCCTGCGACGTTTGGCAGCCAAAGCCACCATGGCAACCAGAGCGATTGAGGACAATGCACCTATCAGCAGGGGCAGCAGTAAGTTGTCTCCGCGGGAGTAACCCTGGAACAAAATAATCGTCAGTAAACACTTTGTCAGGGCAACATACATAGATAGAAAGAAATACTTTATTGCACATTTAGTAGTAGAGGTTCGACAAAGTCGACTCCGATTCCGCGAAATCGTCGCTAGATGCTGCTGGTGAGAGATAGCTGTGGAGATAGCTCAGAAATGGCTAGAGAATCCTGGTGTCGAAGGCATGGCCTTCGACCTGCTATGGGTTGCTTAGGAATAGAAGTAAGTATAAACATCTGCTTAAAAAACGCTTCTGAGACATGCCAATGGTTGTTGATGTTATCACGTACGCAGCCAATGCAACCTTTGCCGTCATTACCTAGCTAGACAGTAGACACGTATAAGTTTGTAACCTACCTTTATGGAAAGGACGATTTGTAGCTCTAGTAAATCATAGATTTAGGCCTCGGCATTAATGCTTCCAAAATTTTATAAGTATCTTTGTTATCTTTGTGTATCCGGTCCGGTGTTCTCAGATTTATTTTATGCACTGTGATTATTAGATGAGTAACTACTAAGATGATTTAATACGTGTATGCACTGTGTCTATTATTGTAGGTACTTATACCCAGAGAAAATCTAAGAAACCTATAAATCCTTCGAATTAATGGGTTCTAAAATAGCCAGCATTTTGCATACAAAATAATCGTTTAGACGTGCTAGAAACTACTGGTTAACTAACAACTAAGAATGATTTCCTTTCCCGTAAAACTACCTACTTAAAAGTTGGCCGGTAGCAAGTACCTTCAGAATGAAAGTTAAATCGGCACAATCGCGGTGCCAGTATGAAAACAGGTAGTATTCCACTGTTACTTTCAGTTACCTAGTTGTATATAAGTTGTGATATTACCGCACTCCGTGTTCCGTAATGTCAGCGGAATAGGCAACGGTACCTAGTAATCAAGTTACATAAAGACTGGAATCGCAATACGTTTCATAAATAACTTCTTCCATATCCGATTTCACAATTCAGATAACTAGTTGTTACCGAAGTTATCGTGATGGTGCGTTGCGTTTTGTAGGTAAATATAGATTGCAAATATTATGTATGTGTGTTGCATAGAGCAGCGCAATACTCACGCTCCATTGGAAGTATGATGAGGTGTCAACGAAAGGCCATCGGGAGCCGTACCACGTAACCGCTGGCTTCGACATCGTCACTTCATCCCCGTCGCTGTAAGGACCTTCTGGTTTCAATGGCGGCAGAGAAAAGACCTCGTCTACCTCTAGAGATTCCTTAAAATCATCATCGTCATCGACAGATAACAAAGCATCTTTCAAATCGCTCATCTTAGAATTCTCTGTTGTCTCAGTCACGGGCGTATTCTTTGTAGTAATCAACACGTCATCAAAGATTTTCGTACTCGCTACGACGGGCATTTCCGAAGGTTTGGACGCCTGAGTGTAGTATTTGATTACATTGCTCAGCGTTATTGATTCAGGAGTTGCGGTAGGTCGGATTATAGTGTCCTTTTCCCACGGCTTGATGGACATATTGTCAGTCGCTTTCAGTTCTTTTCTTCTTGGTTTCTCAGGGGGCAAATCACTGCCCTCCGTAGGGATCGTTTGAATCGTGGACGAACTCTTCCAGGATCTTAAAGCTGGCATTATCCATGGCGGAGTAGTTGAGCGTTCAACCGTTGTCGAGACAGTAGGAATCGTCACTGTCGTGGTTGCATGAGTGGTGGTGGAAGGAGTCGAGGTCGTCTCGATTTTGGACGCCGGCGTCGTTTCCGCAGAAGTCAGCCCCCGGTACTTCAAGATTGATGGCTTAATATCATGTCGATCTGATTGGATCCAAGGATCGAAAAGCTTTTGTCCGAGCACGGAAACCAACGTAACAGCGGCTGTGATCAATAGTAACAATGTGCAAATAGCGAGACAGTAGTCTTTGAATCCGCGTCTCCTCGAGGACCTCCGCACATGGTTCGTAGGGCTGTAGTCCCGTCCCTTGCCTTTCATCCCGCTGTTGTTCAGCACCTCTTCCGTCTGCGGAAGAATCGTGTACTGCAGGCTGTTCTCGCCATGACGCACTGTCTTGTACATGTTTACTAGTTCTAATTTACCACAAAAGGAATCACTACAATTAGCAGTCACGGGTTTATCACATACTCGCGTTAGGGATGATCACTGCGATTTAGTGATTCATACCTAGTCAGACATGTCGGCTGCTCGCGCTTTGTGCTGCGTCTTGTGGCCGGTATGGGGTGGCGGCGGCGCGCGCATGCGCGACAACATCGAGCGGCGCTCCCCTGCCCTCGACGACAGGCCTCCGGCTGAGCTTTCGAGGTTAGACCCCTGAGCCGGCGTATTCACGAGATATCACGACGCTCCACAATAACAATAACATCATACGCTCGTCAACCTTTAGCTCGTTAGCGGGCACAATCCCATTTCCTCTCGCGCTGGCTTTAGGTTCCTTCGTTTCTTTTTATGAGGTATAAAACCATATCCCACGAATTATATTAACGAATCTCAGGGCCAGTTTCATTACCATAAAGAAAGAGTTTAAAATCGGTAGGGACAATTCGGTTTCGGCATGAATTTGCAGAATTTTTGTCATTTTCTCGAGTTGGGTACAAGTAGGCAAGTGCTCGAAATACTCATCCCAAAACGGGTTTAAAGAACGTGTTCGAGTATGATCGAGAATGTTCAATCGTCATATAATAGCTGGCTTGTGACTCACGATTCCCGTAAAATGCAACCCGTTTTTTATCGTTGATCGATCGATTGTAATTTCGGATAATTTACGATGTGAGCAAAAAAATGGCGTTGATAAATTATGTTCTTAAGTTTCCTTGCGATGTGTAGTAAACAAGCACCGTATGAAGTGTAACTAAATTTTCTGGTAGAGCTTTGTTGCACATACTCAAACAAACTCATAGATTAAGAAAAGTTTGTTTTGGAACTTATTTTACAATGAGTAAGAGACCTAACTCATTAAAAGTAAAGTTTCAACGGGGCGCAACGAATCACGAAGCACAGCCAATTCGAATCAAGCTTAGAAAAACGTCCACCCGTAGATACATTAGCATTTTTTTGCAGACCGGCGGCCGGTCGGGCAGCGAACACTTCACGAGCATACTAATTCTGCTGACCTTGGGCAGACTCACGTTTCCTTTCCAAATTGGTTTGTGAATGCGATTTTAAAAACAAAAGTAAAAAGAGAACAGCCAAAATAAAAGGGTTGAACCGAACCGTCGAGTTTTTTGCGCCACGCTCATCTTTTCTACTTCAATTTCGTAAGCGAGATCAACAAAAGTGTGGGATTCTGAGTTCCTTACGTATAATTAATTTTTTGTCTAAATGCCCTTGTAACCTACCACATGAAGCTTTTCAACAACGTTGTTTTGTATGGCTATTATCGCATAATGTGGACCTAAATCACTGATAGTCCGCTAATTTATGTTTCTGGTTTTGCAGCTTTGTATATCTGTTATTTGCTTTTATATGAGTCTAACATTTAAGCTGGCACTTGTACCTATTGCTTTATTCATGAATTAATAAAATATGTTTCTCCTGGGGATCGTAGTCGACGAATTTAGTTGTCCTCAGACAAATGTCCTTAAACGGTCCTGTAATAATAATATTCCGGCATATAGACAACACAAAACGTTATATCAATAGTTATAGCTCGAACGTGACGCTACTCATCGGACACAAAACTGATTCCTGGAATATAGTATAAACGTTAGCATGCAAGTTATGCGGGAGCTTTAATATGGTAGCCGCGTATAGTCGTTGACGATTTATTGTTGAAGCGAATTAACACATTAGTTTTCCGTTGAACTAGCTTTTCAACAGAATCGCTGATAATGGAAAATTAATCCAAAAGCCATTAAGTAGCTGACCAAGTACAAATCTGACGAATGCATTGCCCAAAAAGCTGTGAAACAACGATTTATAATTATAATGCTAGGAGAGTATCTAAAAACAACAGTTATTGAAATCTACAGTACCCCTAAAATGCAGATCCTTGTTACAATCCTGCAATACCCCGTAGGGCTGTTTCCTCTAGTACAATGACATCGGCAGAGCTGCTATTTTAGTATAGCTGGAACACAGCCAACCAACCTCGACGGGGCATCGCGCGTGTAAATAATCGCACATGACAAATGCACTCTGTTTGGTGCGATTTCGACTAATTTAGTAAGCCCTGTAGGAAGTGTAAGGCTTGGAACAGTAATTGCTTTGTGGATGACTTGATTGTTATGAACCTCATCATATAAGACTTTACGGTCTTGAGAGAATGGCGCGGCTGAAGTAGGTCACGTTTCCGTGTATTAAGTTGTCTCCAAATCGTCTGCCATAATGGCTCGCTATCGTGCAGCTTCTCAGAATATTCTGCGGTCTAGTAGTTTTATGTAACAACTGGTATTGTACCTGGTCACTGTGCTAAAATAGGCAAAATAAGACATTTAAATGCATAAGTACCTACAATAACAACGAGTTATTTAAATAACCTTACCAACCTTGAGGGTTCATAGCACATCCTGTCAGCGCGTTTTACGAGGATTGCCTAAATAAACATTTTCAAACACGTGTTTGGTCGCTAATGTTGGCAATCTGTCGGCCAACAGTGCACCAGCTAGCCTCTCTACCATAAAAACAATATTTATTACCACAGGAATATTGTTCCTTCATCCACTTACAGAGCAATTTAACAGAAAGAAACTATAAGTTACTTTACTACCTGCTGTGCTGTAAAAGGCACGAAAGGTTTTTATTATGAGATTTTTTGTGCGCTTTCTAAATATTGTTTCGTCCCGATCCTGAGGGTCTTAGATAACTCGGTCCTTATCTTATCCTGAGACACTTTAGGTGGAGATAACGTTTGGATTTCTTGCATTTATGAATTTTCATAAAACGAGTGGATCGTGTGCTGTCTTTGTGGGGATGCTTAGCGGTTGGATACCAGTTCCTGTTACTTGAATGCCAATCATGTAGGTACCATGAGTTGTTGATTTCTGCGTGATTGTGTGGGGAGCATCGGCCGCTCCTGACCCTGGCTGGCCCAATGCCACGATGTATCTTCTGGGCGCGGGCATCAAGCCAAACTCCACACTCTTCCGCATCGTTCGCAAATCATCCTTCTGCGAAAACTTTAGGGACGCTTATTTTCGTAGCTCAAACAAAAAACTTAAACTACAATGTTATAAGCGTTTCCGCTGTTCATTTTCATCACCTTAGGCCAGAGTTCCTCAGACCGGAATTGCAAATAAAAGTTTTAATGTTAATCCGGGATTAATTACTGAGTAAATTGTTCGTAAACTTTCTCGAATTAAAGCTATTATGAACTTACGACTGTTTGCATAAGCACTGCGTCATCGGTTTCATCAATAATTGACGAAGTCGTTCCAGTTGCCATCTTTGGGTGTATTTCACAATTGAAATCAATAAGGTCATTGCTTATTTTGATTTGAATTAATTTTATAATTGTTGATCCATAACAAATTATGATTATGACCTTTTATGGTTCGGTGGTAGTGATTTGCATAATTTTGCTATTCTTGAGCCATCATTATGGATGGTTTCGATTGCTCTGTCGATTACCCAATTAGTTTTCCTATCTAATCTAAATATGTATCAAGGACATTGGATCCCTTTGCTGTGTGAAGATCTCCTATCCTTCCCTCTATTAATTTATTTCATAGGCGATAGTCCAACATTTATTATCACCTCTTGTTTACATTGTGCGTATGTTTTTCACTGTTAAACATACGCTGTTTCTCATTCTTGCACTAAAGTCATGTTGATAGTACAGACGTTGAAGTACAAGCCAACAAAGGTAAAGCGAGAAGCACTATCATACACAATACCATAGATAAATGAAGTTCGTTAATGAAAATACTGACATTATGCAGAAGAACACTACAGAGAGAGAGAGACATTTAACATTTTGTACGCGACCTTAAAATGATAAAATCTATCTCTCCAAGCCATCCAAGTTACAAAAAGCAACAACCCTAGAAAAAGCAGGGATTTCAAGTTGCCATTGTAGTTCGGCATCTATTCGTACATTTTAAACACGCCCTCGTGTTTAAAATGTACGATAGACGAAAAAGTCTCAGTACTTTACTTACCTAATTGAAGGTCCGCCTGTGATGCAGGAGGTTGCTATTTGTTCCGGGTCGTTATCTATGTTTTTATAATAAAAAAATCTATCCCTGTAATGTATTGTATAAAGTATTTAGTAATTAAGTATATCAGTCATTTAGTACCCATAACATTAGCTCCGGTTAGCTTGAGGCTAGATGATGCTGTGTGGATTGTCCAGCATTATTTATTTAATAATTGAAATGTATTGTATAATCAAGTTGAGGAGCTTGTCGTTCTGACTGTAGCGAACAATTAAACTGAGTGTTATTGGCAGCCTCCCTGGCATTGGCATAGGTTTGGGACGTTGAACTACGCACGTGAACAGCTTCACGAGACCGAAAGTGCAAGTGCATTTGTACAATTAAATGAACATAACAAAAATACTAGGTATATTATTATTTTTCTCAAGGAACGTTTTCATTTCTTTGACTTTTTAATATAATTAGATTTAGTGTTACCTTCTATAACTTTGTGTTTCTCTAAGGTTTGCTGGAAGAGAACTCTTTTTAGGGTTAAGCTCTTTGTTATTAATTTTCTGGTATAATGTTTTGTATATATTATCGTTCAAGAAAGAAAAAAATACTTACCTTTTCTACGTGATTAATTAATTATCCTATTTAAGCGACTTGGAGGAGGACAGGAGGAGATTTTATGTTCGGCTGTACCTATATAGATATATATATATATATATATATATATATATATATATATATTTATGTACCTATGATCGTCGATCTGTCAATTTTGAACAGATTGTGAATATTCTTTTGCTATTGTATAGTACAGTGGGTGATCCCTAGATGATCATTGATCATATAAAAAATATCCCCAAGGGTATTAGTCCCGCAAAACTTAAAAAACAAAAACAGTGTTAAAATAAGAAATTTGAATTCTATTTTTCAAAACAACCACATTATGTTACTGGTTGTTGACGGTGTAATTATTTGATTTAGTTCGGCTCTACCTGCTACGTTACGTACTAAGTCAACATCCAATAGGATGTGAACATCCAATCTTTTTGAAAATTAATCAGACATTCGCTTGTACGCTCTCGTGTGTAAAAGCACTTTTCAGGAATGTCGAACAAAGCTCTTTGTCAATGGTTCTGATCAAATTTGCTTTTAGGCGTTGTGCCAAGCTTTCCCTCTAAATATTTCCACAAATACCAATGCTCATTGGGGAAAACGTAAGTTGTAAAATCACGTTTTATTTCTGGATTTCGGCCAGTGGACGATCAATCAACGTAAAATGTTGGCCAGCCTCGGCCTTGACTTTGTTCAATGACATGTTGGCAGGGAGCTCCAGGCAGGTACGAGCCAAAATGTCAGTTAATCTGTTCATCTAACATCCGAACTGTCTTACAAACTCAGGTAATTGACGGTTACGTGTCCCTCGTCATCCAAAATGAAATGGGCCGGTGGTCTATATTTTTTCTTGACTGATTTATTCTCAGTTGCTTTTCCTTTTTCTGTGCCTTTATAAGCTACCTACTTAATTTTTGTAATGTATGTAGGTGTTATGGTATGTAGGCAGTGTAAGTATTTGAATCATTTTTCTAAATATTGATTTAAGTGCCACCGTCTCTATTGTTCCTTCATGTCCAGTCGATCCTAAGGTCGTCTGGAAGAGATCGCTCTCAGCGATATAGCCGCTCTTTATACATCCTCTATTCTTAGTATTTATTTTCTGTTTTGTACGGTATAATAGTGTTTTCTATCTATCTTCATTTACTAGATTACCCAACGTTGTATTGCAACCGTCAAGGCAAAAAATTACGCGCTTAATCATCGACTGTGAATGAATAAACATGGATTCATTTCGTAATATCCCTTCAATAGTGCAATCAAGTCACTCTATAAACACCAATAACAAATCGGACATGATGGAGCACTAGAAGTGCCAATCTTTAAATCATTATACCGAGAAACCATTTTATTTCTAGTTAAACCTATAATTTTTGTATCATTAAACCTAATGTGGCCATTCAAGGTAAGAGCCTACCAGTCTAATATCGTTTGCGCGATCCTGCCGACTGTTTATAACTCAATCTAAATGAGTGAGCGGTCATTACAGCGTAGATTGTGTTCAACTCAAAGTTCAACTGAACGTTTTTATTTATTATCGCGTATGATAAAGCTGCAGTCCATATGTGTGGAGTTCCCACGGCGTGTCACCCTCGCGATACATGTGGCCTCTACCACTTTCGCGAGACCCATCTCTCTCGTATTTATCCGTGCTTTGTACAACACCACATGGGCCTAGTTCGTCTGGTGTTTTTTTACCTCCCCGGTTTTCGTGTTCACGCCTACGGTTTCAGGACCGACGGGTCGATGATAATTGATCGACGGGTAATTGACTAAAGTTGCGTAGTGCACATTGGTCGGTGCTGACATCCGCGTTTGTATACAAAAAGTTCTGTTTATACCAAAGATTAGAAATTATAATGGAAAGTAAAGATCTTAATGACTAACAGTCTAAATTGCAGTGCGCAATAGGGTGTAGTGCCTCTAACTGAGGCTAAAGTTATGTACATTGATCTTACCCTATTACATATTAGCAATAAATAAATTATGTGGAAAAAAAACCAGCTAAGTGCGGGAGTCGCGCACGAAGCGTCCCATACCATTATCTATAAATACGGCAAAAAATCACGTTTGTTGTATGGAAGCCCCTTTAAATATTTATTTTATTCTATTATTTGTTGTTATAGTGGCAATAGAAATACATCATCAGTGAAAATTTCAACTGTCGTACTATACTATACAGACAGACGGACGGACAGCGGAGTCTTAGTGATGGACCACCAATGTGGCGCGGTGGGCAAAGGTCCGCCAGCGACGCAGAAGGTTGCGGGTTCGATTCCCGCCTCGGAACAATTGTGTGTACGATCTGCAGATATTTGTTCCGGGTGTTCTGGTCGTTTTCTATGTATAATAAAAATATCTATCTATGTAATATGTATTGTATTATGTATATCAGTTATCTAAACTCTATGCTTACCATGGGGCTAGATAATGCTGCGTGAATTGTCCAGCATTATTTATTTATTATTTATTTATTAGTGATAGAGTCCCGTTTTACACTTTGGGTACGAAACCCTAAAAAGAAGATAGTTTCGTAGCGTCTGTGTAGATCATAGATAGATAGATAGATAGATAAAGCATTTATTCGACACTGCAGCACATGATATAAGGTAACAATAGTAAAAGTAATAGTATAAAACAATTAAAAAGTGGAGATTTAAAAATTGTGTGCGTGCTGCAGCCTGTCAAAAAGGTAATAGCTCAGCGAAAAGCTTTGCTCTAAGAGCAAAACACTGATTTTCAGTATTACCCTTTGAGGATCATAGAATATACAATGTCTTTTGTAGATCTATTTATCATGTTGAATTATTCGTCTAAAGCCCTGAAATATTGAACCATAAACTTTGTTAAATTGCGATGTCCGTTCGTTAACTGAGATGGTTTCATAGAATTTGGTGAAAGATTTAAGACGTTTGCACTGATTCTGGACTTTCTGAGATTACTCAAGTACTTACTACTGCTTCAAGGAAATTATTGTAACTTTCTCAATATTTCACCCGTTTTACATATTTTATTCTTTCAGGATATAAAATCATTTATCTTATTAGGAGACGTCCATTAATTACGGACACGTCTAAGAGGTTAGGGGGTCAACCCAAACCTCAACCAATCTCACGTGGGGGAAAGGTTATCTACAAACCTCACGCATTTTTTTTATCGATTTTTAGTACTTCCTATTTAAGTACCTATTTTGTAGTTAAATTTTCTTATGCGATTCTATATAATCTTAATAATCTTAACACTTTGACTGCTGAAATCACACGGTATGTGTTTTCTACAAGTGACTAATATGCGTAAATCCACACTAGCGCAGCGGCTGAGAAAATACAGATCTTTGTGACTCAGCACAGCCGTAATATTTTTCGAACGAAACGCATGTGCGGCGCAACACAACCGCTGTGTAGAGCGGCAGCACGATTTTTTAGGTTAAAAAAATGATCGCAGTCGTCGAAAAAAAATCGCAGTCAAAGTGTTAAACACTACCTAGTCCTAACTAGTCTTTAATAAAAAAAAATACGAGCGAATTGTATTTTTTTTTAATATATCCAACGCAATCAAACACAGATTAACTTATTTACAATAAAAATATGCATTTTCAAAAGCTCACGTGAGATTACGGAGGAAGGGGGTCACCAAGGGGAGAAGGGGGTCAAAAAATCGCCAAAATCAAAACCACACATTATTAATAGATGCCCCTTTGGTATTGATTCCATCGCATCACGCATAGTATAGGATTACCCACACATAGTAAAAACAATTTTATTGAAGCAGCCATCCCTAAGATTTGCAGATGGCTAACTTATAAAATCCCTGCTTATTTATACGGCTTCCTTGTACAGATTAGGAAAACACCTTTCGTGGGATTCAAATTACACAACCTGTACTACTTACGTAGTACTTACCTTTTGGCTTACCTGGGTGCCCAGTAGATCATTTTGTGTTTATTTGTTGCATCATTATGTAGAGGTTTTTTTTTTTTTTTTTTTTTTTTTTTTATTATCCAGTATACTTATGTAAATGTTAAATACTCTAGAGTATAATTACAATCTAGCCATAGAATTGGCTAATGGGTAATTTAGTTCTAACTTATTTTTATAACAACATATTACTAAGAACGTGTCCATTGGCACTTTTCTTATTGTCTCTATACTTAAGGTGAAGACACTTTGTTCATGTGTTCTTTAAGATAGCACTTCTGCACATACACTAATTATCACTACACTAACTCAAAAGGTTTTGTTCTTTTGAGCCTTCTCACTATATCCGTGTTGTCGAGGAGCTGGATCGCCTCGACGTTCACATGATGATGAAGCCTTTGTTCGTGAGCCTCTGCGTATTTTTTTATGACTTTGTCGACAAATTCAATGTTTAGGTCCCGATGAATATCGTCATTTCTTACGTACCAAGGAGCATTAACAATTGACTTGAGTACTTTGTTCTGGAATCGTTGTATAATTGCTATGTTTGTCTTTTTGGTGCAGCCCCAGAGCTGTATACCATAAGTCCAAATTGGCATAAGGACTTGTTTATATAAAATGAGTTTATTGTGTATTGCTAAAGTAGAATTTCTCCCAATCAGCCAATACATCTTTTTGTAGCGAATCTCTAGTTCCTCTTTTTTCTTCTTGACGTGAGCTTTCCAGCGCAGCTTGGCGTCTAAAGTCATGCCCAAATACTTCGCTGTATTTTCGCATGGTATGATGGCCCCGTTAATGAAAACTGGATGGTATTCGTATCTTTTATTTGTGAAGTTTATGTGACTCGACTTCGATTCATTTAGTTTTATTCGCCAGGTTTTGGTCCAGTTGTATATTTTATTAATAGCTTCTTGAACCTTTTCGGCTGCCTATTATGTAGAGGTGTTTAAATTAGGTGTAGAGGTGTTTAAAGGTGTTTAAATTTTTAGGTAGAACCTAGGTACATGAACCCTCTAAGGGAGTCGCACGCAACTCATCATAGATCTTAGTTATAAAAATATAAATGTTTTACTGAATGGTTATTTCTTGAGTTATCAACTCTTAGACTTTGTATGAGCCTAAGTTTTAAAAACATAGATATCAAATAAATATCAAAGTGCTTCATTTCCTTTATTTATACGCAATGCGACCAAGGGGAATGGCACGGCGAGTTAAGCGAGCCGTGCTGTGACCCCCCCAATGACCCCCCAAGACCCCCTCACCCATAACCCGGAGGAGCATTGCGGCGAGAGAAGCGAGCCGTAATTACCTTACTAGACTCTTGGACACACTTACTTTTTTGGTACTTACTTACTATATTAGAAATACTATACCTACTGCCTGTCGGCCCCGGAGGTAGATAGGTACCTACAGAGTAATATTAGAATAAGCATTATTTTTAAGATTTATTGTATCTCAATATAAGTGAACATTTTCGTTTTCATGAGAAACTAGTTTCTGCACGCGACTTCGCACGTGTTGTTTCTGTGGAAACGTTTAAGATTATTTCTATCCTATTGGAACTGATTTATGGGATAATAAGGAGCCTATGTTTTATTCTGGGTCCAGAACTATCTGTACGCAAAATTTCAGCCCGATCCGTTCAGTTTCCGTGCGTGAAAGAGTAACAAACATCCATCCATACATACAAACTTTCAAGTTTATAATATTAGTAGGATATACATCTTGAAACCGAACCAATGTAAAAGTCGGATAAGATACCGAATAATTTTTTCCTAACCTTCACAAAAAGCTGTTTCCATAAAACATAACTACAAAAACGGCGACGCATGTTTCTCGTTACTACTCCAACCTGCACCCACAGCAAAAACCCGTCCCTTCAAACACAGGTCTCATTGTTCGTGGTATATGTGAGCCACACGTGCAACGGAGTGTGGCACCTGACCTAACCCAACCCTGCACTTGTCTCCGAGCTAGCTAAGGATGGGGCGTGACGATTGACTGATATTATCGATGAAACTTGTCGATAATATCCGTCTGACAGATATGCAAATCAATACATTGAAAAAAAAACTAAATAACAATGTGTAGAAAATAAGTAAGTAGCAGAAGATATAACAGATTATAAAAGTGCCCTTTTCGTACTCACCGATGACCGATGTGTGCCAGGTATGACAAAAGGTATACTATCTAACAATCTTCCATTAGGAACCTATCGATAAGTCTCATGAAATGTAGCCGTCCGATGATTTTTAAAATAACACTTTTTAGTGACGAATCCTACAGTGTATCAGATTTCGGAGGCTAATATTTTACTACGATTGATGGTAGATATATAGATATAGTAGCAAACATTAGGTTTAGTTTACTATATGAGCTGCGACTTACCTAAATACGACCTGAATAGTTTTTCTGTGACCTAAATAAAGGATAAATAATTCAAAAATATTCCCTACGAACTTGAAAAGGTAACATTGTAGCCGACCTTACTTAACTTTCAAATCATTAGGTACCTATCTACGAAATTACAATGCAGCAATGCAAGCAGTTGGTAACCTGTGTGTGACTCTATGGTAATTTGTCGATATCAAAACAAGTAGCTTGATAAAGCAAACCACCTATTTATTTATGTGTTGTATTTACATAGTAAATTGTGCTAATTGGCAAACGTTGTGCAAAACAAACAACTGAATAAGATAATAGCTCTAAAATATGTCAACAAAGACTTTTTGAACTGCCTAGTTCCTTTCCATGTTGAATGCTTTACTAGCTTTCATATGATACTGTTTTATTTATGGCTCAGAAACAGCTTTCTTCGTCCTTTGTCTCTTTCTAGCACTAAAAGAAAATGTAACAGTCCTGAACAGGTAGAGCCATAAAAATAAAAAAAGTACGCAATATTCTATCGATATTAAATATTTATTTCGCCCGCATCCCTAGAATGTTTTGTTTTTCGAGTGGGGTTGACGGGTGTTACAAAAACCAGTTTCATTATGGTGACAGCGAAATAATTTTTACGCTTCATCTAAGAGCAGCTTTAGAAGAATTTTATATCGAACCTCGCGCTTTGCTTGCAGCCTGAGGGCCATAAACATCTCATGGGTTTTTATTTAATACCCACTTGACTTTCAAAACATTTTTTAAATTTGCCTTATGTTGGAAAAAATCTTAAGTCTCAATTGTTGACACATGTAGATTGGGCTTTACACTCCGACTTAGAAGTGGAAGTACCTGACTAATAATAAACAAGGTTGAAGCATGAAGGAATGCGTAGGTTCTTATTGAGTTGGTAGAATAATTCGTAAATATTTAGTCGCTGTTTGAAACCTAACACTGTGCTTAGAGTTAGTTACGCTCGCTATTATTATTTGATCTGCAATAGGAAAATCCGAAAAGCCATGACAAATATTGCTGCGCTAATCCGGGAGTCAAGCTGTATGCAGCTGATTTAGTTAGCTTTGCTTAGTTCCTAAACTTCGGCTATTCCTGTGGTTAACAAAATTAATCATTAATTAACGATATTAATCATTAGTAGTCATCTCTGCTTGGCTTAGAGCTTGATGATGGTGAAGTCTCAAGCATTATTGTTTTATTTTAGTTAGGAATACTATTCAATTATGCAACCCAAAAGCTTAAATAATTTCTGTGTCATAAACGAATTCTCGGAACTCGCTGATACTCATACATGGCTACGCGTTTACTCAATAAAAAGACCGAAATAAAATGTTTATATTTTGAAAAGTACCTACTTGGTTGAAAATATATAATCATGGTTATCTGGTAGAGATCGCTTTTAAGCTATAATACCGCCAATTGATAATTGTTTTTAAAGTTTTGATTTTACATAGCTCTTATATTTACTAAGTGTGCAATAAACTATTATCTATATACATATATATCATCATCATCCTCAGCCTATGATAGTCCACAGCTGGACATAGGCTTCTCCCAATGAGCGCCATATAACTATCTATACCTATAATAAGGATAAATATATCGTAAATAAATAGAAATAGATATTTGCTTGTTTTAACTGAAGTTTTCGACTTCGGTAAGCCGGTATCGCCAGGAAAAAGGTACGTACCTACGCGATAAATATCAGACTTGCGAAAGTTTGAAGAAACTCACCCTAATCACACTGGGAAGCGACTCAAAAACTAAAAAACAAAGAGAAGTCTCCACGACTTTTCTCATCCGATGTTTTTATTACAACAAACGTGTTTGGTGGTGTTTAGTGCTGGCATTTCAAGTGTTCAACTTAATGGCATACGTGTTTATGTTATTGCTTTGTAATCAGTTTCCACTTTTTGACTTTTGCTTTTATAAGTTTCTGTTGTTATTCAGTATTTGAATGTTGCTCTTTTCTGCTTTGTTTTACTCGTATGGCATTTTGTGATACAACTTACCATTTTTGTTTGTAGAGATTCTAATATAAATAAATAAATAATGCTGGACATTCCACAGAGCATCATCTAGCCCCAAACTTAGCAGAGCTTGTGTTATGGGTACTAGATGACTAATATAGGTGACTAATACAATGCATTAATAGGCAAATAACCATGTATTAGACATAAGAGATGAACATGCTAGTGGTTTCTTTTTCACTTCTTCCACTAGTGGACAAAAAATTGAAGTGAACAGTAAAATATTTTTTTTTGATAATAATTTAATGTATGAAATATGACTTGTCTAAGTGCTTATTTTGTAAGCCAAAAGAAATAAATTATTTTTTACTTTTACTTTTTTTTTACATTAAATAGATAGATATTTTTTACAACGAACACTCGGAACAAATATCTGCAGATCGTACAAACATTTGTCCCGAGCGGGAATCGAACCCGCAACTTCCTGCATCGCAGGCGGTTGCGCCGCAGAGGTCGTCTCAATTGAAACTAAATTACTACATTCTGGTTAATTTAATCAACATTCTATTTTCTTACCTTAAAAAATGCAGAGTGACATAGTTATGTTGTTTACTCACCAAAAATGTTAAATAACTTAGGTATGTTGCAATGGTCTCTCTGACCGCGATCATTTGAAGGTAACGGCCTAAAATATTAACCTATGTCGACATTTGAAGTAGTCTTTGTCAAGTTACTGCCGAATTTTATCGTATGTCGTAATATTTAGTTTAAATGTTGATGACTTGTCCTTTAATATTTACGATTAAATAAAAAATAATAATAATGCTGGACAATCCACACAGCATTATCTAGCCCTATGGCAAGCAAAGCTTATGTTATGGGTACTAGATAACTGATATACATAATACAATACATTACATAGATAGATATTTTTTATTATACATAGAAAACGACCGGAACACCCGGAACAAATATCTGCAGATCGTACACACAATTGTTCCGAGGCGGGAATCGAACCGGCAACCTCCTGCGTCGCAGGCGGACCATAGCCCACCGCGCCACATCGGTCGTCAAATTAAGTTTATTGTTATTCATTGAGATCTTTCCTACATTAATAATTATGTTCTATACATTCTCTGATCTTCCAAAAAGGTGGAAGAACGGGTCGAATTCTCTTTTTTTTAACCTAAAAAATTCGTGCTGCCGCTCTACATACCGGTTGTGTTGCGCCGCACATGCGTTTTGTTCGAAAAATATTACGGCTGTGCTGAGTCACAAAGATCTGTATTTTCTCAGCCCCTGCGCTAGTGTGGATTTACGCATATTAGTCACTTGTAGAAAACACATACCGTGTGATTTCAGCAATCAAAGTGCTAAAACTATGATAAACTAGCTGCGCCCCGCGGTTTCATCCGCGTGTTGATATATATTTTGAATAATATACAATATATCTTTATAAATTGTAGCCTATGTACAAGCTATATTATTGTAAAGTTTCATTAAAATCCATTCAGTAGTTTTTACGTGAAAGTGTAACAAACATCCATCCATCCATACTTACAAACTTTCGCTTTTATAATATTAGTAGGATTAACGAGGAAAAAAATGAAGACAATCGTTAAAATCGATAGTGGTACCTAACTAATCCTAGGTAGGTACTAAGTATACGTGTCGATATCGATAAAACAAAAACCCTTGCTAGCTGCTATTTGATAGAAACAAAAAACAAACAGTTATTCTCGAAGATCGTCTCTGTTTCGAGGAAGCGGATAGAAAAAGAATGCCCACGGCACAAATTCTTTTTGCATTCGAATATATTGTTAATTAACTTTTAGAAAATATTTCAACGAAATCCTTAATTAGGGACCTACGATACAGTAACTGTTAACTGTATATTTAACGGCCTGGGACATGACAATTTACATATGTAAATATGTTATAAACTCGCATCTTATACTTTCCACTAGTAACTAAACTAAAACTTTCATATAATCAAGCTTACCAATTAATAACGCAAGTTGAGTCCTGTTTTTCTAGCTCATTAAATAAAACTAGTATCGAAAATAAATTACTATATACGAATGTAAATAATGTCACCAACGGATCGTAGAATCAGCCCGTTTCTAGAATAACTAGGCGGTTTATAAAACAAACAGTTGAGAAACTGGTTTTCATTAAACGAGATACTAATATTTATTTACTCAACGATTTCGATTCGAACGAAAATAGCTAAAAGTCTCTTAGCCACAGTTGAACGTTGATCGTGATCGATTGCCTTTTTGTAATCCGCCTAGCCGTTATATATACAGGCTGATTCGACGATCCAGCGGCGACATATCGATAAACGCATACAGTTAATAAATATATCGATAAATGTTTCGTAAAACAAGTCAAAGGCACGTCCCGCGGCAAGTCGTAGTCCCCTCACGCACTTCCCTAAAGACTTGTAGCTATTGTTCGTTCAGGTTACGGAATATCGGAATACGTGTTTCAACTTTTTACATATATATAAAGCCGTAAAAGGATAATTAAAATGCAAGAGAATGCATGAGGTTTAGTGCCCAGAGTCCGGCCACATTCTAATGTACTGCATTCAATTGTGACTGGACCAAGAAGTTAATACCAATGTGGTTCCTCTGTTGGATGAAAAATAACCCTCTCTCCTTTGAATGTAGGTAGGTACTAGTGGTTTCTTTTTCACTTCTTCCATTAGTGGACAAAAAATTGAAGTGAATAGTAAAACTATCTTATTTCATAGAAATTCATAGTACCTATTTGACTTATTTAATATTTGTGCTTATTTTGAGTTTGAAATAAAATAATAAAAATAAATAAAATATTTTGAATTTGAATGAACATCCGAGACAAGGTTTTGTCTTGGCAAGAATAGAGAACAAAAGTCGACACCTTATTTTCTTTAAGATACTATTGTCCCACTGCTGGGCAAATGCCTCCCCTTTCTCCTTCCACTCGTCGCATCTCATCCTGGGCTTTCCACGTCACACTTACAATGCGTTTTATTTTTCAAACTTTTTATAACTGTTTGTTTTGTATCTCGACAACTCGTATAATATTAATGGCGATAATGCCGCCATTATAACAGGATTAAACTTAGTTATGAACAAACAGAGATAGTACGGAAGTTATAGAAGTAAGAAGGCTCCTTTTGCACCCGTCTTTTTGATATAAGGTTTTAATGAATTAGCATATATTATGTGTACACAGAATGAATGAATGAATGAATGAATGAACACTTTATTGTACCCAAAATAACAAAATAACACCTTATATCTAAATCTTACATAATAACAGTACAATAGGCGGCCTTATCGCTTAAAGCGATTTCTTCCAGGCAACCAGGGATGGAGAAAAAGATATATTATGCAAAAGTAGGTAGAGCACAAACAGTAACAGAGAAGTAAAAAACAAAGAATACAAACTTAATACATTGCATACAATACAAAACTACTTAAATTAAAACTAACCTAAAAGAAAAAAAAAAAAAACAAATAAGAATAACTGAATACAATAAAAAGGTACCACAGAAATAAAAATTTCGATAAAATCTGATCACTGTTGGAGCAGGAATAAGAATCTGAATAAAGAGGAGAATGAAGGGAAAATTTTAGACAGAAATATACATGAAATATGTTTCTATCTAAGGTGTGCGTTCCTATGCGCTAGCCTTGGTAAGACTACTATGCTCCCAATATATCATTACATAGTATAAAACAAAGTCTCTTCCCGGTGTCTGTCTGTCCCTATGTATGATATATAGATTTTTAAAACTAGGTACGCAACGGATTTTAATATGTTTTTTTATAGATAGAGTGAGTCAAGAGGGTAGTTTTTAAACCATTTGACACAAATATTACCACGCGGGCGAAGCCGCGGGGTGCAGCTAGTATTGTAATATTCGAGAAGGAATAACCATATTCCACTCTGGGTGGAACACAAGCAAAGCCCTACAAATATAACAGGCCTCATTCAAGCCAATGGTTCATGGTCAGAGCGCAGGTCACTGTCCGTCCAGGCAGAAGTGACCCTGCAAGGAGTATTGCCTGACCTTTACGGAGTATTTTCACATTTCCTTGTAGATAATTTTATTTTAGGAATCTAAAGGCACATTTTCCAAATACTATGATCAAGACAACGTTAAATGTTTTCGAGGAACTAAATACATACATTGTTATTAGGTATAGGTACCCACTAAATATTCATTAAACTTTTTGACACATTTCCATTCTCATCACCAGGTTTATTGGTAGCCACCACATATAGCAAACAGAGAGTCGATGATGTTTGGAGGTCAAAGAGAGGGGACACATTGTAGAGCATGATTATGTTAAAAAAGCCTCTCTTAGCATAGGTAGATAAATAAAAAAAACCCTGTAACAAAACTTGGTTTTTAAAGACGTCTCAATATATAATCAAAGACGATTTTATTACAAAACTGTTTTCGTTAGGTAAGTAATAAGGCGCCAAAAATCCATTATCGTAACAATCTGGGTCAAGCAGACTCAAGACGAGCCTAAAGATCAACGCTTGGTCGTTTCGATCAGAATGGTGAAATGTGACGTCATGTCTAAAAGGAAATAGGTATCTAATACACTTATTATGCAGGAAGATTAGTCGACCTCGTTGCAACCGGCACCGGTAGAGGAAGAGAACAGAATCTTGTTTTAGTTCCTACATTTCAACGTGCGGTAACGTTCCTTGGACATGTTTGGACATAACCACTTTTGATGTTGGATACGACCTCGGCTAAGGCTATGAAGAAAGCTATTTCAGTGACTACGTAGAATTGAGATAGAAAAGATTAAGAAATAGAAAATAATTTGAGGTAGCAAATGTTAATTATCTTTAAGACAAAAGATCCAAATCAGACAACATGAAAGAATTAAAAAATATTTTAATTATTTAATAATTAAACGAAAATAAAGTAGATTGGTTCGCATCGGATCGGAATCGCTATAGATATCCGATATTATCTAACATATAATCAAAGACAAAGCTCAACCGTAAGAAACCGTTCCGTTTATATCTTCATAACCGAAAAGGATAAGAAGATATACACGGAAGACGTCTTATGAGATTTGAAATGTAAAATAATTGAAACAAAGTCAGTTTTCCCCGAGCTATACGTGTACGATGAATATATTGCGGTTCTGTTTGCACTCTTCCGGAACAAAAGGTTCACCTGGAACCTGGTGAACCTTTTGTTCCGGAAGAGTCAAGTCGAGACAAAAGTCGATCGATCCAGAACCTCTCGCTCTCTTCTCGGGTCTTTCCCCATCTTCTAGTCTAGAGTTCTCAGTTTATAAATAGACACGAAAGCCTCGCTCATACTTTCAATGAATTAGTGCTGTGCCGGGGCACATTTTAGTTTTATTTTATAACTAGCTGCGCCCCGCGGCTTTGCCCGGGTGGAAATCTATATGACAAACGGTTTATAAACCTTCCTCTTGAATCACTCTATCTATTTAAAAAAACCGTACCAAAATCGGTTGCGTAATTTTAAAGATCTAAGCATATAAGTATAGGGACGGATAGATAACGGGAATTGACTTTGTTTGATACTAGTGCTATGAAAATTGTAGTGATATAAATACTTTGTTCCTAATTTCAATAAATTAGCTTGTGCCAGGGCACAATTTAAGCTACAATTTAGTTATATTTTCTAAAAACACAATAGAGACTCATACAACCTGCAGTCAACGCAACAAATTATTCAACGAAATTATAATTGAGTCCAGTCGCAAAAATAAACTAAACCACAGACAATTTCTTAAAGTGGATGAGTAAAACCTCATTTCTTAAAATACCTAGTGTAGTCTGCCCGAGGCGTTTTATTCAAAAGGAGGTTCTAAAACTGGTCGTACCACCGCGGCGCGGCGTCTTTGACTCGCTGCACGCTTGAAAAGCGCGACTTCCATTTGCTTAATCAGTTTTGTCGCTTTTTTATTCTGGTTTAAAGTACTGGTATCTACGTTAAGCTGTTTGTTTTGCTTGAAGCAGATTCTTGCTATGGAAGAACTTGGATTACTAAGTAGGTAGGTAGGTACTAGTAATATGTAATTCATTGCAAATCTTGCGATGAGAATCGTATTTTTTGTTGTATATGTAGTTTTTCATTTTAGGATACAGAAGAAGTAGATAATCAAATGAATGAGTTTAGACAGACAAAGATAGGAACTGAAGTCCCAAAGTTTCAATTTGAAGGAGTTAACGAAAGGTGCAACTCTGATATCAACAGGTAGTTTGTTCCAAAGACGAACAACCTGCACACTTTAAAAATAAGTAAATAATGTTGGGCAATCCAGCATCTTCTAGCCCCAAGCTAAGCAGAGCTTGTATAGAGGGAATGAAACCCACTGTCCCACAACCTCCAAAATAATATTCATATAGTTGGGGCTATACAAGATAATATGCAACAAGCGTATGAAACAAGTTCTGATTTTAGGCACAGTCAGAATCTACGGTTTTATCTTATCTGCATAAATAGCTGAAACGTGCCAAATTACTTCGAGAGACAAGGAAGCTTGTTTCAAGAACTGTCTTGTAAATTTATGAACGTCTTTACGACAACGATTCTAAACTGAACAACTCGTTTATTTTTACAACAAAAGTCTTTGTTAAAGGTTGCTATGTTACGCTTCTATATGCGTAGTTCTTTATTTACTTACTAGCGAACCTTCCCGACTTCGCACAGTTTTAGTACGGATCCCTAACTTTTTTGAAAAATAGCCTATGTTCACCGGGGATAGTGTAGATTCCCAACGGTGAAAGAATTTTTAAATCGGTCCAGTAATTTCGGAGCCTATTCGATACAAACAAAAAATCGAACCTTTCCTCTTTATAATATTAGTATTAGACATGTTTTGATGTCTAAAGGCAAAAGCGTCTTGCATGCGATCCAAACATGAGCCGTAAAAATTCGAACAAGACTCCAACATTTTGCGGGATTATTTTTTTACAAAAGTAACTAAATCACCTTCGTAATCCAAAAAAATACAAAACAATACATTGTATTTAAAGCCGTAACCCTTAAAACCTGCATAGATTATCCTGACCTAAGCCATAGGTCAGTAGCGTCGCACAATTGAAATGTCAAACGTTTTCCCATTTCGAAGAATAAACTGTTGCTATCTAATTAGCGTGATTCATTCATTATTCAGCAGTGTGCCCCGGTCTTGAACCTATAGATCTATTGTATGAGTCAATTCGAACAAAGAAAATATTACGAATACAGTAACAAACAAAGTTTTTTGTTTTAACGAGTGCGTGGAAATCTTGGGAATCTTTAGTTTCTTGAGCCAATTTTGGAAACATAATAAAGGAAATAAACCACATTGATATAATATATATAGCATCAATTTATTTCCTTTAGGTTTCCCTACAAGACTCTTGGACATAAAATTCAAACAAATACTTAACGTAAATAAATATAAGTAAAACTAGGAAATAAAGTGAACACTTCAATATTTTTAATGTAAAGAAGCAAACACCTTTACCCAGTTAGGTTGTTAGTTTTCGAGTTGGAGCAGAACTCGTCCTAAGCTTTATCCTCTACATAATCTGATATTATGTGTAGTTGGTAGGTAAGCGTAAAAACGCTTACTACTAAATATTTGACTATCTTTTTTTTGTTTTTATAAAGGATATGTTTGACAATTTCTTTGAATTTATTCGTTGATAATAGGAATGGGCTCTCAAAAGTGCAGCACGTTACCCTCTATGCTTAACGAGCAATAAGCTTACCTCTATGCCTCAACATTCTGACCAAAAGCATCCTCTGTGGTCGCGAAAAGACGCCTGTTCGAATACTGCTCGGTACAAAATGCGTCGGTCGCGCTCCTCTGTTGACAAAGGAACCTTGTTCGTGAACCACCGAAGGCCAACAGGCCAGACGGGTTTCCTACAAGCGTTAGCGATGTACACCGCACTCTTTTGAAGTTCATGACTACTTTTATTTTTAAGATAAACTTCAGTAAGGTCAAGGATTTTATTTTTGGCGAATGCACGCGCTGTTGTTGCCAGCGATTCGCTTTCTGATCTGTTTTATCTTTCTCCCGTTTTAGTAGGTGCTATTAAAATTGTAGTAAACATAGTAACTGTGTTTACATTAGCGTCATTCGTCATTCACTAGATAGAGAGCCAACACATTAACGTAGTTAATTCAGAATGTGATGAGGATGTGCCTTGTGGGAAAATATTTGGAATGATGAAAACTTTTTGGAATGAGCTAAATACTTATATCTCATATACTGTGTCAGTAGGACTAATTTTGTACCCGTAAAGTTTCCCTTAGAAAGATACGTTAAGGGGCCTCCGGAGGGACGAATTCTTAATACAAACGTAATACCAAAATTATTTCTAATTCAAGCATATTTCCACTATAATATTGCATTACTTGTATTAAAATAGTATTTATCTAGGTTCCTAAATAGTTTTTAATTTCAAAATACTTACCTAAAATGAAATGAATGCCAATCTCATTTTGCACATTTTTATGCGAAAATGGCATGTTTTCTTGCTATTTGTTTCGTATTAAAAACATCAATATCTTACGTTTTATTTACTAAGGAACATAGCTTATATTGTCTAGTTACAGAATAACAATACTTTGTGAAGAATACAAAAAGTTTTTAGTCATAATTTTTGGTATTACGGAACAAACCAAATTTGGAACGGCTAATATTGCTATCGCGCACGCATGGGGCGCGGCGCAAGGGTTAAACAGAGACAGCGATATTCGGAGCGATTTTTGCAAGCGAGGGTCGCCGGACCCTTAACGCGGTATCCCGACACACACTAGTGCCGTCACCTATTTTATCTTTTATTACGTTGAACAAAGGATATTTCGAACATTTCATTGGGTTAAGTATCAACCTAACATAATAATAAGATTAAATAGGTGGCGGCGCTGGTGTGCCTCGGGGTACCTCCATAAGATATTAATTAGTAACTTAAAGTCTAAGTCAAGTATTATATTTCCATAGCTTTAAATAACAAGCACGATAAGTAAATTTTATACTATACATTTAAGTATTATGAAAGAGATTTTTAATAAGAAATAAGGTGATTTGAGTTTTTGTTCACTTCAATTTTTTGTCCACTAGTGGTTAAAAAGAAAGAAACTTAGATTTAAAGACACTTTGCATTGATGCCTCATCCCTGCCAATTACCTAAGAGGTAATTGGCGTTGGCAACAACATGTGTACTGTGTATGTATGTACTAGGCAAAACTAGTAGTTTTTTTAAAGAACGTATAGGGTATTCAGTGTAGCGTACGAATTAACATTTCGTTCGCGATTCGTCGTCGACAGACTGTCCTTGGAATAAGGATGTGGGATATGGGTTCTTATCTGGCCGTTGTGCTGCCTGACTCGCAATAGGTACCTACTCGTATATGACTTGTTCTGTTTCTCTGCCGGTTTGCGACGTGACGCCTCCTCGTCTAGACTTCTAGAGTCTAGTACTCCTGGACTCTACAATTTAGATCATTTAGATTAATTTAGATTAGTAGGTAATTTAAAAAATATGATACGATTAGCAGACTGAAAAACATATCATGGCGAAAAAACAGTAAACCGGTTCAATACGACGACGACGACGACTTGTTCAATATGACGACCTCTGTGGCTTCGGTGGGCGAAGCTCCGACTGCGCCACAGGGTTCTATTCCCGCCTCGGGGCAAATGTTTGTACGATCTGCGGATATTTTTTCCGGGTGTTCTGGTCGTGTTTAATATAAAATATATATCTATGTAATGTTTTGTATTATATATACCAGTCTATTTCTCATCATACAAGCACTGCATAGCTTGGGGCTAGAAAATGCTGAGTGAATTGTCCAGGTATCATTCTTTTTTTATTATAATTGCTTATTAATAAATAAATATCTAATGCTGGATCATTCACACAACATCATGTTGGTGTATTCCCGTTGTCCCCGTACGCCATGTCCCCGTCTTACGGGGACAGCGGCACCTTCATTAAATATTTATAATTACTTCCCGTTGTCCCCGTAAATATATTTGAATTAAAAATGTAAAAATTAGTGCCCGTTGTCCCCGTTTTTTCTTTTTTCATAAGTGTATTATGTGTGTGTTTGCATCTTACCTGTGTATTATGAGTCTGCATCTTTTTTTTTTACCCAACAAACTAAGTGTAGGTAAGGAATATTTTTCGATCAGTCTTGGTACCCGGTAGATTAATAAAAAGGAATTTTGACCTTGTTTTAAGTTCTTAGTCGGATTTGTATATACTACTGAATTCGATCGAAATAGTGAATTATTGTGAATGCTACTGCGGTCAATTGTTTTTTTTTTTTTAAATAGGTAAGTAACTACTTAAACTTATTCCATTACCTGTAAATTTTTTTCATGTATCGTACATTCAAAGTTTTCTAGCTATTATGATAAACAGAGCAACCTTGAAAAGGATGCGCCGGCGTCGCGCGCACCTGTACAGCTGCGAGACAGAAGCGCAGATAACATTGTTTTTGCAGAGCTCTCATTGGCTCATGCAAAGTCCCACTCCAGAATTCGACAAAAGGATCGACTTAGTCATTGCAATTAGTTGTGAATTTCACATTGAGAACTGGTGATGTTGGTAAAAGGGAACTTATGTAAGTAGGTTTTTTTAAGTTGTGAAGTGCTTTTTATTTTTAAAATGTCTAATGTTTTGTAAATTATCTAACTAAAACTATAATATTTCAAAACTACTTAGTAATAAAAACTTTTGAAACTATCATGGTTATTAATACTAAAGTCATTTAAAACGAGATATTTACCATGATTTGATTTTTGAGTTATCCGATATTTCAGTTACTCCGTGATCATGGCGCATGCAACTGTGCCGAAATATTGGATAACTCAAAAATCAAATCATGGTAAATATCCCGTTTTAAATGACTTTCGTACTTAGTAATTAACAATAAAAATGTATGGAAGTCCTTAATTTAAAATCAAAATTTTCGTATTTCTGTAGTAAGATGTGTAACTATTTACCATGTTGATTATTTTTTTACTAATTAATGTTATATTTTTGTTGATTTATAGTATAAATAATGTAAGTTGTGGTATTTATATAATTATAAGTTTTATTATAATTACAATTTATTTTATACAACTTACAAAAACAACAAAAGAATTACAATTAACAATATAATTTTTTTACCTTAAATTAAAATTGTAATACATATAAATATTTTTTTTTACTTCACTTTTCTTTTTCCCACGCTAAAAAGTAAGCTTTTAACAGGATTACAGATTTAAGGGGACAACGACACGTTAAATTTTGACTACCCTTTGTCCCCGTCCCCGAATCTACGTTACGGGGACAACGGGAAAGAAATTTTATGACGTGCCGCTGTCCCCGTGACGGGGACAAGGCGTACGGGGACAACGGGAATACCCGATCATGTTGACGCTGTCTGTTAATACGACAGTTATTAAAAACTTGCCCCAAGTTACGTAGAGCTTTTGCTGTGGACTAGATAACTGATATACATATTATGTACATTATATACTTTCATAGAAAAAAGACAAAGAAAACCCACCAACGTCTTCTAACAAAATAGTAATAGTATGGTATCAGGGATACAATACCATTACTATGCGCTCAATAAGGTTTAAAAACATTTTACCAGTATAATCATCAACGAAGTAGTAGGCAACACCAGATACATTTGAATTGTCCAATAGGAATAGTTCACCGAAGGCCTGCTTTGCATGTTACGTTTTGTCAATCCCTGATTAAAGGCCTATTGTTATCAGTGTAACATGTGTGAATGTGGTATTCTATTCATGGATAGGCATTGTTGAGAACGTAACACGCATTTTTATTATTCAAACGGTAAGTAGGTTCTTACAACGAAACCTTAAAACTTTATAACTCAATAGTTTATGTCCGCGATTTTGCACGAGTTGTTGAAAATGTTCAAAGGTTATTTCTATCCCATGGGAACTGATTTATAGGATAAAAGATAGCCTACTTTGTATTTCTAAAAAAATCGTCAAGATAGAGTACCTACCTCTATCTTGACGATTTTTTTCCAATGTCATGTGTTGTGCCTGCCTTTACCTAAAATGTTTAGACTATCCAGAAATTGAAACCTTGCAAATTTTCTTCTTCACTACATAGTATAAATAAAACAAAGTAGCTTCCCGCTCTGTCTGTCCCTAGCACATATAGTTAGGAGTAAATAATATAACACATGTAAATTAATCGTAGTTCTATGAATTACAACTTGTATATTAAACTAACAGTAAGGTACTGCTAAATAACAGATAAGGTTTCGCCATGTGGACTTCGGTGTTAGGAATGTTGTTTTAGTAACCTCATAAGGGGTATTAAATTCGAACACGTCATGTCCTGCCTATTAGTACAAGATAAATAATTTTATGTACTCATATCATCATCATCTCAATCTCAACTGAATGACGTCCAATGGTGGACATGACTCCAAAGATCGCCAACCGATCTAGCGTTGCCTGCATCCAGTAGATTTCCATGCATGTAATTTTAATTATTTTTCTGCCTAAATCATCCCACTAATACTAAAATTACTTTATAATCCTTGCTTGATTTAAATTTAAATAATTTACCTACCATTAAATGTTAATTATACTTAATTATCTTTAAGATAACCGCGCTGCAAATCGAGCACAGGCAATTATTACTTAAAAGAGGGCCCCATCCCATACCACTGAAATGTATTAGATTAAGTAAAATAAATAAACTATTTTGATTTGGTTTTGATTTTTTTACTTTTGCAGTCCTCAGTCTGATGCTGTCCTGGACAAATCCTGGATCTTGTTAGGGCCCAGAGATTATCCTTCATGCAAGCAAGCAGGATACGTTGCTTTGTAATACGATGATTTAAAAATCAAAGGCATATTTTAAAATATATGATAAATAGGGAAATACTTATATGCCTTTTCCGTCAAATCATTATAATATAGTAAACATTCACAAGTTTCCGGGTTTTTCTCCTTCGTGACTAGTGAGTAACATGAATGAATAATTTCTAAAAGTAGGTAAAAGCAATTGCGATGATGTAGAGTTCCCAAAACAGCTGACTCATCATTATATTCATTAAACACATCTTTCTTTGTGTATATCGGTTGACGTCATTTTATAAAATCCATTGCGGTGCACTTCATTCATTCAATCGTTAGCAGTTTCAATGTCACGTAGCTATACTTGGACGTAAACAACATACGAGCACTAAGTAAACAACATTTTTGTTGATAAACGCGAGTTCATCGCACCACTGCACTGTGTTGCTGTATTGCTTATTTGTGCTGCATTTTCACACAGCATCTAGCCAAATTGCCACGCTTGTGTTATTATGGGTACCAGATGTGCCTGATCGACATAAATACGTGTAAATCATGGTGTCACTACTACCCAAAGTCTTTTTGGACTTTACTTTTTGTTTTTATACTTTAAGGTAACAGTCCGAGATGGGCCGCAGATTGCAACCGCAGGCGACATTGCGGCTAGGGGATGCGGTTGACCGCAGTGCTGTCTGCGGTCGCGGTTGCTGATCTTGCCAAGGACGGTCGCGACACCTCTGGCGCTGCAGTATGCGGTCGCTGCACGCCGCGGCCGCAGTGTCGCCGCAATTGGAATCAATATCATAGAGGTGCATAGTAACAAGTACTGTCGCTTGCAGTCTGCAGCTGCAGTCTGCGGCCTGCGGTCCATCCATCTTGGAATTGCACATTTACTTAAGCTTCGAGCTAACTCGCGTTGATTAATGTCATGATACGCCGCCGTTGCCAAAGATCAATTCTTACTTAGGGTACCTTAGTTAGTCCTTTGTCTATAGTAGTACCACACAAACGGAAGGGGTTTTTTATGTTATACAATTGACAAGTGAATCAGACGAAAGTAATTATGAATAAATAAATAATGCTGGACAACTCACACAGCATTATCTAGCCCCATGCTAAGCAGAGCTTGTGTTATGGGTACTAGATAACTGATATACATAATGCAATACATTAAATAGATAGATATTTTTTTATCATACATAGAAAACGATCAGAACACCCGGAACAAATATCTGCAGATCGTACACACAATTGTTCCGAGGCGCGAACCCGCAACCTCCTGCGACGCAGACGGACCTTCGCCCACCGCGCCACATCGGTCGTCAATTTTTATGTTAGCAACAATGTATTGGATTCTTTTATTTAAAATTGCATTGCTTTTAATTTACTTAAATATGTCTGTTACTTAATTTACTCTAATAATGTCAATGTTATAATACGTGTAAGATTTATTTGTAGAGCTATATTCATTCATTCATACACAATATAAATTGATGTTGAATAAATAAACTAAAACTGGAAACAATATAGAGAAATCCTGGTACTAGAAAGAAAATACATAGATGCTTAAGTAGATGTCTACAATCAATTAGTCCACATCCTAGAAGGTGGTAAGGCACTTCCTCTCCCAAAGAGGCTGCGAAACAAAGAGTCAATAAATAACGAATGTTGTATAAACCGGAACGTCCCTGGACGCGCAAGCGCATGTCAGGAAGTCACCGGCATCGCACTTCCGTGCGGAAGTGACGTCATTTCCCTGTATGAACAAGATGTAAGAATAATTCGGAATATAAATCTTATTAATACTTGTCCTAACCTTCTGGGTTGAGATGTCGCTACGGAGAGAGAAATCATTTACTTCTTCTGGTGTTATTATGAAAATTTTGTATCTTAATTTGAAATTTGTACCAGTTTGTACCAATTTGTGCTATTCAATTATTATTTGGTGATATTTATCACTAGACACGTATAAATGTATTTAGGTGCCTCCTGAAACCACGCACACACACAAACACAAACAAACCATGTCTCATGTGAAATTTGCAATAGCCAGATAAAAAACTCATAATGTACAGTTATAATTAACTTAACTTTTTAATATTATTTAATACTTAATTCATATGTCATTTTTAATTTACTTTATTTAGAAATCTAGGAGTTGGGCGTTGACATGACCACACAGTTTGTAAAGCTTCTGTAGTGTCATCGTTTCAATATGTATCTATGATCCTATGTAAACATGTTCTAAATAAAGATTTTTTTATTTTATTATTATTATTCATACATACATAAATGTTCAGTATTTTAATACAAGGAATGGAGAAAAAAATCAAAATATTTTATTTCTTTAGGCTTACAAAATAAGCACTTAGACAAGTCATACTTTAAACTATAAATTATTATCAAATGAGATTATTTTACTCTTCACTAAATTTTTTTGTTTACTAGTGGAAGAAGTGAAAAAGAAACCACTAGTATGTTCATATCTCTTATTTGTGTATGAAAGATTGTTATTTGCCTATGAAAGGAACTGCCTAAGGGTCAGCTGACAGAGAGACGTGGCGCGACATCGCTAATAATAAAAATAATAACGGGTACCGAGTGTTCCCGGGGAAGTTCCTGGTTCTCGTCTCCGCTTGCGGAGTGGCATCCCAAGAGAACCAGATTCCCACCTTCATTGGCCGGTCTGAGTGGAGTCGCCAGAGATGCATCTTAGGATGTAGACTCGGGCTGGAAGTGTCTAATGGCGTAATAGCGAGGAAACCCGCTCACGAGCAGTCTTCGTGATGATGAAATCAGGGCCGCACCTCTTGACACCCCTCAGTCGTTTGCGCCGATGTTGTTCCTCTCCGGTAATTTACTCCGGCTTTTTAAGGAACCCATCCAGCATTCGGCAAGCGTGTCTGCCACTCTTGTTAACATTACGATTGACTTGTTTATGGCAGACGTCCGCAATCTCCCCTATAGCCCGATTACCCAGTCCATCTATCCATCACATTAGCCTGATTTTATTTCTTTAATTTTTCTTTGCAATAGTCTCTACACATGGCGGATACCATCTTTGGGTGTATCATATTGTAAACTCGAGGATGATACCCGCTATGTGTAGCCGTCGCTTCTCAAAGGGCCTCTGTGCTGTTGGCTTCGGCCCCACGCAAGCCTTCCAAAGGACCGAGTCACTTTATGGCCCGAGATCATGGTAAATGAGAGACATAATAATAATGGATTTATTTCAGGCAACATTACTCTAGAACAAATGGGAAATACGGCCCATATAAAATATATACCTTAGTCTAACCTACATAATAAATGAATAAACATATTTGCTACCACGTAATGTCGGCGTCGCAAAGAGCACCGTGAACGCTGGCAGTCGAACGTGTTTACGTATGGTAGTATAAGTCCGATTATAACAAAATCTAGTCCCTGTCTGTAATTTGCGCTCGTCTGAGCTGCATCAACTCTAAACGAAATCTGGACGAAAAAAGAGAGACAAGTCGCCACGAAGGCGCAGCCCAAAACCACTAGCCCCTTCAAGTATTGTTACGTCTCAATTTTATTATTGCTGCGCCCTTACAGGGTAACACCTAAGCTAAAATTAAGTGACAATGTATGTGTATGCAATAATAAATGAATATAAACATGAATTTGATCTGGTTGACTTTTTTTCGATTCTTGTAATGGGTGGTCTAGTACCTTTAATTGTTTTTTTGGCTAAGACGTTTTTGCTTCTTCAGATATAAACAAGCAGGGATGGTATGACTGTAAAATGTTCAAAACATCTGTAACTTTTAAGTCATGTAGGATAACCCTGAGCTAGTAAGTTCTACTGCTGCAACTTTATCAAGAAACTGAATTTCCTAGTACCTTCAGTTTATCGCCCTGCTTATTTATCGCTTTAGATAAGCCACGATTACGACTCCAATAATTTATAGACAAGACAAGACGTGCAACCGTTAACTTTTCTGGTGAAATATAAGGCAGGGCTCGGCGATTCAAGGAAAAATACCGTCGGTGCAAATAGTTTACTTACTTAGTTGCTGCTAATATGGTGCTCAAAGCGCATTGGCGATCCTTCAAAGGCATTGCGTAATTCTCGTACACTGACGCCGCACCAGAGGCAGAATTGTCGTCCGGTTTTCTCTAAGGAACTTTACCAGCAATGGGTATAGTGAATTCTAAAATGATCGTGTAAGTGTGGTTTGGTAAGAGGCAGGAGTTGCGTGGGTTTCCTGAACGAGCGGAACCGGTTAGGGTCTGATGATGGCTCGGCATTTAACCAGCCTGCTCTGCAATAAAGATTCTTAAAATTCGTTAAGCAAGTCCGCGATACGTATTTGCGAAGAGGCGGAGATTTACGTCATGTATTTTGCAGTATCTTGATCGATATGGCGATTTGTTTGCAATAGGTCGAGCGTCCAACGCTCGCGTATTTTTGTGCCTTTGATAGAATAGTTTACACTTTGAGAGCTGCAAAATGTATTCTCCTATATTCAATCTCTTTTTGGGTCAACACGTAGGTAGGTAGTGGTACCTACATATATCAGAGTTCTTTCAGATGAACTGGATTTTGCCAGATAACAGCGAACAGAATGATTATAATCACTACATAGTATAAAACAAAGTCGCTTCCCGCTGCCTGTATCCCTAGGTATGCTTAGATCTTTAAAACTACGCAACGGATTTTGATGCGGTTTTTTAAAGATACAGTGATTCAAGAGGAAGGTTTATAAACCATTTGACACATAGATTGCCACGCGGGCGAGGCCGCGGGGCGCATCAAGTAAAATTTAAACACACATGATTTAAATACAATGACGCCTGCTAGATCCTCCGCGCCCTTGCAAAATGGGCTCAAATTCGTAATCCTTTGTTCTCAATCAAACGTCATCCTAATTCTTCTACAAAGCTAATAATTATCATTTCAGTCTCATACCTAAGCACTACTTCCTCATTAATATTTATGATCTGGCACTATGAAGGTTAAAAAGACCACCGTCAAATCTTTTTTGTCGGCTTTGCCTATTATTAACACCTTTGAATTATTGCCGACAAGGCAGTCTATCGGTTGAGAAGGTAATAGGTCTTTGTGGTTAAATATAAACAACTGGAGAGAGAGAGAGTTAACCATAGTCTCTTCTAGAATTCAATGTCATCATCATCATCAGCCTATATGTATTCCACCGCTGGACGTAGGCCTCCCCCAATGAGCGCCATAGCACCCTGTGTTCAGCTTGACGCATCCAGCATTTGCTCATAGTCCTTCGCAGGTCGTCCCACCTGGCCGGAGGGCGTCCTACACGTTTGCCGATCGCGGTTTCCACTCAACGCCGGCCCACTGCCACTTCAGCTTGCTAATTCTTAGAGCTATGTCGATAACTTTGGTTCTCTGTCGGATGTATTCGTTACGAATCATATCCTTCCCTTCACATAAAAGACAGGATTTAAAAATGGTGGTCGTTACGTGTTCTAAAATCCGTCTCGTTGCGAACGCTCGCTGTGTAACACGTTACATTACGCCTCGTAACACCGGTCAGTACCCGGCTTTATAAGTTCTCTACATGAGTGCCGCCAAACGAAAACTACATACACCATCATTTGTAAATGTAAAGGACATTGATGATATGTCTGTCTCTGCTGGAAGATGCTCTGCTAACTTCACAGACACATTGATGATGATGACACGTGAATCTCCAAGTGAAACAAAAATCCACCTTGACACTGCCTATTTCTACTGCAAATTGCATCACTCACTATAGTTATACAATGTAACATAGTCTGCCTATGCCACCAACATACTAATCGCCACGACTATGGTCTGTATGGTGTGGTTGGTACTGTGCTGCAAGAAAGTGATTCTGGTATTTTTATTTTATTTTTGAGAGTATATTTTGTTTGTATAGCCCCAATCTTACGATGGAAAGTGACGATGTGTGTGAATGAATGTACACATTATTGCACTTTAAAACATAGCAAAATAAAACCTTATAACTAAATATTAAATATGAACAGTACAATAGGCGGCCTTATTGCTGACGGCGATTTCTCCCAGGAAACCTAGCCAACATGTATCACGAAGCTGTAGAAGACATATTCACGCCGGGAACGACATATAAAATATCTATCTACGAAATGTATTGCATTATGTATGTATATCAGTTATCTAGTACCCATAACACCAGCTCTGCTTAGCTTGGGGCTAGATAATGCTGTGTGGATTGTCTAGTATTCTTTTTTATTTATCAAAGCCGATCTTATCAGTTGAAGAACGCAATATTGACCATCCATGTATTTATCTTAACAAATAACTAAGTCAGCCACCTAAGCAGCGGTCATTTATATTATATTTATGTATAATACGACGATTTGACGACCGATGTGGCGCGGTGGGCGAAGGTCCGCCTGCGACGCAGGAGGTTGCGGGTTCGATTCCCGCCTCGGAACAATTGTGTGTACGATCTGCAGATATTTGTTCCGGGTGTTCTGGTTGTTTTCTATGTATAATAAAAAATATCTATCTATGTAATATATTGTATTATGTATATCAGTTATCTAGTACCCATAACACAAGCATTGCTTACCATGGGGCTAGATAATGCTGTGTGGATTGTCCAGCATTATTTATTTATATTCCACTCATTTAATTAAATTCTCGTATAAAATACATTTTTTACTATAGAAAATACAATAAAATATTATAAAACTATTCTACAGTAAAAAATATATCAAAACGGTAGATCACCGACCGCGAAGCTAGGCTCAAGCGGCCGGTGACTAGGGCTGCAGAGAAAGGAACTTCCTGACGATACGTGCCGAGTCCAAGAGTACCGCCTTCTGGATCTGGCCCTTGATCCAACTGCCTAGCGAGAGTCTCTTCAGGTGTTGATCGAGGCTCTTCGCTATTACGCCGTTAACCGAAACGACTATCGGGACTATAGTCGCTGAATCTACATCCCACATGCTGACAACCTCGTTAGCCAAGTCAAGATATTTGCTAAGTTTATCTTTCTCAGCTCTAACGAGGTTAGCATCATGCGGTATGGTGACATCAGCGAGCACCGCCCTCCGTTCTAACCGATCTATCAGTACAATATCAGGCTTATTCGCAAGAATAGTCCTGTCCGTAATGATAGATCGGTCCCAATAGAGCGTGGCACGGCCATTTTCAAGAACTGGCGCCGGTGTGTACTTATAGTACGGAACTTCAGGACCAGTAAGGCCGTATCGGAGAGCAAGTTGCTGGTGTATAATTTTGGCTACTTGGTTGTGTCTGTGCAAGTACTGAGAGTTAGCAAGGTGCGAACAACCCGAAAGTATATGACGGAGGGTCTCCCCAGGAAGATGACACGCTCGACAAATATCGATCGTGCCGTCTTTCATGATATACTTTCGATAATTGTTCGTCTTTACCACCTCGTCCATAATTGCACAGACAAAACCTTCGGTTTCCCCAAAGAGGTCACCAAAGCGTAGCCAGTTCACTGAGCTTAGGAGATCTACATCAGGTCCTGTGAGAACCTTGTAGAATCTCCCATGCAGCTCTTTGCTCTCCCATATAGTCTTCCGGTCCTGGATGCTCATCACCACAGGTTTGCGCCAGTTCTCGTTAGCCAAGGAGAGAGGGGTAAGGTTTTTATCTACTGCAACCACATCGCGATGCATCTGGTATTCAACTTGTAAAAAGTGATTTCTGAGATTGCATACCTCACGGTTGTGTAGGGTCTTGGCGTTTAAAAAGCCTCGACCACCACATTTCCGTGGGATATACAATCTCATTACCGAAGATCGAGGGTGTCGCATGCGATGAGTGACTAAAAGTTGACGAACCCTACAGTCCAAGGCTTCTAGTTCAGTCTGAGTCCATCTTAGTATGCCAAACGTATACGTGAGCAATGGCATAACCCAGCCGTTGAAGGCTCGCACCTTGTTGCCGCCTGACAAAAGGCTATTTAGCACTTTTTTGAGGCGACAAAAGAAGCGCTCCTTCACCGACTGCTTTATGTCTCCGTCCACAATACCCAACGCTTCTGGCATACCAAGGTACTTGTAAGTTTCGCCCTCCGAGAGTGATTTCAGGGATATTGTCTCTGAAAGCTGTAAATTATCAGAATGTACAACTTTCCCTCGCTGTATTTGTATGACCGCACACTTATCGACACCGAACTCCATGTTAATAGCACTACTGAATATCTGTGTGATATTCAGAAGGGCCATTAACTGTGTTTTATTCGGCGCGAACAGTTTGAGGTCATCCATATACAGCAAGTGAGAGACGATCTCACCATCTCTCCGAGGGCGATAGCCTATTCCCGAATCCTTCAGTAGAGTACTGAGCGGATTCAGAGCCAGGCAAAACCACAAGGGACTCAGACTGTCGCCCTGGAATATACCCCTCTCTATCCTTATCTGATCATTGGTGGTAGGTAGTTCCACTCGGCTCCCTGGATGACGAAGAACAGTGGTCCACTGTCTCATACATGATCCCAAGAATGATCTTAGAGTAGTATCGACTTTATACAACTCTAAGACCCTCTCAAGCCAAGTATGAGGCACCGAATCATAAGCCTTCTTATAGTCTATCCAAGCAGCCGACAAGTTCCCTCTGCCACGTTTGACCTGTTGACTAATGGCCATGTCAATGAGGAGGAGCTCCTTAGTACCACGGGACCCAACCCTACATCCGTTCTGAGCAGGTGCCAAAATATTGTTTGTAACAATATGAGTGTTAATTTTGGTGGTCAAAATGGATGTAAGCAACTTGTAGATGGTGGGTAAGCACGTTATGGGTCTATAATTCTTTGGTTCCGCAGTACTACCAGATTTATGGAGCAGGACAGTTACACCCGTCGTCATAAAATGTGGGAGTGACCCGATCTCAATCGCTTCTTGGAATTGTGCAGCCAAAACCGAATGTGAGCACCGAAACCATTTCAACCAAAAGTTATGCAATCCATCCGGGCCAGGACTTTTCCAGTTTTGAACCGAGCGGATTGCATTACTTATATCTAACCGTGATATGGTTATAGCATCCATGGTTTCGATGTTTTCACATTCAGCACTGACCACATTCATCCAGTCCGCTTCCGTGTGTCCAACCGGTATAGACCAGATGCCTCGCCAAAAATTATTTCCGGTTTCGACATCCGGTACCTGCCCTTCAGACACACGTAGATCAGGTTTCTCCCAGTCACGGTAAACTTTCCTTTGATCACTTTGAAAGATGCGATTCTGCCAAAATCTGTCAACTCTCTTTCTAAATCTTTTTATTCGGCTCGCCCACGCATAGACTTTCTGCTTTAGGTAGTCTATGCGCTCTGTGACAGAGGCTAAATAGTCCTGAGGTTGAACTTCAGTTCCGTCAAAAGCTTGTGTCACAAAACGCATAACCCTAGGTCTATGGTTACCCTCCCTAAAGCAGATTAGTTTAGCTATGAGGGTCCTGAACCTACAAATACGCTTCTCTATTCTCTGTTGCCAAGTAGGGATACTACTAGCCTGGCGCGGAGCACGGTTAGAGTCCGGAAACTTTACCCGCGCAACCTTACAAGCCGCAATAGCCCCACAATAGAGAATAGAGTGCGTATCAGTAAGATCATTACTAGTCATTAGATATGGGACTAGTAATGGGTTCAAGGCCCCCACTACAGCTAAAGCACTTCTATGGGTAGGAAAGCGAGGCAGACGTGGCCTTAAATTTGAATTTCTATAATTTAGAATCGCCTCTTCCAAAGCCCTCCTCAATTGCTCATTATTTTGGGTACTTACCTCAATACTCTCGTGACTGACCTCTTCCACATTGTAATCAGGTTGGGAAATTACTGGTGTTGATGTAATGTGTCGCGGTGGCGACGTACCAACCTGGTTGCACTGCGGATGGTCCACCATTAGAGCACTGAGCGCTTCACGCCGGAGTTGATCAAGTGCAGCGTCATCCAACATTTTTGAACTATTATATATATATTATTATATTATTATTATATTAATATATTATTTATATTATTATTATTTGTATTTATTAAAATTGATTGGTTGTTTCATGTTGTTTATATTCAAGGCACGTTGCCTTGAAAATTATCAAGATATTATTACACCAGTAAAAAAGCTGTTAAGTGGTTGCTAAAGCTTACAAAGTTAACTTAACGAAAATAAAGTAAAGAATTCTTCTAAAAAGCTTTGTAACAGCTACTCCGGCTTTGTTTTTCTCTTCTTACTAAATTATGTTATGCTAACTTAACCACTTTGTAACGTTTGGGTTCGTTCCTCTGAAACGTGCCATTTTTCATTACGGGGAAAGTTGGCAAACTAATTTGCTCTCGACCATTTTTCACACAGTTAATAGCTTGGCAAGTGTAAACTTGCGTTGGCCCTCGCTGGAGTAACCCTTAAATGAATAAATAATGCTGGACAATTCACCATACATGCGAAGTTCTGGGCCTAACGCAATGGCCATAAATATCGAACAGACTAGACGAGTTATATAACTAAACGAAAATATACTAAAAGACGAGGAAAATACCAAATATTTGAAACCAAACTGAAACACTCTGAAACAATACCTTTTTCATAAATGCTGTTATGATTTATTTCTTATGATTTTTGAAAAAAATATCAAATGATTAACCAATCACCATTGAGTTACAAGCAATCACCTAACACGCAATTGTTAACACAACTATCATCCAAGTACCTCGCGAGTGAAGCCGCAGGCACAACTAAGTGTTTTGTGCGGTTTTTTGTACTCTGGGTGGGGCAGACTGGCGGGCGGGCGTTGCGGACATGGAACTGGTTAGGGTCGAGCTACATTGAGGGGCACTGGATGTATTAAAAGAGGGAAAACAAATGCAATAGTTACCAAAATACATAGGTTTTCTGGCGTTACTTTCTGGTCTGTTCTCTGATCGAAAAAATACAAAGTAAATTGTAGCTTCAGCGCAAAAAAGTTTATTTCGTTGCATTGCTTGTGCCTCTTCTGTGTTGTTAGTACGATCTGTAGATATTTGTATCGGGTGTCCTGGCTATTTTATATTTAAAATTAAAAAATCAGTAACTATGAAATGTAATTATTAGTATATCAGTTATCTATTTATGAGGAATAACCAACAACAATCTAGTACCCACAACACAAGATTGAGCTCGATCTTATTAGTCGATCAACGGACTGAGTTGTAGGGGTCGATTCTTACGCCGCGACCGCCACGTTTGTCTACGTAAGTCGCACTAATATTAGCCTGCAGCTGCAGTTTGCGGCCTGCGGATCCATCTTCGAATTGCTAGCGCCCGTCAATGCCTGATCGCAAATTACTCTTTCTATTTAAAAAAAAAACCGCTTCAAAATCCGTTGCGTAGTTTTAAAGATCTAAGCATATATACATAGGGCCAGAGAGACAGCAGGAAGCGACTTAGTTTTATAGGTACTAGTGTTTTCTACTGTTGTGATTTTTATTCATGGTGGGTAGGGATTAATCGGATAAAAACCTATCACTCCACCATTTCCACTTTGCATCGCTGATCCACAGAGTAATAATGAAGTAATTGAGGCCAGCATCCATCAATCCTAAGCAATGATCAACCCGTCGAGCGGCAATCAGAGTGCTAATCAGGCCATTGTGTGAAATAATTGTGGCGGAATAGTGTGAAGCGATGCGGAATTCATTTAACATTACCGACCTTGATTATTTAAACCTAAATAAAATTCTTTGTTCTTTTTATAAGTACGGGATTTAGGATCGTGATACAGGGTGTGTTATTTAATAAAAAGTTCTTCTAGCGCCCGCGTGCGTTATTTCGGTATCAAAATTAATTTAAATAATGCTGCTAATACACAAAACATCATCTAGCCTCAAGATAAGCAGAGCTTGTGTTGTGGGTACTAGATGTTCGTCGATTTTTCCGACAATTATAGACATTTTTGCCGATGGATTAGTATTGGTACTGAAAAACTTAAAACAGTTTAATATTAAGGTATGCGAAGTTTGTTTTATTTTTACAAAACAATCAAATTATTAAATCTTTTTAAACTTACGCGATCTGAACACATTATAAGTACTTTTTATATATACTATATAAATATATACCCGTTATATATAAGTATATATATAAAGTGTAGATATTTATCGCGTTTATTTACCAATTTTTCCCGACGTTTCAACAGGTTTAGGTCAGGGCGTGAGTCATCCCGATAAATACCTGTTAAATAGTACTTTTTATCAAATTATTAACATTTTGTTTTTATACACACCCTGTATAATTCGCTTCACAACATGTTGCGTAGGCACTGATCGTGTTTACTAACACACTATGAATGCGAATCGTTTTTTTTTATGTGGACATTTCAATCGTTGGCCATCTTTGGTATAGACGACTTTACCGGTTCAACACACCTGTCAATAGGTATAATGCATGCCTTGTTTCCACGCTAAATAGAGTACCTACCTACTACCTACCTATGTTTGAGTTTAGACTCAAAATCGGCAAATTAAGATAACAAATCCTAAAGGAAAGGAAAGGAATAGGTGTTAATGGGCCAGTATTTTTCGGAGTTTGTATATTGTATTGCTATGATGTCATGCAAATGACATCCTCAAAAATATTATTTTCTTAGGTTACATTATTGTCTGTTCTATAATCGTATTTGAGAACCACTTTTTGACTGAAACGCTTCGTAAGCGCGATCTACTGCTGGTTCACTTTTAGCAGCGACATCTAGTTATAAATGTTGACAACTTCGCCACCCAAAGCTGGATCCAAAAAGTTTTTATTACTAACTTCGTAAAACGAAAAAGGTATTATTAGGTAAAGAGTATCTATATCGTTTGTGAGCTTGTAAGTTGTAGCGGATAATCTCTTGAAATACAGGTCTCATTTTCCAAATTCTTTCACCAATAGATAGCTAAATTATTCCTTGCGGCCATGCCCAACATTGTATAGTACTGAAGCCACGATGCCACGACCAGAAAGCTAGTAATAAAATAAATCTACTTGAACAAAGTGCCGTGGGCCGGCCATATCTCGCGAAGAACCGACGGCCGCTGGGGCAAACATGTTCTTGAGTGGAGACCACGACTCCGTAACGTAGGGTAGGACGCCCTCCGACCAGGTGGGATGACGACCTGCGAAAGACTGCAGGTAGCTGCTGGATGCGGCAAGCTGAAGGCAGGGCGCTATGGTGCTCATTCATTGGGGGAGGCCTATGTCCAGCAGTGGACTGCTATAGGCTGATGATAATGATGATGACTTGAACAAAGATGTGAATTAATAATCTCTTAGAAAAATACGGTGCAGGCAGTGCAATTGGCCTTTATTCCAATAACATGCATATTTCATCTCATTACATGCTCAAAAACAATAAACTTATTTGATGAAGGGAACTGTTCTATAATACATTCGACGTATTCAGGGGTGGCCCTTCCCTTTACCATTTCAAAAAGTAAGATTTTCCCTGTGACCATGTTTAAAAAACGCCCTTACTTAAATCTATTGAATGATAATTTTAAATTATAAAAAACAGGAATAATTGCTCAAACTATTTAAATTTTATTTACTTATGTAATTTTGTATGTATGTGTATGGACAATATAATATGTCTGTAACGACTTTTTTTAAAGGAACAAATAGATTTTTTAAATGACTTTCTGAATTCTGTGTGACATTTTCTTTTCTGCTTCATTTTCATTCAGCTTTCTGTTGTCTGAATTATTCAAGAATTTAATTAAAATTAAAAAGTCGACACCCTTCTCCGTTACCTACTGATGAAGAAGAAAAGAAAGAAAATACATTTATTTGACACCATACATACACATAACACGACACATTACATGGTAAGAAAATAATAAAAACAAGAAAAAAAAATTACAAGAATAATATAAGATATACAGAATAGAGCAAATACGTGTTACTTACATAAGAAAATGAAAAAATTAAAATGAAAAGTTTTTATTTCTTTAAGCTTACAAATAAGCACTTAGACACGTCATATTTATATATATATTTATACATAAGGGGCCAAAAAGGTCCCTGTCTCAGCATTATGCCGCTACAAGCCCTAAGTAAGTAGCGGCGCTGAATTCTGACCCTGTACACACAGCTTATCAAGTACCGGACAACATGACACTCTATGCCGGCCATTATGTTCAGCGATATGTATATCCCGTAAATACCTACAGATATCTAGTATTCCACTGCTGTGTTTATGTAAATTTTATTTACTGCTAACGTATTCTATGAACCGCATATTTTGTGGTGATTCATGTCTTCATGAAGCAAACAATGCGAGCTTAGCTACAGATGTAAGTTACAAAGACAAAAGCTAATTTGATAGATAGATAGACAGATAGACAATACTTTTATTGCACACTTAAAAATAAAACAAATAAATAATGCTGGACACAATTCACACAGCATTATCTATATAGCCCCATGGTAAGCAAAGCTTGTGTGGTACTAGATAACTGATATACATAATACATTAGATTACATAGATAGATATTTTTTATTATACATAGATAACGCCCAGAACACCCGGAACAAATATCTGCAGATCGTACACACAATTGTTCCGAGGCGGGAATCGAACCCGCAACCTCCTGCGTCGCAAGCGGACCTTCGCCCACCGCGCCACATCGGTCGTCAAAAATAAAACAAATAAGGTAAAAAATAAAAATACAAGATATGTGAAAATTTGGCGGTCTTATCGCTCAAGATCTCTACCAGACAACCGTGGATGGATAGGATCGTTGGATTGAAAAAGGGGATCTGTGTGCGTTATTATGTAGTTAATTACAACATGAAATTTCATATTATGTTACATACAAATACCTATCTACTATAAATACATATATACTTTATAAATAATAATACATACCTACTTATATAAATATTATTTGTTGCGCGATGATTAAATAAAAGCTATATAATTACCTACAAACGCAAATTATTTATCCATCATCATCATCAGCCTATATCAGTCCACTGCTGGACATAGGCCTCCCCCAATGAGCGCCATAGCGCCCTGTCTTCAGCTTGCCATATTATGAAGTATTAAGTATGTATATTATATTAAGTATCAATTATTTATCCATACCTACTAGTAATTATTATAAAACTTAATGGCAATGTAATTCTGTCTGCAATTTTAAATATAAAATAAAATAGAAATTAAAATCATGCTGGACAATACATATATGACCCTTTCACGAATTTTTATTATACATAGAAAACGACCAGAACACCCTAAACAAATATCAGCAGATCGTTCAAACATTTGTCCCGAGGCGGCAATCTCCAACGTCGTAGGCGGACCTTCGCGCATCGCCCACCGCGCCAAAAAGGTCGTTAAAAAAATCTTTGCCCTGCCCTGACTCATAGACAACTGGTCGTACAAACTTGAAACTTGCAGGATATGTAGATCTTGGTAGGAAAATAAAGAATTTATGATCCATGAAACTTCAACACGATGCGCGATGTGGGGAAATAGAGAATCGTCGCCATTGTTCATGTTGTCGCTCTCGTTTCATTCACCCCTCACGAGTGACATGAACGAAGCGCGCCTCTGATGGTCCACCCGACCGTCCGTCTGTCATTTGTCAGTCCGTGCGACAGTCTCGCATCGTGACTCGAACCTGCGACCATCGAGCCGAGCCGAGCCATCAAGTCGAGAGAGTCACGAGAACACTCCACTTTGCTCCTGACCGCCGAACAGAGAACTACAACTGCCTAATACCTAGTCCGGGTTTACTCTAGCTAGATTATTACACAGTAGAGTATATTTAGATATATACCGTATTGCCTTATAATTTAATGTGATTACTTACCAAAAATGTATGTCTGCTACAGGACATAAATGAGATAATTTATAGATATCAGAGTATTTAATTAATCTTCGTTTGTACAGAATTATAATGATGCCTTGAGTTAGACGTGCGTATGGTCGGGCGACGAGTGTCGCAAGAGATAAGAGTAAAGAGTCTTGTGAGATTATACGATCTATTGTCTAACCTTCTTGTGTCTTTTATTCAGCCGAAAGTAATTGAATCCTTAGGTAAAACTACGCAACAGCAACATGCACAGCAACCATAACTATCGGATGATCGTTGATCCGTCAATCCATTGCGGCGTGTTGTAACAGAAGCCTAATTCAAGTGAGAGGCATTGCCCAAGCGTGGCCGTAGCGATTGCCAACGAGGAAGCGATGGATAGTGGGGCAACAGCTGACCTTGGTGGCGCCTCCGTCGCTTACTGATGTCTACCAAGTGGTTTATTTTGTAAGGTACCATAGAATAATAAATATAAAAATATATATATTCTTATAATAACTAAGGTATTCTCTCTTATTAGTTATTATTATAAGAGAGAATACCTGTTGGATTTAACACTTTGACTGCGATTTTTTTTCGACGACTTCGATCTTTTTTTTAACCTAAAAAATTCGTGCTGCCGCTCTACACAGCGATTGTGTTGCGCCGCACATGCGTTTCGTTCGAAAAATATTACGGCTGTGCTGAGTCACAAAGATCTGTATTTTCTCAGCCGCTGCGCTAGTGTGGATTTACGCATATTAGTCACAAACACATACCGTGTGATTTCAGCACTGAAAGTATTAAAAAGCTTTTAAATCTAACAGTTTCTTGTTTCTTACGATTCCTCAGTAAAACTAAACTACACCTACGTTTAAAATATTTTGTTCTCTATAAAGTATCTAATGTCCGACAACTCAGTCAGTTTAATTATTCCGCTGTCGACGTTGTAGATCACGTTACAGCATAACTGAACGACTCTTGCGCAGGCTTACAAATTATTTGAGTTACAATGCTTGGACACGCGTATTACGATATTCTAACTAGGCAAAGATCCTGTTTTACATGGGCCTATAGGTACTAGTCCGACAGAGAACCAAAGTTATCGACATAGCTCTGAGAATTAGCAAGCTGAAGTGGCAGTGGGCCGGCCATATCTCGCGAAGAACCGACGTCTCGCTGCTGGTGCAAATGTGTTCTTGAGTGGAGACCACGACTCGGTAAACGTAGTGTAGGACGCCCTCCGACCAGGTGGGATGACGACCTGCGAAAGACTGCAGGTAGATGCTGGATGCGTTAAGCTGAAGACAGGGCGCTATGGCGCTCGTTGGGGGAGGCCTATGTCCAGCAGTGGACTAATATAGGCTGATGATGATAACAGTCAAGTACCTATATTATAAAGATAATGTATTTCGCAGGTTGTCATCCCACCTGATCGGAGGGCATCCACTCAAGAACACGTTTGACTGTACATCAGCAAAAAGACATTATAAAAAGACATTACATAGAACAGAAGTACATACACACATACAATTGGCGGCGTTATCGCTTAAAATCTTTGATCTCTTCCAGGCAGTTTATACTAAGGACGTAAATGTTAGCTTAGGTCCCTTTTTATGTCAAATTAAGCACGTTTAAAAACCTCAAGCCTCCGCTGAAAGTGAAAAATGCACTCATAAACAATCCGAAGAAACATAAAAAACCTGCACTTTTACTTATTTGCGACACTTTAATGGTGTCTTAAATTTCGGCTTTAGAAAGGGAATTTTAAGAGCTTATTAAACAAAGTAGGTATTTGAGGTATCACAATAAAGTTCAGAGGAATCTCGTTAGAGGGCCAAAGCGGATCACGGCTGAATTTACACCAAAAACTGAGTAACCGTGAGTTTGTGTTGGGTTGCTCTACCCGAATCCGGTTTCTGTGTAAGTGCGGATAGTAAATATAAATTAATAACCCGTAATTATATTAATGAATTATGGTTCACTCTAATATGTTTTCATAAAATGAACCGAATAGTAAAATTCTGATAAAAAAAACAACTATTATTTAATTTATCTTCATACAGTACAAGAACAATAATTATACACATTACAATTACAATAAATAATCAATACAATTAACATCTTAATGACGACTTGACGACCGATATGGCGCGGTGGGCGAAGGTCCGCCTGCGACGCAAGAGGTTGCGGGTTCGATTCCCGCCTCGGAACAATTGTGTGTACGATCTGCAGATATTTGTTCCAGGTGCTCTGAGCGTTTTCTATGTATAATAAAAAATATCTATATATGTAATGTATTGTATTATGTATATCAGTTATCTAGTACCCATAACACAAGCTCTGCTTACCATAGGGCTAGATAATGCTGTGTGAATTGTCCAGCATTATATATATATATAAATGTTTCCAACATCGTTGCTGATGCTAGATTATGAAGTAAACAACAGATTAGCAACGGCAACGTCCACAAAAATTAAATGAATGATGTAGCACGGTCGTCTCTAATCTCAAATTGAGAGCGAGATTGCGTTACCGTTGAATAATACCAGCGGAAGTGTACGTACTCTGCGCTATGGCGCTCATTGAGGGAGGCCTATGTCCAGCAGTGGACTAACATAGGCTGATGATGATGATGACTAAGAGCTACAAATGTACACAATGACGCAGTAAAATAAATATGAATATGAATGATTACTGTTATTTTGAAATTCATTCCTTCGACATTCATGACGACCGATGTGGCGCGGTGGGCGAAGGTCCGCCTGCGACGCAGGAGGTTGCGGGTTCGATTCCCGCCTCGGAACAATTGTGTGTACGATCTGCAGATATTTGTTACGGGTGTTCTGGTCGTTTTCTATGTATAATAAAAAATATCTATTTATGTAATGTATTGTATTATGTATATCAGTTATCTAGTACCCATAACACAAGCTCTGCTTAGCTTGGGGCTAGATAATGCTGTGTGAATTGTCCAGCATTATTATTATTATTTATTCTTATTAATAAATAAATAATTATCTACATTTTGTTTAAGGAGACAACGGCGGCGGCGTTGAAAGGTTGATGGATGTTTGTGTATGTTTGTTTGTCATCATTGTTCCCTATTGTCTAAAAATGTAATTTCTTCCAAAAAAAGTTGCCTGCAAGAGATCGCTGCTTAGCAATAAGGCCGCCCATTGTTCTTGTCGCATGTAATGTCTTCTTGTCATACAATACAAGTACGCTTTATTGCACATCAAACACAGAAAAAAACAGTAAAGAACAAACAAACAAAGATACAGATGCACAATGGCGGCCTTATCGCTAAGAGCAAATGTAATGTTCTCTAACTGGTGTAGAATAAAGTATTTTGATATTCTTCAAAATTAAGGTTTTATTTACTCTGATTAATAATTAATAATAATAATAATAATAAAAGCCTTTATTCAGATACTTAAAACTAGTTTTACAAATATGCTTAAAATTAGACATCGGCAACCCCTAATGCATCTGTTTGCCCGGTTTTGGCAAAGGCCTCTTCCAACTTCTTCCAATCCTCCCCTGCTCGTGCAGTTCTAGACCAAGTCTGTCCTGCAGTCTCTCTTATTTCGTCCTCCCATCTTTTATATTGTCTCCCGCGTTTCCTCTTTTTGTCTCTCGGATACCAGTTTATTATTGTTTTGCTCCATTTATCTGATTAATAATTAAGTCGCGTCAATAATTTTTGATTACTACATACATCCCACTAATATTATAAACGCGAAAGTATGTGAGAATGTATGTATGTTTGTTGCTCTATCACGCAAAAACTTCACAATAAAATAGCTTACATATCAGAATAACACATAGGCTACAATTCATAAAGATATATTGTATCAAAAATATCTATCACCACGCAGGTGAAACCGCGGGGCGCAGCTTGTACAACATAAAAAAGGTTTTGTCGTTGAGCGAAAAAAAATTATTAATGTTGCACAAAATATATTTTTCCGTTCGTTAACATTTTACAAGGAGAGACCTATTGCAAAATAACCCTTAATTTCCATAATTGTAAATTACCTGTTTGGTCAGCTAGCTCGCCATTTTGTCTTTGCATCGGAATGAATCTATTAGAACTTTTACGTTTTTTTTAACAGTCGATAGACCTTCGTTGGGCACAATCTATTCTGATAGCAAGTGACGAACCTATTCACTCTTATCTGGAGGTTATAATTGACCGGAAATAAATAAATAATAAATAATGCTGGACAATTCACACCAGCACTATTTAGCCCCAAGCTAAGCTGAGCTTGTGTTATAGGTATCTGATGATAACTGTTATACAGAATATAATACATTACATAGATATATATTCTTTATTATACATAGAAATTACAAAAACACCCGAAACAAATATCTCCATATCGTACAGATTTTTGTCCCGTGGTGGGATAGAATAGAACCCGTAACCTCCTGCATCGCAGGCGGACCTTCGCCCACCGCGCCACAGAGGTCGTCAAAATATGAAAGCTGGTAGTGAGTTCTAAACCTTAGCGGTGCGAATGATTAGGACACTGGAAAACAGCTTAGTACCAGCGGAAGGTATATGTACTAGATAAGGATGGTATTGCGCCGTCCATCTGCTTGTCCTGAGTCCTTGACGGTTTATAAGCCTTCAGTTAGAGCAACGCAACGTGCAAAGGGTTTATGGGTCCCTACCCACGCTGCTGAAAACGAAAGCTAGAACAAGCTTTTGATTGCCCATTTTCTTAGTGACTGCAATATGAAGGTATCTAAAAACCAAGGTGTAAGTATAGTGGGCAAGAAAAGGGAAATTTACTGATTCCGGAAGCTTTTATTCACTAAAGTCATTTAAAACGGGATATTTACCATAATTTGATTTTTGAGTTATCCAATATTTCGGCACAGTTTCATGCGCCATGATCACGGAATAACTGAAGGCACTGCGACTGCGAGTAAGTTTTTATGGGCAGACATACCGATCTACCCTCATTTTTTGTCTTTTGCTACGAACGTTACCACTACGACCGGTTTCATTATTATCGAACGCAGCTCGATCACGACACACAACACTGACGGTATCAGAACGCGACGCGGTTGGTACATCACTTCTTCGGTTTTTGCACATTCTCACAACAGGGTTCCAGGTTCCCGATAATTGGAAGCCATCTTCTCGGTTGAAGTTCCTATGTTTCGTAATCTCAATGGCCTCCTGTACCATTCTTGGTATGTAGTGTCGTTCTGTTGAGATTACTTGTGGGTTGTGCAACTCGATCCAGTGGTTAGAACCAGACTCGAGAAGATGTTCCGCTATGGCAGACTTCTCGGTTGCCCGATTCTTAACTGCTCGTATGTGTTCTTTGACCCTGCAGGCAATAGTACGCTTCGTTTGGCCTATATAGGAGCTTCCACAGCTACAGTCGATCTTGTACACCCCTGGTTTCTCAAGTGGGAACGTATCTTTAGGCGTGCGCAGGTAGTGTATGATCTTTTTCAGCGGCGTGAAAACAGTTTTAATGGAGGATTTTTGCAGGATATTTGCGACTTTATCCGTCACTCCTTTTATATAAGGCAAGAATGCTGGTTTGCGTTCTACTGTACTCCTGTGTGGTTTATGGATGGTGCCGGAACGAGCTGGCAATGCTCGATCCTTATAGCCGTTCTTCACTAAAACATTTCTGACGTGGGTCAACTCACTCTGTAGACTTTTATCATCGCATAGATCGTAAGCACGGTTAGTAAGGGATGTTACTACCGAGTTAAGATGCCGAGGGTGGTGATGTGAGTTGGCATGTAGGTAACGGTCCGTATGTGTAGGCTTCCTGTGAACGGAATGGCCTACGCGTCCTCCAAAAACCGAAGAAGTGATGTACCAACCGCGTCGCGTTCTGATACCGTCAGTGTTGTGTGTCGTGATCGAGCTGCGTTCGATAATAATGAAACCGGTCGTAGTGGTAACGTTCGTAGCAAAAGACAAAAAATGAGGGTAGATCGGTATGTCTGCCCATAAAAACTTACTCGCAGTCGCAGTGCCTTCAGTTATTCCGTGATCATGGCGCATGAAACTGTGCCGAAATATTGGATAACTCAAAAATCAAATCATGGTAAATATCCCGTTTTAAATGACTTTAGTGTTGATAACCATGATAGTTTCAAAAGCTTTTATTCAGTTGAACAGATTCAATAACACTTCAAAATTCAAAACTCACAGTGCCTTATTTCCTTTAGAACTTAGAGAACTCGTGGACGGTCGATCTGTCAGAATTTTCAAATAAGGCTGAGCGGATATTGGAGTCACGACAGTTTTGAGACAGACTTTCCTCAAAAACAAAACTGTTTTGTCTACGACACGTCGCACGCCTAAAACGAAACTCTGCATCAATTCTTTTTCAGTATCAAAATGGACTTCATCGATACTGTTGTATAGTTACGCGTTCCCTAAAACTATCGTGACTCAACTCAAGTCTGCGCTCAGCCACATAAGTAAAACTTGGACACAGTGTACTGTACACTTTGGTTTATATGTCGTTTGACATTTATATTGTACCTTACCTGCATACTTATGTACTGTAAAATTTACCTTGTACCTATAGGTAAAACATTTTTTTTCTTTAATCTACCCTGGTGAGTAAGCAGCTTCAATTCTCATCAGACATCTAAAACATGCACAGAACTGTGGTCAGGTGGGTTAGTCATGACTAAGGGCTAAAACTTATTGCCGCTTAACACCTTCCTTGCCCTTCACACGTATTTGGCATAACCACTCTGCTTGCACCCTTGGCACCTTCGCTCGGGTCGCATCGCATAGACTTGTCTATGAATGCTATAAAGCGAGCATTGAAAAAGACGGACATACTGAGCCGACATACCAGAGCGTCAAGTAAAAGAGACGGCAATAAGTGTCGTTCCTCCTTTTTCTCAGGGAAGAGCGATGTAATCTATTAAGTTCTGTGATAAAATGAAAGTAAAAGTGAACGCGATAGTTCTGTCTATAACATTATGAAACCATTGCCGTGGGTGTGCATATTTTGCTTCAGTACCTACCTAACGAGTCTACAATGGTGGTATAAATCCGGCTTCTTCTTATGACAATGATGTCATCGCTTTTGCTTGGCAAAAGCTTTTATTGTGTTTGTTGAGAGGATTATTTCTGTTGGTATTCATTAAGACTTGTTCAATTGGGTACCTACTGGTAGGCACAGCGCTTTGTCTATGGAAGAATAGACAAAAGTGAAAAAATATGACATCGCATCGTCATCGAATGCGTAGAATATTAAACTTCATGTCCTTGATAAGTACCTAGGTATATTAAAAAAAATGGTAAAATGACGTGGACCATGTTATTTTAAATGACGTTAAACATTGACGATTACGAGTTATCGGATAGTCCACCATCACCGTACTAAGTAATGTAATATTGCTCGTTGCAAGGCTTGCATAATCTAAATCTCTTATCTAATGGAAGTTACGCAAAGGTTATTTTTTCCCAAGTATCGATTAATAACAGTTAATGCACTTTCGAAGCATATTCTCTCAAGTTTAGATTCCTCGACAAAAGAATCGACAATCTTTGGGTTTTTTAAATTTTCTTAATTATTATAATTTACTAGTTGCGCCCAGTAGCTTCGCCCGTGGAAATCTATGTGTCAAATGGATTATAAACAAATATCTGCAGATCGTACACACAATTGTTCCGAGGCGGGAATCGAACCCGCAACCTCCTGCGTCGCAGGCGGACCTTCGCCCACCGCGCCACATCGGTCGGAATCACACTATCTATTACTGAAAACTGCATTAAAATCCGTTGAGTAGTTTAAAAATATCTAAGCAAACAGACAGCGGATGCGACTTCATTTTATACTATACTAGCGACCCGCCCCGGAGTTGCACGGGTGCAAATGCATGTATTATATAAATATAAACATTCCCCTTGAATCACTCTATCTAATAAAACCGAATCAAAATCTGTTGCGTAGTTTTAAAGACCTAAGCATATACGTACATAAGGATAGACAGACATCGGGAAGCGACTTTGTTTTATACTTGATAAATATTTATTTTTAACGACAAAACGAAACGTAGCACACATTCGTCGAATCATCATATTAATAAACTCATACTAAATATATATAGTAAACATACTATATACGAGTATGTATAGGTAGAACTTATAACAACATTATCGCTATTTAAAATACAATATTTACTCAGGAATAAGTAGATACGACAAATTCATCCTCAAGCTTTATCAAAGAATAAGCTTCGACGGTTCATTCTTATCAGATAGCCTCGACCTCTTCTCACTGATATCTACCCGAGATAAGGTAAATTGACCCTTATTGCCATAGCAGTAAGGCCGGTACGATGGTATTTAAATTGGAAGTGCTTTGTACCCCTATCCCGTTCGCATACAATGAAATCGACTGTGGTGTGAAATGAGTCAGGAAGGGTAGATTAGTGTGGATATGACTAAAAATACTAATACGCAAGTAATATTTTTATTTTTTAGGTTTAAAGTAATAAAATGGGAGTCATCCCACTAATACTCTGTTTATAATAAATGCGAAAGTTTGGATGTATAATGTTTACTACTTCTTCCCGACAGAAGTACTGAACGGACCGGGCTAAAATTTTGCATACAGGTAGCTCAAGGCCTGTGATAAAAGATAGGCTTTTTATAAACAACGCGTGCGAAGCCGCGGGTAGAAACTAGAAATAAATTATTATTATATTTATTTTAAGCCGTTATTGTCCCACTGCTGGGCAAAGGCCTTCCTTTTCTACTTCCACTTCACGCGATCCAACGCAAAAAAAAAAAAAAAAAAGTCATGCTTTGTTTTAAAGGAACCTGATACACTATGTATATATATACACTAACATAAAACTTTCATTGCCCACGGTAACCATTTTACGCCCATTTGGTTCTCGTAGATGTACTGGCTGCAGCCCTTGCAGTTAGCGCCCGCGCCGCAGAAAATTAGCAGCAAGGGCGTTAATGTCACCTATCGGGTCTACATCAGATAGCGTGCGGTGAAGACATTGCTAAGCGTAAATAACGCTTCAGCAATGTTTTACTTGATTTAAGCAATGGAATTTAAAAGTAAAAACGCCGTATCCACACTACCATGTCCGCCATCTATCAAAGCCCGATGTAGTTATCATATCGCCAGCCTACACAAATAGACGGACGGTTCGCCTCTAAATGTAAGTAAATAGTTCCGTCAAGGACTCGTTCAATATAACTTTATGATACATTTTAGATTTCACGACTTGTGTGGTATGGAGGCTACAAAATAATAATAATCAGAGCCCCCAGTCTAGATAGGAAAACAACAAACACCCGCGAGGTTTAGTATTTATTTTTGTATGAAGCAAGTTAAGCTCGTCTTACAATTTACTCATTAAATATGATATTGCTTCGTGTGTTCCAAAATTAATTAGCCGAGTGGAACAACGCTCTGGCTCTATCACCCTTATTTCTTAACACTTTGATTGCTGAAATCACACGGTATGTGTTTTCTACAAGTGACTAATATGCGTAAATCCACACTAGCGCAGCGGCTGAGAAAATACAGATCTGTGTGACTCAGCACAGCCGTAATATTTTTCGAACGAAACGCATGTGCGGCGCAACACAACCGCTGTGTAGAGCGGCAGCACGAATTTTTTAGGTTAAAAAAAAGATCGCAGTCGTAGAAAAAAAATCGCAGTCAAAGTGTGTAAGGGAGATAGAGCCGGAGCGTTGTTCCACTAACATTCAAATTAAATTAAAAATTTAAGAAAACCCCTGACACGCCATTTTGTGGCGGCGGCCATCTTGGACCGATATACGAGTACTTCAAACTTATTTTATTTATTATCTTTATTTATTTTTCCTAGCTTGGTACACTTCCGACTAATTCACATTTCAAACAAAAAAACAAAATCCAAATCGGTTCATCCGTTCGCTTCGGGAGCTACGATGCCACAGTCAAACAGACACACACACACACAAACAGACACATCAAACTTATAACACCCCGTAGTTTTTGCATCGGGGGTTTTTTTTAGCCCATATATAGGGCTATTTTTCAATAGGCCTTTCATGGCCGCCGTGATACCAAAGCCACCCAAAAAAATGTGACCCAAAAAGCAAATAAAAAAATGTGTAAATAGTAAAAAAAGTGCATCGGGGGTTAATAATACGTACCTACCGAATTGGAATCGTTGCCCTGTTATTTTCAATTCTCCTTTATAACTTTGTAAAAATATCTACAAAGTTAAAGTTCACCATAATGCGAATTTAAAACCGAGTTCCCTCGCGGGTATTCCGAGAAAGCATGGCGGTGGTCGCCTCTCTTTTGTTTTTGTACGTGACTTGGCTCTTAGATGCACGCAAATTAGCTAAAAATAGACCCATTTACACCACAGCGCGGACTCGGGCGCGGACTTGCTTATGCTTCGAGCGTAGCGGAGATTTTTCACTTTTTCTTTTTACCCGAAAAGACCTTCGCTACAAACCGATATTCCTTACAACCCTAGAAAATTTTTAGTTTTCTTTATACTACAACAACTTAAATACCTACTACTATTTAATTTTTAACAATTAAGTACTTACTACTTTTTATGAATACTAAGAAAGCATAGGAATAACTTGCATAATATACTAAAACTTGCTTTAGATAGATTTATTTTATTTTATTTATTCTACTAATATTATAAACGCGAAAGTTTGTGAGGATGTTTGTTGCTTTTTCACGCAAAAACTACTGAATGGATTTTGATGAAACTTTACAATAATATAGCTTACATAGTAGAATAACACATGCCTACAATACAAGAAATAAAGAAAAGTTACACGTACCTACTACTAGACTGGTAAAAACACATAAACAGGGTTTAACCCTAAAGCTTGATTTATATAACAAGTTACCACTAGAACTAACTCTACTTCCAACCCTACTTTTTCAGGAATTTAAAGCAAAAATAAAGAATTTTTTAGTATGTAACCCATTTTATAGCATTAACGAGTCTTTAACGTGCTCATTTGTCAATTTGTGATAAGCTATTATTGTTTATACTTATATTATTGTAATTTAGGATTAATTTAACTAGGAATATTCATTGTACTGTATTATTTAATTGACATGCCAATATTAGTGAATAAATTGAATTTACTGAATTTACTAAGTGTTATTCTGCTATGTAAGCTATATTATTGTGAAGTTACAATATATACCTATGTATACTATCCAAAATATTTATCACCACGCGGGTGAAATCGCGGGGCGCAGCTAGTAGATAATAAAAAAGACTCTTTTAACCTAATGTATGAACAGATGCAGCTCTTAGTAAGGGTTTAAACGAACAAAATAGTAGTTGTTCGGATCGCGTTATATTCTACTTAACTTAACTAGGAAGAATTTGAGGAGTTTGGTAAATTAAGTTAGCTAGATTACCTAAAATAGTTTTTAGACCCTAGGCTAAAGATATCTATCATATAGCTGAAAAGTCCCTCGAAATGGTTATAGAAAAGGGTTTCGGATGGAGGCGCTCAACTCGACTTCGCAAGGCTAATACCGAGGCCCCTAATTTGCAGCGGCTATAAAATCCTCCATAAAGTTCTTATTGCGTAGTATTCGGAGAACATGTAAATAAAAATGTATAATAATAGACAAATTTTCGAATAATAAGGTGAATAGGAGAACATGTATTTTAAGAGCTTGCACGCTTGCGATTTTATTGTTTGCTATTAAAATTTTAGCGTACATGATCTTGAAAAAACCTCTGAAATTATGAGTTTTTGTGTGAATTACTGGACGGATATGGCTGAAATTTGGCAATGATGTAGTTCATAATCTATATAACTGATTTTAAACATACAAACATTTGTCCCAAGATGGCAATCAAACCCACATCCTCCTGCTATAACTGCCCGCTGTGTTTTTAATCTGGCAGTCTGGCAGTGAGCCGGCCATATCTCCCGAAGAACCGACGGCCGCTGGGGCAAACTTGTTATTGAGTGGAGACCACGACTCGGTAAACGTAGTGTAGGACGCCCTCCGACCAGGTGGGATGACGACCTGCGAAAGACTGCAGGTAGATGCTGGATGCGTCAAGCTGAACACAGGGCGCTATGGCGCTCATTGGGTGAGACCTATGTCCAGCAGTGGACTGCTATAGGCTGATGATGATGTGTTTTTAATCTATTTGTCTTAATAATAAAGCTTAGTGAAGTGGTAATTGAGAACAAAAAGCTCCATTTAACGAGTATACACAAAACATTACTTACTCAGTTTAATTTTGAACGTTAATGTGCTTTCGTTCGACACCCTATCGTTTTAAATAGCTTAGGGGAGGCGCGGCTAAATTGGCGCACAGCTATAACGATGCGGGTGCTTCGTGCCCGCAACTCCCCTCATTTAGAGCAACGTTATTACTTATTATTACAGTTCGCGACCGTTGGCTATGAATGTATTTATAATATTCCAAAAATACTCAGCTGTTTGTTATCGTTTCGTTTGTTTTGCATGGGTGTATTCATAGCAAACGTCTTACCCGTCATGACCTACGGAGCTGAGACATGGACGCTCATGGTAGGGTATACCAGATACCAGTTCAAAAGTCTCTCAGCGAGCTATGGAAAGAGCTATGCTCGGAGTTTCTCTGAAGGATAGGATTCGTAACGAATACATCCGACAGAGAACCAAAGTCATCGACGTAGCTCTAAGAATTAGCTGAAGTGGCAGTGGGCCGGCCATATCTCGCGAACAATCGACAACCGCTGGGGTAAACGTGTTCTTAAGTGGAGACTACGACTCGGTAAACGTAGTGTAGGACACCATCCGGCCAGGTGGGATGACGACTTATATCAGTCATCTAGTGCCCATAAAACAATGCTTAGCTTAGGGCTAGATGATTATTTGTGGATTATCCAGCATTATACCTCTAGCATATTTAATCTGATGTAACTTAGAAAAACGATCGGCATATCCTAGCGCCGTAGAAATGGTGTCAGATAAAATGCCGCATACTGTAATGCGATGACGACCGTTGCGTTGGCACTAGATAATAATTACCATATTGATTTCATAGATAAAAGCATATTTTATCATTTTAATTTGTTTACCGATAGCAGAAAATAAATGTACAGCTTGTTTCTGCCCGCGGCTTTGGTTATACACTAATATTATCGCGTTCGCGTTTATATCCTAGGACTATTATAAACGCGAAAGTTTGTATGTCTGGATGTTTGTTACTCTTTCACGCAAAAACTACTGAATGGATCGGTCTGAAATTTTACTTTTTTCATTCAAGTAGTTCTAGGCCCGGAATAAAACACAGGCTTCTGCTACTTTTCATCCCATAAATCGATTCCCATGGGATAGAAATAACCTTAAAACGTTTTCATATTAACAACGCGTGTGAAGACGTGGGCAGAAACTAGTTACACATAATTAATTGTGAAATACTTACCCATAAACCCCCTTGAACCCTTATGGTTAACAAAATTATTTAAATTAAATTGTAAGTGTTAATGTGAAAAATACAATTTGACCGTGGTCCGTGATGAATGAATGAATGAATTAACACTTTATTGCACTTAAAACTATAAAATAACACCTTATATCTAAATCTTACACATAAAAAGTACAATAGGCGGGCTTATCGCTGACAGCGTTTATTTCTTCCAGGCAACCTAGGCATGGAGAAAAAGATATAAGTAAGTTAACACTTTGACTGCGATTTTTTTTCGACGACTGCAATCTTTTTTTTAACCTAAAAAATTCGTGCTGCCGCTCTACACAGCGGTTGTGTTGCGCCGCACATGCGTTTCGTTCGAAAAATATCACAGCTCTGCTGAGTCACAAAGATCTGTATTTTCTCAGCCGCTGCGCTAGTGTGGATTTACGCATATTAGTCACTTTTAGAAAACACATACCGTGAGATTTCAGCAGTCAAAGTGTTAAATAAGAGTTGGTCCGTGGTTTAATTTTTAACTACCTATACTAATCATAATATGGATGTAAATGTCTGAATCAATATACGAATTTAATTTTAATTTAATTTAATTGCAGATGTCATCTATCTCCTTACCGATGTCATCTGGGGCTAGATAATGTTGTGTGAATTGTCCTGCATTATTTATTTATTTTATTTATCTGGTTTTCCACTTCAGCTGTCTGCCTCATTCCGTACTGGCACATACCGAATAAAACTATTGTGTAATTTGGGTAGGTAAGTTTTACGAACAAAGAGCTTTGTTACTTGGTTTATTATTATTAAGTAGATTTATTTTCAAGTGATTTTTAGTAAAGAAACTAAAGATAACTTGTTAATTAGGTACTAAAATAGTTGATGGAATTTTGATAAAAACGAATAATTTTAGGCCTTAATTAGGTAAGTGACTAAACAAAAAAGATTTGCTTTAATTTTGATTTGTTATGTTTTGGTGTATGGACAATGGACAAAGCACATATTTTGTGTCTTATTAAATATTTAGCAGGTTACAGTAGCACAAAATTATCTGTTCAGATACAGCTATTTGATATTATATTATATCTTTAAGGGTAACTCTCTTGTATAGTGTTAAAATATAGAAATAATATTTCCAATAAAGAAAAACATTAACTGTGAATAAACAAAATGTACCACAAACTTAAAACAGGATACTAAGAAAAATCTGTGCTAGGACTGTCAATGTCTGTCGGTTGTTAACCACAGACCTGTAATGTGACGTCATCCATAGGTTCAGCCTGAAAACCAGCGTCCTTACAGTCCTCGGGCGGTAGCGTCACTGACTGGACCTAATTAGCACGCACTGAGGACAGGCTATGTTATTTTTACCTATTTTCTATTGTTTAGCGTTATATATTTTTAGCTTAATGTGTGTTTTTTTATTTTAATGTATATCTGTCTTTTTTGTGTGTGCTAATAAAAGTGTTATATTCTATTATTTCATTTCAATCAATGAGTAAGAGTAGTTAACGACTAGTAAACAATATCGGCAATATTCAAAGATTCAAACCAAACAGATGGCCATACATAGTCACAAACTGGATACCACTTGACCAAAAAAGGAAAAAAGGGAGACCATTCAAAAGATGGAATGATGACATGACACAAAAAGCTGGAAAAATGTGACCACGAAAAGCCAGAGACCGAAACCTGGAGGAGATCCTTGGAGGAGGCACACACCGCCGAAGGCACCCCATATCATGAAGTAACGGACATGACACGACAAAAACCTGACATAATTCTCAATTCAATTCTCAAATTATAATGTACCTTGACATGCATGACTAATTAATTCTTTTTTTATTATTATTAATGTTTTAAAATTGTACATACTTATAACTATATGATATGGAATAAAGCTTTTTATTTTATTTATAAACAATATCGGCATAATGAACTTACGTCGCGTCATTTTATTTTAAGCCATCAGAAAGGTACAGATAAGTTGTTAGCGCTGTTAGAGGAATTTATTATTAAAAGTTTTTATTTTGACGTAAGTAGAGCCATATAATTTTTAGTTACACGGTTGGCTTAGCTTTGTAAAAAGATCCTTATCGACTTTAATTTAAGGGTTTTATGTTGCACAATGGTTAAGCATTTTGGTACGGTTTATGACGTTTTAGTATTTGCCACTCATCATCACCCTATAGCAGTCCACTGCTGGACATAGGCCTCCCCCAATGAGCGCCATAGCGCCCTGTCTTCAGCTTGCCGCATCCAGCGTCTACCTGCAGTCTATCGCAGGTCGTCATCCCACCTGGTCGGAGGGCGTCCTACACTACGTTTACCGAGTCGTGGTCTCCACTCAACAACACGTTTGCCCCAGCGGCCGTCGTCGGTTCTTCGCGAGATATGGCCGGCTCACTGTCACTTCAGCTTGCTAATTCTTGAACTAATAACTTTAAGCAATTTCAGCCTGATCCGTTCAGTGGTTTTTGCGTGACGAAGTAACAAACATACATCCATCCGTCCATCTCAACATCCAAATTTTCACATTTATAATATTATTCTGACTATTACAATTTTAGGAGCCCATAGATTCACACACAAGAGCACTTCAATATCATATGGTGTTACCAGTACCAGCCAAGGGTGTGAAGCCCTCCCTACAGTATGAATTTAATCTAAACATGGGGAAAACATGCGGGTGTTCCATGAAACACCAATATATTTTTTATAATACCCTGTGTACCTCAAAGGGAAATGCAGCTTAACGAGTTGGTTATAGAGGTGGTTTTTGTGTATGTTTTTGATTTAGCAATCTGTTCCTAATGGAGAAATCAAAGGAAGATTGATATTGGAATAATAACGTGGGATTTGAGAGGATTTTGTTCGCTAATTTTCAAATTGAATTGAGTCGGCCCACTGTTTATTAGGTTGGTAGTAAGGTAATTTAATTACTTTTTTTTATTTTTGATCTTCATCATCATCATCAGCCTATAGCAGTCCACAGCTGGACATAAGCCTCTCCCAATGAGCGCCATAGCGCCCTGTCTTCAGCTTGCCGCATCCAGCATCTACCTGCAGTCTTATTTGTATTTTTGGTCTGATATATAGGGTATTTCTGTAACTAAAACGTGTTTTTGAGTAGAGACCGCGTTTCGGCAAGCGTGGTGTAGGAAGCCCTTCGGCCGGATGGGATGAGAACCTGCGAAAGATGCGTCACCAAGGCGTTCATATTGGGAGGTCTATGTCCAGCTATAGACTAGTATAGGGCTTATACTAGTCCACAGCTGGACATAGGCATCCCTTATTGAACGCCATTGCGCTCTGTCTACTTGACGCATCCAGCATCTGCCTCTCATCAGTCTTTCACAGGTCGTCATCCCACCTGGCCGGAGGGCGTCCTACACTACGTTTGCCGAGTCGTGATCTCCACTCAAGAACACGTGTACCCCAGTGGTTGTCGGTTCTTCGCGAGACTAAAACAGCCTATACTATAGGCTGATGTGTTTCAGTGTAAGTTTTTTGTTGCTCTTGCATTTCTTTATTTGCGGAAGTGGGTAGGTAAGTGTAATGAACGTAAATCGCGAGTAGGTATTACGTGAAACGTGTAATGCGTGCAGCGTTCGTACCCGATCTGACTTAGATAAATACGGAAAGTACAGGTAAAGACAAAGGCGGTTTAAAGAAAAATATTAAAGTTGTATGGACTATTACTGCAGGCACATTTCTAACAGTTTTGTAAGCCAACTTATGTACTATTTATGCCCTGTTTGATGTAACTCTATCTCATGGTAAAATAAATAAATAATTTAGTATATAAGTAATGAAGGAAAGTTTTTTATTTAAAAAATAGTATACATAAGTATTTCATTAATAATGTTAACATTAGTGTTTTGGAACAATAAAGCTCTTTTTATTTATTTATTTATTATCTCATGGTACAGTCGCGATCATGTAAGCTGACCCCTCTGAGTTATATATCTATAGGACCTATAGATTATACCTATACTATGTAAAACCACAAAACATCAGGTGAGCCACCTGCTCCATCCGCCAATTATTATACAAAGCCCTCACTTTCATTGAAGTAACCTCTAGATTGGCTCATAATTATAAATGTGAAAGTTTGGATGTTTGAGATGGATGTTTGTTACTTCTTCATTCTAAATTTTAATTTCGTTTGGCCGTTTGTTCGGTTGGCCGAAATTGAAAATTAGAATAAATAATAATAAATAATGCTGGACAATCCACACAACATTATCTAGCCCCATGGTAAGCAAAGCTTGTGTTATGGGTACTAGATAACTGATATACAGAATACAATACATTACATAGATAGATATTTTTTATTATAAATAGAAAACGACCAGAACACCCGGAACAAATATCTGCAGATCGTACACACAATTGTTCCGAGGCGGGAATCGAACCCGCAACCTCCTGCGTCGCAGGCGGACCTTCGCCCACCGCGCCACATCGGTCGTTATCTATCCATTCGAACATCCAAACTTTTACTCATTTTTAATTATGAGCCAATCTAGAGGATACTTCGATTAAAGTGAGGGTTTAGTAAAATTTTCAGTGATACGTATTACTTAATATCTTGAAGATTACCCCGAGTGCGAAGGCTTACGCATTATAATAATAAAAACCTTAGTGCACTAAATTATCTAGACGTTACTTTTCGCAAGAAGGAAAACTGAACCCGACCAGGGCTAAGGCACGTTAAGGTTAAGGTTAACAGTTTGACTTTTTTTTCGACGAATGCGATCTTTTTTTAACCTAAAAAATTCGTACTGCCGCTTTACACAGCGGTTGTGTTGCGCCGCACATGCGTTTCGTTCGAAATATATAATATTACGGCTGTGCTGAGTCACACAGATCTGTGTTTTCTCAGCCGCTGCGCTAGTGTGGATTTACGCATATTGGTCACTTGTAGAAAACACATACCTGTGATTTCAGCACTCAAAGTGTTAAGTTAATTTTAAGGTGCACTCATTATGAGTGAGCCTTAAAATAGTCATTTGTTATTCCTCAATAAATAAATAAATAAAACTTGCCTACCTTTACAATTTGTACTAGTTATTGTCAAAATATTCAACCAAATTATGATTTGAAGACCTTTCCTATGAATATTAAACATTATAGTTAAAATAATGTTTATTTCTCAAAAGAACAAAATTCACTTATACAATATTCTTAAGCGTACTATGTATCTTATCTGATTGATATATTATGTTATGTGTATTATACATAGGTTATTATATAGTATTTTAAGTCATTTTACAATGATGTTGTTTTCCGTTTGTTTAACAAAGTTTGTCATAAATATGTTGCTTTAATCTTTTTTTAAAAATGTGCATTAATAAATCAGTTTGGGCCGGCCAAATCTCGCGAAGAACCGACGGCCGCTGGGGCAAACGTGTTCTTGAGTGGAGACCACGACTCGGTAAACGTAGTGTAGGACGCCCTCCGACCAGGTGGGATGACGACCTGCGAAAGACTGCAAGTAGATGCTGGATGCGGCAAGCTGAAGACAGGGCGCTATGGCGCTCTTTGGGGGAGGCCTATGTCCAGCAGTGGACTAATATAGGCTGATGATGATGATGATGATTATAAATAATGATCTGCGTTCTGCAATCTTACACAATTTTACAATAAATGTATTCTTATTTACAGAAATACATTGTGTCATATTTAAACATACACCACATTTGATGCAATAAAATGTTTACTTTACTTATACGTATTCTGTCGGTAACTGTACCCTTTGATTTGCGTCACACTCACGACAATTACGTGGGTGAATAGAATCGTGTTTCGCACGCGGAATATGACGCGGCGATATTCGATGCAGCCAGCGATTGTAATGCAGTTAGCTACTCGAGCTGAGGCTTGCGAAACTGTAGACTCGTGGGCTACAGTATATTATGTTTTTCAGCGTCAGCAACTTGGACAAAAACAAGTCTTTGGCTGTTCTTTCGGTGGACAGCGAAAGCGGAAGTCAGCGGTTTTTAACCGACTTCAAAAAAGGAGGAGGTTCTCAATTCGACTGTTCTTTGTGTTTGTTACCTCAGAGTTTTGGACTGGGTGAACCGATTTTGATGATTATTTTTATTTGAAAGCTGGTGCTTCCCGTGTGGTCCCATTTTAATTTGGTCCTGACAATGGCATCCATGAGAAAACCATATAAGTCTTTGTGCGCGACAAATAGACAAATAACTCACCTTTTTTACCATTTGACGACCTATGTGGCGCGGTGGCGGTGGGCGAAGGTCAGCCTGCGACGCAGGAGGTTGCGGGTTCGATTCCCGCCTCGGAACAATTGTGTGTACGATCTGCAGATATTTGTTTCGGGTGTTCTGGTTGTTTTCTATGTACTTATAATAAAAAATATCTATCTATGTAATGTATTGTATTATGTATATCAGTTATCTAGTATCCATAACACAAGCTCTGCTTACCATGGGGCTAGATAATGCTGTGTGAATTGTCCAGCATTATTTATTTATATTTATTATTTATTTAACTCAATATCTCGCCAACCGATTTTTAATGATTCTTTTTTAACTAAGTTTTAAACCCATTTTCTTTATTTAGGAATTTGAAGTCGGTTTATATTTTTTTAAAACACGCCAATTAATAATTTGGCGTGTTTTTAAAAAATATAAACCGACAAAAAATAAAACTACTTTAACCGACTTTGAAATATCAAAGTCGGTTAAAAATAACCCACCCTCGTCGATAAGTTCCTATGCGCGTTTGAAGAGAAAATCGACAGTTATTCATTACAGGGATCAACAGGGGTGTAACGGACAGGGTTGGGGACAAAGGTTAACATATTCACTTATCAACCATCAGCTCCACTTGTGGGGCTGTGGGTGAATAAGTCAGGAGCTTATTCGGTGCAACCACGAGTTCCATCTAACATTTTATTGTGAAACATGCAACTGTCCACGGCATTGCCTTGTTAAGAAGTAACCTATGTGCTTTCCCAGACTAGAAATGGGATATCACAATGATACTTTAAAAAAATTTGAAATTACGCTTACATGTAGTTCTAAAACTAAATTTATGCGAAATTCTAAAATGTTCGCCTAGAAAAACTTGGGCCTCTTCACTTCACGCGAAAACTACTGAACAGAGCGAACTGGCATCCGTTCAGTAGTTTTCGCGTGAAGAGGTAAATATCTAGACATCTATTTATTTATTGTTAATAGACGAGCAGCTTCTGGCTGATGTGTCTATATCACACGGTGTTTATTGGGCGTATTCCCAGATGTCCATGACTCTATTGTTCTCAAAAAAGTAAGTTTCGTACATCGTTTCCCAGCGGGTCCACGACATTTTAAAATCCCTAATATTTCCTTTCCCAACGGGTCCATGGAATTGTTTGGTACAGTTAGCACGAAAAGCTTCGATAAGATAGGATAAATATTAGTTTCTTCATGAAATAAAAGACAACGAATATAAAAATCAGGACTTTTTATTGGATCACAAAAATTATTAAACAACGTTGAATAATATCAATCTTAAGCATTAAAATTCACAGTTTAAGTATAATTATAATAAATTAAAAATATTAATCTTGTACTAAATAGACTAAAACATAAAAAATCTGATGTGGCTGATATAATATCTTCAGGTAATAGGTTCCAATTATGCACCACCCACTCTATTGCTAATAAAATGGTACGCGGCAAGGGATTTCGTAGAGTCACGGGACAATCTAAGGTGGTGCCCAGGGTAGAACGTCCTTCTTTCTTTATGTAGATCCACACATTTCCAAGTATAGTATTAGTAGTTTCAATAAAACATATGATGTTAGGCCGTGACATTGGTGTACAGTGTGTTTGTTAATAGCAGTACGTAATTTACCTTGAATAAAAAACAAAAACTCAGGTTTAAAATTAAAAATACCGTAAGGATAAAAACAGATATCCAGTCAGATCACCCATTCAAAGAATTTTCTTGAACTTTAAAAGCCCAGTTCTTAATGACGCAGCTTATTTTTTTCTTTTAAATCAAACTCAATAATATTATTGGCATGCGACTCGGCTGAACCGGTCTGTAAATACCAACCGGGGACTATAAGAAGAGATGGCATTTAACTACTTATTTATGCAAATGTTATTTTGTTCGAGCAAGTCTTGATATTGACACTTACCCCTTTAAAATATTATAAATAGGGTGTTTATTAAAATCCTTTGTGACTAGTGTTTTTGTTCTTTATTTAACACTAAACTTTTACAAACGTAGATTAACTAAACGCTGCAGCGTTTAGTTAATATTATTATTATATGTATTGTCCTTAGTTAGGTTCTAAACAGCGCGCTGTTTAGAACCTAACTAAGGACGATACCAATTAATAAATAGGCTAAAGACGCCTAAAAGTTTTTGATAAAAAGAATTGTGACTACTAATTTAAAAAATGGGAAATAATTAGGCACGTATTATGGGTATAAATAAAACGTGGATATCTAGGAGCAGATTCTTGATAGCTTTCGAAGGATGTCCCGTTCAAAATGGGCTTAGGTTCCTTTGAAACTATCAAAACTCTACCCTTTCTCCGATGTGTAGGTACAGAAAATGCATATACATACATAATTCCTCTATTCTAAGTAGGTAAATAAATAAATAATGCTGGACAATTCACACAGCATTATCTAGCCCATTGGTAAGCAAAGCTTGTGTTATGGGTACTAGATAACTGATATACAATACATTACATAGATAGATATTTTTTATTATACATAGAAAACGACCAGAACACCCGGAACAAATATCTGCAGATCGTACACACAATTGTTCTGAGGCGGGAATCGAACCCGCAACCTCCTGCGTCGCAGGCGGACCATCGCCCACCGTGCCACATCGGTCGTCTAGGTATTTATATATAAGTATTGTTTTCAGTTTTGTGTGGTATAATAAAGTGTTTTCTATCTATATATCTATCCAATGTACTTATATAACAATAGCTTATGCCCACGTCTTCGCACGCGCATTTCTCTGATCATAAAGGGTTTTTAGAGAAATGCGCGTGAAACTTTTTACCCGACTACCAACGGAGGAGGGCCTCCTCCTTGGTAGTAAAAACAAACCATAACCCTCCTTCCGTCGCGGTTGGGTAAAACAAAACTATACAGACAACACGGGAAGTCTAAAATCTAAGTGAAACAAATTTAACCCTACCCTGTATAACGTAGTTCACTTTAACGCGATAAATCGAGTATTGTGATAAAATTCGTAAAATGTGGGACACGCGCCGCCACACGACCCGCATAGGGGCGCGCGCGCAGCTTTTTATAGCAATTCGCAAATAAGTGTGGCTGAGAACGTTTCAGACGTGGAAAGGGTGAAGGATTTCGAGCGCAGTCAGATCGAATGCTGGTTAAGTGCGCTCCCGATTTGGTTCATCATCAGCCTAGCTGGTCCTAGATGAATGAATGAATGTACACTTTATTGCATTAAAATATAACAAAATAAAAACCTCATATCTATATTAACAAACAGCACAATAGGCGGCCTTATCGCTGATAGCGATTTCTACCAGGCAACCTTTGGATGGGAGAAAAGATGGTTAGTCCACAGTTGGACATAGGCATTATTTTGGTTACTGTACTATAAATAAGGTGTAGAATGCTTATGCGACTCGCTAATTTCACAATAAATCGCTTATCTCCCAGGGATAGGGAGAATTTACTCGACGACCTCTGTGGCGCGGTGGGCGAAGGTCCGCCTGCGACGCAAAAGGTCGCGGGTTCGATTCCCGACTCGGGACAAATGTATGATCTACAGATATATGTTTCGGGTGTTCTGGTCATTTTCTATGTATCTCTTATATCTGTTTGATACATAGGTGTATCTTTGGAAAGGTCACCACATTATTATAAAAATATACTATCTTCATTCCAAAGTGAAAAAAACTGCTCAATTTCGTATTATTTTTTCGTTTTCGTTCGATTAGAGTGCGGATCGGACAAGACACCGAAACTTCGTAATGAAAGTAAGCCTCCTTTGCGAATCAAACTCGATCTACAACAATGTAGCCCCGAGCCCAGTTTCATACGTAAATGTTTCCAACTATATTCGTTCGTGGTCAGCATTATGCGAGTTCTTTATCGCCTGAGTCCATAAAGCGAGGGCTTGGCATTTCTCGTGGCCTGTTTAGCCTTGTAGACCATAAAACTGAGCCTTAAAGAATGAACGTTCTCTGAGGAAACGAATGCGTAAATCAATTTTCGTTCGGTTTACGACGGAATGAAATTGTAGAAACCTGTATTCGTAATGAAACGCATCGGAAAAATATAAACATAATACGTAGTTATTTTAGTCTATTCCCACTAGTTTAGTTGTCCAGTTCAGTTGACTGAACTAGTGAGATTTCTTTTCTCGTTTGTTCAATTGAAAATAAGACTAACTTTTGCGCCTTGTTACATTTATTATTCACGTAATTTTTTTCTTGATTATTTTGATCTGATCTATCTACAAAAAAAATTGCTACATTAATTTACACCTACATACCAATTATATATCACGAAGAACCGACAAGTGCTGGGTTACACGTGTTCTTGAGTGGAGACCGCGACTCGGCAAACGTATTATAGGACGGCCTGCGGTCAGGTGGGATGAATACCTGCAAAAGACTGCAGGTAGATGCTGGATGCGGCAGCTGAAGACAGGGCGCTATGGCGCTCTTTGGAGGAGGCCTATCACAGCTCAGTAGATTATTATAGATTGATGATGATGACTAATTATAGAACGGGTTGCTTGAGATTAATATATTTTTCTCCAAAAATCCTTACCAGGGATTTTCATTAGAGGGATTTCAGGGGATTTTTGGACTGACTCAATAAATATACCCAGACTATTATGCCCTAGTTCAGAATATAAATCCACAAGCCCTAAAACATAATTACCCTTCAGGTCAACGTACAGATAAGAAGTTTGTTTGTTTGTTTTGTAATTAGGTAGTAGTCGATTACATTGTCTTAACTTGCTAACAGATAGGACCGCGATAAATATCCAATGTGGCTATCGTACGACGACCTCGCATTAATCACAGCCTGGTATATTGATGTGAAAGAATCAGGCGATTTCGAATTGGAAATTCGAATCAAAAATACATGAATCGATGAATGATATTGCATGTACTCTGAAATAAGGTAAGAAAAAAAACGATTTATCAATAGAGGTGTTCATTCTTTTGATCGATATAATAATAATTATGATCGTGATGAACACGTCTAGGGGGAGGTCTATGTCTAGCAGTGGATGCTGATGAACACGTCTATCGATATATCGATTTTTTTTTATATATTGTACAAAAGAATGAACAGGTGTATGACGATGGGTTTATTGCGTTTTTAGATGAATTACTGGGCATTTTGACTCATCTAGAAACATCTGTGCTATAGTAAAGTTCTAGGTAAAGACGGTATGAAATAAATATGTATTTACCGGATTAGCAGAGACGGCTTCTTGTAAAAACAGAGGTTTAGCGTTTATCTCTGAAGCCCGCGAGCAACTCTAAATTGGCCCCTGCCCTATTAGTTGTGTAGTTCTAGCGAGCGTAGCGAGCCGCAAACATACGTCTGCTAAGCGAAAAATCGAACTGCTAAAAAGTAGAAACACTAAAAAGCCATGAGATAACCAGCACGTTAAAAAAATAACTGTTGCTTCAATCGGAATACATCACATTTGGATTACGAAGTAGATCGAAAACAACTGATCTAAATTCACTTTACATTCATAGTATCGATTCCTTGATTCGTTTATTGTTGTCGAGAACTGATAAATATTACATCTCTTCCAGAAACCATACGTTATAAGCGTCATGTCACCCACTGTGGAAAATTTCCGAATAACAAAGTCAAAGGAGTTGTTTCGAAATCAGGACATTTCAGTATCCCATTTGCCTGTGTTACTGTTTTGCTATTCCAATTTTGAATTTGAATTTCGAAATTTCCGTCTCGAAATGGGAACGTGCTAAGTAAATTAGATCACTTTCTCTCACCGGCCAATTTACGAATCATACCTACATACAATCGTTGCCAATTATTGGGTAAGTGCGTAGTTGCACTTTGCTTATGTATCGCTGAGTAAATATTGATGATGTCACAAATGTAGCAGGTTTTTTAGAAAGTACTTTAAAAAATATGACATGCGGAATTTCCCAAATATCGGGGAAATAGTGATCTGGGGATTTTTATTAATGTAGAGTGTATCGTCCAGCATTATTAATTATATTACTAGTTTCTGCCCACAGCTTCGCACGCTTTGTTTCTATGGAAATGTTAAAAGGTTATTTCTCTCCATGGGAACTGATTTATGAGATAAAGTAGTCTTTTTTTGAGTCCATGCTTACATCAATTCAAAATTTTGATCTGATCCGTTCAGTAGTTTTGTCGGTGTTTGTGTGGATTGTCCAGCAATATTTATTTATTTATATTATATTTTTATTCCATAAAACAGTTCACATGGATAGAATAATCATTATTAAACGTTTCCATAGACACAAATTTTTTTTTTTGCTTTGGGTTGGCTTTCGTATCATGGCGGCCATGATAGGCCTATTGTGATAGCCACTTTTACGTTTCGGTCCCGAAGCCGTGGCGTTCATAGACACTAGGGCAGAAACTAGTTGCTATACTATTGTATATTATGTTAAAAAAAGTTGTTAATTGCTGATTCTAAGCAGATTACGATCATTCTGTATTCGTGATGCAAAGCGATGTAATGCGGGCGAGCCAATTATTTTTATCGTGGTACAGTAACTAGGGTACCAGCTCTGAGGGTGAAGTTTTGTATATCACATTATTTCCTAGTTTTACTTATGCAATTTGAAATGTGTGACGTGTCCAAGAGTTCTGTAACGTTTAACGGAAATAAAGCACTTTGAAGTTTGTATGTAATTTCTGTTTTTTTAATTCCTTTGAATCGCATAAAATCTATCTATCCATTCGATGCAAATCACCAATTTCTTGTTTCGTTTGACGTTTATAGATGGAAACATTCTATGTATAACTAAAATCAACCTTTCCACTTCATCTTCAGTCTATGCTTGTCCATGGCTGGACAAAGGCATCCCCTAAGCACCTTAATGCGGGAGTAAAACTCGAATTTAAACCCTAATACTAAAACAGTATTTTTTCTTTTAACTTATTGTTGATTGCGTACAAAAATATATAATAATATTGTAATAATACTTTATTATGGGAACTAGATACCTGATATACATCGTTTTTTTACTATACATAAAAAAACAACAAGATCACCGGAAACAAATATCTGCAGATCTTACACACATTTCTCCCGAGGTGGGAATCGAATCCACAACCACCTATGTCGCATGCGGAACATCGTCCCCCATGCCGCAGACGTCATCAAATCCACAAATTCAATATAGTTAACTAGATAACCACATGGATCCCGTACCAATTATATGACTAACAAAACGCCAAGGCTACCCAAAGCTAAAGGAACTTTTTGCCCACGTTCGTGACTGAAGTTTGAGGATTAGAAAAAACGCGTGTAATTTTAAATAACTAGGTCTGAGAAACGAACCATTGACGTGTTATGTAAATGTCTTAATGAATACTTACTTAATACCTACAAAAACAGTTTGCAATTATTTCTTGAGAGCTTAAGTGGATCTTTTTTAAGATTGTATCAAGGTCTGTCTGAGTCAGCAATAGATGGGTAGAAGATTCAAGCTTTGTCTAAATACTTAAGTACTCTTTACGGAAAAGTAAGGATTAAACAAAGTAAGGATATTCTTTTAAAAAGCTTTCTAAATAAATATATTAGTTATACTATAGAGTTGTGTACCTATCCATTCATTTTCTAGATTCAGTATTTGTTTTTATTTTAATATTATAGGTAATGAAACAGTAGAACTGTTCATTCCAGAATAGTTAAATCCAATTTTCAGGGGGTTTTCAGGAAGACTTGACCAGAACCAACTGTACGAAATTCATACTTAAGCTATTTTATTTGAATTAACCTATAGACTTCACGCTATAAAAAAATGTACTCTAGTGATAAGGAACCTATATTTAATTTGGACAAAAATTTATAATATCCGATGAAAATTGTCGAAAATAAATAAAAGGAAAAATATTTAGGATATCTCCACACACGCTATAAAAAAAGTTTTCACTATCTGCAAGAGTTAGCAGATAGTGAAAGGAAACTCTATTTTTACCCTATTAATTTAGAACAAAAATTTAAAAGACAATAGAAGTTGTTGAAATTAAATAAAATGAAAAATATTTTGAATTTATTTATTTATTTTGCACACACTGCTCACAGCCCAGTTACCCTCATCTTCAGACTTACTAACCTAGTGATCAAGTAAGACCTACTTAATGCGATATCTTCAAAATATTCCTAAGCACCTATTTAGGCAGCTAAGCACGCGTCTAGCTGATCACGATACGGAACACAAAGTACAGAATAATATTAGTGAACCAAGGCCATCATCAGGCGGATATGCCGAATATTAATAATGTAAGATGGCTATGAAAATAATGTTAGTGGATTTGAACATAAAGTTAATGTTATAATTATGATGATAATATAGTAATTGTAAAATAATTTAATTTACAAAGAAAATTAGATAAACAAATGTTAAGCTGAGAGAAGCTTTTAGGTTTAATACAAGGAATAGTATAAGGAATTTAAAGTAGGTCTTGATTTTTTGAAAACAATTAAATTACTTACTTAATTAATTAATTATATACCATACATAGGAAAGTACCTACTTTATCTAATTTAGCTCTTCTAACTTTCATTTCTCTATCAGACATTCCATGTTACCTTTTTCCCATTTCCAATATTTGTTACCATAATATCAAGTATAAGTACATACATAAACCTAATTCCAAATAAACTTGCTGTCAAACTTCGGGATCGCAACTAGTGAGAGTGCTCAAGCCTGCGCGGGCGCAGCGCTTACGTCACCGCCCGCACACACTCACACTTTCACTGTTACTATTATCTAATACACGCACACACCCACCCTGCCTTACTTACTCTTACACACAATAGGAAACCGTTCTATTGCCTTCCCCGGATAATGAAGATGTAGAGCCGGTCTAACGATGTTTTATATCTTTAATGAGGATAGCGTAAGACCAGTTATGTATTTCAAATGCCATTTTTACTTTCTTTCGTGCTGGTATTTTGTATTGTTTTAGTATGAATGGTGTATCAAATTGCAGGTCAATTTTTACGGTTGTCAACGGTGATTTTGGTTTTTGATGTTTGCAAAATGGCTATCGAGCCGTGTCAGGGTAATAGAGATCTGGAGTGGAGACCGCGGCTTGATCAGCGTAGTGTAAAACGCCCTTCGACATGTAATCGATAATATTATGAAAGCGAAAGTAACTCTGTCTGTATGCCTGTCAGTTACCTTTTCACGCCTCTACGTTCAGTCGCAGAGGCGTGCAAAGGTAACAGATAGGAAAGGATAGAAGATAAGAAGGAAAGGTATCTTAATAAAAACTGTCAGGGAACTAGACGGTATCACGGGGACGGATATAGGCAACTTTTTGTCCCGGAGAAGACCTTACAAAGCCGCAGGCATAAGCTAGTATTCATATATTTGTTTTTATGCTGTTAACCCCCACATAGAAATAAAATTAAAAAGATAAAGTTCAGCCTGAGCCGTAAATTTTTGTGAAATATGAATTTATCGAAAGTCCATTAGCTAGCTGTCCGGTAGATGTCTAATGATGATGAATAGAAGACAACATTAACGTACAAGTGACCTACATTCCAAATGCCATACATTCGAGTATCTAATTCATATTTATTACAAATAAACGACTTACATAATTTTCCTTCCCGCTTTAACCAGTTCAGTGTCTACCGCCTCAAGCGAATCAGATTAAACTTTAAAACTACCAGTTAGATCTAAAGTGCGGTACATGATTGCCTATTTACATATGTATAATGTTTGTAAATGAGATGGGTAGAGGTGTATTTTTTGTACTGCTTTTTGTATCTACACAATATGATTTAATTAAGAGCTTGGTAGGTATTACATTACAACAGTTTTCCACCCAGCATGTAAAATGTGTAATGAAGATCTCAAGTCTCTGTTCATAGATAACTCCAAAGAATGCTCGGAGGTTCTATTCTAATCTGCATCAGAAGAAACAAAAAAATACAGGAAATGTATGTAAATAATTAGAGAACAAATTACAGAAAACGTTCTGTAATATTTTGTGAATATCAAATATTTTGCGAAAACTTCCGGCTATAATTTTTTCTGACGACCAATACGTCGGGCGTTGGACAAAGATCCGCCTGCGACGCAAGAGGTTTGATTTTTGATTGGGTTTGATTGCTTTGGGACCAATGTTTGTACGATATGCAAAAATTTGTTCCAGGTCTTCTGGGTATTTTCTATGAATAATAAATAATATGTGTTGATTGTCCAGCATTATTTATTTATAATCTCATTCACTCAAGCCTCCAACAACGACCAATACCAACACCAAAAACAATCACCCAGCTTACGCAGACCACGATGAGTTGACCAACTCCTGCGCATTGGAGTGGAGCGAGGACACGCACTACCCAATTTGAGTCGCCTCGCTTCACCGACCAGCTACTTCCAGAATACTGCTTTTTGTCGGACCCACGGAAACTAATCGTAATTTTGGACCTACAGCCACTGTTTTTATGATAGTGATTGCATTACACTATCTTTAGATACAATCAGATTGGTTTGTGTTGTTCGAAGGGCCTTGACAAATTTGTAACATGACAAATACTGCTGTTTAATCAGGACCTACATTCAAATCGTTTGTGGTGCAAATGAGTTTTCAAAGCTCGTTACGTTGCTATAAAGTTGATGCAGAAAAATCGGCAAGGAAGACATCATTTACCACCGTAGTGTTGATTTCAATAATAGACATGTTTTGAAAATCAAGACGAAAACACCGTATAGAAACTGTGAGTTTAAACTGCTCCGGGCGTATATTATGTACCAAAGAACCTCGGAGAATCTAGGCGCCTTT